>BTPG01000004.1:75972895-76055395 GCA_036245525.1 Semisulcospira habei | reverse complement strand
GAAAGTACTAATGCCATATAGTTTATGCATGGCAACAATATTTGTCCTTAGGATGGAGACATTTTTGTAGAAGTGTTTTTCGAAAGCTATTTTTCGATGTGAGGGAACCAGTCCTCGTACACGGCCCAGATAAGGTGCAAGACATTTTGTGTGCATAACATTGAAAATTTCGAGCATACAAGTTACACGTTTATTCCAGTGAGTAAATTAAAATCATCAGCAAGTAAACATGCATACATATTTACGATAAAATAATTTAAAAAGTAATATTTTTAATGCCGTAAGCATACTCGCGTCGCTAGTTTCAAAATGGCGGTCAGCGAGATGCCTTCGAAAGAAGTCAATCAGACGCGCACGGTTAATCAGCTTTACTTTGCTCCTGAAGTGAAACAGAGATTATTTTGGATTTGAACTTTGAAGTACATCTTATCAACGTCAAATACGTTATTTTTCCTGGTCTTGAAAACAGCCTTTCCAGAACTCGGGTCTCATTTGTGGGAGGAAAGCATATCGAAAGTAAACTACCTTAGTCGTGCATGTTGTGCATTGCGTCTGCCGACCATCTTCAACATTCTGCAGACTTTATGTCCGGATACAACATGCATGTTGTTCGTCCGTTTTCCAGCCTAACGGCTCTAAGTGTAGGTCTGCTCTTTTGTTATTAGTGGAGATGGGATTTTTAACTGGTCAAGCAACTCTTATCCGACTGGTCTTAAGCACAAGCCAGGCAGAGTGAAATCCATCTCCGAACCGTTTCCATCTAAATCACCTTGTTCAGCTAAACACCTAAATATAAAAATTGTAGTTTTTGCAACCCATTCAACCAATCTACACTCAAGTACTCACAAAAACTCACTATGATCAAGCTTTATCGGTACTGCATGAGACACAATACAGGTAGTAGCCCTCTCCATTGTAATTACAGGTTTTATTTATTTATTTATTATTGATTCATTTATGTATTCACTTACATATTTATTTATTATTTATCCTTTTAATTATGGATGGAAGGAATTCCTTGATGTACATGATCGCTAGTGGTATGGTGGTGGCCACGAAGGAGAGGAAATTATTTTTCAATATGCATACATCTGTGCATGTTCATAATCTATCCATAGGTCCCAGGTATCCCCGACTTATTTTATTTATTAATTTATTATTTTTTAAAATTTATTTATTTACTTATTTGTTTGTTTGTGATGTATGTTTGCACATACAAGATGAGAACATACATGTACACATATATGGTAATAGGTGCATAACACCTGCTCCCCACCCCACATACAAAACCACAGAACGCCCATTAAAAACATGCAAGTCTGTGCATGTTCATAATATATCCTTTACTTGGTATTCATGTCCCAGGTATCTTTGATTTATCTTATTTTATTTATTAAAATTTATTATTTATTTTTATTTGTTTGTAAAGTAGGTTTTATACATATGCTGATGTTCTCATACACATACATGGTAATACTGCCCACTCCCAACCCCACTCCACAACCACAGAACACCCACTAAAAGACAAGTACATCTGTGCATGTTCATAATATCCTTTACTCAGCATTCATATGGCCCATGTATCTTGACTTACTTTATCTTATTTATGTAACAGCCACGAGATGACATTAGTCGCCTGCTCGGCATTAAACCCAAATAATTATTTATTTAAATTATTTATTTATTTACTTTTGTTTGTTTGTAATGCAGGTTTTGTACATACACATCAGCATACAAGAAGAAAATATACACATATATATAGAATTTTAGATGGCAATAGGTGGCATACCGCCCGCTTCCAACCCCTACCCAAATACACACACAAAACCGCAGAGCACCTACCCCACAAAGACATGCACATCTGTGTATGTTCATAATCTATCCTTTACCTAGCATGCATATGTCCCAGGTATCTTAGACTTACTTTATCTTATTTATTTAAATTATTTATTTATTTTGTTTGTGTAGGTTTTGTACATACACATCAGCATACAGGCTAAGAACATACACCATGATGCCTCTGTGCATGTGGCCACCAGTACTATTCTGTCAGATCTGTCGCACCCAGCCAATGATCTCTTCGAGCTTTTGCCCTCTGGCCGGCGGTTCCGTGCTTTGAAAGCCAGAGCCTCTCGATTCAGGTGCAGTTTCTTTCCAGAAGCTGTCCTCAGTACAGCACCATCCATGGAACAACGTGATTCCATGATTTGTGACATATGACTGATTAGTGTTTAATATTGTGAGCACCATTCATTTGGAAGTTAAGCACTATATAAATGTACATTATTATTATTATTATCTATCGTTTAGTGCTCTATACAGGATGATCGCCAACTGAGTGTATGACATGATGAATGCCCTACAAGTGAGGATGTATTTTACTGTCGCCATGCCACACAAAAATCCTTATAATGTTTTACTTGGTGAATAAATGTCTTATACATGTACATTGTCATAGGTGCCATACCGCTCGCTGCCAACCCCACTCCAGTTACACACACAAAACCGCAGAACACCCACCAAAAGAATGTATATCTGTGCATGTTCATAATCTATCCTTTACTTAGCATTCATATGCCCCAGGTATCTTTGACTTACTTTATCTTATTCATTTAACCATCATGAGGGTGGCCGTAGTCGCCTGCGTGGCGTTAAACCCAAATAACTATTTAAATTAATTATTCATGTTTTTGGGTAATGTAGGTTTTGTACATACACATACACAGTAATAGGTGCCATACTGCCCCGCTTTCAACCCCACCCCACATACAAAACCGCAGAACACCCACAAAAGACATGCACAATTGTATACTGATGGGCATTAGTGGACTGTAAAACCTATAGTGTATATAGAGATTTGAGATTTAAAAAGTGGCTTGTATTGACTGCCTGTATTTTAGCCTAACCTAAAAATCTCATGTGTACATTTAATCACACTGCACATGCAGCCATCAGTTCTGTGAAAAGTAATGTTGGCCTCATGCAGTGATGCACAGGGGCACCAAAACTTACAGATAAGGCCACACCTGATAACAATAACAGAACTAATATGCATACTCAGCCACTAGTTCTGTAAACAGCATCTTTGTAAACAATACTAGTGGCCAAATGCACACATACATTATAGATGACGCCACCACTGATCACTTCAAACAATAGGCTGCCCAGTTCACATTGATAAGGAAAACCGCAGAACACCCACAAAAGACATGCACAATTGTATACTGATGGGCATTAGTGGGCTGTAAAATCTATATATAGAGATTTGAGGTTAAGAAAGTGGCTTGTATTGACTGCCTGTATTTTAGCTGCTCACCTAAAAATCTCATGTGTACAGTTAATCACACTGCACATGCAGCCATCAGTTCTGTAAATAGTACTGGTGGCCACATGCACAGGGGCACCAAACTTAAAGGTGAGGCCAAAACTGCCACCTCAAACAAAACGATACCTACACACACATATCAATGATACAGTCAACCTCCATGTGCGATAGTCAGGACAGGTTTAAAGTATGGGACTGTAAATCTTACAGCGAAATGTCAAAGCCAGTAAGAAAATAATATAACAGCAGCAAGTACATGTATTTTGTAAATCACTCAAATAAAGCATGAGAACTCATCGAGGCCAATGGTGTTATGATGGGTGATGGAAACACTGAAAGAAATAGTATGTGCACAATATTATAAAGTATGTGCCTCCCCCCCCCCCCCCTCCCTTTAAATGCCACCACTGATCACTTCAAACAATAGGCTGCCCAGTTCACATTGATAAGGAAAACCACAGAACACCCACAAAAGACATGCACAATTGTATACTGATGGGCATTACTTGCCATTAGTTCGTTCGTTCGTTACTCCATTTTTATGTCCCACTGGCACAAAGTGATCGGGGATTGCCATTAGTGGGCTGTAAAACCTATATATAGAGATTTGAGGTTAACAAAGTGGCTTGTATTGACTGCCTGTATTTTAGCTGCCCACCTAAAAATCTCATGTGTACAGTTAATCACACTGCACATGCAGCCATCAGTTCTGTAAATAGTACTGGTGGCCACATGCACAGGGTCACCAAACTTAAAGGTGAGGCCAAAACTGCCACCTCAAACAAAACGATACCTACACACACATATCAATGATACAGTCAACCTCCATGTGCGATAGTCAGGACAGGTTTAAAGTATGGGACTGTAAATCTTACAGCGAAATGTCAAAGCCAGTAAGAAAATAATATAACAGCAGCAAGTACATGTATTTTGTAAATCACTCAAATAAAACATGAGAACTCATCGAGGCCAATGGTGTTATGATGGGTGATGGAAACACTGAAAGAAATAGTATGTGCACAATATTATAAAGTATGTGCCTCCCCCCCCCCCCTCCCTTTAAATGCCACCACTGATCACTTCAAACAATAGGCTGCCCAGTTCACATTGATAACGAAAACCACAGAACACCCACAAAAGACATGCACAATTGTATACTGATGGGCATTACTTGCCATTAGTGGGCTGTAAAACCTATATATAGAGATTTGAGGTTAAGAAAGTGGCTTGTATTGACTTCCTGTATTTTAGCTACCCACCTAAAAATCTCATGTGTACAGTTAATCACACTGCACATGCAGCCATCAGTTCTGTAAATAGTACTGGTGGCCACATGCACAGGGTCACCAAACTTAAAGGTGAGGCCAAAACTGCCACCTCAAACAAAACGATACCTACACACACATATCAATGATACAGTCAACCTCCATGTGCGTTAGTCGGGACAGGCTTAAAGTATGGGACTGTAACTCTTACAGCGAAATGTCAAAGCCAGTAAGAAAATAATATAATAATAATAATAATAATAATAATGAGTATTTATATAGCGCTTAATCTTACTCAAAAGCTCTAAGCGCTTTACAATCTGTACACAAAAATAAAAATACAATGACATATGCACATAACAAACAAAGCACAATGCCCGAACACACCACTTTTAATAAACTAAACAACAATACATACATAATAATTTATATTCTAATTAACATTCAGTCTAAACAAGGAGGATTGCAGAACTACAACTATGGCATCAAACACTGGCAGTTATTCAAAGTAAAGCTTGAAGAGGTGAGTTTTCAACGACCTCTTGAAGTCAGAGACAGACTCACTGTTTCTGACCTCAAGAGGAAGTGTATTCCATAACACTGGGGCTTGATAAACAAAAGTGCGCTGACCAAATGTTTTAGTTTGGACAGAAGGTACACACAACTTCCGTTTATCAGAAGAGGAGCGGAGCTCACGAGAGGGTGTATACACGTGCAGCAAAGAGGACAAGTATTCAGGGCTGGTGCCTGAAAGACAGTTAAAACAGATTGACATAACTTTGTATTGAATACGTGAGGACACAGGTAGCCAGTGAAGAGACTTCAAGATGGGTGTGACATGCTCAGTCTTACGGACTCTCACAACAAGCCGGGCTGCATTGTTCTGAATTTTTTGGAGGCGATCAATGAGATACTGAGGGCAGCCACAAAGCAAAGATAACAGCAGCAAGTACATGTATTTTGTAAATCACTCAAATAAAACATGAGAACTCATCGAGGCCAATGGTGTTATGATGGGTGATGGAAACACTGAAAGAAATAGTACGTGCGCAATATAAAGGTATGTGCCTCCCCCCCCCCCCCCCCCTTTACTTTAAATAGCTGTTCATCACAAAGCATATCTCATTCATTTGATCACTCTGTGTTACCTGTCTCCGTTTTCTTTCTCCTTTTAATCCCCAAATATATGAGTGTCAGTGCTAATGCCAGCTGCTAAGAATCTTGCAGCAAACTGCAATAATGCAGACAAACTTTAAACTATGCAGCAGCAAAATAGTTCCTCTTTTGTGCAATAGGCTACTGCTAGCAAGATAGGGTTTAATTTTAAACAAAGCATTGCATGAACTTCCAAGCGTGTTCACATTGTGCTGTGTATTTTTTACGTGTCAAGTGTACTGTACCATCAGTGATCACTGATCGAGACTGCATGGCACTGATCGCACATCACAACATAGCTTGCCAGTACAACTGATTGAATTAAGTGTTACAGTATAATAATAATTAATCAAGTTCCGAATCTTTGTTCAGCCATGACAGTTACAACCTAGTGGTGTGGCACTCTTTTACAGCATGCAACATGTTGCACTTCGGACATAGGTTTCGAAGATAGCCTTTTTTGTTTCTTTTTTTTTTTTTTTTGCTGTGGTGTCGAAATGAAACGGGCAAAGCGATGGTAAAGTGAATGAAAATAAACGTGACAAACCTTTATCAAGATGTAAAAATGCACAAAGCAACGTTGCATGTTCGCCTTTTTGGGAAACAAACACGCTTCTGTAGAACAAATCAAAAAGAACTCGCCGGTACATCGAAATTCATCGCAGGGAAATCCGCGTGTGCCGATGTTTTGATCACGTGATCAGTTTGGGATACCTTATTGTTGAGTAACGATATTTGAGTTCAAGGCAAGCCTTTTCGTAACTGCTTCTTCTCTTAATATACCTAAGTGTGCAAATTTTATTAAAAAAATAAATGAAATCCTTTTATGTGACATATAGTGCATACTATCACTGAATACAGGAACAATGAGACCCGCGTAAACTACTGATCCCCTGGGAACATGGCTGCGAATGTCCTGGTTTCGTCTGCAGGCGAACTAGAAACAAAATGTGCTACAGAAAAATATCTCCATCCTCCGGCGGTTTAAAACGAGTGCGCACTGCTTTTATTCAAACTAGACTTCATTTTGATATACCCAAACCTTTGTTACTCTCTAGAAAATCACTATCTCGTAAACGGCTGCTGTGAAGGGCAGCTGCTAGACTATTAGCCCCGAAATCTTTACTACATGCTGAAGGCTTGGATCAGGTAGAACATGTGGCATCGCAGAAGCTTACTGACTTAAAAAAAAAAAGAAAACACTGTACGCGTGCGATGCTTTCAATGTCCCCTTCATCGCTGTACATGAAATGGGCAGATTTATCTCTAGTCTCAAGAACAAAAAGTCAGATGGCGTTGATGGCATCAATGGTTTTATCCTCAAACTTTCTCTTCCATAGATTGTGGAAAGCTTAACCTATATTTACAACCTATGTATTGAAAATAATATTTTTCCGGCGGCTTTCAAAAGATCTAAAGTGGTGCATATTCCCAAAACAAAAGACACATCTGATCCAAATAATTTTCGGCCCATATCCATATTATCTATTCTGTCGAAGCCTATTGAGAAGCATATACACAAACATCTTCTCGAATTCCTGGAAGAAAAGTGTCTCCTGAATAAATATCAGTCTGCTTTTCGCCCTAAACATTCGTGTCACACTGCCTTGGTTCATATGATTGACACTTGGCTGCTCAACATCAACAGAAACAAAATGTCTGGTGCTGTCTTTCTAGACCTGAAAAAAAGCGTTCTACCTTATAAATCACGAAATTTTATTAGAGAAACTAGACTGCTACTTTAACAATAACAGCCCAGGGACACTCTCATTCTTTCGTTCATATATCACAGGGAGAATTTAAACTGTGTACATCAATGATACCTTTTCTTCTGAAAAGCGTGTTAAGTATGGCGTGCCCCAGGGATCCATACTAGGACAGTTACTCTTCTGTCTGTTTATAAATGATCTTCCACTTCATATATTCAATCCAAATACTGAATGTGACATGTTTGCCGATGATTCAACTCTTCACGCGGGCGGGAAAACTGTACCTGAAATATCAAGCAATCTTCAGCTTAGTCTTCAGGAGGTCTCACTGTGGTACAAATGAATAATCAAATGCTTGTTAATCCATCTAAAACAAAAAGCATGCTAATCACAACACGCCAAAAGCATCAGCTCCGCCCCCATTCCCTTAGCCTCACTTTTGATTCATTCCCATTGAGCAAGTCAAGGAATATCGTCTCCTCCGGGTAGTTGTTGACGAACAACTGTGCTGGTTGCCCCATCTAACACAACTAGGAAAAACATTATCAAAGAAGCTATTTTTACTGTCAAGATTAAAATCTATCATCGATACTAAGACACGTAAGCTATTTTTCAACTCCTACATAAAACCTCACATTGACTACGCATCTACTATTTGGGACGGCTGTAGTGAGGCTAACCATAAGACGATTAATTTTCTATACAAGAACGCAGTTAAACTGATCCTCCCAATCCCCTCTCTAATTTTGGAGGAAAAGCTTCAGGCAACAGGGCTCCTTCCTTTATATCAACACCTTAAGTTAAATAAGTGCGTACTTATGCACAAAGCACTGAACGGGAAAGCCCCCCTCTACCTGACTAAGCTTTTCACTGAGAGCGAAAGGGTTTACAGCACTTCGAGGAACAGTCTCGTCAGTGAACGGCCCCGAATTGACTTGTTTAAATCCAGCCTTTCGTACGCGGGTGCCTGTTTATGGAACTTACTTCCTCCACATATACAGCAAACGAGACATCTTCCATTGTTTAGAACGAAAGCTTTTAAATACATCTCAGAACAAAAGAAACGTAGATAATGTGTCCAAAAGAGCCATGTCAATGATTTCCTTTTTTAACGCATTGTTGTGGTCCTCCGTTTTGCACTTATTAGTTGTTATATCTCTCCCTTCTCTGTAGTGTATTGCCTGTTCACTATATTCCTACACAAGAGTAGCTGTATCATAAGCGCACAGTCGTTGTCTATAAACACTCACTTTACATCGCCCCCTCATGTCCCCCCCCCCCCCCCCCACACACACACACACACCCCGACCTTGTCAACTGATGTGTGTTTGTGTATGTAACCTTCAGCGACTTGTGAACTTATATCAGAATGTAACACAAGTGGCCTGTGGGTGTAGCCGCTTGTTTGTGCTGTTTACATGTTGTTTTAATGTTGTTTTTAATGTTGCAGTTTAGCAAGGACAAACACGAAAAGAGGCCTGTGCGCCTATTGTTTCCATCCTTGAGAAATAAAGTATCATTCATTCATTCATTCATTCATTCATTCTCTCTCTCTCTCTCTCTCTCTCTCTCTCTCTCTCTCTCTCTCTCTCTCTCTCTCTCTCTCTCTCTCTCTCTAGCAAGGACAAGATTGAAAAAGGTCAATGATCTAATCTTTTATCCTTGTAAAATAAAGTTTCATGTCATCTCTCTCTCTCGTTTATCTAAGCTTGGCAATCATTTCTGAATCTCCCAGCTCTGAAAGAACGATAAAAGTAAGAAGAAAAAAGAAACACAACTAAAACAAACCGCGCAAACCCAGCCATTACAGCAGTAAACTGAGTCCCCGTGTCCTACATCAGACTAACCCCTTCCATCAGTGGAACAGACTGGATGCAAGGGACATAGATTGTCATGAGCCGCTGCATCCGCACTGAGCGGCACATGACAATCTTTGTCCCTTGTCGGTAGGAGACAGCTGGTCGTTCACTCCTCATCTCACGATCATAGCCGATCAGCCGCTGAAGTATGTCAGTAGACTCTCGCTGAAAGTTTCTTTGCTTTTCAATCACAGCCGCAACCCCGCTGACTCTGGCCTCCCTCTCATGAGGACCATAGACGTATCCTCAGAAAATGAGGAACGACTTTTAGTAGCAAGATGCGTACAGTCTCATGGGCCCCTGCTATCGCAGGGGCCCATGAAACTGTGCGCCTCTTGAGGTAGAAGAAAATGGCAAGGGTGAGGCGGAACCGTTCTACATTACATGTGTTTTAGAGGGCAGTGGGCCAATGGTGCCAGTTGGCGTCAGACATTACATCAGCGCTAAAAATAGCACGCCACATGGCGCTTTCCCACAGCCGTTTTAAAAGGGGGGGGGGGGGGGGGGGGGGGGGGGGGGGGGGGGGAAGTCGAGAATGGACATGGGACTGAAACGATTTCTGGAAGAAAGATCATTATGACTCAAAAATGAAGACTTATAGAAAACCATTAAAAAAATTGAATGCAAATTCTCTGCTTGGTAGGGTAAATCGTTGACTATGGATCAATCAATCAATCAATCAATCAATCAATCAATCAATCCATCAATCAATCACGCCGACTCAGTCGGCGGATACCCATCCACCCATCTATCAGGCCATCCATCCGTCAAAGAAAACTCCTAACGACCCAGACTAACTTTAATGAATTATTACTTCATCATGCCTCCTATAGCGGCAACGTGACACCTTATCAACAAAGAGGGATTAGGCAATCTTTTATCTTTACTGCTTGCAACGGACGCGCACACAATGAGATAAAACCATTTTCTTGCAAAATTCATGCCCTGACACACAGAACAAACTTCCGGAGCCCACAAACATTGAAACAACAACCCGTTAGGCCGACGTCTGCTGTAATTGGCCCGCGCACGAGTGTGCGCGGGCCAATTACAGCAGACGTCGGCTCGAGGATCTATTGCGCGCCAGGTACGCAGTTCACATTCCTGGAAAAAGGAGCTGGAATTAGTTCCAATGTTAGGCTGACCGATCGGGCCGCCATGCAGCTGAGACACACAGTTGTAAATCAGGCTCGTTCGTGCCAGCAGGAGGTATTGATAGCAATGAACGGCCCTGCAACTCTTCCACAATGGGATGCTTTAACCCCTTGGCTGCAGAGGAAAGGTTAACACCACCCGACTGCAAGAGGTACAGACCCTCATGAGCCTCCCACAGTTGCGGCGGTCTCATGAGGATCTATACCTCTTGCTGAAGCAACTTGACTTTGAATCCATGTCAGTTCATGGGACGGCTCGGGGGTCGTTGACGTGTGACGTGTAATTTAAAGTACCATTACGCATAAATCTGAAGACACATTTCAGCACTATTAATTTATGCTTGTTATGCCTTGTCGACACACCTAATAAACTTAAAGAGCTGTTTGGACACGCAGCAAAAGCACACGCGCAATCGCACGTATGTGTTCTGCGCTCTCGTTAGCGTGTCGTTCTATTTTTAGCTGTTTCTCGTTCTTAAAGCGTTGTATTTTTAGAACGGAGTAGAGTCATTGTCAGGCTACTTGATGTAAAGATGGTGTGTGCTGAACTGGATTCTCCTGTGTCTAATTGAACCATAACTAGACCTGTGTGTAGCGTTTCGTAACCATCTGTTACAGAAGTGTATCTTTGAACTGTTACCGCGGTAGTGGGCCATTAACGTTTTCAGAAACACAATGTGCGGCCAGTGGCAGGGAAAGATTAAGCCGGCGATTCATGGAGATCTGTAATAAAGGCCGCCAGTTCTAGGATAGGATTGACAACCCTTATATTATTTAATAACAATAGCATCATCCTTTGTCACTCTAGCAAATGTGGGATGTGAATGAGGCTGGCTCAAGCCAGCAAAAGACATAGAGCCCCATCAGCCCCTTCAGCCTGCAGGGGCTGACTGATGAACAGCTATGTTTCTTGTAGAGGGCAGAATGAACTGTTGGACACATTTGATCGGTCGTACCTTGAATGAATGGCCGGCAGCCGCCACAAACCCAATGCGCAAAAGGCCGTCGGGCCGACGTCGGCCGCCGTTAGCCAGCGCACGGCCGTGCGCGGGCCAACGGCGGTCGACGTGGGCCCGATGGCCTTTAGCGCATTGGGAAGTAGTCTTCATTCGACGTCCGGTTATTTTGATGATCGCTTGGGCCGCTCTTGGTGACCATTTGCTTTGTTGGGTGGGGTGTGACTGGTGGGGGATTGAGTGGGGTGAGGGGTGGGAGGGTACGTACACAGATCATACAAGGGAAAGATGACAATGTTTTGAATAGTGCTGAAGTGTATACAGATTGTTAGGTAACATATAGGGTGTCAGTGAGCTAAAACACCAATCCCCAACGTCCCATCAGAATGTCTACCAGTGCATCTATCGTATCCTATCGTCTTGTATCGCATCGTATCGTATCGTATCGTATAGTCGCATGTCGCCACGTATCGTATCGCTTCGTATCGTTACATATAGTCTCACATCGCATCGCATCGTATCGTATCGTATCGTATAGTCGCATCGTATCGTATCGCTTCGTATCGTTACATATAGTCTCATATCGCATCGCATCGTATCGCCCCATCGTCTCATATCGCATGGTATCGTATCGTATAGTCTCATATCGCATCGTATTGTATCGTATCGTATCGTATCGTGCCGTAGCGTAGCTAAACGTACCGTAGCGGGCCTGATCTGACTGACCTTATCTTTATCCTTTACTTTCCGAACTGATCTTTATCCTTTCTTATCTTGTCTTATCTTATCGTATCCTTACCTTATCCTATCTTACCTTATATTATATTATATTATATTATATTATATTATATTATATTATATTATATTATATTATATTATATTATATTATATTATCTTCGTGATGTAATAGGATTAGCAGATAAACAAAGCAGTATGCTCATTAAAAGAAAAAAAAAAAGAAAAAAAAAGAAAGAAAAAAAGAATACTTTATTGATCACGCGAGGGGAAACCGGCTTAATGTCTCCTCTTACACAATACAAACAGAATGCAATACACATCACATACAAAATCACTAACAATCAGGGCAAAGTTCATTTAAATAGAAAACGTAAAAGAAGTCTTAAAACAAATAAAATCTACTACTTACTTCCAACATCACACACACTGACGCAGACAAGCAGTCATATTGGCTCACACACACACACACACACACACACACACACACACACACACACACACACACACACACACACACACACACACACACACACACACACACACAACCTAAAGCATAGCCGGACTTGCTGTACATTTAACCCTTTCATTCTGATACACCACTGCTTGAAATTAAGTTGGCTATGATAGTTCAAGGCGGAGGGTGCCAGAATAGATTGGCGCCAGAGGCGCCAAGCCAGGCTACTGATTTTGGCACCACTGACCCGGCCCTTGAACTAAAATGATTGATCTTTCTCGTAATCTGTAATGTAGGCTTCATAGGACAATAAGCACATTTACAAAAAGTCAGCCTCAGTATACAATGCGTTAAATGACCAGCAAATGAAATTATTATAAACATTTGAAACAAGAAATAGTATGTCCATCAATGCGGTCATTTGCCTGTGTCCCAGCCAAACGATGTCTTGTCTCCAATGACTTGTTAACTGCGGGACACCGTCTGTGTGCTGGTCTGTCATTTTGAACCTTGCGGCTTTAAGGTCCACAATCACAGAGCAGCGCACTTCTAGAGTTTCACTGGTCCGCGGGACTAGAACAAACTAAAATGGATGCGGCAAGATTTATGCGTTGTTCGTTGGGAATCGTTAGACTGAACTATGGATGCTAACCCAATCTGACGCATATAGACTGCTTGGTAATCTGCAGACAAGAGACACTTGATTCTCATGAGCCCCTGCAGTTGCAGGGGCTAATGAAAATCTATGCTTCTTGCACATGACCGGTTTACTGAGGGACTGTGTTCAGGACCGGTAATTCTAGTCTCCCTGAGGGATTCTACGGTTGCAGAGTTATCTTTTACGAAATCTGCAGCGCTCGAGTTTTTTTTTTTTTTTTTTTTTTTAACCGGTCGGTGTTACGGCCGATGGCAACGACTTGAACTCCAGGCTTCCACAAATGGCATAGACTGTCATGAGACTCAGCTAGCTAAGGGGGCTTCAAGGGAACATCGTTTTATTTATATCTACGCTAGACTGAAATCACCCAGTCTCCCCCCCCCCCCCCCCCCCCCCCGCCCCGTGCGTCGCTGAAATCTAACCAGTCTGCGATCTAAGGACATAAGCACTGATTCAACAACCTCTGCAGGCAGCCGCGGGGACTCAAGTGGGATCTAAATCTGTCGTCGGAGTATTTACGTCTGTATTCCTCATGATTGTTCAGTAGAGTCACTGCGTGTTGATACGGAGAGGCTTTACTGAGTCTCTTTCGTTGCCAGCGCCAATGTTTACAGAGAGCTTACAAAGAGTTTCAAACACATACCACTGATTGCTTCATGAAGTTTAAGAAAACCTAACATTTGGCCTTGGAAGCGCTAGAGGCGCGGTGTTCTAATGGGAGATAGGCTCAGTGCCCTCGTCGGAAATCAAATAAAAATCGCTGATGGCCGCTGCAGTTTGACACGCTGAGCGTCATCTAATGTAATTATCCCTTTCAAGTCCGCAACCAAAAGAAATGCAAAACAAAAAAGGAATTAAAAAAAAAAAAAGTAGCAGCTGAGCACAACGCAAACGCACCCCCCCCCCCAACCCCCCCCCCCCCCCCGCCCCGGCCACACACACTAAATAAATAGATGAATAAATAAATATTCAGAAACGTCGTGCCGAAAAACATGACTGACTTATAATTCAGGCACCTGTCTAGATGCTAAAATAATCAGACTGTTCTCATCGAAACTACCCACCGTCAGATGGCCTTAAAGCCTCCTGCTCGGCGTGAAACCCCAATAACTAACTCACCGGAACTCACTGATTTAGCCCCAACGCACTACACCAGGAGTTGGCTTGACCAAGATAATTGAAGGGTAGTGCCAGATTATCTTGGCGCCTTCAGGCGCCAAGCTAATCTGGCACTACCCTTCAATTATCATGGTCAATCCATCTCTTGCACTACTGGTACATAGTCACTAAGGTAGCACCTTCAAAATCGGTGACTGAAATGCGGCCGTGGCTGCGACTGATTAGTAGGTTAAAGTCAATCCACCAATCAAGAGTTAGACGATGAAAGTTCAAGTGCAGTCAGTGGAGGTGCCAAGCTGATCAGGCACTATCTTTGATCTGTCACGGTGGATCTTTCAAACGCTCCACCGGCTTTCGTCGTCAAACCCTTCACTCTCACTGAGTTGGCTGTAATCCGCCCTGGTCACAGTAGTATAATGTATTGTAATTATTGCTAGATGGATGACACAGTCTCTCTGTGGAGTGGATTACTGCGGTCCCAGTAAGCAAAGCTCATCGAGCGGCCGCTGATGCCGTCGTGGGCCCGAAGACGTTTTGCAACTGAGGGTGTCTTACAATAGCGTAATGGTCCTTTGGGAGCGGGTGGTCGGGGCACGATTGGGGGAAGAGGGGGGGGGGGGAGGGGGGGGGGAAGGGGGGGGGGGTGCCGTTCGAAGAGAGGAGAGATCGAGGTCCGTTTGTAGTTTGCAGATGGTCCCTAATACGGGGAGAATACTAGTGCGGGACACGGACAACTGACTTGAGGAAATCTACAACCCATGGAAGCAGTATGACCTGAACGCTGTACAATTCAGGCGCCAGTACGCATATGACCAGAGTCGTCTCTATCTTTACGATGATGAGCAACAAACTCTAGGAATGGCTGACGGCAGAGAATGGTTTTATAATTTCACCTTCTCAATGGGACCAGACACTAGATGTCGATTTTTCTTTGTGTGTGGCCCCAAGTCTGGTCAATAAAAATAATGAAGTTGACACGTCGCCTTTGTTTCAACAATGGGCTTTCGATTAGTGTCGCGGTGGCTCTTTGAAACTGGAGACCCCGAGGGGCAGAGAAAGAAAGAGGACTGGGGGTGGGGTGGGGGGGGGGGGGGAGAGAGAGAGAGAGAGAGAGAGAGAGAGAGAGAGAGAGAGAGAGAGAGAGAGAGAGAGAGAGAGAGATTGCATAATTCTGATTTTATTTTCTCGTCCTCAACAGCAGCATAAAATTTCCTCACGACGTGCTTGTGCGGTATGCATCTGATTTTAATCCTTTTAACCCCAACGCCCTACAGTATGAGATGGATCGACTATGATAATTCAAGGGTTGTGCCAGATTAGCTTGGCGCCTGAAGGCGCCAAGCTAATCTGGCACTACCCTTGAATTATCATGGTCGATCCAACATCTGCAGCTGGTACACAGTTGCTAGATGACACGTCCAAAATTTTGGAAACGTGGGCATGGGGTTAAATGGGTCAAAACAAGTATGTCGACAGACGGCCTAACACATGTCAGTAGAGAACGCTGCACCTTCATTGTGGCAGTTTATCGAACTTACAGTTTTTAAATGCCGCTCCGGCTAAACTCCAAAGTTCTGTTGCTCTTTTTGTTGGCAGTTAGTGTCAAAATTTGCCCGCTATACCTGTTACATATCCAGAAAACAGACAGAAAAATGTCGCAACCTTCAAAAACGCCTTTCTCACGCTGTCAGAATTTCCAACTTGGCACACGCTCCAAGAAAACCGCAAATTCGTTTTGGGAACACAATGTTTGAACAATTATAGTCAGTACTGCTAGAGCTGCTTTCGTCTATCTGCAAGAGACATAGATTTTCATGAGCTCCTGCAGCCACAGGGGTTCACAAAAATCTTTTCCTCTTGCAGGCATCGATCGGTCACATTTACATCTGTGACAGTGGGAGTCGTAGATCTGGTTTTAAATCAAGGATTGCAGAGAGAAACGCACAATTTGGTTACGGGAGCAAGTTTGTAGGCAGTTATACTGCAGAAAATGGCATGATGCGTCTTGTGAGTCTGTTATATAGATAATCGTTGACCTTGGGTGGAGGTTATGGCGAGATGTGTGAGATGGGTCGTAACTTCACGAACGAGAATATAATGCAGACTAGATACAGGCACGCAGACAAATACCCGGTCTGCTCAGCTGGTCCGTCTGTCATACTGGATGGGTCGCAGCGCCCGTCAAGGGCAAAATTTTATTGCACAAAGATTCATTGCTAGGTACTTGTGTCCAATATCACACACTAATTAAAAAAAAAACAAACACCTAAATTTAAATTAATTTTTTTACACACTAATAAAGAAACTAAATTAAAATTAAAATTTTGTTCTACGTTGTTTCCATGTCACCGTGAAGAAGGGTCGTGTTTCATTTTCCCCAGACTTAAAGGGTTTTCTACCTCTTTTTTAAAAGTTTTCTTTTTCGCACGAAACCTTTGCAGCAACATTTTTACTTCACACGCTAGTACACATATGTACCCAGTACGCAAAAGGCTATCGGGCCTAAGTCAATCGCAGTGAGCTCGCGCACGAATGTGCGCGGGCCCACTGCGGCCGACTTCGGCCGTTTGGCCTTGGCGCAATAGGTATAGGCCTACTATGCAGCCTTGCTACCAACAGGTCGAAGCGATATCGCCTCCCCAAGATTTATCGCCAGGTAGGTGCCTGTGCCAGTCGGCAAAACACCTGGCTGACGGAGGGCAGACCTGCCCAGACAACCTCTGCAAAAGGCGCCATGGGGTCAAAAGGTCAGGGCAGGAAGGATTACGTCAGCAGGCAGGTCAGACACAGAGCGCGGTTCCAGTGCACGTGAAACGCGCTCAGCAGGTGAGTTGCCTTCTCAGGAGAACCAGTGCTTCCATCTGCACGCGGCGTAGACCCTCACGAGCCCTTGCAATTTGAAAGTGCTCGCGTGGCTTTATGCCTCTTGTAGCACGGGTGTTATAAAAAATCACTACCTCTTGCTGGTTAGGATCACTAGCATTATAAGTCTGTGTTTTTTAGTTTTGGGAGAAGCGAAAGAGATATTAGGTGGGCGCACCCGGCGGTGGCATTACTTGTACTACTATGGTACATCTACGGCAGGGTTCTGCCTGACGTTTACAAGAATAAAACAGCTGCGAGCGCTCTTCAATGGCGCACCACAAACTTAAAGATCAGACGTGGAACATTTTTTTGTGGATTTGTGTATTGTCACACACCTTTGAAATCTTTTGCAAGATCATAATGTACTAAAACTGTTGCCGCTAGGGTTTCATGTGAACTTAAAGAAAAACAGAAGATAGTGGTAGAAAACCCTTTAAAATAGAAACAAGGAACGACGTTTGGATCAAAGATCCTTCTTCAGGTAACATGGAAACAAACGTAGAACAGAAAAAAAAACACAATAGAAAGAAAAGACGTCATCCTGTATAGAGAGAATTTAGAATGACGTAAAAACAAATAAAAAAACACCAAACAAACAAAAAAAAACACACACATAATGATGCAAATACACATGCACAAAACACGTAGCACAAAACTTACGTCTACATACATACACGTCACTGCATACATTCGCATTCACTCGTGCCTGCTGCCGCTCACGTAACATGCACACACACACACACACACACACACACACACACACACACACACACACACACACACACACACACACACACACACACACACACACAAACACTCCACACACACACACACACACACACACACGCACATACACACACACACACACACACACACACACACACACACACACACACACACACACACACACACACACACACACACACACACACACACACACACACACACACACACACACTAAATTCTAAATTCTCTCTATTCAGGATGACGTCTTTTCTTTCTGTCGTGTTCTTTTTTGTTCTACGTTTGTTTCCATGTCACCTGAAGAAGGATCTTTGATCCGAAACGTCGTTCCTTGTTTCTATTTTAAAGGGTTTTCTACCACAATCTTCTGTTTTTCTTTTGCAAAATCATTTTATGGACTTACTTGCCAAAGAAAACTGGCCCACAATTAAGGCGATAGGTTAACCCATTTACCCCCTAGACACTACAGCATTAGATGGATCGACAATGATAATTCAAGGGAAGTGCCAGATCAGCGTGGCGCCTGACGGCGCCAAGCTAATCTGGCACTACCCTTGAATTATTATGGTCGAACCATCTCATGCAACTGGTACCTAGTTGATAGGTGACACCTCCAATATTTGGGAAACGCGGCTTTGGTGTTAAATGCCTAGGTACACTACAACAACATATATAGACATCGACCATGGTAGTGATGGAGTGTTGCTGAGAATAGTTTGGCACCAAGGAGTCTTAAGGGTGCACAAGTCGAACATTAGCAACTTGCAAAGTTTGCATCACTAGAACGGACGGACGAGATTCATCATGACAGAGGCAGTTCAATGAATGAATGAATGAATGAATAAATCAGTCAGTCAGTCAGTTAGCCAACCAGCCAGCCAGCCAGTCAGACAGTCAATCAGCCAATGAATGAATGAATGAATGAATGAATAAATAAATCAGTCATTCAGTCAGTCAGCCAACCAGCCAGCCAGCCAACCAGCCAGTCAGTCAGTAAGTCAGCCAATCAATCAATCAATCAGCCAGCCAAAGATCTGAATTTTTCCAGAAGAGACTGTAGAGAACCTGGCTGAGGCCTCATGGTCGTAAGGACCAATGATCAGCAGACGGTCTGCATATCGTGGGAAGATTCTGTCTGTCTGTCTCCCAGAGCTAGGTACCTACAGCCTAACCCCCCCCCCCTCTGTGTGTGTGTGTGTGTGTGTGTGTGTGTGTGCAAGGACATGATTACATGATTGAAAACAGGTCTATGTACCTAATCATTTATCCTTGAGAATAAAGTTTCATTTCATTTCTTCATTTCTCTCTCTCTCTCTCTCTCTCTCTCTCATCTCTCTCTCTCTCTCTATCTCATCTCTCTCTCTCTCTCTCTCTCTCTCTCTCTCTCTCTCTCTCTCTCTCTCTCATCCTCCTCACTCTTCAACAACCTGCCTCTGGCGGTACCTGTCCATTTCACCGTTCACTGACTTAGTTGAAAGTGACGGCGCTGGAAAAGATGGCACGTGAGAAGGTAGCATCTTACATCAAAACACAGGCTGACGAACCCTGACTGAGGGACTGACGTGTGTGCTGGTCTGTGCCGATTTTGGTTCCCAAACAGTAAGGTCCAAATTCACGGACCAGCACACATATCTATACAAAATCACAGACCAGATCACATACACATTATGTAGTCTTTTAACCCCTTCACTGCAGAGAAAATGCGAAAACGATCCAACTGCACTGAGCCATAGATCCTCTCAAGCCCCCTCGACTGCGGGGGGCTCATGAGGATCTATGCCTCTTGCTGAGACCAATTTGTACCCATGTTTCTTGGACGGTTTTGGCTTTTGCTCCCTTAATCAACAAAGATTTCAGAACGTACAGCCGGGAAGGGGTTAGGACTACCGAGACAGAGAGTCGCACATGAGAATCCATGCCTCTTGTAGATGGATGGTAGTGTTTGCGCACCCCAGGCACCCCCCCCCCTCACCCTCCCTCACCTGCACCCCCCCCCATCACTCCCCCCTCCATCCGCCCATACCATTTCATCTCTCTTTCCCGTGACTTCCTTCTCTCCTCCGGTCATTGCAATCAGCAATGCGTTGCCGTAAGAACAAAATAACCAGTACATGAAGTTAACCCTTTAGCTGTCGACATTGCTTTTTGTCGAGGTGATTCCTGTAGCCGAAAATCACTCGACAAAAAGCAATGCCGACAGCCAAAGGATTAGCAATGCATGACTTTAGACAAGTTTGTTGGGGAGGGGGGTGGGTGGGCATGCGGGGGAGGGAGGGTGGTGGAGTGAGGGGTGGGGGTGAGTGGGTGGGAGGGAGGAAGAGGGGGGGCAGGGGGGGAGAGGGGGGAGGGGGGGAGGAGGTTGGACATCTCGAGAGAGGAGTGGGCGCAAAAACTGATGAGAATCTGTGACTGCAATTGATCAGCAGAACTGGCAATAATAATAATAATAATAATAATAATAATAATAATAATAATAATAATAATAATACATGTTTATAGCGCAGTACAAGTGGCTGGTTGCAGAAGGAGTTAACCTCAGCTTACTTCCATTTAACCCAACACACTAAAGCAAAAAAGGGATCGGCCATGCCTTGAGAATTCAAAGGTAATAATAATAATAATAAAGGAGATTTGTTAAGCGCTTATTCTAAAAGTAGCTCTAAGCGCTGATACAATGAAAAGGCGGGCTAACAGCTAACACACACACACACACACACACACACACACACACACACACACACACACACACACACACACACACACACACACACACACACAGGCGCACATAAGCCTCACAGTGGGTTACCTACCATTTCATGTGAAAATGGGTTCCCATATTTCTATTTATTCTAGGGCTCTGGAATTGATGCGAATGTTTAGAACTCACCTTATAACTAAGCTCTATAACTTAAAATAAAGATAGACATTTTCTAGAAACAGAGGCACTAGATGCCGAAAAAATGGGTTTCTGCCAATAAAGTGGGTGGGTGTCTCTCTCACACAACTTTTAACTGACTGGCATTACAGTCAAAATGGGTGTCTTCACAACAGTAGGCGTCTGTAATAAGGTCAAGTTCATGGAATACTTCTTTTTCACATTAATTTTTTTTTCAACTTAATGTGTATGTGTGCTTTAACATTCTTTACATTGTATGGTGCAAAATTCAATAAACACTGGCCCGAAACCTTTCGATTATGATTTTTACAGAGGAAATCTTTTAAACATTGCTGCGTTTTGTCCTTCTGAAGCAAAACAGTTTATCATGGCATTGATGTGAGAATCAACATAATGTATTCTGGAAATTAAAGGACTTTTTTGTGTTTTGGGGTACTCTGGAGTTTCAGACAAACAGCAACAGAGCATTTTGAATATTAACCCTTATCATTCGGAATACACCAGTGTGTGCAACTAGTGTGACTGAAATAGTCCAAGGGTTAGTGCCAGAATAGCTTGGTTCCTCTAGGCGCCAAGCTATTGTGGCACCACCCTTGAACTAAAGCCATTGGTCTATGTCCTCATCTGTAAGTACTGTAATGTAGCTTGCATAGAATTATGGCAGTGAACAAATTTGAAGCTATTAGCATCAGTATGACTATGATGCGGGTCAAAAAGTGTGAAAAATATCAAAGATAGAAAAAGACCCAGACGAAGAAACGAACACTTAACTTATTGTACCCCAGCAAAATTTAAGATCCACCACGATAGTTCAAGGGTGATGCCAGAATAGCTTGGCGCCTATGGGCGTCAAGCTATTCTGGCATCACCCTTGAACTATCGTGGTGGATCTGTGTCCTGCACTGCAACACAGTCTTCTGAAGACGACTTCAACATTTGGGCTTAACTTATTCTACCCCAGACACACCACAGCAAAATAAAGATCCACCATGATAGTTCAAGGGTGATGCCAGAATAGCTTGGCGCCTATGGGCATCACCCTTGAACCATCATGGTGGATCTGTGTCCTGCACTGCAACGCAGTCTTCTGAAGACGACTTCAACATTTGGGGATTCCGGTCTTGGGGTAGAATGAGTTAAAATGACAGAACAGAACACTGACATTAATTAATTAACTGACAACATAAGAAATCACTTGAAACTTCAGCCTTTATTTAACGTCTTTCGTCTCCAACAAACAACCAACCATTCTTTCATTTGCAGAGTTTTTAAAATGGTATGCAGTACAACCAACCATTCTTTCATTTGCAGAGTTTTTAAAATGGCATGCAGTATATTACAAAAATGATCCGCCCCCCCCACCCCCAATAACACTCTTGTAATCAATCTTTACATTGTCAATGGTTTTCTTATCTTATTATTGTCTTTTGTCCCCAGCCGGCTGTTTCGTTTTGCAAATCCAAAGGTTATACAGTATACAAAATGTGACCCTTTCTCACGAAACCAGTCTTAACTCGCAGCGAGCCAATCAGCATTACACGCAATAATATGTGGTGGGGGTCAATCTGGGGCATTTTCACTTTTTGGGAGAAATGTATTCTACATACACCAAAGTATCGTATGGTTAAAATCTTTATCATGAAAAATGCCATTAAATAGGTAAAAAATGATTTTAAAAGTCTGCCCTTGGCCCCAATTATGCTGCACACAGAAACTTCACAGGCTGTTTTCTCAAAATGGCCGCCGGAGGCTTTAACAACTTTAAACACTAACAGCTTTTACAATTTTTGCACTACAGCATACAGTCATATATCACAGTAATCAGCAAACACTGTAGTTTTCATAAATGTATATATGTCAAAACATCCAAAATGCGAGTTCTTAAGACTGATTTTGTGAGAGAGGGTCACAAATGATCCAGGCGTCCATCAGATAAAAAAAAAAAAAAAAGCAGGCTATACATGCTGAAACCACCCCAATAATAACACTCATATAATAAATCTGTATGAAATCGAAAATGCCGCGAGTGGCGGGGAACCTCAATTCATTTCTTTTGTAACTTTTTCAGTCTGTTGCGGACGTAATCCTTAATGTTTGTCCAGCGCCTATGTCTAAGTGCAGGCTCCTCTGCCATTGCGTACTGTATCTCGGCCTTTCCAGGAAGTTTGTTCATGACGAGGTGTGTCTTGAAACGAGTTTGACCAGCTTTCTCTTCAGCTTCCCCCCATCGTTTCCTTGTAAATCTAGCTTTCTTTCGAACAGGAGCTGACGCAGTACTGTCATCATCAAAACTATCTAGATTGTCATCAGGCTCTGGACGTCTTTTCTCCGTCATGCTCATCGATTCCTGTGTTGCTGACTTGCTACTTGCTTCATTGACAGGTGCTGTTCCCCCCGAGACCTCTCTGCCAGTTTCTGATGTGTCTTCATTGTCAAAGTCAATCTCTTCATCATCGCCCAGCTCAGCTCTAATGCAACTCTCAAAATCTGTCATCCCATTGTTAACTGACAGAAGAATCTTTGCCACTTTTGCCTTTTGAAGGACGTCTTGAGGTTGGCGGTAGATATGGCGATGTATCCGAATATCATGGCCAAGGAAATCTGCCAGCTGATCCTGGTCTAACTCCGAGATGGCCATTGACTGAGCCAAAGTTGCAACCTGCTTCCGCAACTGAGTAAATGTGAACATGGCTGGGTATGACACCCCTGCTTCTAGGGCATGGGCCTTCAGAACATCATGGCCTCTGTAAGGCCTCTGACCAGAAGGTGTGGCAAAGATGTACTGGGAATCAGCGAGAGCTGGCACTGATTGCCTCATTTGAAGGATTCTGTCCACAGTTGTCATCATCTTCTTCGTCAGCAAAACGGGAACACTCCTATTAAACTTGCCTCTGATTTCCACTCGCTGAAAATGATTCACCATTTTCTTCTCAACCTCTGTGAGACCTTTCAAGATATCTTGATTGGTGATCGATCCAATCTTAGCATTCTGGAAGTCTGACACCTTCATTCTCTGAACTTCTCCCCCTTTCGGTTGAAACTTGCGATTTTCATTTCTGACCTCACTCTGATAATCTTTAATAGTCTCCCTAACTCCCGCATCCTGGAGCTGATTTGTCCAGCCGTGTGTTCTTCAATGTCCCTGCGGTCAAATAATCTCTTTCCATACTCAAGAAGCAAGGGGTCAGTTCTGATGAGACGGCTTC
This sequence comes from Semisulcospira habei, assembly GCA_036245525.1. Lineage (NCBI taxonomy): Eukaryota > Metazoa > Mollusca > Gastropoda > Semisulcospiridae > Semisulcospira > Semisulcospira habei. The sequence goes on along the minus strand of BTPG01000004.1, from coordinate 76,031,292 downwards.
TCTCTGGCTGGCCAAGACCTTGTGATAGAATGAAAATTCAACGTCTAAGGGTATTGGAAGCATTAGCCGACCACGGAGCGCCGCGTCTCCTCGCCGAGTGATCTGAAAGACCTCCTGGCTTCTGACAGCAACGTTTTGAGTGTACAGAGATCAGCTTTTTTTGATAGAGCCCTTTGCAATGGCTACAGGCGAGAAGGTCGTCTACCTTACTAGTTTTGGTGCGATACTTAGGAATCAAACATCCGGATTTGTTTTCAAGAACAGCAACGTTATGTATGTAATCACCCTCATCTTGTAGTCTGATCCATGCTCGACGTCTCTGCTTGGTCCCTTTTTTCATCGACAAAATTTTAGCAACGTCTGCCTCATCTGCATGGACATCTTGTAAGTGCGTGCTCATTTTCAAGACAAGCTTGCCACACAATTTGCATGCATGTTTCTTGTCCCATTTGTACTTTCCTTTCCCTCTCTGCGACACGTGCACACCTGTTTCTTCTGTAAGTGCTCTTTCCCCACTCTTTCCAGCATCATGTTCCTCCTGCCTATCCACATTCTCATTGCCACCCCCTAACGCACACTGCACCTTGCTGGTACTAGCGTCACCAACACCTGGCCACCCCGAACCTGCCACTTTGATGAAATCTAACATAGTCGATACAATACTGTCTATGTCAGAGATCCCAGCAATTGATGCCGACACACCCTCTGAATCCGGTGAGCTCGAGCCAGGAACAAACTCCTCGTCATCACTGCCCTCGTATTGCGATGCGCTGGTACTGCTCTCAGTCTCGGGTCCATCCCAGGCGCCATTTGCCAACTGGAGAAAGAAAGAAAGAAAGATTAAAACAAAGCTGCATAGAACAGAACAGCCCAATTTTGGTTTAAGGGGCCTTGCACAAGAATAAAAAGAGTAATCCCGTGTATGACCGATTTACATATGTGTGACCTCGGTGACGAGGGCTGGCTTCTGCAGCAGTCAAAATCCACGTTTTCTGAAAATGCAAGCAGTTTTCACACATTTGTCAACCCTGCGTGACCCTTTGAGAGAGGTCACTCAAATTGGCATGTTTAAAAAGGTCTTGCCACAAAGTATCCTTGGGCCAAGCTTGAAGAATGTGGCTTGAATAGTCTCCGAGAAAATGCCACCGTTAACTCATTCTACCCCCAGACACACCACAGCAGGATAACAGGGGTGGGATTCTAGTAAGAAGGAAAACGCGGAAAATCAAACGACGGGGGGGTTCACATCCTTCATTTTCAGCGGCCGAAAAATCAAACGACAGGGGGGGGGGGGGGGAGGGGGGGAGGGGGGGGGAGGGGATAGGCGCGTGTCCACCGTTCGCCAAAGTATCCAAAAACCGACAGGGGGAGCGAGACCAAACACACCCGAAAATGGACTTTGTTATGACACTCCTGATCTGCAGTATAAAAATGGAATGTGCGTACCAGTTTATGTTCAGATGCACACTAAACGGCACTCTGTCTTGGACAATATCCTTTTTCACCGCCATTTTCCACTGCGACCTAAAGCTACCGGAAGTGTCGGGCGATAGTGAACCAAACTACATACAAATCCAACCCATTTGAGATTTTTTTGCCATTTAAGATTTTTTTCCCCGTCTTTTTCGTTGTTATTAGACGCGGAAAATAAATATGCTTCAGCGGAATTGTGAAAGAATTTCCGCGGAAATCCGCGGAAACACGGAAGAATCGCACCCCTGGGATAAGGATCGACCATGATAGTTCAAAGGTGATGCCAGAACAGCTTGGCGCCTACGGGCGCCAAGCTATTCTGGCATCACCCTTGAACTATCATGGTCGATCTGTGTCCTGCGCTGCAATGCGGTCTTGAGAGGACAGGGGCAAAATTTAAGGATTTTGGTGTTGGGGTAGAATGAGTTAAAGTTTACCATGGACGACGGACGGACGACCAGTGGCCCAGAACATAAACTCACTTTTGCTTCGCACGCACGCCAGCCAATAAAATGAAGATGATCATACGATCACTTTACTTACCAGTTTGTAATTGGGAGCATTCCGCTGCCGTCCATGCACCCTCCTACCAGACGCACCCTCTGTGGCAGAGGCTGGGGGGCCATGATTCTGCAGCATAGATCCCGATGGGTTTGGACATCCTGCTGCCATCCGGCGCTGGGTGTGTGCAGAAAGTCCTGAGCCGGTGTGACCAAAACGGTGTTGCTGAGAACATGTCCAATACAACCATGTAAACCAACTGACAGTTTGAATCAGATTGATTGTACATTGCTTAACGTCCCGACAGCCACAAGGCTTTCTCAGGACGTGCCTGCACTGCTTGTGAAAAAAACCCACCTAAACAGAACATTGCCATGTATGTCGCCTGCCGGTCAAATACGTTAACTCATTCTACCCCAACACCAAAATCCTTAAATTTTGCCCCTGTCCTCTCAAGACTGCATTGCAGTGCAGGGCACAGATCGACCATGATAGTTCAAGGGAGATGCCAGAATAGCTTGGCGCCCGTAGGCGCCAAGCTATTCTGGCATCACCCTTGAACTATCATGGTGGATCCTTATCCTGCCGTGGTGTGTCTGGGGTAGAATGAGTTAAATAAACCTAACACATGGGGCCAAGACATAAAGCTAAGACCATTTAGCAACACACATCCAATATCAAGAGCTACAGGCAGTGCAGACAGTAGGGAGAGTTTTAAAAAGGCAAATACAGGTGAATGGACAAAGGGTAGACAGAAACACATGCATGCCCCAGAATAGAGAGAAAAACCCACCCTGTGGGGCTGACCAGGGTGACCCTGAGAACTAAAAACTGGCAATACAGTAAAAAGCGACACTTCAGTTGCACATTCCTAAAGACCTGTTTGTGGACGTTTGTTCTTCGAATCGCGAGGCAGTTTTGCGAACGAGGATTGAAATCTGGCGCCATTTTTGTTTAAAAAAAAAAAAAGTCAACTGATACTGTGCATGCATGTGGCAAGTTAACACGTCAGAAAAAAAATGAACAAAATCGCGTGGCAGATTGACCTTGTAATGGAGTTATTGAACGAATTCCTTTCATTGAAGAAGAAAGCTTTTGTTAAAATCGTGGGGTTCTATTATCATTTACTACAATACTCAACGGTCAGAGCGGCCGAGAGGCCGAAGACACGTTTGAAGCAGACGCCTTATTTTTCTGGGCCAAACGGGTATCGGGGATTGGAGGCATCTCTCAGTTAAATAACTGCACTGAACAAGTACATTTGGGCGTGCTCTTAACTAAGAAATATTGCATAAAGTACCTCTGCAAACGCGAAAGAATGGCCGGTGTGACCGTTGGAGACGAAAGACGTTTAAGCAAGGGAAACAACTCCGTTCATCGGTGTTGGGCTAACCAATCGGCGATCAGCAAATTGATCTGAAAACACTCCGGCCGCTTCCGTGTCCACACACAGGCCCAGGGCATCCCTGAAACACAACCATGAAGTAAATCTGTTAAAATGGGGACATCGTATTTTGATATTTTTTTCTGACTTTTGAATGAAAGATAATACAGAAACAACCCTCAGAAAAAATGGGTGTCTGACCTGGTCACCCAGAATTTCACACACACCCAGATTGCATAAGGATGGTAAAGAAAGTAACCCATTTTAGTCATTTGGTGTAAGCACACACACACACACACACACACACACACACACACACACACACACACACAACACACACACACACACACACACACACACACACACACACACACACACAAACACGTGACAGTGGTGATAAATAGAGCATGGCTGGGGAAATGAACTAGTAAAAAGGCAGCGTGTTAGAGGTGGGTTTTGAGAAGTGATTTGCCAAATGAGGAGAACGTTTGACAGTTACGGACTGGGGCGGGGAGGTTGTTCCAAGTGGCGGGGCCAAGATTGGAAAAGGCACGACCGCCACGTGTTTACAGATGAAATTGGGAAGGCGAAATTTTCGCGCTAATCTGGCACTACCCTTGAATTGTCACGGTCGATCCATCACATGCAACGGGTACATAGTCGTAGGTGAAACCTCCAAAACTGGGGAAGTACGGCCGCTTGGTTAAGCCATTTGGCCCCGAGTCCCTACAGCAGGAGACTGACCATGATCACTCAAGGTAGTGCCAGATTAGTTTGGCGCCTAAAGGCGCCAAGCTAATCTGGCACTACCCTTGAATTATCATGGTCAATCCATCTCCTGCAACTGGTACACAGTCGTTAGGCAACACCTACAAAATTTGAGAAACGGGACCTTGGGATTAAAGGGTTAAATTGGTTAACTTTAGACAAAGAGTGACAAAAACAAATTTGACCATGAAGCTACAATGAATAAATATAAACTTTAAGATAATAAGATAATACGCAAATCGGTTAAGAGTTTAGTCGTAAGAATTAAAAATAAAACACACTTGACACAGAAACTGCCCATGTCACCTCAGGTGTCGTGTAAGATAAGCGGAGTATCTCACATAGATTATCATCGATATACACTGCTCACGTGTCCAATCATGAATATGGATATCGGTCAAATTGCGCCAGACGATTCCCTTACGGAATCAGTCTATCAATATCGGTGCTGAATAAACTTTCAAGACAGGAAGTTGAACGGTGATACGATCATCCACGGAAATAAATATGAGTTCACGCATGACACGTATCTATTGCACTTTTACTGTGTGCGTTCTGTTGTCACCAGTGACAGTTAATAATAATAATAATAATAATAATATAGTTTTTATATAGCGCCCTTCCCCACGAACAGCAAGCTCGGAGCGCTTTACAGCACACAAAAAAAATATTAAAAAGGAGAAAAATTAGAACGCACTCACTCTTTAAATAAACATCTGCTCGCACCATGTAGGCGCATTCCTAACACGAAACACACACACACACACACACACACACACACACACACACACACACACACACACACACACACACACACACACACACACACACACACACACACACACACACACACACACACAGCCTATCAACATGGGGAAACAACCAACATTTCCAGGCAGCATATCCAGACTAAGCTAATCTTGATATGCTACCTGGAAAAGATGGGTCTTCAAATTTGTTTTGAAGGTCAACAGGGTAGGGGAAAGACGGACATGCAGTGGAAGTGAGTTCCAGACGTGAGGGGCCTGATAACTGAAAGAACGGGCACCAGCAGTATTTAGGCTGACTCTGGGCTGAACAAGCAGTTTTTGTGAGATTGAGCGTAGACTTCTACTAGGATTGTGTGAGGCAAGGGAAGAAGACAGATATGCAGGAAGCGTATTGTCAAAGTGTTTGTATGCCAAAGTGGCCAGCTTGTACTCTATTCTCTGTTTGACAGGTAGCCAGTGGAGATGCTTTAGCAGTGGTGTGACATGATCAGTACGTTTTTTGCGAAGGACTAACCGGGCTGCATTATTCTGGATACGCTGAATGCGAGTGAGTTGATCAGATGAGATACCAGCAAGGAGGGAATTACAGTAATCTAGACGGGACAGAATGCGAGAGCATACGAGCTGGGCAGTAGCCTTTTCTGTCAAAAAGCATCTGATCATGCCTATTCTGCGGAGCTCCAGGTAGGCAGTGCGGAAAAGATGGCTAACCTGTTTTTCCATCGATAAACTTGAATCCAGGAATACACCCAGATTTTTTACATCGGATTTGAAAGAAATGTCTTGGCCACCTATGGAAATATGATCACTGCTGGAGGCGGATGTTCTAGCTCGAGTACCAACAAGCATGCTCTCTGTTTTATCATCATTTAACTTGAGTCTGTTGCAAGTCATCCAGTCTTTGACTTCAACTATACACTTCTCCACATTGGAGACAATGGTCTGCAGTTTACCAGGATGGTCAGACTTAGAGATCTGAGTGTCATCAGCATACTTGTGATATAAGCAATCCAGACCAAAAAGGTGACTGCCAAGCGTGTGAAATGCAAAGAAGTACCCAACGGAGAAAGAAACACGCTTAGAAAAAACGGTACAACACAGCTATTCTGGCTGATGATTCGGGAAACTGGTTTAGTGTACAGAGAGAACAGCAGAGGACCCAAAACTGACCCCTGTGGGACACCATACTTCAAAAGCACAGGCTGAGACATGATCCCATTCACACATACAGATTGATATCTTTCAAAAAGGTAAGACCTGAGACATGACAGCGCTGGACCGGAAATACCAAAAGACACGCGTAGGCGTTCTAAAAGAATCCCATGATCCAGCGTGTCAAACGCCGCAGACAGGTCTAATAATGATAGCAAAGAGACATGTCCGACGTCAGCATGTGTAAGCAGGCTATTGGTAATGTGAAGCAATGCTGTCTCAGTACTGTGATTTCTTCGATATGCAGACTGATACAGTTTAAGTAAATCATTACTACTGAGATGTGACATGAGCTGACTCAGCACAACTTTCTCCAGAATCTTGGAAAGAAAGGGAAGATTAGACACTGGTCTATAATTTTTCAGCAAGTTTGCATCCATCCCTGCCTTCTTCAACAATGGAATTACCACAGCCTGCTTAAAATGCCGAGGCACAGACCCTGACTCCAGAGACAAGTTAATAATTCTGGTTATCACACTGACAAGCTCATCAGGGCATAGCTTGAGTATAGAGGTGGGAATGGGGTCAAGGGAACAAGATTTGGTGGGTGAGGAAATAATTAGTTTCTTTACAGTCTCCTCTGTGACAGCAGTAAACTCATGTAACACAGGCCCGTCATATGGTAAATAGGACACAGCATCAGAACAGTTGTCCAGTTCCTGACGGATCGTGCTTATCTTAGAATCAAAATACTGACAAAACTTATCAGGTAAATCATTCATAGGAATGGTATTCGGGAGTACAGGTTCATTTTTCTTTCCAAGAAGTTCATTTGTAAGGCCAAACAGCTGACGACTAGATATGCAGTCTTCAAGTTTGGCACAAACAAAGTCAAGCTGCACGCTGTGAGGACTTGAGTGCAGCACGCTGCTTCACAAACATGTCTCTATGTACTGTAAGACCACTACACCTCCACAGTCTCTCTGTTGCGCTGACCATGAGAGTTAACACATTCTACCGCAGGATCGAAATCCCCAAATTTTGAAGTTGCACTTTGAAGGACTGTATTACAATTCTAGAGACAGATCGAGCATGATAGTTCAAGGGCATCAAGCTATTCTGGCACTACCCTTGAACTATCATGCTCGATCCATGTCTTGCTATGCGGTGTGTCGGGGCTGAAAGAGTTAATAACCAGGCAAACATTGAGACTCCAAGCTAATCTAGCACTACGCATGTGCTAGCATGATTGACCCATCTCCTGCATTAGTTAGTTATGACAAAAGGAAGAGTGGATTTAATTTTTTTTTTTAAATTCACTGTTTACTCTTAGCCCGTTTAGCGTCGACGCACTACAGCATTGTACATTGAACGCCAACCAACTGCCCGAGGCATTGATCTTCATGAGCCCCCCCCCCCTCCTCCCCCCGCATTCGCAGGGGCTGATGAGAATCTATGGCTCTTGCTGAACCACGCTGTATCTACGTTCTTTTGACAGCTGGGCATCGTTGGCGTTGTATTATTTCATTCAGCCCCGACACACCACAGCAAGACATGGATCGAGCATGATAGTTCAAGGGTGGTGCCAGAATAGCTTGGCGCCCTTAGGCGCCAAGCTATTCTGGCACCACCCTTGAACTATCATGCTCGACTGATCTGTCTCTAGAATTGTAATACAGTCCTTAAGAGTGCAGCTTCAAAATGTGAGGATTTCGGTCCTGGGGTAGCCTGAATGTGTTAAAAAAGATTTCAGAAACCCAGAGAGCGTCCACTAGCAGTGAAGGGGTTAACCCATTACACAATGAGGCTCATTTAAAAAAGAAGAATTTGCTCCGTGTCCTATAAAGCCGGCTACATGACAGAACAGGAGATAGATCCACCGTTTTAGTTAAGGGTGCGGCCAGGTTAGCTTGGCTCCTTAGGTGCCAAGCTATTCGGGCATCACCTTTGAATTATCATAATCAAATTTATTTCTTGCAATAGTGTATCGGGATGAAAAGGGTTAATAAACGCAATATCGTTGCACTATTTGCACTGTCCCCTGTTTTTCCTTCTTTAGAAATTCTAACTGAGATTATGGCTGACCGATATAAAAGTGCGTGTTGGTTATATAAAATTATTGTCACAATGTTGACATTTGTTAACGCTATCTACAAGTTGACTGATATCAAGTCGGCCTATTTAGGTAAATAGGTCAAACACAAGAATTAGCCAATGCGCAAAAGGCCATCGGGCCGACGTTGGCCGCCGTTGGATCGCGCACGGCCGTGCGCGGGCCAACGGCGGCCGGCGTCGACCAGATGGCCTTTTGCGCATTGGGTAGTGTGTACTGGCATGTGATTTTGGACCTTACGGGTTAATGGAGTAAGATCCACAATGACAGACCAGCATACGGGGTAATGTTTATCATTTTACCCCTTTCATTGTCAACCGTTGCAGATGCATCAGCCACGACAGCTCAGTGTTATTGCCTGATCAGCGTCAGTGTTGACTCAAGCAGCCAATCTAATCAGGCACTACCCTTGAGCTCCCATGGTATGTTCATCTCCGGTTACTTATAGGTAGTACTTTGGCGAGCAGTCTGAACGTACAGCAATTGGCCGCAGAAGTAAAAAAGAAAAGTCAGCAGTGAGAAGTTCATAGTGTATAGTTCCTTCCGCATTTATGACAGGACACTTTCAAGTTCAGACTAATTTTGTATGGGTATTTATAGAGCTTAGTCACGACACGTGATGTCACAATTGCGCTTTTGTTTTGGAGGATCGCCATATTTGTAAATTATTCGTTTCAAGTCTGGTTGTCTGTCTGTCAGTCTGTCTGTCTGTCTGTCTGCCTCTCTCTCTCTGACTGAAAAAGCGAGCAACCAACCAGTAAAGGAACGAATTAATGAAAAAACACTCGATCGATCCATCCATATCCATCCATTATCCATCAATGGGTTGATCGAACGATCCATCCATCCATCCATGGGTTGATCCATCTACCCGTCCACTCATTCATCGATCCACTCATTTATCCTTGCGTCCATTCAGTACAAATAATACATCAATACTCTCCTCTCTCTCTCTCTCTCTCTCTGTTCTGTTGTTGTTGTTTGTTCCGTAATGTGGGGGGCGTATTGTACTGTACAGAAACAGGAGCAGTACACGTTACCTTCCGCATTTCAAGAAGCAAACTGTCCGCCCTGGATGCACTTATAACCCACACTAGTTAAAATAATAGTAACCTTGAATTTATGTGATACGCAGTAGTTTTAATAACCTTGACTTTTCGAAACGGAAACCACTCACTTAGCATAGTGTTAGCCTTCATTGTTATATGCCCATAAACATACAACGGTTATAAAGTTGAATGTCCTTACAATTCCTTAGATGTGAAAAGACCGTTTGAGTTGAACTGTGTATGTAACTAAATATGTAATTATAAGCTAATGTGGCACTCACTTCACCCCCCACCCCTCCCCTCCCGGCCCCCCCCCCCCTCCCTCTTTGTGCACGCAGCTGATACTGTAAACAGTATGTGAGACTAACTCATTCGAGACGAACGGCATCCAGATACGCGGCCTCGCTTGGCTGGCACGACTTTGAGTGCACTGCTTAATTTCAGGAACAAACATTTGTGTGCCCTATTATCGCTTGGCCTATCCAGTCAGGTTATGCATGTTTCATTGTAATGTTCCAATTACCGTGTTAAGAAATAAAGACCTGGCTAAGCCTACACCCAAACATCAGCTCCTCTAGTAGCAAAACGTCTTCGGGCCTACGACAACGGCAGTAGGCCCGCGCTGCACGACCGGCCGTCGTGGGCCCAAGGACCTTTGCTTACTGGGTCAAAACCACGCGGGCCACCGATGGCGATTCATTCCAATTATTGGTTTGTGTCCCTGTCTGAAGCCAGAAATGGCCCTGGCATCACCCTATTAGCCTCAGACACCAGTAAATCGCTGAAAATCATCGCGGCATGATGCATCACCTGTCACCTGTAGTCGTTCACTCAGGTCTCCCATCTGCAAAAGGCAAAGACGTAACTGAGTCCCTGCAGGCTGCGCAAGAGGACCATGAAAATCTTTGCCTCTTGCCTGCGAAGATCGGCGTTGCTTAAATTTGCTTCATGGGGGATAGAGGAACGTCGTCTTTTGTGTCTAGGACTGTACGACGTCAAACAAAGCGATACTTTGCGTGTAAACGAGCGGTATATGTCATGTGTCTTGGTTAACCACCAGCGAAAGCTGAAACGCGGCCGGGATTACGGCAGAAAACCGTTCGGTTGTCGCGAATCCGGAAGTCATGTGAAAGATGGCCATCAGAACGGAAGTTGCTCAAAAATGCATCGGCACTCTAAAAGGGCGCGCTCCCGTGAACCAGTAAGCTATAAATCTAGATCGTGTTCTTGATATTGTACTCTATCTCTCTTTCGCTCTGTCTCTGCCCCTTGGGAAATAAAGTGTTGTTATCATTATCATTATCATTATCTCTCTCTCTCAGTCTCTCTCTCTCTCTCTCTCTCTGACGACTCCCGGCAACAACGACCGACTGGGAAGTCACGGCGGACAGCCGGCGTGCTTTCACGATAAGCATAGACAACACTCCAAACTGACATCTCCAAAAGGCACAGATCCCACTGCGCTCATGAGGATCTATGCCTCTTGGAGATGCTTGGAGTGTTGTCTATGCTCATGACAGAAGCTGGTTGTCCGCCGTAACTTTGGTTGCCAGGACGCGTTCCGAAACCTCACCTCTCTCTCTCTCTCTCTCTCTCTCTCTCTCTCTCACACACACACACACACACACACACACACACACACACACACACACACACACACACACACACATAACCTGGCGTTCGATAAACTAGTACAAAGATGTGCATTGTCCCAAACATGTATTAGGTTAATTTGTTGGTTCTTCACATGCAGCATGAGTCTTTATTAGCGTCGGGACGTAAAGCAATATACAACCAACCAACCAACGTCCTCTCATGGCCTCTTCAGGCTCTTTGTGGTATCGTATAAACCAGGTCCTGGTTTTGTGGCCATAAACCTGATATAATTGTGTCAGCGCTGGTGGTTTCCGGTTGTTAGAAAACACTGCACGTCACTGTCAAAGGCATAATAACGTCTCTCGGGGGATCGCATTTTTTGACACGACTGAACATCGACCAGGAGCTGCGCTGACGCTTGTAACGGGACCATTTACGAGTTCGTAACTCAGTGTGTAAAAAGTCATCGGCCGGACGTTGGCCGCAGTTCGCCCTTACGGGCGAACTGCGGCCAACGTCCAGCCGATAACGTTTTGCGGACGTGGATAATGGAATTGCTTCTGCTGTCGTCAGTGTTCCATGCGTGTCTCTAGTATCGTGTTCTATTCCGATTAGGCGCAAATAAAATACACAAGAGAACGTTTTATCATAGACTGAAAGTCACTCGCACACGTCGGTCGGCAGTCAGTCATTTTCTGCTGCCCCGCACACTTGGTCTCTGATTTCGGACCGTACTGCTTTTCAGCTGTAAGGTCTAAAATCACAATCCAACACACGTCAGTTCTGACCGGTTCTATCAGACTCTCTGTGCAAAACCTAATATCACTGCCCAAAACTCTAGCTTGTTTTACGACCATTTTGGACCGATCAGATGTCGTCTGCAAAACGTCGCGCCACAGGACAAACAGCGTCGTCTGCCGGAAGCGGGACAGGTTTAAGACCTGGGGCGCCCGCGGGCTGCACTCAGTAGCAGAGGTGTCGTGCGTCCGGCTGCTCACTAGGAAGTGCCTTCGACCATTTCTCAGTCAAACGCCCAATACGTTATTAATAATTGCAAGTGTTAATTTAAGCCTTTTATCCTACTACACTATTGCTTGAGCTAAGTTTGATTGTGATAGTTCGAGGGTGGTGCCAGAATAGCTTGGCGCCTGATCGCTGAGGCTCTTCTGGCACCACCCTTGAGCTAACATGGTTGATCTATCTCCTTCTTATCCGTAATATAGTCTTTATAGGACAAAAAGCTATTAAAAAAATTCAGCCTCAGTGTGTAATGGGTTAAGCGGGGATGCCGCTGGGTGTTTCTCGATTTAGGAGTATCTTATTCTCCGTTGATATCTTAACCTCTGCCCTGCCACTGGACGCATATTTTGTATCTGAAATCTGTGTTCTGTAAACGAACAATAGTCACAACCGTCCAAGGAACATGGATACAAATTGGCCTCAGGAAGAGGCATAGATCCTCATGAGCCCCCGCAGTTGTTGGTTCTCATGATGATCTATGTCACTTGCAGTTGGGTCATGGTGACTTTTTCTCATCAGTGAAGGGGTTAAATGGAATTGTTGGTGGCATTAAATGCATCTTTATGGTAACAGTGCAGTTCCAAGCTCAGACAAAAATATCGTTTACAAAATGTAATGATGAATGTCCTGCAGTTAATGTCATAAACGGACAATGATTGAAGAAGTGGTGATACATTGAGGCGGACGGACGGACACCTCAGCGGGGGCCGACTTGCCATGACATTCCTATGGCGCTAAGTAACAAAAGTAAAACAATAACAAATGACAAAAGCAACACGACCTCACCCCCCCCCCCCCACCCTTTCTCAAAAAAAAAAAAAAAAAAAAAAAAAAAAAAGAAAAAGAAAAGAAAAGAAAAAGAAGCGATACCGTTTTTTTTTATTTTTTTACCCTTTAAACTCTGGCGGGCTAGCCAACACCAAGTCTGTAAATCGTTGACCGGCCACGAGTAACCCAATACGCCGCTTTGTCTTTTACGGGAACCGCGGATAGCCCCGGTCTTGGTTGCTTTTGTCACGGCCAGCCTGCACGACTATCGCGGGGTGGAGAAGAACCGTTTTCCGCGATATCTCACGGGATCAGGTGGATGACGTTATTACCATTCTACGAAGACGACGCGTTAATAGATATAATGGTCTATTTCTTTGCTGAGGAAACCAAAGAACATTATAACTCGTTCAGTGCCGATACAATCGGAACACCACCCACCTGCAAGAGGTATAGATCCTCATGAGCCCCCGCACTTGCGGGGGCTCATGAGGATCTATACCTCTTGCTGACACCACTTAAAACCCACGGTCCTGGGAAATGTAGGACATTGTGGTGGTGGATTAACAAAGAATGCTGAAACAATACGCGGCATCAACTAGCACTGAACGGGTTAAGTTCATCATGCATGTAAACATTTTCAATGGCGAGTGGACCATTTACTGACCACCGATAATCACTGCGGACTCAGCGTGTTGAATCCTATGATAGACTGAAATCCCCAGTTAATTTAGGAGTTGTATTCTGCCAGCGAAGACTGCATAACAGCTCAGGAGACGTATCCACCATGCTAGTTCAAGGGAGGTGCCAGAATAGCTGGACATAAAAATGGACATTTATTGACTGACGTGAAACATATTTCCATGCCTTATTTTAATTTAGTGTTGTCTTAGTACGTAAAAGTCGTTTCGTTTCACAAAATAAACGCGTGCATCTCTGTGTTGAAAAAGTCTTGCAATAATTCTAGACTTATTACAGGCTAATCACATCCCATCAACATCGCCAGGGGACGCAATTCTCTGCATCTTGCTTACGGTTCCTGATCCTTTGTTTGAAAGCGACGGAGTCCGCATTCGTCCATCATTAAAAAAAACTCTCCGGCAGCGCCGCGACGGCCACTCGCTAATAAAACTTTTGCTGCAAAACGACTTACCTGCAAGAGGCATAGATCCTCATGTCATGAGTCCACGTTTTCTCTAGGGACTCATGAGGATCATACCTCTTGCTGGCCCCAATTATAAATGTGTTTCACGTCCATCACAGATTGGGCCGGCGTTCTCTGCCTTCAAGGACTCGCCCGGCACTCGCTAATAAAAATCATGTGATGGCCAGTAAAAACGTCTACAAAAAGCATAGATCCTCATGACCTCCGCTATTGTGGGGGCTCATTAGGATCTATACTTTTTGCTCACCTTATTCTAGTTCATGAACAACCTGTATTCCGCAGGCTGAGAACGTGCCGATTGAAAATTACAAGTTACACTGGCTCTAAGCCCATTTCCTAACTCCTTTGTTGTCGGATTAAGTTTTTTTTTTTCTTCTCATGGTGGTTTCCACTATCGGAGCATTTCTTGACCACGTGAAGTCTTTTTGTCTGGTCCGTGTGACGTGAGGAAAGGCAACGCAGTGTTTCCAAGTTGTCGGGATCCACGAGGGAGTCGTGTCGCCAGGAAGTACTCCTGCGTCAACGGATCCGGGCAGCAAGGACCACACTGGCATGACTGATGTTCCTCGATCTGGCCCGGAGACCGGAACTTCTTGGAGAATCTGGTTTGTCTGGTGAATACAGACGCCAAGTCCAGTCAACAGAAGGTCCAGCCGTCAACATGTTTATATAACATGACCTTCACGGACCTCTACGCCTTCAGAAGTACATGAAACTCTATGTATTCTTTCAGACTTAAGATGTTCGCTGACGTTTTCAGCTAAGTGTCAACTTAGACCTCGGTTGCCGACGGGGCACATACCTGCTTTTAAAGACCACAGATATAAAAAGTCGTATCATAGCGGGCACGACGACGCATAGATGCTCACAAAGCCCTGCACCTGCATGGACTCATGAGAATCTGTGCGTTATGCACTTGGAAGATTTCTGTGATGTAATCATGCCTCAGTTATTATGCTTGCGGCGGAAACATATTGTGGCCTGGCTTCTCTGCCTGAGAAATATAGATATACAATTTACTTACCATTGTCAGTAAGAGGCACAGATCCTCTTGAGCCCCTGCGGATGCAGGGGCTCATGAAGATCTGTGCCTCTTACACATGGAACAAAAAGGGTTAATTATCCAGACGGGCAGACGCGCCAAAATCATCATGTAATGGGAGGCCCATCCCGACAAAAACGACAGTTTCCTTTGTGAGATGCACGGCCGTATGTGTACTGGTCTTTGAATTTGGACTCACAGAGTGCAACAGTAAGGATTAAAATCACAAATCGGCACACGCGCTGCCACTGTGACAACTCGCAGGAGTAAAGATTCCGGAAACTCAGGACTACTGTAGTACGGCGGCTGACCGGTGCCAGACTGTTAAGTTAGCTTTCGGCTGCCTCTCGTTTGTCACCGACTCTTCAACCCACACAAGCGGCAGTCAACGATACGAAGATGGAAGCAAAAAAGAATAAAAAGTGAAACAATGGTTGGCCTTTGTTTGCATGTAGATAGACTTTATGTTTAGATATCTGCTGCCCAGCCGTGCGAGGGCCAACGACAGCCGGCGTCGTGGCCTGTGAGCACTGGGTGGCGCCTTTCCACAGCTCCGCCAGCAACGGGCCCCTCTTGAGAAGAAACGTATGTTATTGAAAATTTAATGCATTATAAACTGTTAACCCATTCAGTGCCGAGAAAACGTGAACGTGAGCTAACGGCAAAAGACATAGGTCCTCATAAGCCCCCGCGACTGCGGGGGCTCATGAGGATCTATGCCTCTGGCTGTAAGACCAATTTATATTCACGTTTCTTTTGGCGGTTTTGGCTCTTGGTCGCTGAATGCACGAAGATTTCAGAAACAAAAATTCACTGGGTTAAATGAATAATAAATAATAAGATAAATAAAGACGTGATTCATAACTTTCAGTTTAGTAACCTATAAGCGGATGTTCTGAAATTGACAAAAGATGCGTTTTGTTTTGAAAATGTAGACATGTAATGCCGCGTAAGCTCAGACAAAGTAAGTTTATTGCATTGAGAGAGGGCATTGTGCACGTGGAAAGGCCTTTCTTTCTTTTTTTTTTTTCATTGGACAGGTCATCATGAAACCTATTACTCACGGCGTCAGTAACTGACCCGTGCACGTCCAGGATTAACTCACTGTGCCCAAGCTACGAAATACCCACATTTTGGAGTTATCCTCTGAGGACTGCGTTACAATTCAGAAGACAGATCGACCATGATAGTTCAAGTGTAGAGGCAAAATAGCTTGGCGCCTATAGGTCATTCGGTGAGAGGTCATTCAGGTACCAGAGCCCAGCTGTTTGGAATGATCTCCCACGCGAACTGAGATACGTGGATTCGAGAGAGGCATTCAAGCGAGCCCTAAAGACCCATATTTTTTCTGTCCGCTACAAATGACTTTGTCACAGACCTGTCATGTTAAAGTCATCTCTATCTCTGTTAGAAGTAGTGTGTGTGTGTGTGCGCGCACGCGCGCGCGCGTGCGTGAATGCGAGCATGAGTCAATAAGCGTTGCACTTTAAATGGTGACTTTATAGCTTGTTTACAGAGTGCGTTGTATTTTGTTTTAGTACTTTTTGTAAATTGCGTTTTTGTAATTAATTATTTTTGTACAATTAGTTTTTTGTTAAGCGCCTAGAGCTCTAATCTGAGGTTAGGCGCTATACAAGTACTCATTATTATTATTATTATTATTATAGGCGCCAAGCTATTCTGGCACTACCCTTGAACTGTCATGGTCGAGCCTCATATTGCTGTGGTGTGTCGCGGGCAGAATGAGTTAAAGTTGCTGACATTAACCACATCAGTTATTGCTGGGAACGAGCGAATACCACCCTTATAGTGAGATTAAGTTCGACAACGGTGTTTTAGTTCCCAAGCGCTCAAGCCTAGCAGATCGAGGGAGGTAACCATCGGTGTCAAACCGGCGGTAGGCTTGTAGTTAGCCTCTTACACAGCTATGCCATACTATCTTGCACAAAAAACTGCCCCAGAAGATGCTAGATAAGTGTAGTCTACCTGCAAGGCGACTGACTCCTGGGGGTCACGTGGGGTCAATCTAATGCATGCGTACAGCCGTGGCACCGACCGTGACTGAGTGAGAAACGATAGCGCCACCTGGGGAAACAAAAGGCCGGTCACCGCTCAGATGTGCACAATTAAAGGGTCAGTTTCGCTATCATTTTACTGTAAATACTATTGAAACGGACCAACGCGAAAATCTCACGATCCATCTACACTAAATTCACTCACTGCATCCGTTAATTCGTTTCAACGATTTAACGGATGCACAGTTGGTCAGAATTTATTGTAGACGGATCGTGATACTTGTTGATAGTTTGCTGGACGATCGTCTGGACAGCAGTCAAAGACTTACTTGTTCAGGACGTGACTACGCTGCGTGCCGGTGACTGTAGAACTAAACAAAACATACCATTGAATGTACGAGGCATGACCAGAGAGTAATGATTATCGTTGTGCCGTAACTGCCTTTAAAATCTTGCCTCAAGTAGCTGAAATCAAGTTTTGCCAGATCAAGTGCCGGAATTGGACCACAGGTTTCGGTTTCCGAAACCGAAAACTTTGGCCCAATTCACTTTAGTGATCTTGCAAAATTTCAGCGGCTACTTGAGGCAAGATTCGAAGGCAATGTGGTATTTTAAAGAAGGCCAGGGTCGGACTTGCGAGTTTACGGCTTTTGCTAGATCCTGGATGCGTGAAAACGCCGTCCCGCGAGCCTCGTTTTCAGTTTAGGGAAGAACCAAAAGTTGCTCTGGTCGAGGCAAGGAGTGTGTGACGGTTAAGGAAAAACACCACTGTCTTTTTCCTCTGTGTAGGACACAGTGCCGACACTGACGGGCTTTATGGTCAATGGCATTTTCAAGAGAAAAAAAAAGAGATGTTCTGGCCACTTGGAGTTGGCCGCTGCTCGTTGAAGGCCCGCCACCGCCGTAAGTGTTCAAAAAAACACTTCTGTAACAGATGGTTACAAAACGCTACACGCAGGTCTAGATATGGTTCATTTAGACACAGGACAATCCAGTTCAGCACACGTCGTTTTGACATCAAGTAATTTGACAATGACTCTACTCCGTTCTATAAATACAACGCTTTCAGTACGAGAAACAGCTAACAATAGATTGACACGCTAACGGTTGGGCAGAATAAATAAGTGCGATTACGCGTGTGCTTTTGCTGAGTCCCCAACTGCTGTTAAGTTAATTTGGTGTGTCGACAAGGCATAACAAACACAAATGGTGCTGAAATGTGTCTTCAGATATACTCGTAATGGTACTTTCGGACTACAACGCTTCTGGAAAAAGAATTTCTTACAGGATATTTTGCATTGACTGCGCGCCCCAGGCTCAGCGGTAAAATATGAACAAGGACCTCTAAGTTTAAATATAAAATGAAAATGTTGACGCCAATTCTGGAAATGTGACATAAGTACCCCTGGTCTCTTTTCAATGCGCAAAAGGCCATCGGGCAGACGTCGGCCGCCGTTGGCCCGCGCACGGCCGTGCGCGGACCAACGGCGGCGGACGTCGACCCGCGGATGTCTTTTCACGCACTGGATTTTCATCAGGGGCCAATCACTCCTGCTTGGACTATTTGTTGGGGATACCGTCACAGGACAAGCTCCCGGCCCCGGTAGCTGGACTCACAATCCATGGGGGAAAAACGGATTTGTTCAATAGCATTGTCCGTTGAAAGGTCCTGGTAAATCAAAGTGGCACAGTTGGAGTGCGCCTGAGTTGATCAGTGTTCAGGTCGTACTCCATAGGCAATAGATTTCCCTGTCCCCATAACCCGCCCTTCAGGGCCGTCCATGATCACCTCGGTGCTGTGGACGTTAAACCCGAACTAACCAACCAACCAGGACAAGCAAGTATCGTCTTCAGTGATGACATCACACGGTCGTTGGAGGACATTTATGCTAAACGTTTTGAACAGTTAATCTAAGCGATCAACTTTCTTTACATCTGAGCCTCTGTCAAGAAATGGGGTCTCCTTTTTGCAGATAGTTTTGGAGATCAGGGTCATCGTACACTTTGAACTTTCCAAGAGAAAGATCGGAAGTTTACGATATATCTCACAATTTAATATAAGCGTATTTTCCTATTCATGTGTAAATAAAGATCAAAGTTGGCTCATTCCCAACTGAACTTTGGCAATCAGACCAGTACTCGTCTTCAAAGTCCTCTTTCAGAGTTAAACTGCATAATCCACTTGCAGGCAATGTTGCACAGTTGTGATGAAGCTCTATGCTTGTGCATAGTGCTCGCACAATAGGATTAGTACGGTACGGTTTTTGTTAACGGTTTGTTTGTGCCGAAAGTCCGTGGGGCCTGCTTCCCACGTGGAATATGTAAGACATGGTTAGCACGGAGTTTGGTGAGTTCTGTTTAGTGAGTTCTAGGCGGAAGCTGTGACTGTCAGAGGTCTAGATCGGGAGTGCGGGCTGTTTTGTCGTATGGAACGGTTGTTGAGTTACCTAGCCCGCATTCCAAGACTCTGAAGCCTAGATTTCAGGTATGTTTCTATAAACGTAGTATTGATAGTTGTTTAGTTAAAGACAGTATGCGTGGTAAGATTAATGTGGTTGTATAGAGGTGTTCCGGTTTGGTTTAGTATAGTATGTTTAGAATTCGGTGAAGTAACCGGTGTTTTTGTATACAGTTGTTTACCGAGTTAGATGACTAAAGGAATATGAAGTGTGTATGTCTAAGCCGCTATGAAGATAGTACGTGGTTGAGCATAGTCTTTTCCAGGGTATAGAGTAATGTATAGCAAGAGTGTTAGGCTATAGTCTGTTTCAAGATAGTGACAGAGATATGGGGGTGATACGAAGATAGTTTATGAAGCACGTGTGTGTGTGTGTGAATGAACGTGTGAGTTATTTGTATCAGCCAGGTTACGTGACGTTTCTCATTGATCCAATATGTTGTGTGTTTAGCAAGTGTTACGTTGGGACTTTTGTCTATTCAGAGTTCTTGTAACGAGAGTGGAAGACGGACGCCGAGACGTCGAGTCGCAGGTGGGACCTACGTGAGGTCATCCCTCCAGCTCTTCTGAGAGTGAGTCTGACTGGGAACCAAGACACCCAAGTCCAAGTGAGAACTGAGTACCGTACGAGAACAAGGACGTCCGTGCCAAAGAGACAGGACGGCAACGAGCGTACGACGAAGGACTTTCACGCCTAGACGTGAGAAGGACCAACGTAACCAGACAACAACATCAAACAGGTTGGAGGCAATGTGAGACTAAGACCTAACCTGGCAAAGATACTGTGATACGTGTGTGGTGTGATAGTAGAATATTGTATATAGTTGATAGTCATTTAAGTCATTCTTTTTCCCCCCACCCGGGTCTGCCCTGGGGGACTTGGGTGGGGTTAGGTATTTTTTAGTTCCCAGGGTCACCCTGGTCAGCCCCACAGGGTGGGTTTTTCTCTCTATTCTGGGGCATGTGTTTCTGTCTACCCTTTGTCCATTCACCTGTATTTGCCTTTTTAAAATTCTCCCTACTGTCTGCACTGCCTGTAGCTCTTGATATTGGATGTGTGTTGCTAAATGGTCTTAGCTTTATTTAGGCCCCATGTGTTAGGTTTATTTAATGTATTTGACCGGCTGGCGACATACATTCAATGTTCTGTTTAGTATTTTTTTCACAAGCAGTGCAGGCACGTCCTGAGAAAGCCTTGTTGCTGTCGGGACGTTAAGCAATGTAATCAACAACATTCTTTTTCATTTATACTGTATAAAGGTTACTTTAGAAAGGGAGCCCGTGTGTTTGTTTTTTACCGCATGAATGCGCCCGTCTGAGTCAGTGGCGGTGTATGCGTCTGTTGCGTGAGAGTCTGTGCGTACGACTGTGGGCAAGTCTGCGTGCGTTACAACAGTACATAAGTGCCATGTCAACCAACTTTCAAATTTGTTTGGATTTTGACAGGACTACCACAAAGTTTCACTCTTTTAAAAATGTAAAAATTAATACATAAATTAATGTGAGAACCCAATGCGCAAAAGGCCATTGGGCCGACGTCGGCCGCCGCTAGCCAGCGCACAGACGTGTTCGGGCCAACGGCGGCCGACATCGGCCCCATGGCCTTTTGCGCATTGGGAATACACTGTTTTCAAGCACAACTGTTTACATCACTTTTCCAATGATGTCAATGACTGAAGATACCAGCCCCATATTGTGGATGACTAAAGGACAAAGGCTGAAATCTGCTTTGATACGAATTCTATGTGACTTCGGAAGTTTACAAATGGCGGCCCAATTAACATTGCTTCCTGATCATACTTCGTATATGGCCAGCCAGCAAAATAAATTGGACACAAGCTGAAGGCGCTAAAACTAGGATTTTATGTTACCCTGATAAAAAAAATCTTTCAATTTGAATTTTTCAATTTTTTATTTTACTTTAACGGGAATCAAATGTGTTTGTCGATAAGAAAAATGTACTTCTGTTCATCTTTCTTTTTTTTTTTTTTTTTTCTCTCTCTCTCTCTCCTTCAACCATCATCTTCATTTTCCTTTTTGTTTTGTCTTTTTCTGAATTTTCCATTTCATGCTAGTGTATCATCGGATTCCAGTTTGCAAAAATAAGCAAATATTATTAAAATTACAAAATATATAAATGTCCAAATGAAAAACCAGACAAGCAATAATGAGATAAAAAGCGAAGTTGACCCTTCAGCCATAACTGGCACGTGCTAAAACCGTGCTACCGGGGCCGATATAATTATCTCCCCTAGGCAGTGGACTGTTGACATGCAGGCATCTTGATACCGCAAATCGCGTTATTGTGACATTTTGCAGCATTCAGACGCCAATTTTTGCCACTCACATGGTGGTTATTCTTTGCATGACACCAGAAGTTATGGGTTCATGACCGGACACTCACATGAAAAACAAAAAGAAAGAGTCGTGTTTGTAGCGTGATACTCAAATATCGTAGAAAATGTCTGAGTCTCCGCTTTACTAAGGCCTTTTTCACTTGATCATTTCAAGTAACTGATTATTGTACTAAGACGACAAAACCATCTGACATTAAAAAAATATTCAAAATATTTTCTTCAAAATCTTACCTAAATTTAAAACAAAAACAAAAACAAACAAACCAAAAAAAAAAAACCCAAAAAACAAACAAGATGTTTACGTTGTGATGCTATTTTTACATATCGTCACGTGGCAACATTGGCTAAGGAAGGTTAGTAAAACCGACTTACTCCCAATATAGTACTGGGTGTTTTTTTCATCGGCATATCAGGTGGGGATTAAAATTGCACGTCTTTCGACAAAAATGTGGATAAAAATCCTGGACAAACATGCAATATAACATATTTTTCCGGGCTTTTAAGCCACTGTTTTTGTCGAAACACGTGCAATTTTGACCTACACCAGATTTTCGAAAATCCGTCTATAAGCACATGGATCACAGTCTCATTTAACTGTAGTGACGGTCAGATTAGCTAATTATATTAAACCGGCAGTCTCACGCCAAGGTTAGTTTCACTTATTCTGCCCGCAACACACCACAGCAAGATATAGCTCGACCATGATAGTTCAAGGGTTGTGGCAGAATAGCTTGGCGCCTATAGGCGCCAAGCTATTCTGCCACCACCCTTAAACTATGTGGTCGATCTGTCTCCTGAATTGTAATGCAGTCCTCAGCGTTTAACTCCAAAATGTGGGAATTTCATACCTCGGACACAATGAGTTAAAATCATTTTTGTTATTTACCTATTTGTCCTAACTGATTAATTATTGTATTGTTAAAGAACTTCATATCAGGACTACACTGGAGAAGGTAATGTTAAAGCCGTCTCCTCCGTGGCAGACTTTGATAAAATTCACCGATACAACGGGGTATCAATGTTGTCTTGCCTCAACAAAGACTTTTCTATTCTTTTCTCACAGTCCATGTGAGTACTCTGTGTAGACACACGTAGACTGCTTGAGAAACTCTCCTACATTCGAGGGAGAAGAAGAGCACAAAGTCTGTAATTTCACGCGTAATTACAGTTTTGTCTAGCATTGCAATTTATTGATCCTTTACCGCCTGTTATATGGTAGCTATTATTTGCCGCCGACTATCTGCTTTCTCCCAAGCAGGGTTTGTATGAATAAGGTTTCTGGTTAGTTCGGGGTTTTACGCCCACAGCACCGGGGTCAGATGAAAAACGGCACTAACGGGCAGAATCCCGGGGACAGGGACAGCTATTGCCTATGAAGCGCGACATGAATACTGATAAATTCGGCCACACTGCAAATGTTCCACTTTGACATTTTGCTTGAATAGTATAAGCTTTCCGATAATTTCCTTTTTTTTATGTCACCCTTGCAAATGTAGTGATTGGGGAAGTATAAGTATTTCGTGCAGAACACATCACTAGTACCAGATGGCAACTCCATATTTTAATGATGGCACTCCTAGTATAGCGAACAATGCATCCCAAATGTTCTGTGTGAGGCGGTTTCAGACGAAGAGGTCAAATACAAAAAGCAAGTACTTTGTCAAATTGTACCGCTATTACTTTAAAACAATAAATAAAAAGGCTTCGCCAATAGTCCAAAGATGTTAACAACGCTTTCATCAGGCTAGCTGATTGCAGACAATAGGAGTCAGAATACCTCTAAACCATCGAGGTTCTAAACGTGAGATAAGCAAAATATCATCTCACCACAAAACACACAATAAATACCCCGCTGAAAATATCGTCATCTCGCTCAAAATTGTACTGTCAACTCAACCCAAATTGATTTTGTTGACATATTTCGACCAAAATTTTAGGTCAACCAAACACTTTCTTGGTCGAATTCGCCCACATTTTTGAATGATGTCGACCATGAAAATCTCGACAAAAGTACGAATTTCGCCAAATTCTTAAATAATAATAATAATAATAATAATAATAATAATAATACATACTTTTATATAGCGCCCTTCCCCACGGACAGCAAGCTCGGAGCGCTTTACAGCACATAAAAATAATTCAGTAAAAAGGAGAAAAATTGAAACGCACTCACTCTTTAAATAAACACCTGCTCGCACCATGTAGGTACATTCCTAACACGAAACACACACGCACATACACACACGCACACACACACACACACACACACACACACACACACACACACACACACACACACACACACACACACACACACACACACACACACACACACAGCCTACCTACATGGGCTACACTTGTACTGAAGAAAACAGCCAACATTTCCAGGCAGCACATCTAGACTAAGCTAATCTTGATATGCCACCTGGAAAAGATGGGTCTTCAAATCTGTTTTGAAGATCATCAGGGAGGGGATAGACGGACATGCAGTGGAAGTGAGTTTCAGACGTGAGGGGCCTAATAACCGAAAGAACGGGCACCAGCAGTTTTTATTCTGACTCTGGGCTGAACAAGCAGTTTCTGTGAGCTTGAGTGTAGACTTCTACTAGGATTGTGTGATGCAAAGGAAAAAGACAGATATTCAGAAAGTGTATTGTCATAGTGTTTGTATGCCAAAGTGGCCAGCTTGTACTCTATTCTCTGCTTGACAGGTAGCCAGTGGAGATGCTTTAGCAGTGATGTGACATGATCGGTGCGGTTTTTTTTTTTTTTGCGAAGGACTAACCGGGCTGCATTATTCTGGATACGCTGAATGAGAGTGAGTTGATCGGATGAGAGGAAGGAATTACAGTAATCTAGACGGGACAGAATGCGAGAGCATACGAGCTGGGCAGTAGTCTTTTCTGTCAGAAAGGATCTGATCCTGCCTATTCTGCGGAGCTCCAGGTAGGCAGTGCGGAAAAGATGTCCAACCTGTTTTTTCTATCGCTAAACTCGAATCCAGGAAAATACCCAGTTTTTTTAAATTTATTTATTATTTTTTTTTACCATCGTATTTGAAAGAAATGTCATAGCCACCTATAGAAATGTGATCATTGCTGGAGACTGATGTTCTAGCTCGAGTCCCAACAAGCATGCTCTCTGTTTTGTCATCATTTAACTTTAGTCTGTTGCAAGTCATCCAGTCTTTGACTTCAACTATACACTTCTCCACACTGAAGACAATGGTCTGCAGGTTACTAGGATGGTCAGACTTAGAGACTTGAGTGTCATCAGCATACTTGTGATACTCACAGCTGTTCTGGCTGATGTTTCGGGAAACTGATTCAGTGGAAAGAGAGCACAGCAGAGGACCCAAAACAGACCCTTGTGGGACACCATACTTCAAAAGCACAGGCTGATATGATCCCATTCACACATACAGACTGATATCTTTTAAGAAGGTAAGACTTGAGCCATGACAGCGCTGTACCGGAAATACCAAAAGACACGCGTAGGCGTTCTAAAAGAATCCCATGATCCAGCGTGTCAAACGCCTCAGACAGGTCTAATAATGATAGCAAAGAGACATGTTCGACGTCAGCATATGTAAGCAGGCTGTTGGTAATGTGAAGCAACGCTGTCTCAGTACTGTGATTTCTTCGATATGCAGACTGATACAGTTCAAATAAATCATTACTACCGAGATGTGACATGAGCTGACTCAGCACAACTTTCTCCAGGAAATTGAAAAGAAAGGGAAGATTAGACACTGGTCTATAATTCTTCAGCAAGTTTGCATCCATCCATGCCTTCTTCAACAATGGAATTACCACAGCCTGCTTAAAATGCCGAGGCACGGACCCTGACTCCAGAGACAAGTTAATAATTCTGGTTATCACACTGACAAGCTCATCACGGCATAGCTTGAGTATAGAGGTGGGAATGGGCTCAAGGGAACAAGATTTGGTGAGTGAGGAAATTATGAATTTCTTTGCAGTCTCCTCTGTGACAGAAGTGAATGCACGTAACACAGGCCCGTCATATGGGATATAGGACACAGCATCAGAACAGTTGTCAAGTTCATGACGGATCGTGCTTATCTTAGAGTCAAAGTACCGACAAAACTTAGCAGGTAGATCATTCATCAGAATGGTATTCGGAAGTACAGGCTCATTTTTCTTTCCAAGAAGATCATTTGTAAGACAAAACAGCTGACGACTAGATGTGCAGTCTTCAAGTTTGGCACAAACAAAGTCTTAATAAAGAGCATTTACATCGCGCTGAATTCACAGGAGTGGCTCTAAGCGCGTTACAAAAAAACAAAACAAAAACCCGTATGTATGTATGCAAATGAAGACTGTAAACACACCAACACCTGTTTTCGTGCTCACTAATTGTCTGATATCGAGACAGATCAGTGAATGGTCCTTATCTCTCCAGCTATCATCCTCCAACCGCTCGCCATCCTTCCCCCCCCCCCCAAATCCCCACCCCCATCCCTTCACCCTGTATATGATTATTTTACATCACAGCAGATATGCATCACACCAGTATCTGCGTCCTTCAGTCCCTCGGCCCGTCCCCTGCAGCAGACGCACAGTAGATTCTCGTGTGCCCCTGCAAACAACTCCCCTCCCCCCGCCCAACCCCCCCCCCTCCTCCCCAGGCCGAGGTCAGTCACTGTCTGCTAATCGGCCCTTTTCGGCCCACTCTTTGTCCTTTAGATTTTATATAATTATGTACAGGCGATCCCAGACACACACCTGCACCGCCCCTTCCACCCCCCCCCCCCCTTTCCGGCCCCCGAACAACATCTCTGAACAGTACACAAATTCCTCAGTCAAAGCTTGCCGATGGTGGCGTGTCCGCAAAACCCGTGACATGATTTGCCCGTCGTATGTTCGCTTCTGTTTGTTGCTTTGTCGTTCTCACGTCGTGTAGTGCATTATAACGTGAAACAAAATCACGTGAAAAGCAGTGAACTCAGAACCGTCTTGACACAGTTTCGCACGCTTATTCTGCAGACTGTCGCGCACTTGTATAATTTATGGTTGTCAGTGACGGGTTGCTTTTCCTAATGATACTTTCACATAGTACAAATCGTTGATTCGTCAAAGGGGCGCAATTCCAGACGGGATATCTCAGTGGGTGCGAACCTTTGGGACTATCGCGAAAATGACGTCAGGCCAGGGTGTCCCGACCCAGCTTGATTTTTACATGTTTGCATTCGCGATAGCTCAGAGGGTATGTCTACACTTCAGTCGGTCAGAATACGACGCAACAATCTGTTTTTATGAGCTAAGTGCAAATATTCCTGTGTGTTAATTTTAAAGACACACAAAACTACAGTGTATGATATTATAATCTGCCAATCACTTGGGATCGGGCCTTCTCTATAGCAACTCCTAATCCACCTCTCATACCTCGAGTCCTGCATCTCTGTGTCCTGCTTGTGTATACTGATGTGGGTGTCATGACATCATGGCTAGGCACGGACGCACGTGCTCGTTACAATAGAATCGTTTCCTTAACGCAATCAGCCCTGACCCCGTTCAGCAGCAGACTGATAGGCCATGATAATTCAAGGATAGTGACAGAATAGCACCACAGATGCCCTAACATATAACAGCTTGGTACTGATGGACCATTCCAAAGTGTGGCGCCTTACATTAGTCTACGCGTCCTGACACATAACAGGGAACTGATTTACCATGGTAGTTCAAGGGCAGTGCAAGAATATAGGCTTCATGCCTCTAGGCACCCTGCCATATTAGAACGGCTAAGATACTGATAGACTATGATTTGTGCAAGGGTAGTGCCAGAATATCTTGGTGCCTCTAGACGCCCTGTCATTTTACAGCATGGTAGATTGGTACTGATCGACCATGATAGTGCAAGAGTAGTGCCAGAGTATCTTGGTGCATCTAGACGGCTTGACATTTTACAGCATGATACTGATCGATCATGCCAAAAGTTCAAGGGTAGTGCCAGACTGACTAATCTGACGAGACTGGCGTCCTAAAGCATAACGATAAACTGATCGACCATAATAGTACAAAGGTGGTGAAAGACTGGTAGTACCAGACTAGTTTTATGCCTTTGGGCGTCCTGACACATGACAGCAGCTAGGGTACTGATCGACCATGATAGTTCAGGGATATTGCCAGCATAGGTCCCTTGAGTCACTCGAGTTGACACCGACATACACGAGATAATCTCTGGCGTGGAGGGGACTCATCGACCATGATAGTTCTAGGGTAGTGCCAGAATAAGACCCAGACACGACACTGGCATAACTGTAGGAAACGTATTCACTGTGATATCGTGGACGCTAATCCATGGAAGTAAAACGGTTGGACAAAATCCGTGAGACATCGGGGACACAAAACTAGTTGTCTCAGTACTGACGCGTGGATGGTCCAGTGGTCAGTGACTCGAGCTGGACGAAAAAGATTTTGGTCAGATGGATACGCTGTGACTAAGAAATCGCTGCGTCGAACTCGCCTTACTTTGCTTTACACATTGCAGTAAATCGAAGATCCAAAATAAAAAAAAAGCTAACTTGTAATTTCAGTTCCCACGACTCAGACGCACACGGCACTGCCCACAGGCTGGATAAGGTATACAACTTCTGTATCTTCAAGCGTCGCAGAACAACTGTGTGTGATAGTTTGCTGATTGCCAGCGGAGTTGTCAAGAAGGTTTGTCTAGTGTTATTTATGTTGTGAAGCGTAAAACAAGATGTGACATTTTGATAGCCTATTTCAAAGCTTGAAATAGCATGGCCGTTGCCTGACAGCATAGTGAAATTGTGCCGTTGTCTGTGCTCAGCAGAGCCGCCTCTGCTGAGCCTGAAGGAAGTATGGCCCAGTAAACATATGGTACGTCCAGTAGAGAAGTCTCTTCTAGGCGCATCTACCCGCTCTGCCCATGGCAGACAACGCTGTCATGTGGCGGAACACGAAGTTGGCTTAGGCTAGACATGACGTAATTTTTATCTTGTTAATTCATTACCAGAGTATGAGGTCTGCCCGTCCATAACGTTGTGTGTACTCTATTAAAAGCGCTCCCCCGAGCACCTTTTTAAAACTTGTTCGGCCGCAATTCAGTTTTCTTCATATTTATACAAACATACTTTTCTTGTACACGGCGACGTGGGACTAATGATACCAGAGGTTTTTAGTGGCGAGTCATTTCGCTGTTCGTGCTATTCTTCTTCTTGAGAATTAATAATCATTATAATCTGGATCTGTCCTTCAAGTTCAAACATCACGTCCGACCCATCCACAGCAGGCACATAGTCCTCAAAGTTGGCGGATGTCTTTACAGCAAAATCTGTTCTAAACAAGTGTCTTTATTGCAAGCAAAAAACGGTGATCTTAACGGAAAGGTACTCTATGAAGAGAAGTCTCAGGGCAAAAAGTGTCACCGGTCATAAGCTGTTAAACTCCCAGAACTGAATCACTTCCTTAACTCATAATAATACCCCACCCGGGTCTGCCCTTGGGGACTTGGGTGGGGTTAGGCATTTTTAGTTCCAGGGTCACCTGGTCAGCCCACAGGTGGTTTCCTCTCTATTCTGGGCATGTGTTTCTGTCTACCTTGTCATTCACCTGTATTGCCTTTAAAAACTCTCCCTACTGTCTGCACTGCCTGTAGCTCTGATGTGGATGTGTGTTGCTAATGGTCTAGCTTATTAGGCCCATGTGTAGGTTATTTAACGTATTGACCGCTGGCGACATACATTCAATTTCTGTTTAGTTTTTTTCACAAGCAGTGCAGGCACGTCCTGAGAAAGCTTGTGCTGTCGGGACGTTAAGCAATGTACAATCAATCAATCAATCATAATAATTACGGTATTAAATGCACTTACTATAATAATATAACTCTAACGCGCACTCACAACTCGCACACGCATGCGCACGCTTAGACAATGACTCACGTACCACAATAGTGAAATACATTACGACGGTCAGCTTGGGGTGGTGATATAGTGCTAGAACCTTTGAAAGATGTGAGTTTTGAGGGCGGACTGGAAGGAGGAGAGAGAGAGTGTTTCTGACGGAGAGAGAGTGGGAGAATGTTCCAGGTGGATGGACCGTATACTGAGAAGGAGCGGGGGCCGAAAGTGCTGAGTTTGGTGCGGGGGATGAGGAGGCGGAGAGGCGGAGCGGAGGGAGCGGGAAGGAGTGTAGGAGTGAAGTAAGTTGGAGAGATAGGTAGGAGCGTAGTTGTTCATGGATTTGTTGCAGAGAGACAGAATCTTGTATTGGATGCGTTGGGGGATGGGGAGCCAGTGAAGGAGCTTGAGCAGGGGAGTGATGTGGTCGGATTTTTTCTTTCTGAGGACGAGGCGGGCAGCATTGTTCTGGACGCGCTGGAGAGTGAGAGTGGTGGAGTGAGGAAGGCCGGAAAGGAGAGAGTTGCAGTAGTCGATGCGAGATAAGATGAGAGAGACAGCGAGTTTGGTGGCAGCTTCGGTAGTGAGGTATTTTCTGATCTGACTGATGCGGCGGAGGTGGAAATAACATGCCTGGGCCGTGGCGGAGACGAAGCTGGTCATGGAAAGAGGAATCGAGGATAACGCCAAGGTTCTTGACCGAGTCAGAGAGGGAGATGGGGGTGCTGTCGAGTTGAAGGTGGAGAGAGGGAGGGAGCTGGGAAAGTTTCTGGCGAGTGCCTACCAGCATTCTACCCCAACACCGAAATCCCCGGCCAAATTTTGTCGTTGTCCTCTGAAGACTGCACTCTAGTGCAGGACACAGATCGACCATGATAGTTCAAGGGTGATGCCAGAATAGCTTGGCGCCCACAGGCGCCAAGCTATTCTGGCATCACCCTTGAACTATCATGGTCGATCCTTATCTTGCTGTGGTGTGTCTGGGGTACAATGAGTTAATGTAGATCAGAAGTCATTTCATTCTGAGCGTTTATGAGTTAATCCCTTCGCTGCCGAGAACAAGAGCTTAAGAGGCATAGATAATCATGAGCCCCCGCAGTTGCGGGGGCTCATGCGGATCTATGCCTCTAGCTGACCCCACTTTGCATCCATGTATCTTGAACGGATGAAGTTTTTTTTTGTTGTTGTTGTTTGTTTTTTTGTTTTAAGTGTTCAGTTAACGAAGATTTCAGAAACATAATCCGCGTCTCGCAGGGATGTGGTTAAAGGTCATCATTTAGATGGCTGTAGTGTCTTTAATGACAGGTGATTTGCCGTAAAGGCGATCGCTCAAAACAGGTTCTGTTGTATTCGGCTGTGTGAATGACTGAGTCAGTTGTCTCACGGTTTCAGTATTCGGTTTTTGCCATGATGGACGGATTCGGCTGTGTCAGTACTAAAGCATCACCAATGTATCTGTGGGCACTGAGGACCCTGAACCCAATTTTTCAAATAATCTCAAGTGCAGCGACAGCCACCTTTATGTTTATGAGAAATGAGTTAGTGCCAAACGGCAGTACTGTAGTTACACGATGAGCACTCACTCAGGCAAGGCGGGCAGGCCGGAGATCCACAATCTATTTTGGCTGTCACGACTGACGTGACTGAACACGGTTGCGTATTATCAGTCAAGGTGTCAGAAAAGAGCGCATGCCAGAACACGTATAATATACATGTTCAGGCAAGCGCCCATTTCCGGCACTTTCCTGATAAAAGTCTCATGATGATAGCGAGTGTAAAACAAAGGGTCAGTGACTGCTCATCCCAGACTGTCTTTAGGGTCAACGCCGGTCCGGAAAACGAAGTACATGTGCCATGCATTTTAATCCATTACCGGTTAATTAATTAACTCACTCGAGACGGGTCGCATCCGATGCGGTCCGTCTCGAATGAGTTAATTACTGTCCCGGCTATACATCCTTTGGCATGTCTACAACAGAACATCAGTGCTTTCAGTGAACCCTCTGTCCGGCCATAAAGACCATAATAATATATAGCTACCTAAATGATTGTCTTTATCGATAAATCAGTGACAGTTGTCTCTTTTCCACCGCCCAAAACGCACAACGTTCGAGAATTTAATTCAAGGGTAGTGCCTGATTAGCTTGGTGCCTTCAGGCACCAAGCTAATCTGTCACTACCCTTGAATTATTGAGAGAGCATCTGTCTTTTAAGACCAATTTGTGCAACAACAACAATTACAACAATTCGTTCAGTCGTGACACACCACAACAGGACTGAGATGGATCGACCATGAGGGTTCAAGGAACGTGCCGGAACAGATTATAAGTAAGCATCTCTTTGATTTTATCAACAGTCATCTGTTTCACCAAAACGACTGATTCCTAAGACAGCAGCTGGGCTATCGCGATCGACTGATTCACTGTACAGAAACTGTTGGAGTGGACGGATCACACTTTTCTGCCAACGTTCTTTAACGTTTATCAATAGCTGGTGTCTGCTGGAGCGATTTGAGACGATGCGGATGACTTACAGTAGCCAATCTGGAAACACTAGTGTGACGTCACTGGTACCAGGGTACCCCGTTAAACTAATGGTGTTTGAAGGGAGATTGAAGTCAGCATCTCGCCGGCCCAGACCCCTCCATCTGCAAGAGGCATAGATTCTCATGAGAATCTATGCCTCTTGGTCGCGATGATTGCTGGGATCTCAACGTCGGACGGAGAAGAGTAAATGGGTCTGAGGAAACGACTGAGAGCAATTTTCACACGGTCTGCTTTGGGCTGTACAGTCTCTCTCTCTCTCTCTCTCTCTCTCTCTCTCTCTCTCTCTCTCTCTCTCAGGCTCGCTGCTAGAGCCAGTTGGACCGGAGTAGTCGAACCCCCGGCCACCGCCTGACTTTCTTCTTTTTATATTTCCTCAACTTTTTTTTTTCTCTTGCCAATCTACATTTACCTTTCCTTTACATGTATTCCTCCCCTTGTTTTGGTTCCCACACCTAGCTGGCAGCATCTCTAAGGTGTACAACAATGAGAACCAAGGTGAACGGACACGCCGTGGTCCCAGCACTAATATATCTTCCAAGTCGGCTGGAGCAATGCGACATTTCTCACGTGCGCTGCAGAATTATAGGTTGCTCGCCAGATGACCTACTTAGACTGACGGTCACAGAGATACTTTATTCGACAACTAAGAAGGAGACTTACGTTGGATTCTCATGAAACCCTGCAGGTGAGTCCAGTCCAGTATGAGGCGTTGATCGCTCCGCATGAGTCCGCGTGACCTGGTGGTGGATTTGCCTCTGTGCCTCGATCCCGCGAAACCCGAATTCACTTTATTTTCCCCTCTGACTGAATGCGTTCGGTTATGAGTGAGCGTTGGTCTGTGATTTTGGACCTTAAGTCCGGAAGACTTTAGGTCCAGAATCACAGACCAACTCGCCAATCGATCACGATAATTCAAGGGTAGTGACATCCGGCGCCAAGCTAATCCGGCACTACCCTTGAATTATCAAGGTCAGAGTCGATCCCGTCTCATGGGCTAAATGGGTTAACTGCCGAGGGCCACGGGCGTCTATGCTTCTTGCACAGAGGTAGTCGGAAGAAGGATGATGTAGCACTGTGTTCCGTGCAGGTAAGAGGCGTTCGTCAGTTCAGTGTTCACGTGCACGCGCACGCTTCGGACCGTGGGAAAATGTACAAGAAACACACGCGCATGTTTTGGCGGGAGCATGCCCCGCATGTTTTGGCGCGCGCTGACAAACGTTTAAGAGGAGTTTAACAGTCCGTTTAAGTCGTGTACAAGACGGATGGCACTTCGGTGAAAAGAAAACAGTTGGTGGTGATGAAACTGAGACGATTCAGTGTTGGCAAATACTGAAAATGACATACAGCGTTGATATGCATAAACTGAATTTTACTATACAATTAACGGAAGTGACGGAATCAGTCACAATTCTCCGCTCGCGTCACCGGTTCAGTTATTGATATAAAACTGCCATACGGTCGGCGGAAAGTAATCGGAAGGTATGAAATAAACTGACATGTACCAACACATTTATTGAATTTTGAAATATAAAAAGATATTGTGAACTATCAACCTTTATTAACTGGAGAATGTCGCATTACACTTGGAAGAAGAAAAAAATTGGAGAGTGAAGAGGGCGGGATGGGGTGTCTTTCAATAAAGCTGTTTCAACCCATTTAACCCAACAGACGCGTTTCCCAAACTTAAGAGGTGCTACCTAACGACTACGTACCACTTTCACAGGAGATGGATTGACGGGCCATGATAATTCAAGGGTAGTGCCAGATTAGCTTTACTGAGTACGTCGGGGTTAAAAAGGTTAACTTCAAGTACAGCCGCAAGCACTAGATATATGTGTGCTGGTCTATTACTTTGGACGGCTGCGGCTCCCTACTTACACGGTGACACCCCCCCCCCTCACCCACCCACCCACATACACACACACACACACCCTCTTCCCCTCCTGTGCTTCGGAAACTGGTACTAGTACTGAAATTATCTAGTATAATACGTGTTTACATATGTATAGTACAACAACAAGCGTAAGGACGCGTCGGGGTCAAATTCTAAACATTGGTACAGACAATCCGGTCAATGGTATACCGTACCCGGCAAATAAAACGTTTTAGATGACGACTGTGTGTTGGTCTGTGATTCTGGACTTCACAGCCTAGAACCGCGAGGTCCGAAATCATGTCACCCGCAACGCGCGACAGTAACTGTGTTCCAGAATCATAGACAATCGTCCATATGAAAACAATTTACTGCCTTTATTACTGACAGATGCCCAGTGGCATAGGAAGCGGTATGGCCGGGCATGGTCCGTGATTCAGTCAAACTGTAAACACTGTGCAGTATCTACTGATTTAGTTCAAGCCTTTGTCGGTCGGTAGCGGTTTTTGTCGCGATGATTCCTGCAGGAAGTATCATCGCGACAAAAACCGCTACCGACCTACAAAGGGCAAATGGCGCAGGTATGACTTGTTTGACCTCTTCTTGAAGGTCGATCCAGTTCATGCGCGCTTTTCCCTTTACAGACTAGTCTAATCACCACAATGTCAGCCAGACTTGGACCGAAATCAAAATCAGGACCAAGTAAGTATATATTTTCCCTTCCGACAAAAATAGCTCGTCCACGTATAGTATGAGTGCAGGGAGCGTTTTGCTTGGTGGCATGGGGTCACTATGACAATGCGTCCGGATGACGGAGTTCCGGTCTTGACGTTTGCATGAAAATGACACCACTTCTCGCTAGTGAGCAAGACATTGTCACGAGCCACTGCAGTGGCTGAGGCTTGTTAGAATATGTCTCTTAGACTCCGTTGGCTCAGAGAACTCACTGATTTAGGGATAAAACTACCAAGCCCTTCACTGAAAGTGATCACGAATTTCGCGTCTGAAACCACTCCAACGCTGACCAACATTCGAGTGGAGAAACAGATGTAGACGAGACCAAATCTAGGTGTAAAGAACTGACATAGAGCTAACAAGAGACATAAATCCTCATGAGCCCCCGCGACTGCGGGGGCTCATGAGGGTTTATGTCTCTTGCAGATGGCTGGAGTCCGTCTTGCCCCAGCAGTGAATGAGTTAATAATAATAATAATAATAATAATAATAATAATAATAATACATGGTATTTATATGGCGCATTTCTCATATTTATAATATAACTCAATGCGCAGGCGAAAACCGACACACACACACACGCACACACACACACACACACACACACACACACACACACACACACACACACACACACACACACACACACACACACACACACACACACACGCACGCACGCACGCACACACACACACAGAGTGTCTGCAGTAGGGGGCCGGGGGGGGGGGGGGGGGGCTGTACAGAAAACCGTAGAGATTACACGAAAGTCTGCGAGAAAAGTACGTTTTAACTTTGCTTTGAACTGCGTAAGGGGGGTGGGGTGGGGTGGGGGGGGGGGGGGTGGAGACATTTCTCAGCTCAGTCGGTAAGGAATTCCAAATTAAAGGAACAGTACATCTGAAAGAGCGTCACCGGCAAAATTGAGATGGTACGGCTTTGGAACTTTGAGAAGTTTCTCTCCCGATGAACGCCGGCAGTGAGCGAGAGGGCTGGTAAGTAATGAGACTGGAGGAAAGGTATGAGGAAAAACTGCCATCAAAGTGGCGGTATGCAAGGGACGCAATCTTAAACTGTATGCGGGGTTGGATTGGAAGCCAGTGAAGGCCTTTCGGTATAAGGGTTACGTGGTCTCGTTTTCGCCTGCGCTTCACAACTAAGCCTCGAGACATTATTTTGAACTCACTGAATGCGGCTAATCTGATCAGATGGAAGACCAAAAAGCAGAACTAATTGCAGTAGTCAAGGCGGCTCGTGACTAAAGCATTCACTAAACTTTGACTGTGTCGGACAGATGCGATGCGTCTCAGCGGAGAGTTAAACATCTACTTTAGCGGTCAGTTGGTCTACATTTTTGGGGGACTGAATTTGTACGGAAGTTGACTTGAACATGTTTGCAGATGAGAGGGGACCCCAGAACAAATATCTCATGACTAATTCCACTGAAGCCATCCATTGGCTGAATCATGCGCATTCAAAGTTTGTCTCAGTGTGGTTAATCTTTTAACTGACAAGACATAGACAATGGATGGTATATTCTTAAATTTGTGTGTATTTTGTAACTATACATGTAGGGAACTGTAATGAGTATGCTCCTGCATTCTGTTACGTCTGTAACGCAGCTAGGATCTATCAAGACGACATCAGTTAAAAATCGCGTCACATAAATGGCCATACCTTTTATGAATATCTTCCTACGCGCATGATCGTTGGTAGATGCACAGTAGTTACTTATTTTCTCACGGTATTTTAGTGCACGTAGTACAGCGGTATGCATCGTTATTCCTTCCTTGTTTACAAACAACGGGGACAAACAATGCATCATGAATTTTGTCCTGACCCTTTCATTGTCATAGCCAACTGACACAGAATCAGTCTCATCGTTGTGGTCGTATGTTAATACAAACAACAGAAAATAAATCATCATATTTCAAGGGTAGTGCCGGATTAGCTTGGCGCCTGAAAGGCGCCAAGCAATCCAGCACTGCGCCCTTGAAATAATTATGATGATTCATGTTCGGCCTCAGCTGGCGACGGATGTGCATGGGGTTAACAAGCACGTGCAAAGTGCGATGTGTCAAATTGTATTTAGGGCTCGAGGGTGCATCAGCGTACCTCGTTGGTACAACATGGCCATGTGTGTACTAAGTATTTTCATCATCCATTGTTACAGACGGTCACACCATTTATGTCATGCTCTCTGATTCTGGATGCTACGGCTCACGGACCAACATATATTTTTTATGCCGTACGGTCTATCAGTGATTATTTTATTGGGAAATGATTATTTGTGTAGGTGCAATGTAAGACGAAACGTTTACAATGCCATTCTGATTTTTTTTTAAACATCAAGAACCACGAGTTTTCAGATGACAAAACTTTCAGAATCAAAAAGAAATATCCAACAAATAAAAAATACTCTTTTAAAGGACCAGTACAACAGTTTACCAATTTTTCAGGTTAAAACATTTCTGGATACCAGAACTGATCATCACCAAAGTTGCACTGTTAGGAATTTCGAAAGTGCCACAAAAGTAACACACCATTTCAGTGTCTAAATACTTAATTTAGATTTGCCGTCAAATATTTCTTATGTTGCATCATCTTCGTATTCTTCATGTTTCTTAGAACTTTTCAGAGCGGCATTGAGTCACTAACATTTGTAATAACAGGCCAGCACACGATAAGAGATAGATTTTGATTAGTTCACACTGGATTTTGACTGACACGATCGTTTTTCATGGAGTTGGACATTTGGATTGGGTCGAGCTGGACCAGACTGGATTTGTATGGATCTAGTTGGACTGCATATTCAAGAATACACGAAGGAATTGGATGTTGTGACAAGAGAGGTAACTGAGTCATTAGCACGTGCAATTCTTGACGTCATCCTGGCGCGTGCGGCACGTGCTACCGTTGACAGATCCAAGGCATGGGTCATTAGGAGAGCAGGGGAGGTAGCGACAGCAATCCCCGAGGCATTTCCTTACAGCCGCAACAGGTATACTGCACGAGATTCTTAGCCTGTTGCTGGCTGTGTGATGGGCTGTGGTTGAACAAACTAGTTACAGCAGACGACTGTAGATGCAGAAATATGTCAGTGTGTGCGCTAGTATATTACTAATGTCATAGTCAATTCTGGTGTGAGAAAAGAGAGAATATTGTAGAAACTGTGTTAATTGGGGAGGGGGGGGGGGGGTAGAAGGGACGAATAATTAACTCGGGATGTTCTCTCGGCCGAACTTGAAGGAGTGAATGTTCTTTTGCAGGTACTTGGCTTTCAAGTCATTTTAGTGCAGGGGGAGAAAACCGAAGTATGGCAGTTACGGGAAGAGTTGTGTGCCCTTGGCTCGGCGCGTCAATGACGCTGCGAGCCAGAACACAACTCTTCCCATAACTGCCATGCTTCGGTTCTCTCTCTCTCTCTCTCTCTCTCTCTCTCTCTCTCTCTCTCTCTCTCTCTCTCTCTCTCTCTCTCTCTCTCTCTCTCTCTCTCCCTCCCCCCCCCCCTCCCCGCACCTCCACCCCCCCCTCTGTAGCTCTTGATATTGGATGTGTGTTGCTAAATGGTCTTGGCTTTATTTAGGCCCCATGTGTTAGGTTTATTTAATGTCAATTGGACCGGATGGCGACATACATTCGGCAATGTTCTGTTTAGTTTTTTTTTTAACAAGCAGTGCAGGCACGTCCTGAGAAAGTCTCAGTAGTTGCTGTCGGGACGTTAAAGCAATGTACAATCAATCAATCAATCAATCAATCCTTGTGGTGCAACGTCCAATTCTTAGTACACAAGGGCAGTGAGTCGAAGATTTGTTTGCAAAGAGTTGTGTGCCTTTGTCTGGCTCCGAGCGTCCCAATAGGCCACCGTGGAACACAGTGCCGTTTCCGTACTGTCCAGTCTCTTAGCCTTAGTCAGTCCCAGTCATTCCCTAATATTTCAATCCCCCAAAAGACACTACCGTCTACCAGCTGCACATTTGTCATGCACAAAATACCAAAAATACCAGCACATTGACAGTCTCATTTCTTGGCTATGAACCTGATTCCTTACCAACCCCACACTCAAGCACAGCTGAAATCGTGAGTGTGCCCCTCAAATCACTACGTCAACGGCAACTCAACATAGGCCCACAATTGTCCACTGGATAAGCTCAGGATGGTATGAATCAAAGCACCAAACATGTCTCCTCTTATCTAACCAGAAATTTCCAGCAAATTCCAACATTCAGCCCTGCTACAAATTTTCAAACAAGGAAAAAAGTTATTTTTAAAAACACCGGTCCTTGCACTGCCTCAACTGCCCAATTTGAATATGTAACATGACCAATAGGTCATGTCCACATTTACCCTATCCCTATGTCGACATAATAATTGACTGAGAACAAAACTCTTGGCAGAAATTCTCCTCGATTCACTCCACCTGTGAATCTTACAGTAAAATGGTAACAAACAACAAACAGTTTTTGAGTCCTATGTCACCAAATTACCAGCCCATGATAAATAAATACAAAGCATAATGTACATTTCACTCGGCATCCCTAATTTTTGTGTTTAGCTCATTACATTCTGAGCCGGAAAGAAATTATTATTATTATTATTATTATTATTATTATTATTATTATTTGAGGTCTTTGTCACAATTCTGGAGACAGACTGACCATGATCATGACCAGACTGACCATGATAGTACAGGCGCCAAGCTATTCTGACACCACCCTTGAACTATCATGGTTGATCGGTATCCACTTGCTGTCGTATCGGGTCAGGCCTTTGAGAGTTAAAGCGCCCCTGCCCTACATTTTTTGGCATGGCTCATGCAGGAACACAAACAAACCAAAGAGGCAAACACACGAACAAAAGCACAGATGCTCAATACTAAATTGATAGGTAGCCTACTACTAAAGTACATGTAAATTGATCAGAGTTATTTTGCAAATGGCAGCCCGTACTTGTAATAGTTAACAAGTCAAATTAGATACTTTTTAATTTTGTGTGTGCGTGTGTGTTTTTTTTTGTTTGTTTTTTTTTTTGTTTTATTTTGTTTGGTTGTTTGTTTATGTAACGAAGTAAATAATATAAGCGGAAAAAAGGGAATGGAGGGTCGTTTTATTTGTCTAAGATAGGACACAAGTTTACGCTGTTCACAAACCTGAATGGCAACAATTACGTTTTGGGGATGGTTCCAACATTGAGAAGAACTTGAAGGGTCTAAATCAGTGCACTGCCTTGGACTAGTACAGCTCTCTCTCTCTCTCTCTCTTCCCAATGCGCAAAAGGCCATCGGGCGTGTGCGAGCCAACGGCGGCCTACGTCGGCCCGATGGCCTTTTGCGCATCATACTTGGGCCTCTCTCTCTCTCTTTCCCTCTCCTCTCGTCTCTCTGTGAAGTGACACACTATGCCCCGCAGTACATGAAAACCACGTACTTTCTTCCTCAGCGATTGACAACCCCAAACAAACATTGCGTAAGCGAGCAAGCGTCCACATTTAGATCTGACTCTCACCCACTTCGCAAAAGCTGTCCTAAGTAGTTCTGATTACAATCAGTAGTCATCACACACTCCACGGGCGTAAGTCGCGCATCTTTCACGTCCAGCGTCAACTACGACTCGGTGGCATTGATATTTTTCCATGGAATCTTTTCATTTTTTGTCGAAAATATCTGTTCTCAAAACAATGATACAAAAACTGATACGATCTAATCAGTTTTCTCCTCCATTTTTTTTTGTTTTGCTATTTTTAAAAAAGTTTTACTGGGAACAACAGCCCCCTCCCCCTCCCTCGGTTCCTACGCCACTTCGACTGCGAAAGCTCAAGGGTGGTAGAACCTCAGGCGCCAAGCTAAGCTCAAGGGTGGTAGAACCTGAAGCACCAAGCAAATCAGGCACTACCCTTGAGCTGTCAAAGCACAAGCTATTTGGGGACTACTTCTAAGAGGTCACGGTTTATATATCTCTCATGACATAGCAGCTTAGGGCCAGATGTTGATCTTTTGACTGTGGAAGTGAATGGAATAGGTGAATAATAATAGCCACTGTCCGATAGTGAGGTCGTCTGAGGTCATTCGAACTCCATGCTGTCTACAGAGGCAAAGGGTGACAGAACAACAGTTTGAGATTGTGTTCACATTTGGTCTCGTTTGTTTTCCTGGGTTCAGTCACTTGGATGGTGGTACTCGTGGTGGGCGGTAGCGGTTGTGCATGTGTTGGGGTGGGGATAGGGGAGAAGGGGGGTGGGGGGGGGGGGTGGAGGGGTGGTGGTGGCCGAGGGGTGGGGGGGGGGGGGTGGGTGGGGGGCTGTGCGCTTGAGGATTTCATGCAATTTTATTACAGCTCTATGGCTGAATCCCGTATTTACAGGCTGGCGTGATTTCCATGACAGCTGGACATTCCTGGAGTGCTGGAGTGTATGAGTGGATGGATGGATGAAAAGGATAGACTAGCTAATATTGGTTGTTGATGGATGGATGACTAAAAAAAAAAAAAAAACAATTGTTAGGACATCGGTCGGTCAATTTTAGCGGTGATGCAAGCGACGGAGCGTGGTGACGTGTATGAGTGGGCCGTCAGGGAGATTGGTCTGAATGGCCCGCAGCCAGGGTGACATAACACAGGAGTAGTGAGCTTGATCCCGTTTGTCCGTCACCAACGCAAGAAGTTGATCCAACAACCGTGATGCTCAAGCCAAGTCAGTCAAGCACTATTCTCAGTGAGCTGTCACAGCCGTCAGGTCTTACCCAATGTGCATAAGGCACTGGGCACCTATCTCAGTCCTGCGCCATCCGGTACTGAGGAGCACATTCTTGGCGGAAACGAAGAGCGAAGCTATCGTCCAAACAACGTCAGAACATGGCTGCATGCCGCTGTTTCAGCCTGTGAGTCAGTCAGTGTTTCGAGACTTTGCCAGCTCTCTTATCATATTGCTCAGCGGAGTCCCGGGTCAGTCATTCAGACAGTTTGCAAGCACGTGCCAAAGGGCCCACTTCCGGTTAGCCTTGCTCACTTCCGGTTGTTTACATCTTGGAGCAATAATTTGGCGATTTGCCACTTGTCATATGCCCGTCTTTTAGATAAGTCACGTCACCTCTGCGAAAGCACTTGACAATAGTGTGTGGGTGCAGGTGGTGGTGGTGTGTGTTTGGTGCGGTTTGTGGTGTGTGTGTGTGTGTGTGTGTGTGTGTGTGTGTGTGTGTGTGTGTAGTGTGTGGTGTGGTGTGCGTGTGGTGTGTGCGTGTGTGTGTGTGTGTGTGTGTGTGTGTGTGTGTGTGGTGTGTGTGTAGGTGTGGTGTGGTGTGGTGTGTGTGTTAGGTGTGTGTGCGTGTGTGTGTGTGTGTGTGTGTGTGTGTGTGTGTGTGCGTGCGTGTGCGTGCGTGTGTGTGTGTGCGTGCGTGTGTGTGTGTGTGTGTGTGTGTGTGTGTGTGTGTGTGTGTGATTCAGTCTAGTGACAAATGCTGATGAAAACGGTGAGAACGTGGAACGTGCCACATGGATCAAAGTTGATTCTGCGTATTGTGCGCAACTGTGTATATGGTTTTATTCGTGTGTGATAGTCTGTGCTTTTGGACGTAACGACTAATAACAATCACAATCACAACCACATAATTATGTAATAATCAGCTTGTTAACCCGTTCAGTGCCATCTGCCGCAGACTGCCTTTCTACAATGTCAGCAAGAGGTGTAGATCCTCATGAGCCCCCGCGACCGCGGGGGCTCATGAGGATCTACTCCTCTTGCAGTTGGATGGATGGTGTTCCAATTTTCTCGGCACTGAAAACTAAGCCGACCATTGTCTCTCTTATTGCTATGCAAGGCAGTTGACTTTTGATGGGCCCTGATACGCAGCAGTTCACTTCAAGTCAACGTTGCAGTGCGCCATCAGCTGATTGTCGCACTCCGCGGCTTGTCATAATTCAGCCAAGCATATGTATAATAAGCATTGTTTTCTTTTTTTTTATATGGTTAACTGGTTAAGTAGCAATAATCAACGATATTGATTTATTAAGCACTTCTGTGGAAACTCATACGACACTACGGTGTACCCACAAAGCTCGTCCTCCTGATCAAGAGCAGCTACGATGGCATGACATGTCGCGTGATCCACGAAGGGCAGTTCACCAGGGAGCTCCAGTTCAGAACCGGTGTCAGGCAGGGGTGTTTGCTGTCTTCGTTCCTCTTCCTACTGGCCATAGACTGGGTCATGAAGAGGACCACAGAGCACAGACGAAGTGGAATACAGTGGACACTGTGGACACAGCTTGACGACCTCGATTTTGCAGACGACTTGGCTTTACTGTCCCACACTCATCAACAAATGCAGGACAAGACCACGAGGCTTGCTGACATCTCGTCTCAAGTGGGCCTCACCATCCACAAACAGAAAACAAAGACAATGAGGCTGAACGCAACCAGGGAAGAACCAGTCTTGCTTGCTGGCACTCCGTTGGATGAGGTGGAGTCCTTCACCTATCTTGGGAGCATCATAGACAAAAAAGGCGGCACTGATGCAGATGTCAGAGCACGAATCGGTAAAGCCAGAGCAGCCTTTCTCCAGTTGAAAAAAAGTGTGGAGTTCCAGAGAGCTGTCACAACTCACCAAAGTCCGGATTTTCAACTCCAACGTAAAAGCAGTTCTCCTATATGGAGCAGAGACTTGGAGATTGACAAAAACCACAGTCAACAGAGTACAGATCTTCATAAACAGTTGCCTTAGAAGATAGAGCAGATAACAGCAGAGAATGAAATTGGGCGAAGAAGATGGGGATGGATCGGTCACAGTCTGAGAAAGCCATCTTCCAGTATCACTAGGCAGGCATTGTCATGGAACCCCCAGGGATAGAGGAAAAGAGGCAGGCCGAGAAACACCTGGCGTCGAGACCTCCAAGCAGACATCAAGAGACTGGGAACCTCCTGGAGTAAAATCGAAGGAGAAGCACAGGACAGGAGTCGCTGGAGGTCTCTCGTCGACGGCCTATACCCGGGGAGGGGTGACAGGCGTAAGTAAGTAAGTCAGCGGCAGCTGACCGACGCTTACTGCAGTTCTGCAAAGTCTTTGTTAAGTTCAGTCAGCACACAACTCTAGCCATCCTTAAAATAAAAATGGATTCAAAGTTGTGTCAGCGAGAGGCATAGATCCTCACGCGTCCCCGCAACTGCGGAGGCTCTCGAGGATATATATAAATACCTCTTGCAGTTGGGTGATGTTCAAATTTTCTCGGCACTGTACGGGTTAGCCACCCACTTAACCACCCACTTAACCCTTTCGCTGCGGCAGTGAACGTAAATCGTGTCATGGAAACGGCATGGGCAATTCAACGCCAAACTGATTTCTTGAACATAGATATAAACAAGGCCACCAAGAGGCAAAAACAAACAAACAAACAAGCATCATGAGCCCCCGGGCCCCCCCTCACCGGCCCGCGGTGAGCTCATCATCATGTTCTTAGCCTCTTGAAATAGTGTGGTGTTCCCATTTCCCCACAGCGAAGACCGGGTCAATCAACTGATGCAAAGTTGAAATGACCGAGTGGATCGTGTACAACTTCTAGTAATAGAACATACGCAATGCGCAAAAGGCCATCGGGCCGACGTCGGCCGCCGTTGGCCCGCG
Source organism: Semisulcospira habei (assembly GCA_036245525.1). Classification (NCBI taxonomy): domain Eukaryota; kingdom Metazoa; phylum Mollusca; class Gastropoda; family Semisulcospiridae; genus Semisulcospira; species Semisulcospira habei. Next base: position 75,987,021 of record BTPG01000004.1, on the reverse strand, counting down.
CACGACCGTGCGCGGGCCAACGGCGGCCAACGTCGACCCGATGGCCTTCGCGCATGGAGTAAGGCCTAAATTGTCCTTGGTGCACGCTTACGGTACTGCTCGCAGCTGACTCACCATGGCCAAGTCCTGCGGCGTTTAACCCCGTCACTGCCGAGCAAAAGCGAACAAAACCCAAAATGCAAGAGACATAGATCCTCATGAGCCCCCGCGGTCGCGGGGGCTCATGAGGATCTATGCTTCTTGTTCACACCACTTTGAAGTCATGTTCCTCACTTGGGCGCCTGGGTTTCTTTGGCGTTGAACTAACGTGCGGCTTTCATAATGAAATGTTTTCTCCACACTACAGTGAAGGGGTGATGGGATTATCGAACAGAACACAAAGTACATAAAAGTGATTTTCTTTTCCAATGTGCACATTCGTAAGGCCAACGGTTTTTTTTTCTTCCATTTTTTCGTTGTGTAAAAGAGGCTGTGAACTGTCAGCAAAAAAAAAAAAAAAAAAAAAATGCCATGAATAAAATGAACAGTTATATTCAACGTAAAACACGTATCGGAAAAGATTTTAAAAAAAACCCAAACAAACAAACAAACAAACAAACAAACAAACAAACAAACAAACAAACAAACCAAAAACGAACAGTTTTCAGATTTAGATTCAGAAAACTTTATTGCCCCATGACAAGTTGACCAAAGTTTTTTTTTTTAATATTTTTTTTTTAAATATCCGAAATACACAAAATGGTGTCTCGCAGTCACTCTACGTTCCATACGCAATTGCACCCTTCCTCATTCACACTCAGTTCCTACCCTCACGCAGATGCAATCTACGAGCATAATGCGGAGAGGAGAAGAACACACTCCGGAACACACAAACAACAGACACAGAACATAAGCTGCAGCGACAGTCAAGTCGAACGACTCCAAGACTTTATGTGCTGGAGACTATTTGTTTTTAGTTATTCTTGGCATTAAGAAGCAATACTAGAATGTTTTCTTTGGGTTTCAGAACAGAAACAGGTGTAAGGCAAGAACAAAACATAAAATATTTGTTAGTAATTATTTTCTCATGAAGATGTACTGCTAAAATGTTCTATGCTGGGTTTCATAACTAAAATAGGCGTAAGTTATCCGGCGATTGTTCTTTGCGATCCTAGTTCAATGTTGCTGTTTGGTCAGTACTCGCTCGCGCGTTTACACGGTATCCAGACCAAACAGGTGACTGCCAAGCATGTAAAATGCAGAGAATAACCCAAAGAAGAAAGAAACGCGCTTAGAAAAGACAGTTATAACACAATTTATTAATATTTCGCATGAACACTGTTTTTTTTTTCTTTCTTTTCAAAATCGACAAACGAACAATACGCTTTGCTGCTTATCTTATCGTATCGGGGTGTGTACGCACGCACCGTGCCCGATACGATAAGATAGGTAACGAAGCGTGTTCTTCTTTTTCTATTTTTAAAAATCTTCTTTGTCTATTTTGAAAAAGGATCTTTACCCGAAATATTGCCGATAAACCGTGTTGTAACTGTCTTTTCTAAGCGTGCTTCGTTCACACGCGGTGTACGTGCAGATGTCATCAGCAACGGGACAGATAAACAACTTAAAAATAAACAAACAAGCGTCCAAGGAGATATAAACTGACAGTACCCTTCCTTCCCCACCCTTAACTAACTGCCATTAAATGTTTCTGTCATGTCGCTCGTGCAAATGAACCATCGCAAAATAACACTGCCCGAGATTTCTCTGCGAGGAGTTGTTTTTCAATGGTTTGCGTCAGATTGAGGCTTGAGTCAATGCTAGCCTTATTATTGCCCAATGAAAAGGCAGGCATCTGAATGTGAGGCTGCAGTGATCTCCTCCACAACCGTATCACACTACCCGAAAAGTTCCTGTCAGGTCTCACGTGGAACTGCCTTGAAAGAGGCCAAGCTTCGCAATTCTGACGTGACCGACTTATTGGCCTATGACAGAACTCGGTTCACGCTAATCCAATAAAAAAAACACTCATTTGCCCAATGGAAAGCGGCGTTATATTTAGAAGTAGTAATGCGCTAAATGTTTGTGCATATTCGCTAGATAAAAGAAGGTTCATGGTTTACACAAATTGAATCTGCGGCTGGAACAGCTGGAGCCAGTTTCAGCGGCTCAGCACTGAAGAGGCATAGTCTCATGAGCCCCTGCGACTGCATGACGGTCATGAGAATCTACGCCTTTTGCACTTGACAGGTCGTGGATGGTGGACAAAACTGGTGAAGTTGAACTGACTACGTAGTAATCCCGGCATGAATACTACACCACCATACGGGGGCAAGGCCGCCCGCGCACAGTAGTTTTGCGCGTCGGTGACCGAATTACCACCCAAAACCAGCAGTCCTCCAAAAACTGTCCGAGTCTGTTGACGCGAGTGATCGTGATATTTAAGGTCAACTAATCATCAATGGCACTCTGGGAAAGTGTTGTGTGCGTTTAACCGTTTGCGTGTTGGTAGCGGTTTTTGTCGCGATGATTCTGATAGGAATCATCGCGACAAAAACCGCTTCCTACACGCAAAGGGTTAAGGGAACACTACTGGAGAGAGGATTTAAAGGTGGCGAGGGAGGAGGAGCCTGGGAGCAAAAAACAAAAACAAACAAACAAATAAACAAATAACAAACAAACAAATAAACAACAACAAAACAAAACAAATCAATTTAAAAAAAAATCAGTCTCGGAACAAACAGCATATTGAACTCATCGTGGAGAATGAATAAACAAGAATCATTTTCTTTAAAAGCCAGTCAATAAACAAATGAAGGGAAATAAACCCAGAGGAGCAACCACCTTTCTAACAACACACAAAAGAAAAACAAACAAACGAAAGAAAACAAGCAAATGAACGAACAAACAGACAAACATCTACTGAGTTGGCAGCGTAGAAAGAAATCTGTGTTCTGGTCTGTAATTGTGGACTTGACGGTCTAGAGCCTAAAGATTCCAAATCACAGACCAACACACATGTATCCTGGAACAATCGAAGCTCTTGCAGGTTACATGACATAGGCACCTGAAAAAGAAATTATGTTTCTGTGCTCGTATAAACTGTATGTCGTATGAATATCGGCACGAATATGGCTCGTCGGGCGCCTATGTAAGAAACGATTTTTTTTTTCACCAACACGCATTATCTTCGGTCACTGTCATGCACCAGCTTCTGCAGAATATTTAGTTTTCACTTCGGAAATCTCTCTCTCTCTCTCTCTCTCTCTCTCTCTCTCTCTCTCTCTCTCTCTCTCCTCTCTCTCTCTCTCTCTCTCTCTCTGCTTGTTTTATTATTATTATTCATTATTCATTATTTGGGGGTTGTTTTTAAGTCCTTTGTATTTATAGAAGGGACTATTTAGGACGGGTCGCGGTTGGGCGAATTTACTAGCATGTCCATGATGTCAAAGGCGGGCAGGCTAAACCTCTAACAATTGAAGTAACAAGATAAAAATTACGTCATGTCTAGTTACGCCGCTAACTTCGCTGCTGAACGTACATTTGGTGCGAAGCGCCGTATGTGCGTGTGTATGTGTGTGCGTATGTATGTAAACAAGAGAATCTCCGATATTTTTGTACACACAGGCTTGAAACTTGGCGAAATACTTTCTTAAGTGGGTGGCCGCTAAGAGAGCCTCCGAACATATTGTAATTGAATGTCTCATTGAAGACATAAGCAACCGTTTATGGGAAGTCGGTTGACCCAGATTAGAGTACGTAATTTTTGTCATATTTACTTAAACTTTTGCATATAGCTATGAGTTTGGAGAAAGACATTGGATGAGTTCGTTAGCCAGCTTTGTGTCCTTTCAACTTCTTTAGTAAAAATTAATTCTTTCATAAAAGAATTAAAGCACTAAAAAAAAAAAAACCCGTTACTTCTAGAAAAAGTCAGACAGTGGCGGTGACGTGAAAGAGGCAACTCCGTCACCACGCAGACACTGACATAATACTCTAAATATGACGTCATTCTCTTTCGCGCGCGCGGATCTCTCACTCTCTCTCACACAAACATGCGCGTATTTCCAGGAGCAGTAGATCCTCATGCGCCCTCCAGACGCATGAGGATCTATGCCTCTTGAACATGTTTGGAGCGCGCGCGCATGCACGCACTGACACGCACACGCACATCGACGCGCTTTCAGAAGAGCATGCTGCAGGTGACCCGTGTACTTAGTATATCATGTAGCTAGGTAAAGTCAACCTACTTTCACACAAATTATAGCAAGACTGAAATTGTACCGTGAAGTTCTAGTTTTGTCACCATTTTCAAGCCGGCTTATGAAGCGAAAGTAAAACTCATATCACGTAAAATATAAAATTACGTAGGAACTAAAACTTACGTCATTGACGTTTGACAAATCAATGACGCGTATGTCCTGCGCCCCTCATAGAACTCACTGAGGCATTGGCAGCTCTGCGAGACTTTTCAATAGGAGATAATTCAACATCAGAATCAGGTCAAAGACAAAAGGTAGAGACCATTGACAGCGAGGACAGCTCTCATATGGAAGGGACTCTGTGGGTTATGGTTCACCCCATTTTGTTTGTTTGTTGTTGTTGCCTGTAACGGTGCGTGTAAACTATATTTTGTATTCCACCCCCCACCCCCATCTTAAGTTGTATATGTTAGCAACGGCAAGTTTGTAAAATGATGATTTGCTTCATTCAAAACTTTTTACCGTTCATAAGTTTCATCATCATCATCATCATCATCATCATCATCATCATCATCATCATCATCATCATCATCATCTTCTTCTTCTTCTTCTTCTCGAACGCCGTCACACTTGGAGTTTGGCTCTCAAAATGAAATCTGTGGTCTTCTGTAGCGCCTCCACAGGCCCGTACAGTTTCTCTTGTAGAGTGGCGGGCTTCGGCCATATCTCCTCCCTCAGCGGCTGGTGGTTCATCATCATCATCATCATCATTATCATCATCATCGGTTTTTTTCCTCTCTCTCTCTCTCTCTCTCTCTCTCTCTCTCTCTCTCTCTCTCTCTCTCTCTCTCTCCCCCCCCTCTCTCTCTCTCTGTCTCTGCCCGTCTTTGTCTCTCTCTCTCTCTCTTAAATTTCTTTCTTTTCTTCTTTTTTTCTGAAGGTGGAAGGAGGGGGGGGGGGCTTTTTACTTATACATTCTTTTGCTGTATCGTCTGATGTATATTTATATGTGTAGAGTAGCAGGACAGTTTGGAAGATAGGCATTGCTATGCCTAAAACTTTTTATCCTGAATAAAAACGTTTCATCATCATCATCATCATCATTTCTCTCTCTCTCTCTCTCTCTCTCTCTCTCTCTCTCTCTCTCTCTCTCTCTCTCTCTCTCTCTCTCTCTCTTATTAATTCAACTATTGTGTTCGTAAATTTTTCCTGCATTTTTTTCTTTGTATGATGCATTTCAGTGTTTTCCTGTTGTGTTTTGTGTACAGGACAGCTTGTAAGGCAGGCAGTGAGTTGCCTAATAGCTTTATCCTGCAATAAACGATTCATCATCATGATGATGATCATGATGATGATCATCATGATGATCATCTCTCTCTCTCTCTCTCTCTCTCTCTCTCTCTCTCTCTCTCTCTCTCTCTCTCTCTCGAGAGAGAGAGAGAGCATGTGGCTGACTGCTGTATGCGTATTGTGACGTTAGCATGTAGCGTATATTCGCGTGCATTACACGCTGTCACACCTTCATGTTTTATTTTTTTTTTGTCAGTAAAAAAAATCAAATTCCCAAATGAAATGCGCAAAACGCTGGCGAAAAGTACATACCTACCCTACCCTCTCGCACCTTTTTACCTGTTGGCATCACTTCCTGCCGCTGAATTACCTGTGTAGTCCCACATCGACAGCCTTCTATCTGCCACAGCTATACATCTCCTTGAACCCTTGTAGCCTGCAGCGGCACCGGTACATGAGGATCTATGCCTCTTGGTATTTCAGTTTGTTTGTATCTATGCCGAGGGCCTTGAGCTAAAGGTGATATCCAGCGCTATCCGAATCTTCCAGTACTTTTACCAGTAAATTGCCAATGTCCCAGCTGGAGGTAAAATAGATCGACCATGATAATTCAAGCGTAGAGCCAGATTAGCTTGGCGCCTGACGGCACCAAGCTAATCTGGCTCTACCCTTGAATTATCATGGTCGATCCATCTCATTCTGTAGTGCGTCGGGGCTAAATGGTTAATCAGCCTCTTTTACTGACGTTTGTGTTTTTCAAAGAAAGAAGATCTGTGAAGTTCAGCCTATAACTTTGCATCTTTCTGTGCCGTGGGAACCAGTCTAGCGATGCTGGTTCACGCACGCGAAATATGCGCTCTGTACCTGTGGATCTCATTAAGGTGTGAAGGTGACACGTTGTCGGATGCACTGATATGTAATACACGAACAGGTAAAGGGATAGGTTTATAAATAATTGTTGTTTGATTTTACACGCTATCGTGTCCGATCCATCTCCCACGACCGGTACACAGCGTATATGAACACGTACACAATACGCTAAAGTTGTTTTTAGTTGTGTGTGAGTTAATAAAAGAAAACAAAAACAACAAACAGAAAATAAACAAGGAGACAGGAGAATGGACTCGCACAGATAGAGACAGGGAGTCAAAACACAAAGGCAGTACGGGAAAACAAACAAACAAACAAACAAAAACAAACTTAAAACAAACAAACAAACAAACAAACTTAAAACAAACAAACAAACAAACAAACAAACAAACAAACACAATGATATCTTAAATTTCAATTTGCGTCTTTACTGCAATCACAGATGAAAGGACAATTAAATATTTCATACAGCATTCAGTTATCGCAAATGAATCACCGCCTTCTCTGACACAAAAGAAAACCAATGTGACACATGTACACTTCGCAAGTTTTTGTTCTCTCACGCATTTGCGCAAAGTCAAGTAAAATAAAGAACACCAAAACAACAACTGCAAAACCTTGATGAGAATACGTGCACGTGAAAATGCATCAACTCGGCATATAGATATAATATTTGGATCGCCGAACAGATCCCACCCAGCATGGACCACAAAAACGTGAAACCCCCTTATACACATATGTGCAGCCACTGGTATTGTAAACAGTACAGATGGCTGCTGGCACAAGAGGGTTAACCCTTTGGCTGTCGGTAGCTCTTTTTGTCGCGATGATTCCTGCACTACCGACAGCGAAAAGGTTAAAATACTATCCTGTTGAGCTGGTTAACTCTTTTAGGCCTGAGCCACATCGTTTTATCCACATTAGGGAGGCATCCGCCGAAAAATACGTAGGACTGATAATGGGACACTTATACACCATGGCAGTTCATGCGCTAATCTGGCACTACCTGTTGAACTCTCCCAGTCCATTAGGTCCCGCAGTCCGCTGTAGGCTGAAATAAAATAAATGGAAACGCTGTTTTACAACTGATTACTTCAAGTGTGTGTCACTTTACAATGCCGTTGAATGCATGGCCTGTTCAGGCGTCGTGCACGATTAGCTTGGTGTCTTTCCAGGCGTCAGACTAAATTAAGCACTATCTTTGAATCTGGCTATGACCACCGATTCGGCACCCATTCTTAGAGTTGTGTGAAAAGTGAGAGTAACTCTTAAAAAAAACCCAAACCCAATAACACCCCCCAAAAAACAAACAACCCCCCCCCCCCGCACACCCCCCTCCCGCCCCCACCACCCCCCCTCCCAAAAAACAAACAAACAAACAAAAAATAAATAAATAAAATTAAAATAAAAAATATAATAATTTAAAAAAATTAAAAAAATAAAATACCCCCCCCAAACCCCCCCCCCCCCCACAGCAACAACAAAACAAAACAAAACCCCCAAAAAACAACAACAACAACAAAACACATAAAAAACCAAACCAAACCCAAACAAAAAACCCAAAAGAAAACAAAAACAAAAACAACAACAAACCCAAAAATAAACCCAACAACAAAACTACCCCCCCCCCCCCCCGCCCCCCTCCCCACCCCGCCCCCCTCCCCCCTGTGACTTTGAGCCTTACAGCCTAGCAGACATAAGAAATAAGAAATACCAGAAAAGTGCACATTTGAGACTTTATAAATAGTTGCATTTGTTGAGTCATTCCATTTGTTTTTTCTTCCATTTGTTATTCATTCCGTATCAGTCTCTAAACTTTATAACATGTACAAGAATAAAACTCTGTATAAGAAAATATTGGACTGGATGAAAGTTTTCAAAATCAAATTAAAAATGATAAATAAATAAATTACATGCACATTGGGCCCACTTTGAAGAAACAAACCCATGAACCAACAAGCAATAAGTTGAAATCATACTTTTAACAAATTTTGTACCCTCTCTCACGCACACGCACATACATTTATCTCGTACACACTCACACACGCTCTCACGCACACACATACAAACACACTGTCACGCACGTACCTACACAAGCACTGACATACGCACACTGCACACACACACACACACTGCACACACACACACACACACACACACACACACACACACACACACACACACACACACACACACACACACACACACACACACAGGTGTGTCCGCCACAGAACAAATACAAGAAACGGAGTCACGGTCACGCCGTGACTGACTGGCTGTGCTATTTACATGCTCACGAAATATTATGTATATTTGAGACTTAGATTTTCTGTTTATGCTTCTTCTCAATGTTCATCTTAACACATTCTGCTCCAGGACCAGAATCCGCAAATTTGTCTTGAAATCGCCCCCTGAAGACTGTATTACACTTCTGGAAACAGATCGAGCGTGATAGTTCAAGGCTTGTGCCAGAATAGCTTGGCGCCTGCGGGCGCCAAGCTAGTCTGGCACAACCCTTGAACTATCACGGTTGATCTGCCATGTCTTGCGGCCGTGGCGTGTCGGAGTCAGTTGAATGAGTTAAAAATGCCCACCTTTTCACTAGTCGCAGACCCATCCCGGCACCCCGCCTTGACGTTCTCACCTCATCTCTTACACCACACGCCGAAATAGTCGGTAATTTAGTGCTGATCTCGGACGCCTTATTGATTTGAACGGCAAATCTTAAGTAAGATCCACCATCACACACCCGAACTTGAAATAATTTAACTTACTCGAGACGTTCTGCATCCGGATACGCGGCATCAGGCCCCTTCCCTGCCACTGAACGCAAATTTTGTTTCAGAAATATTTTCTTCATGCAACGACCAAAACACTGTCCAGGAGAGTGAACTGTCCAAAGGACATAACGGATACAAACTGGCCCGCTCAGCAAGAGGCATAGATCCTCATGAACCCCTGCAAATGCGGTGGCTCACGAGGATCTATACCTCTTGCAGTTTGGTTTCGTTATGCCGGTTTTTGTCGGCAGTGAAAGGAATACAGCCGCGTATCCGGATGCGGCATGTCTGGAATGTGGGCTGATTCGAGTCAAATCACTGACGGCTCAATGAACTCGGCGAATAACTTGAGCTAAAACCCGCTAAACTTAAAAGGTCACTAATACTGAAGGCTCGGAAGGCCGTGGACTCATGCGAATGAATACCTCGTGCTGACAGTGATGTAAGAGAGAAGACTAGATGTGCCATTTTTTTTTTGGCAACACCCTTGAACTCTCAGGGTCCGTCCAGCCTCCAGCTAACCGTCCCTCGAGCGACCAATACGGATGATGCGCAGCGGATAGAGGGAGGTAAGCAGCGTTGGTTACTCGTCATTCCCTCGCCTTTATGAGTTGTCCCCCTTCCCCCAGCATCAACAACCTACCCTACCCGCCGATAGATCCAATGACCGTCAGTGACCCACGGCTTCAATAAAATCCAGAGCAGGTGACTGCTAAACGTGTACGAAGTAAAGAAAATAACCAACAAAGAACAGACAAGTTAGTTAGTTAGTTGGCAAAACAGTCAAAGTGTTGAAAGACTGACTGCCGTGAGTTTGTTTCAAGTCAAAGTTAACCGGCGGGGCGTCCAGTCGGCAGTTCCGGCAGTCGGCAGCCACTAGCTGACACAGATTGTCTTTCTGCAATCGGCTTCGTCAGTAATTCAACTCCCCAAAACTTAAATGTCCTAGGAACTACATGCCGGTATTCAAAATAGTGTAAGCAAGAGGACAGTAGATCCTCATGATCCCCGCAACTGCGGGGGCTCATGAGGACGGCTGAACTATACCTCTTGCACTGACTGAGTTGTGGGCCCGGGTGGCCGCATTTAGCAATTTTCCTCGGCGGGGCCTTGCCGAACGGGTTAACCCTTTTCATCCTGATACACTGGCTTGAAATTTATTTGACAATGATAGTTCAAGGGTGGTGTCAGAATAGCTTGGCGCCTCGAGGCGCCAAGCCGCTATTCTGGCACCACCCTTGACTAAAATGGGTTGATCTACGAGTATCTCTGCAACTATGTCAGTAGGACACTAATTAGCGAATAAAAAAAAAAAACTCCAAAAAACTGAAATCAGCATAATGGGTTAAACTGAAGTGCGCGGCCAGTTGGTCATTGCTCAGTCTTGTTGTTCTGAAGCGCGTTCTGACCGGCTTTGTTGATTATTTCTTGGCAGTCCATCTACACGTACTCTCCATTGACATCCGTCACAGATTTCGTCGTACAGGTTGTGTTACCACCAGCGCCAGTCTTTTTGCTGCCGGCCGCTGCGGCGTTCTTCATTTCAAGGGAGGAAAGCTCGTCTAGGAATTCCTTGGTCAATTTGGACAAGTTATCGTCCTTTTTGTGTCGCGGCGGCGCTACTGGACTAGCGGCAGACGACAAACGGGGAGGTAGCAGCAGGCGTCACTTCGCGACGCTGTAACTTGACAAACAAACAAATAAACGAACGAATGAACAAATAAACATGGAAATTAAAAGCTCACTCAGTTTTTTTTTTTATTATTCAGGAGATTCAGGAGTAATATGTATTGGGAAAAAATGACTGACTGGCTTGAATGCCAGCAAACTGAAGTCGCAGCATACGGCACTGACTGTGAGGCTGTTAAAACTTCAGAGGACTTGAAGTGTTTGAACAGCCCCCCCCCGCCCCCCCCCCCCCCCCCCGCCCCCCCCCGCCCCCCCCCCCCCCCCGCCCCAATCTCCACTCCCAAAGGATTAGAGTGAGGACAATACTCTGTCAATATTTATACCGACATTTTCAGTCTTGCGAAACTGAAACTCCTTTGCAAAAACTAGTGACTAATTACAATTATTCATTTGCAGTGCATTGCCATTTTTGGAGACCCCATCAATGTAAACACAATTTCCCAACTTAGAGAGCAATCAAATGTTGTTTGTGTGCTGGTCTGTGATTTTGAACCTGATGACTGACAGCTGATAGGCTCCCCGACACTAGTGACATGCAAATGATTTATGCATATCCCCTTTTAGTTTATCTCGCCCTACTGACCCACCTGTAGTAGGGGAGAGCACTGCGCCTCAGCGTCCCGGACCATGTCTTTGAGTTTGGCGTTCTCGTCCTTGAGCACGCTGACCTCGTCCTTGAGCATGCTGTTCTCCTTTTGTACATTGCTCTTATTCAGTTCTTGCACCTCTTTCTTCAGATCCTGGTTTTCTGTGTACAGCTCTGAAGGGGAGAAAGAAAGGAAGAGAAATGTTTATTCAGCTCACATTCCATTCACCCTTAACCCATTTAACCCCACGGTCCCATTTCCCGAACTGTGGAGGTGTCGCCTCAACGGCTATGTACCAGTTGCAGGAGATGCGGAATCGACCATGATAATCAAGGGTAGTGCTAGGTTAACTTGGCGCCTGATGGCGCCAAGCTAATCTAGCACTACCTTGAATTATCATGGTCGATCCATCTCCCGCTGTATGGCGTCGGGACTAAATGGGTCAACACTACTGACAACACAAAGGGAGATGGATCGACCAGGAGATGATGCTTACAGCTCTGAGGAGGTGGTGAGGCGCAGAAAGATAAACTTAACACGTTACCCGTTAACAGTCAAGCCTTTAGAAACCAAACAGGGAGAAGGGCCGGCAGTCACAGTAGTTCAACGATGGTGCTAGTTAGTTTGGCACCTGCCCAGGCGTCGACCTAATCTGTTACTACCCTTCAACTATCGTGACCGATCTATTTTTAGCAGCTGGTATTCACAGACACTCAGTTCCATCGAATGAAATTATAAGACTCGAAAAGACAGGCGGGAAAACTAGAATCAGATTTCCAACTCATTCGCTGTCAGTAGCGGAATCAGCGCGACCAAAACCGCTACCAACAGCCAAAGAGCTGAGAGGACAATCCGGCAGGTGAAGATACGGATGTACTGACGTATGTTCCTGTCGTTGGCGTCCTGCAGGCTGTTCCTGTGTTCCTGCAGCTCGGCCTCCAAGTTCTCCTGCACTTCCTGGGCCTCCACTAACTGGTTCTCCAGCTGCACTACACGCATGGATAGCGCGTCCACGGTCTGGTTCAAGGAAGACTGGAAGAAACGACGCAAAACGATCATGATGGCAACCCAGTACGCAATAGGCTGTCGGGCCGACGTCGGCCGCAGTGGGCCCGCGCACAACTGTGCGCGGGCCCAATGCGGCCGACTTCGGCCCGATGGCCTTTCGCGTTCTGGGGACCGTTCCCGTAAGCTGATGAATTAATTCTCCATCTGATGAAACACTGGGCCAGAACAAAAATGAATACACCGTCTGGCTTTCCCTCCGATGGCTGTGCTCGGGCAAACTGCATCTCCACATCAGCCTGAGCCCCCACCCCACCTCCCCCTCCACAAACACACTGGGTATAACTGGCCGTGTGAACACTACCCATACCCACCATGTCGTTTTTGAGGTGCGTCTTGTAGTCCTCCAGCTCTCCCATTCGGAGTTCAACGCTCATCTCTCGCTTGCTCAGGCGCCATTTTTCTCTCTTTAGGACGTTGACCAGGTTGCGGGCCGAGTCAAGACCCTCGTGAAAGCGCTGGATGACGGAGGTTTTATGATCATCACTCTCGTCTTCCTTTTCAACCTGTACGAAGGAGAAGTTTCAGATTAGACGTTGAGCGGCACATACGGAGAATGATACAACAGATATTTGAAATCCACACCAAAAAAAAAAAAAAAAAAGAAAAAAAAAAAAAGATAAGGGTGACTGAGAAGCGTGTAAAATGCTGAGAAGAACCCCAACGAAGAAAGAAACACGCTTAGAAAAGGCAGTTACATTCTAAGCGTGTTTCCTTCTTCGATGGGTTCTTCTCAACCGTCACTTGAAACTGAGTTTACCTAAGGTTTCGCGTGACTTCTAAAGAAAGACTAAGGAAGCCTAAGGTACGCTCAATTTGATATCGATATTGTTCCATTTCCTGCCTGGCTAACCATAAGCATAGCAGGTACACTGTTTTAAGCTGTTCAGTGACAGCTAACGCAGATTGTCGTTCTGCATTCTGTGTTAATTCAACACCAAAATGTCTTAGCTTTCTCAGGAACATGGATTCAAAGTGGTGTGAGCAAGAGGCATAGATCCTCATGAGCCCCCGCAACTGCGGGGGCTCATGAGGATCTACGCCTCTTGCAGTTGGATGTTGTTCCGATTTTCTCGTCACTGTACGAGTTAAGGTGTTATGCCCTGGTAATTTATTACACTGTTTGGTTCGGATCTGATTGTTGCCAAATTAATAACATCACTCATTCACTAGCTACAGTTTATCTCCCAGACCCTTCATCCTTACCAGAATATATTTCTCGTCGATCTCTGTCAGCAAATCAGCCACGTCCTCCAGTTTCTCCAGCAGCTGTTCGGCAGTTGCCATCAGCCCCTCGTTCGTCTGCTGACGCCATTTGTCGAACGTAATTGATGACGTCGCCATGTCGTCAGAGCTCATAGACCGGGCTTAAAACTACTGCCAATCTGCAAAAATACAAAATGAAATACAATCTAGAAAAAAAGATGAGGTCCAGATCAAAAGAGTGCCTTCCAAGCGTGTTAACATCACAACGAAGAAAGAAACGCGCTTAGAAAGGGCAAGTACAATACAATTTCTTTCTTCGATGGGATGTTCTCTAGAAAAAAGTGTATAATACAAAAGAAGAAAGAAACACGCGTAGAACGGACAGTTACAACACAATACAAGAATGTCACAGACAAAAGACAAAAGAGTTAACTCATTCGAGACGTGCCGCATCCAGA
>BTPG01000004.1:75962895-75967895 GCA_036245525.1 Semisulcospira habei | reverse complement strand
GCTAATTTGATTGAGTGCATTTTTTTGGCTTTGGGCGACGCCTTTGTTCAAAGTAAAGAATAATTGTACCACAAAATTGCCTAGGTGTTGCCTTTTCAAAATGAGTCTGTCTTCTTCCACTGCAACACCTCATAAAGCTTTAGGGATGCAATCCGCTCTGTACTAGTGGTGCTACCAGTAAATTCTGGAGGCGGCTTCTAGTACTGAGACATGTGTTGTGTTTGCAATTTCAGGTTACCTTATATATATATGTAAACATATATATATATATATATATATATATATATATATATATATATATATATATATATATATATATATATATATATATATATATATATATATATATATATATATATATATATGTTGTAATTGCTGTTAGCACATCAGCAACAACCTGTCAATGGTCAAGTCTATCAGTTTCCACGTCAGTCAAGCAAGACAGCACGTGATACAATAATCTGCAAATGGCACCAGAGGATAGGGTATCAGTAACCACTAAGGGACGTAACCGAGCAGTACCATGTATTCCGCATTCAGTGATACAACACATAACTAAACAAAAACCGACATTTGTCGTCTGCTCGTTTTTTGACACTGCGTACAGCAAACGTGAACATGGCACAGCATGCTTGAGCATTTTCTTACTCCCCTCTTTTTTTTTTACTGCCTTTGAGCGGAAAAGCTGTTTTACACACGTGTGATACATCCACTAAGCTCACAAACCAGATAGGTGAGGCTAGCGCTGGTAGAATTGTATACATTCCCCTTAGTATGTGTACAAATCCACTAATCTGTATCACACGTGTGTGATACAGCCGTGTTGCGTGAACGGCCAAGTGTGCATGACATTGTCCTGTCAGTAGAAAGTATGGTCAACAAAAAGGCATGGGCACACGCGATACTGAAACCTGACCTACTTTCAGTTCACGCGTAATGACATAGTAATTTCACAGTGACGACTGGCACTCTGGCGTGACGTACTGCTATTAGGAACATTTGTCTGGCATCCAAAATATTGACTGACGTCACATTACAAATAAATTAGGTCAAGACCTTTGTCAAGACACAATGGCAGCTGTGTTGTGAGTAGGTGTGTGCCGAACTGACCAGCTGACATCGGATTTATGCCAAGAAAAAGGTGAGTAAGAATAAATAAAAAAAAAAAAAACAAAAAAAAAAAAAACAGAGATAGTGTAGAAAACCTTTAAATAGAAACAATAACGACGTTTCGGATCAAGATCCTTCTCAGGTGACATGGAACAAACGTGGTCTTTCTGTTCTACGTTGTTTCCATGTCACTGAGGAGATCTTTGATCCGAAACGTCGTATTGTTTCTATTTAAAGGTTTTCTACACTATCTTCTGTTTTTCTTTCACGTGAACCCTAGCGGCAACAGTTTTACTACATTTTGAGTAAGAAATAGAATCTCACATCGGTGTTTAGGTGTTACTGAGAATCTCACTCTTTCAAATTCAAATTCAAATTCAAATTACTTTATTTATCCCTTGAAGGGCAATTACATTTGTGTGGACGGGGGCAACAATCAAATAAAAGTCATTAAAAAAAACACAAACAAACAAACAAACAAACAAAAAACAAAAAAACATTGAGCATTAAATTTTTTAGAAATTTAAATGTAGTCTTAAACCCAAAAATTTAAATGTGGTCTTAAACCCTTATCCTACTCGCTTTCGCTCGTAGGATAAGGCCGGGGTTTAAAACCACTCGAGTGAGATTCTCAGGCCGCCGATGTAAGATTCTCTATGTACAGCATGCTAACACATCATCCGAGGCAGTCGTACTGCACGGTCGTTATAAGCTTCTAGCGGCGTAAATTTCGCCAACTAAGCCTTCTTGTGCCAATGTTTCGATTGGAATGCAAAGAATATATATATATATATATATATATATATATATATATATATATATATATATATATATATATATATATATATATATATATATATATATATATATATATATATATATTATATATATATATATATATATATATATATATATATATATATATATATATATATTCTTTGCATTCCAATCGAAACATTGGCATCAAGAAGGCTTAGTTGGCGAAATTTACGAATAAAATCGAACCTATTGATGAATACAAAAATACGGCTGGAAACGTGCTTTCCCTGTGTTCAGTAACGGTCTAACCTAGTTACACACAGCGCCCCTTAATTTTATGTAATGAAAAGAATATTACGGCGTTGTGTTTTTTTTTGTTTTTTGTTTGTTTGTTTGTTGCGTGAACCTTCGCGCACCCTGTACAAGCTCACTCCGTGAGCTTGTACTGGGTGCGCTAGGGTTCACGTAACCGCGGTAGGCATATTGTTGCCAGTATTACGTCAAGGTAACGAGAGCGGAGCCTGTTAGGGAAAACTGACAAACTGGGCCGTTACTGACAGCTGTTAATGCACGTGATAAGTTCTTGCGTCACGTGGTGGTGTTGTTTTGTAACTGAAGCCGTCCATTCAAAGCCCGGGGCAACATCATCAATTTCGCGTCATTAGTCATCACGTGTCCGTCAGTTTGACGACAGTTGCACAAGATCTGTCTCACATTACAGCACCTATTATATATTCACATACACACACGCACGCACGCAGGCATACGCACACACACACGCACGCACATACGCACACACACACACACACACACACACACACGCACGCCGCACGCACGCACACACACACACACACACACACACACACACGCACGCACGCACGCACGATATCCCCTTATTTTTTTTTTTTATCAGCTAAGAGATCAATTTCCAAATTTCTAAAAAATTTAATGCTCAATGTTTAAAACTTCGGCGGTTGTTTAAAAGATCACAGCTGAGCAGACATGTCGACCACGATAGTTCAAGGGTGGTCCAGAATAGCTCGGCGCCTGTAGGCGCCCAGCTATTCTGGCACCACCCTTGAACTATAACGGTCGATGCATATCATGCTATAGTGTACCAGGGCTCACAAAACCGGAAGATTTGTGTCGGTTTCGGTTGGGTATTATTTCCTCCGCCAAGCACAATATTTGCGGCAGCACCCATTTAAAACCAACGGATGTCAGGCGAGTTGAAGAAACAGGACATGGGCACAGTCCAGTCGAAACAACAAAGTTTCCTTTCAAGAGATTGAAAAAAAAAAAAAAAATGAACTGCATTTAAATCTACGTTTCTTTTGTTACTCGAGAATTCGTTCAAAGATATTTTATAAAATATGACGACTGTTTTTCGTTTTGTTTCTTTAACTTGCGTCTGGGGCTTGAGCCCCTCCCCCCCCCTCCTCTCCCCCCTCCCCCGCCCGCCCCGCCTCGAAACCGACCCCCCAAACCCATCCTCTCCACAACCCCGTCCGGCCCCAAACATGCACTTTTTGACAATTGTGGCACATGCGCTAGATTCCAAAGATGATTTTCGACGTCCTATACTTGCGGGCACGCTTTTCAAAAAAAGATCACACATCTCCAGTATGCTTGCCTGTCGTCTTGGACTGCAGGCTCTATTAACCCGTTCAGTGCCGAGAAAATCTGAAAACCAGCCAACTGCAAGAGGTATAGATCCTCATGAGCCCCCGCAACTGCGGGGGCTCATGAGGATCTATACCTCTTGCTGACACTACTCTGAATGCTCGTTTCCGGGTTAAGTCATTAGGTGCTGACGACTTTTAAGGGCAATATTTACAAACCAAGGCACAAATGGTATAAAAGTTAACCTAAAGAGTAAATGCGAACTATGAAAATCATTTAAAAAAAAAAAAACAAAAAACCAAAAAAACACTCAAGCACAGACAAACTATTCCAACTTCATGCAGAGGATTTTTTTTTTTAAATAAAAAAGAAAACGGTCGATCGCTGGAGTGTGCTTAGAAGACATGCAGCAAAACATCATTGAAAGCTGTCCATCTGCAAGAGGCACAGATCTTCATGAGCCCCCGCAGGCTGCGGGGGCTCATGAAGACCTGTGCCTCTTGGCGGTCATTGTTTCAGTTACAGAACTTTGCTTATCACACGATCGGCTTTGAGAAAAGTTGTTTGTGACAACACCGTTATAGAAGTCCCGCCGATCGGCACACTGCTTCTGTGAACATTACTTCGCTAATAACAAACTTCGTATACAACAACACATATTTCGGGCCCCCGTGACATTTTTGTTAAAATCCCAAGTTTACTGCACATCCGTTCTCAAATTGGGCGGAGGTTATTGGGCCTTCTGCCTCCGCGGAGCCGGCAAACTTTAAAATTGAGCACACAGGAAAAAACGGGAATCTCAGAACTGCCAAAACTTCCTGGCAAAAACCGTCCGCTCTGTCCAGCAATTGTTTGTGTCCGTGTTGGTCCGTCATTTGGATCTCACAGCTTCGTGCCGTAAGGCCCAAAATCACAGACCAGCGCCCAATGGAAAATGTGTGCCGTAAGTGCAGCCATTGTTGGATGCAGTGGCGTAGGAACCCGATTGACTTTACTGTCCCTGGGCATGGCGTATATCTGGGTATGGCGTATACCTGGACTGAAGTTTTGACCGGCGTACCTTCTGGGAGTGGGGTGTGGGGTGGGGTGGAGGGGGGGGGGGGAGAGCGAGGGAGGCGGGGAGAGGGGGGAGAGAGGGGGGGGGGGGCAAATCTTCTCTTGGCATGACCTACCCACATGTACACTAGATTTATGTCGGCCTCCTCCAGCTTCACCTGTCACCTAACTCAGTCATAGTCTACACACGGAACGAACAGTCATATATATATGCTCAGTAGAAATCTTGTTACAAGCACAGAAAAAGACAAAGTATAATTTCATCCCCCACCCCCCCCAAAAAAAAAAAAAAATAAATAAATAAAATAACAACAACAAAACGAAACAAAACAACATCATCCCAACTCACCCCCCCCAAAAAAAAATAAAAAAAAAACAAAAAAAAAAAACGCAAACACACACACACACACACACATGAACACAAAACCCTCAGACTGGGTGACCTACCATTT
>BTPG01000004.1:75945395-75957895 GCA_036245525.1 Semisulcospira habei | reverse complement strand
AGGGGTTAAAGATTGCTAATTTTCCTACATTTCTCTTCCTCCCCTCTTTTTTCCCCGAAAAGAGGGGGGGGGGGGGGGGGAATGGGACAAGGCGCTTCCCTGTGACCCAATTTCCAGGAGCAACCCCCTCCCCCGATCCGCCTCTGTCAGCGTTAATCTACCAATAAACACCTAAATCCAGAGACAATATCGCAAGTTATGCCTATTACTTGAGGTAATCCGGACTTGGCAGAGGTGAGACCTATTTCAGGTTTATGAAACCCACAACAAAACTATAGCAATGTCTGTCACGTAACGCTGGCTGTGTCTTGGCAAAAACCATCTTGTGTGATGCAAAACATATTTTCCAGCTTTTTGTGTGTTCGTGTCTTGGGCTGGCTAAATGTCTGTGATTCCCGTCTTTGTCAAAGACTCGGCGGATTTTTGCCATTGTCGCCGCGGGCGTACCCCGCAGTACTGGCGCAAAAGGCCATCGGTCCGAAGTCGGCCGCAGTGGGCCCGCGTACAGCCGTGCGCGGTTCCACTGCGGCCGACTTCAGCCCAATACCTTTTTTTGGGTTGCGTACTGGGCAAAGGAATTTTGACAGGCACATGATGCGTTGTTTTTGCCGTTGCATTGTAATGCACAAAACCAATAGAGCCACCGAGATCTCAAATTTCAGGCAGCATTGGTCACCTCCCTTGATCCCTCCGCATAATCTCAATAGAGATGCCCAGTGTGCAAACAGACATTGATAATGCAGACGCCAGGTAACCAGCGTGAGTACTGTGGGCATCACCGGCGGGTCTATAAATTCGTAAATCCGCCGGGGTGGTGGACTGGATGGGGGACGGGTGGTGGGGGTTGGTGGGTGGGGTGTGAGGTGGGGTGGTGGTGGTGGTGGTGGTGGTGGTGGTGGTGTGACGGTATATTGTTCAGATCATGAAAGAAATTTGAACTCAGTAAGAATTTCAATGACACTTGGAATGAGACTTTAAAGTACCATTACGCATAAATCTGAAGACACATCAGTTTCATCACCATTCGTGTTTGTTATGCCGTACTCGACAAACCTAATCAACTTTAACATCAGTTTGGACATGCAGCAAAAGCACACTTGTGTAATCGCACTTATTTATTCTGCGCTGCCGTTAGCGTGTCAATTTATTTTTAGCTGTTTCTCGTACTGAAAGCGTTGTATTTCTGGAACGGAGTGGAGTCATTGTCAGGTTACTTGATATAAAGACGACGCGTGCTGAACTGGATTGTCTTATGACTAAATGAACCATAACTAGACCTGTGTACAGCGTTTCGTAACCATCTGTAACAGAGGCGTATCTTTGAACAGTTACGGCGGTAGTGGGCCTTTAATCACTTTCGGTATTTTTCAGAAAAATAATCATCACACAAAGAACGATAGGCAATAAACTATTCAGCAGAGGGTTGATATCAACATGAGTTATTTTGTCCGCCTTCAGCAATTCAGTCAGTTGCATACGACGCAAAAAGAAAATAATAAAATAAAAACAATCATGATCGAATTAAAATTCACCAACAAACAAAACACGCAAAACAAATGAAACGTTCTACCGTTTCAAAAGAAAACATCTGACCACTTTTCGGCTGACGCAATATGCAAAATTATTCCGATCAGATACTTTGTGAAGTGAATTTATGCGCGATGGAGATCTTTCTTTCTGATTTCGAATGTAGCCCCACCTGAAAATACAACTCTTCCACAACCAGTGCCCTTAACTCACATTAACTCATTCGCGGGCAGCCGCATCCGGATGCGGCTTGCCGCGAATGAGTTAAACTTATGGTACTACTTCGCAAACAATAGACGGGAGATGGATCAACCGCGATAGCTCAAGGGTAGGACGCGGCATAATTAGCTTGGCGTCTTATCGACCGCCGACCCGGCTGATCGGCATTTAGGCGCCAAGCTAATTAGGCCCTACCCTTGAGCCATCGCGGTCGATCCATCTCCAGCATTTAGCGTGGTGAGTGAAACACACACACACATACATCTGCCATAAACAAGGTAATTTTATATGGCCGGCATAAACAAGCGTAGCTTGCAGCGAAGTAAAGGGGCTTAATGCAGTCCTATGTTCATATAAACGGGGGGAGGGGGGGGGGGGGGGTAGTGCACCTGTTGCTGCCGCGGTGTTGACAAACGGGTTTTTCTATAATGCCGCGTTAAAATTAAAAAAAATCAACCCCTTGAATTCCGGGCCAGAGTGAACACAATGCAAATGCGAGATGATATACGTACAAGCAAGTCAGTGGATGTGCGACTGCCGCTGCGCTTTCAAAAACTGACACCCATCTCATTTTCAGTTGCAGTGAGGCGGTTAACCCTTTGGGTGTCGGTAGCAGTTTTAGTCGCGATGATTCCTACCGCAATCATCGCGACTTAAACCGCTACCGACACCCAAAGGGTTAAGATACGAACTTGACACGTCATATTCCGAATGCGCGGGCTTTATTGTGTCATAGTTTTAAACCTGCCAGTGTTTTTTTTTTTTTTTTTTTTTTTTTTTTTTTTTTTTTTTTCGTTTCATACTGTGTAGGATTAAATTTGGGTTCTGCTTGACAATAAAATGCAACAATAAAACAGTAAGACAGAGAACATTGTATTGTAAAAGCCACACACGTCAGTTTTTCTTAAAATAAGACAATGACGTGTGATTATTTTGGGTGAAGAAACTGTCTCATACCAGTATTTTAGCGGTGTTTTTATGTCAACCCGGCACATAAATCACTGTTTCGAATTCAGGCACGCATGCACATTCATGAGCGCTCACACAGTTATATAAACTACTCTCTTTCTCTCTCTCCCTCCCTCTCTCTTTGTGTCGTTGTTAGGAATTGCATTGCTAACTTTTGTTGTGGCCTGGTTATTGTGGATAATTTATCAAATCTCTCTCTCTCTCTCTCTCTCTCTCTCTCTCTCTCTCTCTCTCTCTCTCTCTCTCTCTCTCTCTCTCTCTCTCTCTCTCTCTCTCTCAGTCTCGTCATTGAACGGCCCCGAATCGACTTGTTTAAATCCAGCCTTTCGTACGCGGGTGCCTATTTATGGAACTCACTTCCTCCACATATACAGCAAACGAGACATCTTCCATTGTTTAGGACGAAAGCTTTTAAATACATCTCTGAGCAAACTTGAAAGAAACGTAGATAATATGTCCAAAAGAGAAATGTCAATGATTTTCTCTGGTCCTCCGTTTTGCACTTGTTAACTTTTACATAATATCTCTCTTTATCGTAGTGTTTTGCCTGCTCACTAAAATCCTACACATGAGTAGCTGTATCATAAGCGTGCAGTCGCTTTCTATAAACACACTTTACATCGCACCCCCCCCCCCCCCCCAAGACCCTGTCATTTTACTGTGCGTGTGTGTAATCTTCAGCGACTTTGGAACTTGTATCGGAATGTAACACAAGTGACCTTGTTGTGTGCTGTTAACATATTGTTTAATGTTGCTTTTAATGTTGTAGTTTAGCAAGGACAAACATGAAAAGAGGTCTGTGCGCCTATTGTTTCCATCCTTGAGAAATAAAGTATCATTCATTCATTCATTCTCTCTCTCTCTCTCTCTCTCTCTCTCTCTCTCTCTCTCTCTCTCTCTCTCTCTCTCTCTCTCTCTCTCTCTCTCTCTCTCTGCATGTGCGGTTTGAATCAAACTGATAGAGATGACGTGAGACTAAAAGAATTTGAAGTTAGAGTTCAGAAACATCTGGTAGTTTAGGAGTTAATGGAGATTTATTGCCGTCTGAGGCGAACCCCGTGTTCGCTATCGATTTTGCTTATGTTTTGGGATTTTGTCCGATTTGGTTGAAAATTATTGTCAGATTCTATATGGGAAAGAGCCAGTACCATGAATTATGCCTACTTAAATAATATATAGAACATTTTGTTGATGTTACAGTACATGTAAAACAACAGGCATTGTTACGTTTATATTACCTCTATATCAAGACTTTCTGATTTGTGTGTGTGTGTGTGTGTGTGTGTGTGTGTGTGTGTGTGTGTGTGTGTGTGTGTGTGTGTGTGTGTGTGTGTGTGTGTATAGTAATCATGTTAATATGTATTTGTTAGTTTTGTGTGTGTTCATTTGTTAGTTTTGTGTGCAGGCCGGAGGCCTCACAATAAATGTTTCCGAGTTCTGAGTACTCTCTCTCTCTTTCTCTCTCGTGCTGTCTGTCTGCGCCGCGTGTGTGCGCCGCGTCGGTGTGTGCGTGGAGTGTGTGTGTGTGTGTGTGTGTGTGTGTGTGTGTGTGTGTGTGTGTGTGTGTGTGTGTGTGTGTGTGTGTGTGTGTGTGTGTGTGTGTGTGTGTGTGAGCGGACTTACTGACGTGCTCTTCGGCAATCATCAACAGACAAAATGTGATCTGTCATGATAAAACACTCGCAATAAAAAGTTTGTCAATGCGGGCGGACCGAGTCGCCGAATCAGTCCAGTAATTTGAATGACATATCGTGTGTGTGTGTGTGTGTGTGTGTGTGTGTGTGTGTGTGTGTGTGTGTGTGTGTGTGTGTGTCTGTGTGTGTGTGTCTGTGTGTGTGTGCTGGTCTGTGATTTTGGACCTTACGGCTCTAGGCCGTAAGGTCCCAAATCACAGACCAGAACAAGTTTCCGTGTGTGTGCGCGCGCGTATGCGCCGTGTGTGTGTGTGTGTGTGTGTGTGTGTGTGTGTGTGTGTGTGTGTGTGTGTGTGTGTGCGTGAGTGGATTACGTACACAGCCCAAACTGGCACGTCAAACAGGTCTATGTATCACCCATCAATCAGTGTCACACAACCATGTGACACAGGAAACACAGTCTGGACATCCGTCTGTTTTTACTACAACAAACCGTACTAAAAAGCGAGCGAACGGAAGCCGTGAATGGAATGACAGCCTCTGGTCTTGGCATGCTGATGGGGCATCGTGGTACATCGCGACAGGAGCATGAGAATGAGAAGTGGTGACTGGCGCCATGTATGTATTTGTTTTTATAAAATATTGATGATGATGATGATGTTGCTGTCGTTCATTATATTTGTTGTTATTGATGTTGTTGTTGTTGTTTGTGATCGTGATGTTGATAATGACGATCAATGTTTGTTTGTTTCGGTGGCGGGGAGCGTTCAAGAATACATCCATTAAAATTGTCCCAAACAGTGTAGTCCAGTACTACTGTAGTGTGCCTGTGGGAACAGTCTTCCGGTCGCTTTGTCTAGCTTCTCAGTGGCTTCCATGCCGCCACCCCCACCCCCACCCCCCCACCCTCCAACCCTCCCCTATCTTCCACATCCCCTCCCCTACCTTTCCCACAGCTTAACCCCTTACCTGCCACATTTTTGTTTCTGAAATCTTTGTCCATTCGACGACCAAAAGCCAACACCGTCTACGAAGCATGGATACAAATTGGTCTCAGCATAGATCCTCATGAGCCCCCGCAGTCGCGGGGGCTCATGAGGATCTATGCCTCTTGCAGTTGGATCGTGATCATTTTTTTCTCGGCAGTGAAGGGGTTAATAACTTCAGTCAACAATGACCGCCACAGCAACAGAATAGACTCGCAGCTGTGGAAGATGGATCGGTCAAATGGTTGTAACGGTAGTGCCAGATGTTAATCTAGACTGCCACTACCCTTGATTTATCATGGCAGATCCATCTCCCACCGTGATGTTTTAAAGGCGAATATGGCGTTGCATAGGTTCAACTGAGCTAGCTCTTTCCCCCTCCCCTGCCCAATATCAACCACCCTCCCCCCTCTCACCATCCCTCACCACTCCCCCCCCTCCCCCCCCTTACACTTCTTTTTTCACCACAGCAGGTTTAGAAATAATTCGGACAGTTACAGGCTTTTAATATTTGACGTGTGGCTGTGATCACCGACCGTATTATTCACTGACTCACTAAACTCTCGAGGCATCAGCTTAAAGTGCTGAGGAATATGATCGTTCAACGTCCTATATCAGATTCGCTTATAGTCCTATTTAAACTTGAATTGAACCCCGTTGCTTGTATGCCTGCATACAGATCAGTGCTTGTTGCTTGTTTTATGTTGTATTTTACTGTAAAGACAATGATCCACTCAGACGAAAATTCCGGCGAAGAAGCGGGCAATACAGTTGTTCTTGTTTTTGTTTTGTTCAGTTGTAAATCTTGAATGAAGAAGGACATTATAGAACATGTAGCGGCCATGACAGTTTGATGAAGGTGGCGACTAGCTCGCATGGCGCTTGACTATGCACACTAGAGAAGCGCCAAGCCATTCAGGCACTATAGTGAGCCTGGCACTATCATCGGTATATATTGACTTCATTCTGCGGCCTCATAGACTTTGGAGTTATTTCAACACATTAAGCTTGCCGCCTGAAAAGGCGCCAAGCTAATCTGGCACTACCCTGGAACTGTAATAGTCAATCCGTCTCCCACACGTGATCTCAGTCATTTTACGTCAGTGCGTCAAAACTTGAAGTTGCAAAATGTATCATTAGGTTTGAAAGTACTAACACCGGTCAACAACAACAGCAACAACTACTACAACAGCAGCAGCAACAACAACAACAACGACAAAACAACAAGAAGCGGCACAACCCACAAATACTGAAAAATCTCAAATTCTGTCTTGGCGCATGTTTTGAATTGCAAATGAGGACTCGACCGATGTACAACTTGAAATCCCTGACACTCTGCCACGCCGCGTGCAATTTGCATATAATTCAATGTTGTGCACACGGTTTAGACGGATTTCAGTTTTACAGACACAAATAAGAGAAAATGGTAATAGAGTGAACAAATTTGATGTCAAAAACATTAATGAGTGGAAAATTAGACCGAAACACACACACTTTCTTTATTAAAAAAAAAGAAAAGAAAAAAAAAAAAGACAGAAGTCAGACTAGAGCATCAAGTTACTGACATGCTGACTTTCTTCAAAAAGTGGGGGAAAAAAGAGAAATGAGCACCCGGCCCAAAAATTATGTTGAGTGGGCCCTTTGGCTGTCGGTGGCGATTTTTCAGTGTCGAGGTGATTCCTGCAGGAATCACCTCGACAAAAAGCGCTACTCAGAGCCAAAGTGTTAAACCCATGCATGGGGCGGAGAGACTTTTATCAAATCTGGCCGTACATAACAGACGTCTCAAACCTTGTTGAGGGCAGAAGAAGACTACACCAAAGAGTATACCCCTACTTTGACTACACTGACGTAGCAGGGAAATCGGCCTGGTGAGCAACAGGTACATAGACCAGAGGCCCTATTGGCTCATTAACTAAAAAATACTTTGACATTAAACAGACCGATAAAGCACACACTGATGGGGACTACAGTGGCTGCGGTGGAATTATGAACGTAGTATGGACATTTCCAAGCACGAAGACGCCGTCTTGAACTGAACTGAACGGAACGAAAAGAAAAGAAACTTTTTTCTTCCATCGGCAGACTCCAAAATTAGTATGTAACGCCTCACTCACCTTTCTCCCACAGAAAGACACAAGCCAGAATTCCCCAACGGCAAGACACTGAGGAAGCAAACCCACAACCGGCGCCTCGGAGGAAAAAGGAGGGACGGATTAACAGACAAAGTCGCCCAAGTTGTTTTCTTGTGATCCGCAAACAGCCCGAGCCCGTGTCCTTTGGGACTGAAAAACACAAACCACGTTGCACGCAGTAGTCTCAGGGAGGGCTAAACTGTGAAGAAGACATACGCTCTAAAACCTGGATGGCTCACTCGGTCCGAGGACGCAAACAGGGACCGGCCTGTGTCAGCAATAAACAGGCCTAGATCGTCGCGGTGGGCCCCGGCCGTGTCCCGCGGCTCGCCGCAGCACACCGAGTCCCGAAGAAGGAAGCCGTCTTTAGCAGGTTGAAATCCGCGGGATTTCTTTCAATCACCACTTTAGTGGAGCGCGTTAACAGACCGCGGGTCTCCGTCTGCAAGAGGCGCAGATTCTCATGAGCCGGCCCCCTGCATTCGCAGGGGCTCATGAGAACCCACGCCACTTGCTAATGGATGTACGTCATGAGAATCTGCGCGTCTTTCAGACTTATGGAGACTGGGTGAAGTGCTGTCACAGGCAACGCAGGTAGGAAGACCGTCGTCTCGACTTGGAGGGAAAGGTTCACACCATGCAGGCGATTGGAGAGGGGGTTGGGGGAGGCAAGAAGGACAGATCGAAGGGGATGGGGCACAGAGAGAGAGAGAGAGATTCAATGATTCAATGATTCAATGAAGCTTTATTTATCAACGGTTGAGGCATTGACATCGTCACAGACATAGCCATTTTTCAAACCTGCCGTTGCTACAAAACTACGAGACAAAATACAAAAAAACTAAGTATATAGTTAAATGTAAATGAAACTGACAAAAACAGAGAGAGAGAGAGAGAGAGAGAGAGAGAGAGAGAGAGAGAGAGAGAGAGAGAGAGAGAGAGAGAAATGAAATGGAATGAAATGAAATGAAATGATACTTTATTGGAATGAAACTTTATTTCTCAAGGATAAATGATTAGGCACATAAGCCTGTTTTCAATAGAGAGAGAGAGAGAGAGAGAGAGAGAGAGAGAGAGAGAGAGAGAGAGAGAGAGAGAGAGAGAGAGAGAGAGAGAGAGAGAGAGAGAGAGAGAGAGAGAGAGAGAGATTCATTTTCCGCTAAGTAGGAAAAAGGTTAGGTTTCAACACATGAACTAATAACAAACGCATATTCTGTTTTACACCGGGGCCATTAGCAGATTTTTTTTCAGTTTGTTTATTCGTTTGTTTGTGTGACTCTTAGCCACGATTAGACAAGTTGTTTACTGAGGCGCTTCCCTTCAACTATCATGATCGATCAACTCCCACGCTGCTTTGTCAATGCAGAATCCCTCTCTCTCTCTTTCCTAAGCTCCCCCTCCGCCGGTCGTCACACCTGATAAAGCGACTGAGGTATTAGCTACAGGAAGTAGGGGCAAGAGCTGGCTTTAGTGACATCTCTCGCTCCAGTCTCTTTCATCGTCACCTGACAAGCGTTTTACCTGAGGGGAGAGAAAAACAGCCCAACACAGCTCCAGTTAAAACGGCTACACAGCCGGCAAACCGTCCTATCTGCACTACGCTCAGCAAATGCGCCATGCACCGTCATCAAACACTAACTGATCATCGCCGATTGTGTAAACTGTCCGCAAGCATAAAGAAAACAAATATCTGCACTGTGTGCTGGTCTGTGATTTTGGACCTTACGGCTTTCAGCCGTAAGGTCCAAAATCGCAGGCCAGCGCACGTCAGTTTTTAGTTGTTGAGTATTTTATAAAAATCAAAAAATCTTTTTACACCTGTGTTCATCGAGCGAAGTTGGTGGTTTAATTCGAGCTCACCTCAGGAGGACCTGACAGCTTTCATCGCTTACAACTCGACCGTGAAGACAGTGTGCGGGCGAACTGAGGCCGACGTCTCCCTGAACACCTTCTGCTCTTCGGAAATATCGAGCCATTAAAAACAGAAATAAATAAAGAAAAAGAAAAAAAAAATCGTGACGTAATGTGTTGTATGCCGACGTCGCCCTGAACACCTTTTGCTCTTCAGAAATATCGAGCCATTAAAAACATAAATAAATATATAAAAAAGAGAAAAAAAAAATCGTGACACAATGTGTTGTATGTCTTTGCATGTCATAGAAGGCTCTATTGCTTGCATTTTCTATCATCACGATATTATCATGTGCAGGCAGGTATAGGTCACGGTATACATTTAAATTGGGAAGTTCAGGCAGTGCAAGGTCCCGTGTTTTTAAAAATAATTTTTGCCTTGTTTGAAAATTTGCAGTTGGGCTGAATGTGGGAATTTGCTGGAAATTTGTGGTTAGCTGAGAGGAGACATGTTTGGTGCTTTGATTCATACCATCCTGAGCTTATCCAGTGGACATTTGTGGGCCTATGTTGAGTTGCCTTTGGCGTAGTGATTTGAGGGGCACGCTGATTTCAGCTGTGCTTGGGTGTGGGGTTGGTAAGGAACCAGTTTCATAGCCAAGAAATGAGACGGGTCATGTGCTGGTTTTTTTGGTATTTTATGCATGGCAAATGTGCAGCTGGTGGGCGGTAGTGCTTTTTAGGGAATTGAACAATTAGGGGATGACTGGGATTGACTAAGGCTAAGAGACTGGACAGTACGGAAACACCACTGTGGTCCGTGGCCTGTCAGGTGCACCACATGCCATATGTGACATAGACCGGAAACTGGTTTAGTGTAACCAGATCAATGAGTTTGGATGGTTGCAGTTGGAAAAGTAAAAAAATCATGAAAAATTTGAAATTTTGCCAAAAAATCGCTGTGCATGCAGTTTTATAGGCGTTTTGGCATGTTTTGCATGGCAACACCCTGTTTACCTGCACTGTGAGCTAGGTTTAGTGTGTTTGCTCATTTATTTTTTGTCTTACAGGTAGTCATGAGTCTTTCCTTCGACCATGAGCTGTGACCTTTGACCTTGACCTTGAAAGGGGTGGGGTTTGGGGTGTTCAGTTTGATAAATGCGTAAAAAAAAATTCACTCTTTCAGTTTTTGAAGTTGTGTGGGGTGGGTGTAGGGTGGGGTGGGCAGGAGTTTGGGTTGGAGGCCGGGAGGGGGGGGGGGGGGGGGGTTGGGGGCTTAAGGTCAAAGGTTAAGATAAAAACTACAATGAAACAGTGTTAGCATGTGCATTTCATCAGACAGCTGACCTCAGAGTGAAATAAGCAGCCAAAATAATGTGACCTGCAGAAGTGTTATTTTGCATGGTACTGCTACACTGGTTGCATCTGAGGTGTCATTCTGCTGTAATTGTCATGAGGGATGTCTCTGGTGTCTATTCTAAGCCAAACACAAGCACTTGTACACTGAGTAAAGCTCATTTGAGTGCATTGTTATGGGACCAGCAGTTGCAGGCACCAGTACAGGGTTTTACAGGAGTGTTGACAAGTTTGGCACACACATGCCTACTATATCTGCAAGATGAGCTGAGGTGTTTTGAGACTCTGACAAGTGTGTTTTATATAAAAATGAACTGTACATAACCATTTTTCTATGCTACCTCCTAAATCAGCAGTCCAGACACTAATTAGTGTATGCGGCGTGTCCCGCGTAGCATAGTTTTGGTTGTTTTGTGTAGTCTTTTTCCTGTGGGATAGCTCTGTAGACTTAATGTTTAAATTGCAGAGCTGTTTCATGACCCCTTTTGCCTAGGGAAAGATTGCCAGCAGCACATAGGGCATGGCAGCTGGTTACAGGCCTCTTCCAGCTTGTTGTCACCAGACAACAGGGTCAATGAGGATGCCTGGGTGTTGTCTTTTGGGCTGCCCTAAGATACACATTGATTTCAGGAAAGCATTTGATCGCGTCTGGCACGACGGACTCTGGCAAGTCATGAGATCGTTCAATATAGAGGAGGGACTGATCCAAATGATAGAAGCGCTTTACAAGAACGCCTGCAGCGCGGTTCTACTTAACAATCAGTCAGGCGAGTTCTTCAGGACGACGATCGGTGTCCGTCAAGGATGCCTGCTCTCTCCTGTCCTTTTCAACATATTCCTGGAGAAGATCATGCAGGAAACCCTCCACGACCACCATACTTCAATCTCTATTGGTGGCAGATCCCTGTGCAATCTTCGATTCGCAGACGATATTGACCTCATGGCAGGCAGCAATAGTGAGCTCCAAAACCTGACAGACAAACTTTCAAGTAGCGCAGGGTCTTATGGCATGGAGATCAGTACGGATAAAAGCAAAGTGATGATCAACACCACAAGCGACAGCAGCAGCAACATTCACATGAACGGCCAGAAGCTAGAAGAGGTCAATAGCTTCAAGTACTTGGGAGCCACCCTGTCCAAAGACGGTAGTTGCGTAGCAGAGATCCGTATCAGGATAGGTACAGCAACATCCGCAATGGCCAGGCTGGACAGGATATGGCGAAGTAACTCCATCAGCTTCACCATCAAGTACAGGCTTTACAAGTCCCTCGTAGTGTCTATTCTACTCTACGGCTGTGAGACTTGGACACTGCTTGCAGACTCAGAAAAGAAAATCCAGGCCTTTGAGAACAAGTGCCTGAGGAAGTTGCTCCGCATCTCGTACCGCGAGCACAAAACCAACGAATATGTACGGAGCATCGTCACTTCCCTGGTGGGCCCACATGAACCCCTTTGGCAACCGTGAAACGGCGCAAGCTTGCTTGGTTTGGCCACGTGACCCGACACAACACCTTGTCCAAGACTATCCTCCAAGGCACTCTCGAAGGAAGTCGTCGGCGAGGTCGTCAGAGAAAGAGTTGGGTCGCAAACATAAAAGAATGGACCGAACTCGAGATGCCAGACTTGCTTGCCACCGCCCAAAATAGAACTCAGTGGAGAGCACTGTCTGTTGCTGCTGCCTTTCAGTCCCCCCAACGCCCAGTTCGGGCAAGGGACTGATGATGATGATGATGAAGATACACAAGGAAATGGCCTTGGGTCTGAAAGCTCATTTTTCATCAGTGTCAGTGTCATGGTAACTGTTTTAAGTTGTCCAGCCCACC
>BTPG01000004.1:75913887-75945385 GCA_036245525.1 Semisulcospira habei | reverse complement strand
ACCGCCCAAAATAGAACTCAGTGGAGAGCACTGTCTGTTGCTGCTGCCTTTCAGTCCCCCCAACGCCCAGTTCGGGCAAGGGACTGATGATGATGATGATGAAGATACACAAGGAAATGGCCTTGGGTCTGAAAGCTCATTTTTCATCAGTGTCAGTGTCATGGTAACTGTTTTCAGTTGTCCAGCCCACCAGAAGTCAGTTTGATTCTATTGCATGTGTGTGTAAACTTGGAAAAAACAGAAAAAGTAGGGGGGTAGGGGGGGGGGAGGGGGGGTGGGGGGGGGTAGTGGAAAAATATGGAAAAAAAAAAAAACCTTTCATGTGTCTGTGTCTCAAATCCAACATTTCTAAAGATCAGATATATTACTTGATGTACATGCCAATTTTGGAGGCATTCTGACCATATATAGTCTGTTTTTCATGGCATCAACAGCATTGTGAACGCCACAAGAACGCGCTTCACATAATGGGCCATAACATAAAGATGCAGCAACATTCAATGGTGTCGCTTTGGGTTTGACTTAGCTAGTGTCTAAGGGTTGCACTGATGGCAGATTGAATGGTGTTCAGGTGGGAGAGTCTGTCTTTCAGGTCAGGCAGTAAGAGGACCGGTGTTTTTAAAAATAATTTTTGTCTTGTTTGAAAATTTGTAGTAGGGCTGAATGTTGGAATTTGCTGGAAATTTCTGGTTAGCTGAGAGGAGACATGTTCGGTGCTTTGATTCATACCATCCTGAGCTTATACAGTGGACAATTGTGGGCCTATGTTGAGTTGCCGTTGACGTAGTGATTTGAGGGGCACGCTGATTTCAGCGGTGATTGGGTGTGGGGTTGGTAAGGAATCAGGTTCAGAGCCAAGAAATGAGACTGTCAATGTGCTGTTCTTTTGGTTATTTTGTGCATGGCAAATGTGCAGCTGGTGGGCGCTGCTCTTTAGGGGTTTGAAATATTAGGGGATGCCTGGGACTGACTATGGCTAAGAGACTGGGCAGTACAAAAACGGCACTGTGTTCCGTGGCCTGCACTTGATCGTGACTCTAATGTATGAGGTAGGTTTGGTCAATAAGAGTGCATCATGGGACAGGGAAATCCCCTCTTACATAGATTCCAGCGCCAACTTTGAGTGCTTTTGAGCGAAGAAATTGCGAGTTTTTCTGACTTTTTTGGAGCGGTGCTTTTTTCGTGATGGCTGAAACTTCGATAGGGCAAAGTGAGCGGCACAAGAGACTATTCTACGGAGGAAGTTTTTGCGTCGTTTGAACCTCCTACGATCACAAACTGATGTTGATTCGAACGAGGAGCCTCCAAAGTTGACCATGAGTTTTTTTTGTGTGTGGAAATTTGCAAGATAGCTCTGATAACGATCCTAGTGCGAGCACTCTCGCAAGCAGATTTCATGTAGAAGAGTGTTGTGTATTCTTCATGGACGACTATGCTTGTGAGTTAGTGTGTTCGCCCCGGCAGTGGATTATCTGTAGAGCTCTGAACAACCGACTATGCTTCAGTTGTGAGTTGAACATTTTCTTAATATATTTCTTGACATGTTATCATGTGTTTTGTTACTGTGTTGGTGACTGCCTTGTGTGTAAACTGTCTGTTGTGTGTGTTGAGAACACAGATTTTGTCTATTCTTCTTGCATCAGGCCAGATATAAAACTTTGATTGAGTGAGTCATATGAAGAAAAAAAGGTGTCAGTGTACAAATTTTGTTTTCCTCATCTCCATGTTGTTTTTTAAATGAAGTAATGAACTGGGAAATGCAACATTTTAAACACCTGTGGCGGCGAAAGGGTTAAATTTCAGTCTTATGTGCGTTTGGATTATAATATCTGCAAAGGAATACAACTCCGCCATAGCCAGTCCCAAGCCTGGTTGGGAAAGGAGGAGGGTTTTTTTTTTCTCAAATACTGCTCACAACAGTCTTCAAACCCAAACTTGCTACAGTACAGAGATACCTGATGGTAAAATCTATCTATGCATACTGATTTGGAATTGGATAACCCTTCGGATAGGGTCATAGGCTTGCAAATGTGTGTAAAAATGCCGATTTTTGATAACATTGTAGGTATCAACATTTTCACAAAAATGTTCAATTAAATTTGGCACAAAGGTTGCTGATGATAAGAGTAAGACCATCATGTGCATACTAATTTACTTAACTCATGTTGCAAATGTCAAGGGTGGGGGTGTACATATGTGTGAAAAAAAACTTACATTTTGAGAAAACATAGACTTTGCTGGTGCGAAAGCCAGTCCTTTACTTATGGTCACAAAGGTCACACAAAAGTATATATCGGTTGTCCACGTGAGCCATAATGGCTTGGCCTTTCTTGTGGAAAGAATTGTAGTTGCATGTATCATCAACAGTTTTGCAAAATTTTCAATCAAATTTGGCACAAAGGTAGCTGATGATAAGACCTTCCTAAGTAATAATGTATATTATACTAGTTCAGTCAACTCTATGATATCATAAAGGTCAAGGGTCACGGGTGTTTGACAGCTGTGTCAAAGCATGTGACTGTGTGTGTGTGTGTGTATGTGTGTGTGTGCGTGTCTGTGTGTGTGTAGACGAAAGACCTAAAACGGGTGACTGTCTTTACCATCCTTATGGAAACTGGGTATGTGTATAATTCTGGGTTTCCAAGTCAGACACACCCATTTTTTCTGAGGGTTGTTTCTGCATTGTCTTGCGGTAAAGATTCATAAAAAGTAAAAAAAAATCCGTTTTTTCCTCATTTTGGCGTTAACACATGCACTTTTGTGTTTAACAGACACGCCGGTAGTGTGTGTTTGAAAACTTGTCCCTCCCAGCAATGTGTGTGTGTGTGTGTTGTGACACAGAACCCTGAAAATGAGCGTGTATGTATTACATCACCCTTCTCAGCTAGCTATAAATAACTTCATAGCTGATATGGGTCAGGGGGGATATTTTGTTGTTTTAGGGAGTAAATTGTTTATGTTTCTACAGAATTAGGTTTGTTATTTGAGGGTGTGGTTGTTTTGTTAAAAAAAAGTGTTGAGTTGTAATGTACTTCCGGGGTGATGTGGAGAAAGGTCATGTCTAGTGGCAGATTTGAGATTCATGTATACGTTCACCAGGGACTTAGCCTATACGTTTTCTACGTTTGTTTCCATGTCAGATGAAGAATATTTGATCTGAAACGTCGTTCTTTGTTTCTATTTTAAAGGGTTTTTCGCCACTATCTTCTGTTTTAGTTTGACTTAGCCTATAATTATATTCGTGCGCCGGTTGCTAAGAAGTGAAGTGATTGTATGAGTGCGCATTGTAAGAGAGGACGTTTAGACTTTGGGTGAGGCTGCTGTTGTCTTTTGTCCTGCCCGACCTTTTGGTTGAACCTGTTGCTTTATTTTGTAGGTTTGTCGATGTTATCAATGCCGCATCTCCTTTTGGATTGTATGCACAAATTGATTGAATGGAAATGACGTCACAGAGTCAGCGTCGTTTCATGCGTCGTCTGCACCAGTCAGTCGTTTAGTGCAGTTAAAAGAGTGCAGGCTTGGATGGGCCATTTTCTGATGTAATAGTAAAGTATTATTTGTGTGAATGCTGTCCGTTTGAAGGAAGGTTGATTGATTGTACATAGCTTAACGTCCCGACAGCAACAAGACTTTCTCAGGACGTGCCTGCACTGCTAGTGACAAAAACTCAACAGAATATTGAATGTATGTCGCCAGCCGGTCCAATACGTTAAATAAAACCTACGACATGGGGCCTAAATAAAGCTAAGACCATTTAGCAACACACATCGAATATCAAGAGCCACAGGCAGCGCAGACAGTAGGGAGAGTTTAAAAAAGGAAAATGCAGGTGAATGGACCAAGGGTAGACAGAAACACATGCCCCCCGGAATATAGAGAAAAAAACCCACCCTGTGGGGCTGACCAGGGTGCCCCTGGGAACTAAAAAGTCCCCCAGGGCAAGGACTGGAAAGTCGAGTGTTGAGGGCAGACCGGTTGGGGGTGTTTCAGGAAAGGACTGGAAAGTCGAGTGTTGAGCGAAGCCCGAGAGAAGGCGAGGATGGGAAAAATATCCAGCACTATACGTTGGAATAGATGCATATCAGTTACGACATGCTTGTAAATTAAAACACTTTTAAACCCCACCCGGGTCTGCCCTGGGGGACTTGGGTGGGGTTAACTACTTTTTTATTTCCCAGGGGCACCCTGGTCAGCCCCACAGGGTGGGTTTTTTCTCTCTATTCTGGGGCATGTGTCTCTGTCGGCCCTTTGTCCATTCACCTGTATTTGACTTTTTAAAACTCTCCCTACTGTCTGCACTGCCTGTAGCTCTTGATATTGGATGTGTGTTGCTAAATGGTCTTAGCTTTATGTAGGCCCCATGTGTTAGGTTTATTTAATGTATTTGACCGGCTGGCGATATACATTCAATGTTCTGTTTAGTTGTTGTTTTTTTCACAAGCAGTGCAGGCACGTCCTGAGAAAGCCTTGTTGCTGTCGGGACGTTAAGTAATGTACAATAAAACACTTTTAACATTAAGAAAAGTTGAGTTAAAAGAGGTTTTAAAAACAGTTTTCATAAAAACTTTTGCCCGACACGCTTCTAAAAACAACATTTTCTTAGTTTTTAAAACCTTGTACCACCGCGCCATAAAACGCCACGATTGCTTTTCAGTCTTAGCTGTCCTATAGTGTGGAATGTGGGACTTTGCCAACTGGATCCATCTGGTGCACTCCAAATGAGTATTTGTGAGTGGTTTGACGTGCAACTCAGTGTGCGCCTCTGAAATGACCTACTGATTCCACTGATAATGAAACTCTTTCATTCATAAGAGTGCATTGAGCAGCTCTATAAACCAAAAGTGATGACCCCCCTCTCCCCACCCCCCACCCCCCCCCCACCCTCCCCTCCCCCCCCCCCCACCCCCCCGCCCCGCCCCCCACACACACACACACTTCTCCCCCCCCCCCCCCCCCAACCCCCTTACAACCCCCACTCAAACAATCATAATAGTAAAATCAACCAAAGGTATCTTTAGTGAGGTATTTTCACTGTAATCCCAGTTTTTGTGTGAGAGGCACCCACTTTTGGGGTAAACACACCCATTTTTTTTTCCATCCAGTGGCTCTGTTTCTAGAAAATGTCTATTTTATTTTAAGTTGGATGTAAATTAATGACTGATGCGGCTCTATTGAATTCATTGTCTATCGGGACTCTATTGTTCTCTCTCTCATGGATACAAAATAAGTCTCAGGAAGACTGACCGGGCATACGGGTTCTCATCGCCTAAGGCGCCGAGCTAATCTGGCACTACCCCTGAGTTATCATGGTCTATCCATCTCCTGCGACTGGTACGTACTCGTTAGGCAACACCTATAAACTTTGGGAAATGCGCCAGTGGGGTTAAATGGGTTAATCTGAAAGACTAGTCTTGAAGAGTACAACGTCACCTGATTTTAAAGGCTTTTTGTTACTGACCGGCTATCTTTCAAAACAGCTATAGAGCGTGAATGGGGGTACCCTTGCACCATAGGCTATCGGGTGTGTACCTAAGGATTTTCGGGGAACATGGC
Source organism: Semisulcospira habei (assembly GCA_036245525.1). Taxonomy (NCBI): domain Eukaryota; kingdom Metazoa; phylum Mollusca; class Gastropoda; family Semisulcospiridae; genus Semisulcospira; species Semisulcospira habei. Next base: position 75,939,832 of record BTPG01000004.1, on the reverse strand, counting down.
TTAAACATCTCAGGACGTACTAAGGTACACTTTGAAACCCATCTTAGTTGAGTACTGGGTGGGTGGGTGGGTGGGGGGTGCATGAGTCTGGACTGCCTTATGGACTATATCAGTTCTATAAAACATGCTTCATGTTTAGTGCAGTAGCTGACTTTCAACATTGGTACGTTAGACCTATGGCCGTGCCTTTTCATCTACTGATCCGCCGCTGTTGCATCATGTGTAAATGCCTAGACTGATTATCGTGAGAATATACTGACGCGGAATTCTGAGCCGGAAGATACGTAGTACAGCAGAACCTGTTTTGAGCGACCATCCTTATGAGAGATCACCTGTCCTTAACCCTTTGCGTGTCGGTAGCCGCGGTTTTAGTCGCGATAATTCCTGCATGAATCATCGCGACTCAGTAAAACCGCTACCGACACCGACCCAAACTGAAAGGGTTAAAGACTAGCAGTGGTTGCAGCGACCTAAATAATGGACAAGTGGTAACAGGTGTAACTGAATTTTTGCCCTTCAAGACTGACATCGTCTCGGAAAGCACCTGCCACTTTTAACTGATTCGAGACTACGTGCCGCCTAGGGATACGCGGCATAAGCCGCGTATCCGGAGGCGGCACGTCTCGAATGAGTTAATAACAGACCATTTTTCTGTGGCCGAAAAGGTAGTTGCTCAAAAGATCTTTGACTATATTCAGTCTCAGTGAAAGGAGCACGTGCTCCGGTATCCTCTGATCACTCAGGTGGAGAAACATCGCTATCTCATTTACTGACTCAAGCCTGCGGACATCCACCCTCCCCACTCCTCCCCTTGCCCCCTCAACCCCCCTGCCCTCCCCAACACACACACACACACACACACACACACACACACACACACACACACACACACACACACACACACACACACACACACACACACACACACACACACACACACACACATGCAGACAAAAGCGTCAGAGTGGGTTACCTACCATTTTATGTCAAAATGGGTTCCCATATTTCTATTTATTCTAGGGCTCTGGAATTGATGCGAATGTTTAGAACTCACCTTATAACTAAGCTCTATAACTTAAAATAAAATAGACATTTTCTAGAAACAGAGCCACTAGATGGAAAAAAAATGGGTTTCTACCAATAATGTGGGTGCCTCTCACACACAAAAACTGGCATTACAGTCAAAATGGGTGTCTTCACAACAGTAGGCGTCTGTAATAAGGTCAAGTGCATGGAATACTTCTTTTTCACATTAATATTTTTTTCCCAACTTAATGTGTATGTGTGCTTTAACATGTTTTACATTGTATGGTGCAAAATTCAATAAACACTGGCCCGTAACCTTTCGATTATGATTTTTACAGAGGAAATCTTTTAAACATTGCTGCGTTTTGTCCTTCTGAAGCAAAACAGTTTATCATGGCATTGATGTGAGAATCAACATAATGTATTCTGGAAATTAAAGGACTTTGTTTTTTTTTGTTTTGGGTACTCTGGAGTTTCAGACAAACAGCAACAGAGCATTTTGAATATTAACCCTTATCATTCGGAATACACCAGTGTGTGCAACAAGTGTGACTGAAATAGTTCAAGGGTTAGTGCCAGAATAGCTTGGTGCCTCTAGGCGCCAAGCAATTGTGGCACCACCCTTGAACTAAAACCATTGGTCTATGTCCTCATCTGTAAGTACTGTAATGTAGCTTGCATAGAATTATGGCAGTGAACAAATTTGAAGCTTTTAGCCTCAGTATGACTATGATGCGGGTCAAAAAGTGTGGAAAAATATGAAAGATAGAAAAAGACCCAGACGAAGAAACTAACACTTAACTTATTCTACCCCAGCAAAATTTAAGATCCACCACGATAGTTCAAGGGTGATGCCTATGGGCGCCAAGCTATTCTGGCATCACCCTTGAACTATCATGGTGGATCTGTGTCCTGCACTGCAACGCAGTCTTCTGAAGACGACTTCAACATTTGGGCTTAACTTATTCTACCCCAGACACACCACAGCAAAATAAAGATCCACCACGATAGTTCAAGGGTAATGCCAGAATAGCTTGGCGCCTATGGGCGCCAAGCTATTCTGGCATCACCCTTGAACTATCATGGTGAATCTGTGTCCTGCACTGCAACGCAGTCTTCTGAAGACGACTTCAACATTTGGGCTTAACTTATTCTACCCCAGACACACCACAGCAAAATAAAGATCCACCACGATAGTTCAAGGGTGATGCCAGAATAGCTTGGCGCCTATGGGCACCAAGCTATTCTGGCATCACCCTTGAACTATCATGGTGGATCTGTGTCCTGCACTGCAACGCAGTCTTCTGAAGACGACTTCAACATTTGGGCTTAACTTATTCTACCCCAGACACACCACAGCAAAATAAAGATCCACCATGATAGTTCAAGGGTGATGCCAGAATAGCTTGGCGCCCCAGGCACCCTTGAACTATCATGGTGGATCTGTGTCCTGCACTGCAACGCAGTCTTCTGAAGACGAAGACGACTTCAACATTTGGGGATTCCGGTCTTGGGGTAGAATGAGTTAAAATGACAGAACAGAACACTGACATTAATTAATTAACTGACAACATAAGAAATCACTTGAAACTTCAGCCTTTATTATTGTCTTTCGTCGTCCCCAACAACCAACCATTTTTCCATGTGCAGAGTTTTAAAAATGGTATGCAGTATATTACAAAATGATCCAGGCCCCCCCCCCCACCCACCCCCCTAATAACACTCTTGTAATCAATCTTTACGTTGTCAATGGTTTTCTTATCTTATCTTATTATTGTCTTTTGTCCCCAGCCGGCTGTTTCGTTTTGCAAATCCAAAGTTTATACAGTATACAAAATGATCCAGGCGTCCATCAGATTAAAAAAAAAAGCAGGCCATACATGCTGAACCACCCCAATAATAACTCTCTTGTAATAAATCTGTATGAAACCGAAAATGCCGCGAGTGGCGGGGAACCTCAATTCATTTCTTTTGTAACTTGTTCAGTCTGTTGCGGACGTAATCCTTAATGTTTGTCCAGCGCCTATGTCTAAGTGCGGGCTCCTCGGCCATTGCGTGCTGTATCTCGGCCTTTCCAGGAAGTTTGTTCATGACGAGGTGTGTCTTGAAACGAGTTTGAACAGCTTTCTCTTCAGCTTCCCCCCATGGTTTCCTTGTAAATCTAGCTTTCTTTCGAACAGGAGCTGACGCAGTACTGTCATCATCAAAACTATCTAGATTGTCATCAGGCTCTGGACGTCTTTTCTCCGTCATGCTCATCGATTCCTGTGTTGTTGACTTGCTACTTGCTTCATTCACAGGTGCTGTTCCCCCCCGAGACCTCTCTGCCAGTTTCTGATGTGTCTTCATTGTCAAAGTCAATCTCTTCATCATCGCCCAGCTCAGCTCTAATGCAACTCTCAAAATCTGTCATCCCATTGTTAACTGACAGAAGAATCTTTGCCACTTTTGCCTTTTGAAGGACGTCTTGAGGTTGGCGGTAGATATGGCGATGTATCCGAATATCATGGCCAAGGAAATCTGCCAGCTGATCCTGGTCTAACTCCGAGATGGCCATTGACTGAGCCAAAGTTGCAACCTGCTTCCGTAACTGAGTAAATGTGAACATGGCTGGGTATGACACCCCTGCTTCTAGGGCATGGGCTTTCAGAACATCATGGCCTCTGTAAGGCCTCTGACCAGAAGGTGTGGCAAAGATGTACTGGGAATCAGCGAGAGCTGGCACTGATTGCCTCATTTGAAGGATTCTGTCCACAGTTGTCATCATCTTCTTCGTCAGCAAAACGGGAACACTCCTATTAAACTTGCCTCTGATTTCCACTCGCTGAAAATGATTCACCATTTTCTTCTCAACCTCTGTGAGACCTTTCAAGATATCTTGATTGGTGATCGATCCAATCTTAGCATTCTGGAAGTCTGACACCTTCATTCTCTGAACTTCTCCCCCTTGTTTTCGGTTGAAAAGTGATACAGCACAAAGAGTTGCTTTAACCACTGTCAGATAATCTTCCAAAACCATCCTTGTCTCAAGAAGCTGTTGGACCTTCCTCACATCTTCACATGATGGGATCAGCTTGGGTTTGTTCATGGTCATTTTCCCGACCGACTGGGCAGCTGTAGCGGACACACAATCATACCAGTCCCCGTTGAAGACAGAGTCAAAGCGCTGCGCCTCAGAGAGCTCCTGTCGCCACCTGTCGTCTGAAACCTGCCCAAGCTGTTTGGATGCCTGTGACTGTTTGATCTGTGAACACTTTTTCAAAGCATGGCCTATGCGCATTGCGAGATTGCCTTTTTTGAACTGATGTGTGTCCTCATCAAAATCTGCTAGCTCTTTTACAGCCAGAACCACATGATCAAAGCTAGCTGAATTGATCACAGCATTTAAACTTGCGATTTTCATTTCTGACCTCACTCTGATAATCTTTAATAGTCTCCCTAACTCCCGCATCCTGGAGCTGATTTGTCCAGCCGTGTGTTCTTCAATGTCCCTGCGGTCAAATAATCTCTTTCCATACTCAAGAAGCAAGGGGTCAGTTCTGATGAGACGGCTTATCTCATCATCTCTCTGGCTGGCCAAGACCTTGTGATAGAAGGAAAATTCAACGTCTAAGGGTATTGGAAGCATTAGGTGACCACGGCTCGCCGCGTCCCCTCGCCGAGTGATCTGAAACCCTCCTGGCTTCTGACAGCAACGTTTTGAGTGTACAGAGATCAGCTTTTTTTGATAGAGCCCTTTGCAATGGTTACAGGCGAGAAGGTCGTCTACCTTACCAGTTTTGGTGCGATACTTAGGAATCAAACATCCGGATTTGTTTTCAAGAACAGCAACGTTATGCATGTAATCACCCTCATCTTGTAGTCTGATCCATGCTCGACGTCTCTGCTTGGTCCCTTTTTTCATCGACAAAATTTTAGCAACGTCTGCCTCATCTGCATGGACATCTTGTAAGTGCTTGCTCATTTTCAAGACAAGCTTTCCACACAATTTGCATGCATGTTTCTTGTCCCATTTGTACTTTCCTTTCCCTCTCTGCGACACGTGCACACCTGTTTCTTCTGTAAGTGCTCTTTCCCCACTCTTTCCAGCATCATGTTCCTCCTGCCTATCCACATTCTCATTGCCACCCCCTAACGCACACTACGCCTTGCTGGTACTAGCGTCACTGACACCTGGCCACCCCGAACCTGCCACTTTGATGAAATCTAACATAGTCGATACAATACTGTCTATGTCAGAGATCCCAGCAATTGATGCCGACACACCCTCTGAATCCGGTGAGCTCAAGCCAGGAACAAACTCCTCGTCATCACTGCCCTCGTATTGCGATGCGCTGGCACTACTCTCAGTCTCGGGTCCATCCCAGGCGCCATTTGCCAACTGGAGAAAGAAAGAAAGAAAGAAAGAAAGAAAGATTGAAACCAAAGCTGCATTAGGACAGAAACAGCCCAATTTTGGTTTAAGGGGCCTTGCACAAGAATAAAAAGAGTAATCCCGTGTATGACCGATTTACATATGTGTGACCTCGGTGACGAGGGCTGGCTTCTGCAGCAGCAAAATCCACGTTTTCTGAAAATGCAAGCAGTTTTCACACATTTGTCAACCCTGCGTGACCCTTTGAGAGAGGTCACTCAAATTGGCATGTTTAAAAAGGTCTTGCCACAAAGTATCCTTGGGCCAAGCTTGAAGAATGTGGCTTGAATAGTCTCCGAGAAAATGCCACCGTTAACTCATTCTACCCCCAGACACACCACAGCAGGATAAGGATCGACCATGATAGTTCAAAGGTGATGCCAGAATAGCTTGGCGCCTACGGGCGCCAAGCTATTCTGGCATCACCCTTGAACTATCATGGTCGATCTGTGTCCTGCGCTGCAATGCGGTCTTGAGAGGACAGGGGCAAAATTTAAGGATTTTGGTGTTGGGGTAGAATGAGTTAAAGTTTACCATGGACGACGGACGGACGACCAGTGGCCCAGAACATAAACTCACTTTTGCTTCGCACGCAAGCCAGCCAATAAAATGAAGATGATCATAGAATCACTTTACTTACCAGTTTGTAATTGGGAGCATTCCGCCGCCGTCCATGCACCCTCCTACCAGACGCACCCTCTGTGGCAGAGGCTGGGGGGCCATAATGCTGCAGCATAGATCCCGATGGGTTTGGACATCCTGCTGCCATCCGGCGCTGGGTGTGTGCAGAAAATCCTGAGCCGGTGTGACCAAAACGGTGTTGCTGCAAACATGTCCAAACAACCATGTAAACCAACTGACATTTTGAATCAAATTGATTGTACATTGCTTAACGTCCCGACAGCAACATGGTTTTCTCAGGACGTGCCTGCACTGCTTGTGAAAAAAACACCTAAACAGAACATTGCCATGTATGTCGCCAGCCGGGTCAAATACGTTAAATAAACCTAACCCATTGGGCCTAAATAAAGCTAAGACCATTTAGCAACACACATCCAATATCAAGAGCTACAGGCAGTGCAGACAGTAGGGAGAGTTTTAAAGAGGCAAATACAGGTGAATGGACAAAGGGTAGACAGAAACACATGCCCCAGAATAGAGAGAAAAACCCACCCTGTGGGGCTGACCAGGTGACCCTGAGAACTAAAAACTGGTAATACAGTAAAAAGCGACACTTCAGTTGCACATTCCAAAAGACCTGTTTGTGGACGTTTGTTCTTTGAATCGCGAGGCAGTTTTGCGAACGAGGATTGAAATCTGGCGCCATTTAAAAAAAAAAAAGTCAACTGATACTGTGCAAGTTACTTTTCGATCACTGACAATCACACATGTCAGAAAAAAAAAGAAACAAAATCGCGTGGCAGATTGACCTTGTAATGGGGTTATTGAACGAATTCCTTTCATTGAAGAAGAAAGCTTTTGTTAAAATCGTGGGGTTCTATTATCATTTACTACAAGACTCAACGGTCAGAGAGAGGAAGACACGGACAGAGCCATGGCTGAAGCAGACGCCTTATTTTTCTGGGCCAAACGGGTATCGGGGATTGGAGGCATCTCTCAGTTAAATAACTGCACTGAACAAGTACATTTGGGCGTGCTCTTAACTAAGAAATATTGCATAAAGTACCTCTGCAAACGCGGAAGAATGGTCCACTGTTGGGGACGAAAGACGACGTTTTAGGAAGGGCAAGGGAAACAACTCCGTTCATCGGTGTTGGGATAACCAATCAGCGATCATCAAGTTGATCTGAAAACACTCCGCTTCCGTGTCAACACACAGGCCCAGGGCATCGCCAAAACACAACATGAAGTAAATCTGGCGAAATGGGGACATCCTATTTTGATATTTTTTTCTGACTTTTGAATGAAAGATAATGCAGAAACAACCCTCAGAAAAAATGGGTGCCTGACTTGGTCACCCAGAATTTTACACACACCCATTTTGCGTAAGGATGGTAAAGAAAGTAACCCAATTGAGTGGTTTGGTGTACGCACACACACACACACACACAGTGACACACACACACACACACACACACACACACACACACACCACACACACACACACACACACACACACACACACACACACACACACACACACACACACACACCATCACACACCACACACACACACCGTGACATTACAACTTAGGCCAAGGCGCCTTATCAATGGAGCGCGGCAGAATTTTTTTCAGAGTTGATGTACCCGACATTTTAATTGCTTGGGTGACAGTGAATAAACCATTTTTCTTTCTGTTCGTGCGTTTGCCGTGATTTATTAAAACAACGACAACAACTGACCAACAAAAACAACGAAGCATACAAACATGTGAGACGGTATTAAAATGAAGCTCAGCCGTCGGCGGGCCGCCGAGGACCTTTTGCTTTCTGGACATTTATGTTTCTTTTAAATCGTCACTGCACATGGAGGCCTTACAGCTTATTGTGTGTGTGTGTGTGTGTGTGTGTGTGTGTGTGTGTGTGTGCGCGCGGAGAGAGAGAGAGAGAGAGAGAGAGAGAGGGACGGGAGGGCGTGGCACTCAGGATAACCGAGACTTATGGTTTGGATCTGACTCAAAGTTACTTCCGGCAGTCGCATAGGACCACGAACAACAATCAAACACAATATTTCCTTCGACTTGCTGAGTTTTCGCTTTTCGAGTCGTACATTGATCTTTCGCGGGCAATCAGAAGGTAAGGTTTCATTATTTCAAATGTTTAATGTACTTTTGTGAGCGATTATGGTGTTTGAAACGTGCTTGTGAGATTGCCGATCTTGCAAGTAAAATGGCCTGTCGAAACTCGAACACACTGGTTTGTGCGTCACAAGGGTGTGTTGATCAAGTCAAATATGTGGTGGAATCGATCACAAAAAAATTCACAAGAACAACACACCCTATCAGATGGTTAATGAGATAGTTTAATCAGGCAAGTGGGAGTTTTTTTGTTTGTTGAATGATCAGTCTTTAGCATGTGAAATTGTTCACGTGTCATCACGGAAATAAACGTGTCAAGTAGCTATGTAATGGAGCCAGTGTAGGGTGTAGTGAGTGGTTTTATGAGCACGCTTTTTACAGGTGTACTGTGGTACATAGTGCTGAATATTCTCAAATGTCAGTACAGACACATCCTTCAGGTCTTTTTTTTTTTTTTGGTGTAGTAACCCTCCGCCTATAGGTGATGATAGGTCTTACATAAATAGTAACAACAGAAACCACTAATGACACGCAAAGGGTTAATGCTTATGTTTTTTGGTTCATTTGGTTATGGTTGTTTTCTCGCAACTCGTCATTTGCATAGTGTCATCATCAATATTGTCAACATATTCATAAAATTGATCTTGCTTCTGTTTGCATACTGTTACACTCTACAGTTCATATTGACATATATATATTTGTGTTTTAAAGTCCAATCCCTCAAACAGCAAGTATTTGCAAAAGACGTATATTCACATATGCCCCTGCAGAAGTAGGGTCTCCTAAGAATCTATGACTCTTGCTGGGATTGGCTCCAGCTGATTTTCAAATTGTGTTTTCTGTTTAAACATTCCAGTTGAATAGATTACAGCAGACTGCATTGTGTTTCAAACCTTCTGTTTACTTCAGATTGTGTTCTTATGTTGAGTGTACACTTTATTACATTTGACTTATATTTTTTCAAAGTTTTTGTTAATATTTCAAGGTATCAGGACTTGCAACTTGACACAAGACCTCATCACCCGCCATGTTGTCTGTGCTGAGCAGGTTTGCCGACTATGTCCGCTACTGCTACTTCCACTACACACTCATCACAGCTGTGGTGATGCTGGAGCCGCAGGAACGCTACATCATCAATGCAGTTATTGCCCTCCTCGTCTCTCTTGCCGTTTACTCGTCCATCGTCTACTTTCCAGGGAATTTGATGATGTTGATGCAATTTTTACTTCACGTTTCTGGCATTGCTCCATACGCTGTTTCAGCAGAAGAAGTGAAAAGTTTATAGGCGATGACAGCCCTTGTATCAAGTCTATCAATAGAAATAGAAAGTTAACAATATATCTCTTGCTAGTCTGTGGTTTTGGGTCTTAAGGCCTAGAACTGTTAGGGTCAAACTCACAGACCAGCATAAACATTTATCAGCAATTATTCAGTCCCTTCAAGGCATGTTGCATATTATTAACCCATTCAACCCCGACACAATATAACAGCAGATGTATCAACCATGATAATTCAAGGTAATCAGGCTGCAAGCTAATCTGGCACTACCCTTGAATTATCATGGTCAATCCATCTCCTGCAGCTGGTGCATAGCTGTTAGGTGACCCCTAAATTTTGGAAATGTGGCCTTAGGGTTAATTGGGTTAACCAGTGTACATGCAGCCATCACTGCAATAAACAGCACCAATGGCTGCATACACAAGTTGATAAACCCTTTGGCTGTCGGTAGCGCCTTTTGTCATTATGATTCCTGCAGGAATAGTCACAACAAAAAGCGCTACTGACAGCCAAATAGTTAATGTATTGCTGAAAACATACGGTGAAACTTGACGAGAATGCTCTGATTATTGCAGCATGTTTGAGGCATTGCATTATACCTTGAACAGATGAGGGATTTAATAGTCAGTGACATGACTCGGGTGATTGGTTGTACTACAAGCACAATAAATGATCACAAACATTGACAGTATGATGCTTAAAACATGCAGTGAAGCATGACGATCCTCTGATTATTGCTGCATGTTGTCTGTATCACACTGTCTTTCTAACACATGTTGTGGGCATATCGCTGGCCTTCTAACATGTGGACACCACATGGTTACACTGTATAGAATCTACAGATGATGCATAAAAAGAGCCCACCTCAAAATGTGCCACTTTCATGTTAGAAGATCACAAGTAATGAAGGTATGAATTGACTAAAATTTCCAGATTTGCTCTTTTACATATATACATGTACAAAGTATACATTGATGTACTTAAAGTGAATATTATGTGTTTGTACTAAGATTTTTTGGCATGTGTCAGTCTATGATTTTGGACCTTACGACCACAGACCAATACAATATTATTTAACAAAATATGCCAGTCTGAACTCTACACTGATGACAGATACCGTGACCTTATTAATATTAATATCTGTGTATCATGCATAACATAAAGAATGTAAATCAGTGATGTACTGCCAAACTTTGAATGTTAATACTTTTGAGGTTTATTTTTACTTTCAGGTAAATTACATGTCAACAGTAGGTTATTATGAAAGATTTTTATGTCCTGTATGAAGGATCTATCCAAAAGTTTTGTTTTTGTGTGTGAACGTATCATGCGTTTTGCATATCATTGTTTGTTTATCTCCTATCAGTGTGAGGTGTTGATCTGTTAATTGATGTAGATTGTGACAGAAAGCAGCAAGCCCAAGGTCACAGTTCCCAATTTTCCCAGTTACATTACAGTTCGGGAGGCAGATTTACTGTAATAGTTCAAAGGTTATCCAAGAATGGCTTGGCGCCAAGCATTTATGGCACGAACTTTGAACCACCTTAAACTATCATGGTCAATCCAAATCCAGATGTGGTCTTTCAGGGCTTAGCCTATTTAGCCCTGATGCACCACAGTAGGTGATGGATCGATGATGATAATTCAAGGCTAGTGCCAGATTTTGGATAATAAAGTTGTCTGAATCTGAGATTAGCTTGGCACCTTGAATTATTATGGTCAATCGACCTGCAATTGGTACATAGTTGTTAGCTGACAGCTCCAAAATTTTGGAAATGTGGCCTTGGAGTTAAATGTTAAAAATTAAAGGATTGTGCAGCCACATTTGTCGTTTTTGATGGAATTGTTATTGTTTCAGCTCTTTGTGCGTTCTTTTGACGAAGTATGATATTTATCAAATGGAAGAACTGTTGAAGTTATCGCAACTTTACATTGACAGCATTTACTAACACAGAGTTTGCAGGAATAGTGCCGGCTTTGCGGAGCAGGAAAAATGCATAATAATTATACTGTGCTGCACAGTAACAAGAGTGAAGAAGCAAGATAATTATGACGTTTAAGCATATACACATGACAGTGGTTGCCTCCCTTATTGCGATCTACCTACAATGTTGTGACAGCACCGTTAATGGTTAATAGTGAATTCTTGCACACGTGCATGTAGGTCTTTGTTGTGGTACATTGAATCTTTCAAAGAGAATTTTACATGCATTTTTACCATGGTTACAAGCTTTTTATAGAAGAAAATTTCAGCAGGTAGTGAAAGTGTGATACAAGCCCCTGTTTGAATAGACGTTTTTGTCAGGGTGTCAGACCCGCACTACTGTTTTCTTGAATTTATGTAAGGAGAATATTTCAAGATTAGTAGTATGAAATAGTTCACATTTGTCCCATTGGTCAAATTATTTTTGGTTGATCACTTTCTCTGTGTAATTCACTCACCAGTCAAATTAAACCTTAAAATTTCCTATGCAAATTTGTGAACATAGAATTGTAGTGTTTGTGCAGTAATGTCATGCTTGATACCCCTCTACCAGTACAGCATGTTTGTATCTCTTTATTTGTCCCAGAAATGTTTTTACGGTACCCTTCTGACAATACATAAAATATTCATTTTGTGAAGAAGTTTGTGTGCCCCCAGACAGTCTTATGATCATTCTTTCTGCATGTAGATGGCAAAGACTGATGGGTCGGCTCATGAGGATCTAATCTTCCTGGCCTATTCAGGGACATCATTGTGTGCTGGTCCTTAATTTTAGACCTTACTTAAGGTCTAGAATCACAGACCAGCACACATGTGTAGCACTCAACCCTTTTTGCTGTCGGTAGCGGTTTTTGTTCCGGTGATTCCTGCAGGAATCACCCTGACAAAAAGCACTACCGACACATAATTACTTATTCTGTGGTGTTTGTAGAAGGATATTGTAGATCTGACACTCAGTTTCTTCACAAGTCGTACAGGTCTCATCAGTGTAGGATTTTTTCCAGGTGCAGCTAGCAGATAGCAGGTTAATTTGCTTACACACAGTTGCAGTTTTTCTGTACAGTGCCCAACATGCTCAAAAATTGTGATTTGTTGTACTGGTTTTAAGGTTGTCATTTATTTTAACCCACTACATCCTGAGGCTGAGTTTTAAAAATCACTTATTGTCCTATGAAGGATGCATTACAGATAAGAGGTAGATCAACCATTTGTGTTCAAGGATGGTTGTCACAACAGCTTGGCGCCTGAGGCGCCAAGCTATTCTGGCACCACCCTTGAACTATCATGGAGCAAATTTATTTCAAGCAATTGGTATATCAGGATGAAAAAGGTTAAGCAGTGCTCACATAAAACATTTCCATGTATGAACCCATTCAGCCCTGATGCACTAGAGCAGGAGATGGATCGATCATGATACATGCAATTCAAGGGTAGTGGAGATTAGCTTGGTGCCTAATTTCACCAGGCCAATCTGCCACTACCCTTGAATTATCATGGCTGATCCATCTCCTGCAGCTGGTAATTAGTCCTGCGGCCTTGGGTTAAATGTATCTTAACTACGATAAAGGGAATTCTCATCAGTTTGTCTCCATGTATACTTGTCAGTTCCAGTGTTTTTGGAAGAGTACAGATATTAGTTATAACCAACTTTTGTTGTAGCCCATGTTGTGGTAAAAGTAAGTCAGCTGTATAGTGGGATGTCATAGCGTGTCTTTTTCTGATCATGACAATACCAAAAGCTTTGCTGATCAATACCCCACCCGGGTCTGCCCTGGGGGACTTGGGTGGGGTTAAGTATTTTTTAGTTCCCAGGGTCACCCTGGTCAGCCCCACAGGGTGGGTTTTTCTCTCTATTCTGGGGCATGTGTTTCTGTCTACCCGAGGTCCATTCACCTGTATTTGCCTTTTTTAAACTCTCCCTACTGTCTGCACTGCCTGTAGCTCTTGATATTGGATGTGTGTTGCTAAATGGTCTTAGCTTTATTTAGGCCCCATGTGTTAGGTTTATTTAATGTGTTTGACCGGCTGGCGACATACATTCAATGTTCTGTTTAGTTGGTTGTTTTTTTTTTTCACAAGCAGTGCAGGCACGTCCTGAGAAAGCCTTGTTGCTGTCGGGACGTTAAGCAATGTACAATCAATCAATCATTTGCTGATCAATGCACTTTTGTACAGAGTACCAGTACATGCCCACACATTTATGTATTCAGCGTGTGTAATATTTACAAACCATGCTTTTTGGACATTTATTTATTGTTCTTATTATTCACCCCCTTGCGAATGCAGCCACTGGTGCTCTCTAAGGGTGTGCGTTAGGGTATTGTTTACAGGACGAGGGTTAGGGTACTATTTATGTGGAGAGCGTTTATGATACTGTTTACAGCATCGGTGGCTGCATGAACAGGGGAGTTCAGTTTTAACACAAGTGGGTGCAGTGCATACACCATTTCCCACAATGTTTCAAATTCAAATCAGAAATTGTTGGATCAGTTTCAAATCAAGTGTTTGCAAGCTATATGGCTGAACCTGTTTTTAGTGACCGCCCTTATGAGAGATCACGTGACAAAAAACCGACATCTCTTAGGAGGTTACAGGTGACACTTTTTGCCCTTCAAGATTTCTTTTGAAACAACACCTGTCTTTTAAAGACCATGCACATAGTAAATTCGTAGTCACTCAAAACAGGTTCTAATGTAGAATGCTTTGAGTTTTCACTGTGGCAGATGTTTGGGTAGCGGTCCACACATTTTCTCGATCAGTTTTGGAACAGCACTATATTTTTTCCGTAAAATTTTATTACTGGTACCAATAGTTTTGACTTTTTGTCATGTGTGCTGTTCTGTGATTGATGCCTCAATGCTGTCAGATCCAAATCACAGATGAGGGGTCAGTTGCATGAGTGAACTTGCCTTGCGCTTTAGTGGAGCACCTTGCTTTGTGGCTTGCGCAGAATTAAGCTTGATCACTCATGCAGCTGGCCCCAGGGCACATTATGATAATTTGACACTTGCTCCACAGCTCATGAATATTTAAAACATTTACATTTAAATATTTTTTGGTGAATTAAGTATTTAGCGAGTGTTTAACTTTACCTTTGACCAGTAAGCTGTAAGTCATGCCTTGATTGTAGCTGTTATGATACTGATGAAAAAAAGATCTTTCAGATTTTCCAAGAGATTTCGTCAGCGGAACATTGGTCATACTATAACTAATAGTAAATACATGCATTTGTGGTCTTTGATTCTGGACCTTACAGCTGAAGGCTGTAGAGTAAAAAATGACAGACTAGCACACATTTTGCATTACTTTGTATTTCCACTTTTCTTAATAGTTGATTGATCTATTACACTTCAATCTTTTAAAATTTGTATCTTCTACTAACGCTACCTTCCTAATGCATTAATATGGTGATGGTTTGCTTTTTGAATCCATTCTGTGAAGCTTGAAATGTAACAATTCACAATGCTATAATAAAGTTGTACTTTGAACTTTTTATAACTTGAGTTTTGTTCATGTGCGTGTGTGTGTGCATTAGCAATTTGGGTGTTGGTCGCAGTTTTGTTCTTGATGATTCTTGCCGGAATCATGGCGACAAAAGTGCTGACAGCCAAAGGGTGAACTATTTTACATGTACACGTACTGTGTGGTGAATCTATGTCACAGGATTAGCCCTTAACTGTTACTGATGATACCTTTCAGCAGAAAAGACACGAACAGTATTGGCAGTAGCGTAATGGGGATATAACACATCAAAATGTATCTCAGTCTGACGCCAGACAGACGCGGCCAGATTGTGAGTCGAGGTTGCACGAGAGCCATTTTGGCGCTTGATGTGTCGATAAAACTAACCATCACTACACCTATGGCCGTGGGTAGAAATTGCACCATACAGTGTGCATAGACTGTGACACATTGACTGTATGGTGTGATTTCTACCCACGACATACAATTAACCCTATTCATCCTGATACACTACTGCATGAAATTAATTTGACTATGATAGTTCAAGGGTGGTGCCAGAATAGCGTGGTGCCTGAGGTGCCAAGCTATTCTGGCACCACCCTTGAACTAAAATGGTTGATCTATCTCCTGATCTGCCTTCACAGAACAATAAGCAAATTTTACAAATCAACCTCAGGATGTATTGGGTTAAGGTAGTACAATGCTGATATTCACATTTGTACGTTGTGGGTAGAAATTGCACCATACAATTTATATAGATTGAACTACATCGATTGTATGGTGCGGTTTCCACCCAAAATGCATGATTAACTTGTAAACTCTCAGAACTAAATGATTTCCATTCTATGAAACAATTAGTAATTGAAAATTGAAAAACTTTGCCAATTAAGCAAACACAAACAACTTTATTTCAACAACTTTCCATCTCTAAGCTCTTATCAAACACAATTGTCTGAAATCATTACGTCACATTTCATATTTGTGTTATCATTAGATTCGGCCAGTTTTTTGGCGACAGAAGAAAATGTATTCTGAAATTGGAAAAAAAAAATCCATACAATCATCATTCACATGAGATTTCAACAACAAACAGAGCAGAAATTAATTACATAACATACATAGTTAAATAAAAGAATTCAGTAACTTGAGTTTGAAGTTATTTGACCAGACTCTGAACAAGCAAGAATGGCTACCCCTTGTATGAATCACATGCATGACAGATTCGCACAACTTATCTCACATGTGACCTTTACCTTTCTGATTGGTCACCATGTACTGAACTGTCTTGACATGACAGTTGACCATAGTACTGGTGTTTTCCACAATAAGTGCATTTTTAATGCATTTGTTGACCTCCCTGACCTTGACTGGAGGTCCACCAAATTAGTATGAAAGGGAAGGGATTGTCATCAATTACCTTTGTGCCAAGTTTGATTGACAGATATGCAAAAGCGTTGATGAAAACTGATATGCTGTCCCCCCAAAAAGGCATTTTCACATACATTTATTTGCTGACCTCCTATGACCCATGACCTTTCAGAAAGGTCATCTAAATCAGTATGCATAGGAAGGTCCTACTACGAGGCGTATCTCCGTACCTGGTTTGGTTTTTGACGTTGAAAATAGTTTTGTTAAAATACAGCAATTGTTTTACCTATTAACAAACCATGTGTGACCTTGACCTTAGTGACATGTCACTCAAACTGGTATGTTTAGAATGTGTGAAGTCTCCCAGAAAATGCTAACATTAGAGTTTACCACGGGCGACAGACAGATGACGGACGGACGACCACAGGCCCAGTACATAGACTTACTGTTGCTATCGTACATGTGCCAAACATATGCGCGCACAGAAATTTATGGTACATCCATAGCTTGCTGTAGGGTCTGGAATGGTATAACACAGTGCGGAAAACAACTGAATCAGAATCAAGTTGACACTCCACCTATCAGTTCAGTTCTGACCAGGCTATTCACATCTGTGCGATGGTCTGTAATTTTGGAGCTTACAGCTTAGGTCCGAAATCACAGACCAGCACGCATTTTAAACCCTTGTCTGTCGGCAGGGGTTTTTGTCCTGACGATTGCTTCAAGAATCTTCGAGACTAAGGCCGCTACCGACAGCCAAAGGGTTAACACATGTCATTCGAGACGTGCTGCATTCAGATACACCGCTTTATGCTGCGAATCTGGATACGTCACATCTCAAATAAGTTGACTTGTCAGCTGCGCATGCCGGCTAGTGAAAATTGGGTCCACCACCATTCAAAGAGTCACAAAACACAATGATATCTCTCCAAGCATCCCACTACTCAGTCTCTGCTCTTGAACTACCAAATTTGATATGTCTCCTGCAGTTGGCTCTGAAGCCGAAGTCACAGTCTCTTTCTCCAGTTAATGAACGTCAGTCATAATTCTTCATCACAGTTCCTATCACAGCCGGGATATTATCAAAGTCTGAAAAAGGACAGATATTTAAATCATAGGAGCTCGGGTACACAAATCAATCATAATTCTGCCCTGTGTTGGCAAAAGACAGTAAGTCATTTTTTGTGAAAAGTGAGGTTTTCACTGTAATGCAATGAAAATCTCGCTTTTCACAAAAACAGACTTCCTGTCTGTTGCATTAAAAGATCAATATTGTTCACATAACTCTGCAAACGTGATAAGTATGTGTGTGCATACAGGCATGGAAATGTCACTTAACGACACTTGATCTCAGAATCTGCTGTTTTCCATTTGTTTGTCAGAAAGCATCCAGTTATATTTGGACAGCAGAGTTCTACCTATCGCCAAAAAAACTACTGACTTCATTATTTCACTGTTACAGACAACATGCGCCTCAAAGCTATCTCAATCATTTTGTCTTCTCGCACCTGAGGTGACACCGGGAATTACACGGTATTTAATAAAACTACGTCTGTTGAAGTCAAACAACGACAATGGACAATAAGGTCCCAACAAACCTGTTATATTTATTCCTCGGTTCCTGGAAATATTTCATCGCTCGTTGGTAGCGTTCTTCGGAGCCCTGCAATAATAAAACAAAAATGAAACAGTTACAATATATACACATTTTGCACAATACGGAGTCTAAACAAGAAAGGCAAAGCCCTTATGGCTCACGTGTATGACCGACCCACACATGTTTGACAATAAGTAAAGGGATGGCTTCTGCACTAAAAAAAAAAAAATCTGTTTTCTCAAAATTTAAACAGTTTTCTCATATCTGTGAAACCACCGTGACCCTTGACCTTTGCGATGAGTCGACAAAATTAGGGTACATAGGAAGGTCTCAAACTTATCATCAGCTACCTTTGTGCCAAATTGGATTGCAAAGTTTGCAAAAATGTTGATAATAACTACAATTATTGGCATTTTATACACATTTGTCGATCGCTTGTGACCCTTGACCATTTCCGAGGGGTCATCCAAATTAGTATGCATAGATAGGTCTTACCATCAGTTGTCTCTGTAGCATGTTCGGGTTTGAAGTTGTGAATAGTATTTGAGAAAAAACATCTTTTGTCAAAATATGGCGATTTTGGACCTATTTCTTGTGACCTTTGACCTTTCCGAGGGATCAACCAAATTAGTATGCATAGAAAGGACTTACCATAAGGTATCTTTGTACCAAGTTTGGGTTTGAAGTTGTGAATAGAATTTGAGGAAAAAAAACATCTTTTGTAAAAATATGGATATTTTGGATCTATTTCCTGAGCTTTTTGTGACCCTTGACCTTTCCGATAGATCAACCAAATTAGTGTGCGTATAAAGGTCTTATCATCAGGTATCTTTGTACCAAGTTTGGGTTTGAAGTTGTGAATAGTATTTGAGAAAAACATAAATGATGTCCAAAAATAGCTATTTTTTTTATATATTTCCTGATTCCCTGTGACCTTGACCTTTGTAAGGTCACTGAAATTGGTATCTTTAGAAAGGTCTTGCTACAAAGTATCCATGGGCCAAGTTTGAAGACTGTAGCTTGAATAGTCTGCGAGAAAATGCCAACGTTAAAGTTTACCACGCACGGACGACGGTGGACGGACGGATCACTGGCCCAGAACCGCACAGACTCACTTTTGCTTCGCACGTGAGCCAAAAAAAAAAAACACAGTAGGCATGAGTAGGAAATGTGCTGAGCTGTAGCCTGGGATCGCTACGTCTACCAGCTACCGGTCAAAAGATGCAAAATCACAGACCAGCACATCTTAACTTATTTAACTCTATGGCAGCATTTCCCAAAATTTAGAGGTGTCACCTGACGACTATGTACCAGTTGCAGGAGATGGATCGATCATGATAATTCAAGGGTAGTGCCAAATCAGCTTGGCGCCATTAGGTGCGAAGCTGATCTGGCCCTACCCTTGAATTATCATGGTCGATCCATCTCCCGCTGTAATGCGTGAGCGGGGTGAAATGGGTCAAATTATGACAATATGGCATCGTCATCATGAAATATTTTTTCTTGAGCTATCATGGCCTGTATTTGAGTTTAGCAGACAATTATAAAATGCAGGCTATTACAGTCGACATTTCCTGAGGAGAAAGTTTGTGCCATCTTCAGGGAGCTAACACAGTACGCTAAACCACATGATCAAGATTCCAAAATTTGGGATCACGTACAAATTAGTTCAGGAGGTAGACATACCTTGACAGTTCAAGGGTGGCGTTTAAATAACTTATTCTTAGTGTGTTCGGGCTTGATGGTGTCAGGAAAAAGTTGGAGACTGAGAAGATACAAACCTATACAATATTCTATTAGCACAATATCCCACCACACTGACCTTTCATGTCAAATCTGGCCAGACCAGCGCTGGCTGCACCTGCTCCTTCACCCGCACCACCAATCGCCCCTGCATCCATGTCTCCCTCTCTGTCAGGTGTGGAATCTGCCGATGATATGCACCAGCACACACTGGCTGGGGAGGCAGAGTCGTACTGACTGTCCCTAGAGTCACACAGGGAGCAGTAGCGGGGGCTGAGGTCCGGACCCCTGGGGAACCCGTCGTCTTCGGGGTCGCGCATGTAGGGTCGGGTGGCGCCCGCGTGGTGGGTGGGGCGCTCGCGCTTCCAGAGGGCGTGGTCCGGCTCTATGGCGATTATCTGGGGGGCGGTAAGATGACATAAAATCCCGCATCCGGCGTGAGCTACAGACCCTTGCTTCCTCCTCCACATCCCCTGCCACTCCCAAAAAGCAACTACAGCAATAAGAACAACAAAATAAAACAAAGTTAACAACAACAATCTACAAACCAAACACCAACACCGATAGAAAACAAACAAAATGACAGACAGACAGATGGACGGACAGACAGACAGACAAAACAACCTGAAAAAAAACTTTAAATTTCTAACAACTGACCTCGTCGGAACAGCGTCGACTGACGATGGCTTTGTAGTCGATCTTCCTCAGCAGTTTGTCTCGCTTCTTCAGGAACTGAGGGAAGTGGCTTTTCCTTCCACTTTCTGCCCAGCGCCCAGGGGAAAATCTCGTATTTGATTTCTTCTTCGTCTTCTTCCACGTCATTGGCAAGGTAGCTGTGTAAGGCAAATCGACAGAATAAAGTAGAGCTTAGAGTAAGAGTATGGCAACACTGACACAGCTGCAAGAGGCATGGGTCCTCAAAAGCTCCCGCAGATGCGGGGGCTCACGAGGATCTATGCCTCTTGCTGGCGATACTGCCAAGTATCGGATGACCAATATATGGTTTATAATAATTATTATATATGTTTAAGTTGCTCACAGTGCGATGAAGAAGTTGAACCGCGTGTATTCCCACAGAGACAGGTCAGCTCGCTTGAAGTAGGCGAACACCATGGCCAGCAGGTACTGAAAATTAAAAAAAGAAATTGTGATAATTATATATATATATATATATATATATATATATATATATATATATATATATATATATATATATATATATATATATATATATATACATATATATATATATATGACCTATTGCCAAACGTTGTTATTGAAAAGGCAACAAGGGTGCTTGAAAATGAAAAGTGATAGAATTACATGAAAATTCCGTGTTGGACAGTTTGTAGCATGTGCGAATAGTATGTGAAATTTGAATATAGTCTGTTCCTTAGTTTCAGAGAAATCTCATTCAGAAGTTTTTATATGACATTATGTCGGAGGTCAGGTATTACAACACAACGGTGTAAGTTTTTTTTAATTGATCTAAGTTGGAAAATGTTTACATGAAGATTTGTAAATGTGAATTTCTGTTGCAAAACTAAATCATTCAGGTTTTCGGAGTGTCACTGAAAAAGATGAATCGTAATACCTGACATCCGACACGGATGCTTCTTTCTGTGTGTTGTAAATGTGAAATGCAGCTACATTCTCATTCAAACCAAAGTCTCAGGAATGTAAAAGAATTAAGAAAGACAACAGCAACATTTCCTATGATCTTTTTATTTCAAGTACAGGAAGATCAATGCAAATTCAGGGAAAAAGATATTATGTCGAATATCATAATTACAACAAACTGAACGGAGGTTTAACATTTATCCATCCAAAACCACAAGTCTGCCCACAAGTCACTTTTCTTCTCCTACTGCATATACACATTTCCTCATTTACCTGAACTGTTGATCAATCCGCAATACTGCTAAATCACATATCGTTCTGCATTATTCTTAATTTATTTGAACTACTCATCAATCCTTAAACTGCAAAGCACATCTCGTTCTACACTCATTTCTTCTCAAATGTGGCTCACCACAATGAAGGTTAAAACAGTGTAAAAGATATTCATACGTTCATATGAATATAATTATGTTATTTTGTTTTTTCACACTGGGGCCAAAACCCTTTCGTATGTGTCTCAAGACATACTTCGCTCAGAGAACTATTAATATAGTGACAGATGATCAAGTATGGGTCTTTAAGCAACTGGAAATTGCAGGAGAAACAGACAAATACAGTGATGTCACGTTTGTTTTCCTACACATGTCAGTAAATATACTGAAATGTGTAGGAAAACACAAACACCTTGATATCATATCACTAATTTATTTTTATATCCGGTTCTTCTGCAATTTCTATGCAGTATCTGTCATAAATTACTGTGAAAAACTGACGCCTCTGACTGGATGTGCTTTTATCGAGATTGAGAGAGACCCCCCCCCCCCCCCCTCAAAAATGAATCAAATGGTTCTCACGAGTAGTTAAAGCGGCTAGGCCAAAAGTACAAGTGCCGGCGCTTTGACATGAAACTCACACAGGCAGCCTGCAGAAGTTCGTCAACGTCTTTAACTTGCCCAACATATTCAGTTCCATTCCACTGAACAAGAAGGAAGGTTCCAACCACTGGAGCTTGAGTGTGTGTGCGGGGAACGATGGTCACAAAGTGGTTTGGCACCCAGTGATCAGCGGCAACCATGTCACTGCGGAGTGAGAACCACATGATGAACAATTTCTGTCCATCCTCACAACCCGGAGCGCGAAAAGTGCGGCTGCAGTGAAGCCTGTACATCTCCCAACCAAGATCTGGGAAACCCGTCTGGATTGGACGCTTCAGCACACAACCCTGAAAAACTGCAGTTTTTAACCACTGACATCACTTCAGCTTCAAACGATAGACGCTATGAAGCATCAGGTGAAACTGAGGTCAGCACAGCCATTTGAATAACTTCAGCTGGTGACACAGAGTCATGAGGAGCGCACCAATTAGAACCATTCAGAAAAATGTCTGGATGCAGTGCCATACAAATAGCAATGCGACACCTGAGCTCTTCATGGCACATTTCTGTGCCAAATATTAGAAGGCTCAGCGCTCTGAAAAAACAACAACAGTTGCCATCTCCATTTACCGAGTGTATCACAGGACCGGATCACTTAGCTCCAGAGGGGGGGGGGGGTGCAACTTCTTGTTTGGGACCTTGAACCTCATGCAAAAGGCCTCCATCACGCTAGCATTTTAACAAATTTGGAGTCGGGGGGGGGGGGGGGTGGCCCCCCCCCCCCCCCGCCCCCGCTGAATCCGGGCCTGTATCATGTACACTTTCAACATTTCCGCATCTGCATGTTCTATTATCAAACATGACACTCTCCCTCTCAAGGCCTTTCACACAATTCCATGGGTGACTCTACGAGATGGAAAGTGTCAATAATGGCGATCTGTGTGCGAAAGGCGTTCTAACAACACCACCATTTAACAGGCGATTGAACGTCAGGTTTACAACATCGGCTGTGTTGCGAATCTGACGTTCGACGCAAAACACATTGAAAAGAGAGCTTGTCAACAACTACAAACACGCGTGACCGAATTTTGTCTGAAACGGTTTTACATGCTACAAATTAGCAGTTTTCTCCAAACAAAACGTTCCAGAGCGGTCTAGACAAAGATGCTGCACCACGAAATATCATCTTTCTTTGATAGAACGTCATCTTTACAACACACGCATTGGGGTAATGTAATGACCTACATCTCGCTAAATCATTTTCAACGCACATGGTTGGCGACAACAAACTGCCAAATTCGTTTCAATCTGCCCAGCTTGTATATCCTATCGGTACAAATGCCATATCAATCCTTTGTCTAGGTAACTGTTATGCAAAAACTCACTTGAGAAACTATGTTGAACGTAGATTTTATGTCGAACGTCAGACAAAGGCACATACTACAACATACCTTTCTCGAGTTCTGTCGGTTTGAAGCTTGCCGCAATCATCGATCCAGCAGGGCGCCTATGCATCAAGTGATACGAAGAAACGATGGGTAAATTTTCAAAATGAAATCGGCAGCAGTTGAGGAAAAAAAGACAACTATGTCGAACAACGTCTTACAACGAAAACCGGTGGAAGTCAACTCGCCTTTCAAAAAAGGCTGTCTGTGTTTTTATCTTGAAACATGCAAAGTGGGTGCATTATGCATGTACAGAAGAGGAAGTGATGGTCATAATTTGTCTGCATTGTGCGAAGTTCAGGGAAGAGATTTTCTGTCGCAAAATTAAAACACACCTGACGTTCAACATGCCGTTTTTTTTAATAAGCAATACCGCAATATTTCGCACATGAAAATATCTGTTTTTAACTGGTGAATATACAACTGGTATATATACATGTCTTGCCTCACAGAATTGATGATATGAAACCAGTAAGTCGACCTGTTCTTTGCACACCATCACATCGCTCACACGAGGTTGGTCGCTGATGCTTTCTGGCAAGGGACATTTTCAGCCTTGGCCAACATTTTGATCACTACACCTCTCAAAATGTGTATCCCATGTTATTTCTAGTGTATATTCAGTAATTTTTCCATGATCTCAACTACTAAAAACAGATGAATCAAGACTGGACGTGCTTTTATTATGCATACAGTTTGGTCAACCATCATAGTAACACCTTTTGGCAATGGGTCACATATATATGTATATCTTAAGGGCCACCTTTTATCGTAGACGCACCGACAACACCACACAAAGAGTAATAATAATAAATAATTACGGTATTTATAATGCGCTTATCTTATAATAATTATAACTCTAAGCGCGCACTCACAACTCGCGCACGCTTTAGACAACGACTCACGTACCACAAATAGTGAAATACATTACGACAGTCAGCTTGGGGTGGGGAGTGTGGTGATATAGTGCTAGGACTGTTGAAAGAGGTGAGTTTTGAGGGTGGACTGGAAGGAGGAGAGAGAGAGTGTTTCTGACGGAGAGTGGGAGGGTGTTCCAGGTGGATGGACCGTATACTGAGAAGGAGCGGGGGCCGAAAGTGCTGAGTTTGGTGCGGGGGATGTGGAGGCGGAGAGTGTCGGAGTGAGGGAGGCCGGAAAGGAGAGAGTTGCAGTAGTCGATGCGAGATAGGATACAAGAGAGAGACAGCAAGTTTGGTGGCAGCTTCGGTAGTGAGGTATTTTCTGATCTGACTGATGCGGCGGAGGTGGAAGTAGCATGCCTGGGCCGTGGCGGAGACGAAGCTGATCATGGAAAGAGAGGAATCGAGGATAACGCCGAGGTTTTTGGCCGAGTCAGAGACGGAGATGGGGGTGCTGTCGAGTTGAAGGTGGAGAGAGGGAGGGAGCTGGGAAAGTTTCTGGCGAGTGCCTACCAGCATGGCTTCCGTTTTGTCGTCGTTCAGTTTAAGCTTGTTTGCCGTCATCCAGTTTTTCACGTCTTCGTAGCAGTCGGCTGTGCGAGTCAGTAGTGACTGAGTGTTGTTGAGTTTGTCTTTGTTTAGTAGTTGTGAGTCGTCAGCGTAGAGGTGGTGGTGTATGTGGTGAGACTGGATGATGTTGGACAGGGGAGAGGTGTAGAGTGTGAAAAGCACCGGGCCCAGGACGGACCCCTGTGGAACTCCGCAGGAGAGCGTGACTGGGTTGGAGGAGACGCCGTCGATGGTGACGGACTGCTGTCTGTCGGAGAGAAACCAGGAGTGAGCAGAGTCAGTGATGCCAAAGGAGTGGTGAAGGCGGTGGAGGAGGATAGAGTGGTCTATGGTGTCGAAGGCAGCAGAGAGATCGAGTAGCGTAAGAAGGGAGATGTTGCCCGAGTCGGTGGAGAGAAGCAGGTCGTTTAAGATATGTAGAAGGGCTGTTTCAGTGCTGTGATGTTTGCGATAGGCAGACTGGAAGGGACTGAGGAGGTTGTTGTCGGCGAGGTGGAGGTTGGTGAGCTGGTTGAGAACGACCTTCTCAAGAAGCTTGGACAGGAAAAAGAGATTGGAGACTGTGCGATAGTTTTTGAGTTCGTTTGGGTCGAGGTTGTGTTTTTTGAGGAGAGGACGGACTGGCCGACTTGAAGATATAATGTAACAATACTTGGAGTCAGTACTTTGCTAATTTATTCAGTAGCAATTTCATTATAGTTTTGAGTAAATCAAGCTGTAACAACAGCAGTATGTTAGAATGTTCACCCACCCCTCATTTGAAAAGTCACACAAGACTGGTCCAGTCAGTAGCGAGTGTACCCACCGTTTGCAGCCAAACATTCAATGCAGCGTTGACGCATGGAGTTCACCAGGGTTCGGAGAACATGCTGTGGGATCACTCG
>BTPG01000004.1:75811387-75908887 GCA_036245525.1 Semisulcospira habei | reverse complement strand
TTTTCAAATGAATGTCTCCACAGCCGTCCCAGATATTGGAAGCATAATTACAATGTGTCTTGATGTGTGCGTTAAAGAATAGTTTTCGAGCATCAATGTCAACTATACGACTTAATTTGGATAATAAAAAGAGATTCTTCGAGATAGTTTTATAGTTTCTATGTGAGGCTCGCAGCTGAGCTGTTCGTCGACTGTCACTCCTAAAACGATGTTCAGTTTGACACTTGCTCTATGGGCTGAGAGTGAAGGGACAGCTCAAGGGGTTGCAAACCACGTTGATGGCTTTTGGCGTGTTGTCACCAACATACTTTTCGTTTTAGGAATACTAATAATCATATGATTTTCTTCACACCAAGTTGACATTTTATCTAAACTATGTTGGAGGACAGCGCTCACATCTGAAACATTTTTATCAGATACATGTAATGATGTATCATCAGCACTGAAATAGTTCACAGTTTGTGTCGGGTGTGATATTGACAGTGGAAGGTCATTTATAAAGATGTTGATTAATAAAGGTCCTAGGGTGAATCCCTGAGGCAAACGGCAAATAAAGCTCCGCGTACGCTCATTTAGGTCGACCAACCTACACCTCCACGCCAACACTACACGTCAGCAACGTACAGCAGACAGACAGCTATCACGCTGGACTCCCACCCAGCACTACACTCCCAACCAGCGTGATCAGCGAGTGGTTCGAGCCACAGCTTTTCCGTTTTGTTTTTTTCTTGTTTGTTTGTTGTTATTGTGCTGCACGTCTTTAAGTATTTCCATATTCCTTCAGCAGGACTGCTTCCTCTGCCGAGAAAAAAAAATTGTTGTTTTTTTAAAAAAAATATATTGGTGTGTGGAAATAGTCTCCACCGGACTTGGAGCAGCCATCTTGGCCAGAATGGAACTGACGAGTGACGCAATAAAGTTAATTGTCAATCTTATAGGTGTTAGTTCTTTTTCTTACGAACTTTCAGTTCGTCAGCTATTGTTTCACGTCATACCTGCAGTTGCATCCTCATTATCAGAAAAAATAAGTTGCAAATGTTTAATTGTTTCTGCATATATTCTGAACAGACCTAAATATTACTCAATTGTGGTTTAATTGTCTTTGCTAATCGTGTTTCTTTTTTCATTGGGATTTTCTCTCCATACTAGTGATCATAAATCTTTACTGCGAATGAACTATTCAAGGAACCCCTATCAGTCTATTTATATATCGGTGACGTAGTTTGGTTATTGGTTATTTGGGTTTAACGCCGAGCAGGCGACTAAGGCCATCTCACGGCGGGATGGGTAAAAATCTGGTCAGCCAGACTAAAAGCAAGGTCTTAAGACAATATGTAAATATAGATTAAAAATCTCAGGCTAAAATGTCGCACATGTCTGGAAAAGAAACGTCAACAGACTCTCAAAAAGGGCAAATAAAAAAATTCACATAGTCTATGAATGCTCAGATCTTGTTAAAAATATTGCATTCTCTCAAAAAATTGAAGATTTTGTCCGGGGGAACATCCCGGAACAAAACCTTCAAGGAGTCTGCTGTGAAGTGTTTATATCTGGTGTCAATTAGGTCAGCACAATACAGCAAAAAGTGTCGAACAGAAAACTGCTCATCACAGGCAAAACACCATGGACGCTCATCCTGTTTAAGTAAGTAAGAGTGCGTAACATATGTGTGCCCGATGTGGAGCCGAGCAAGGACAGTCTCCTCACGGCGGCTGCCGCAGCGGAAAGGTAGACTGTCAGACAACTTAGGAAGAGCTTCATGAAGCTTGTTCCCTTCCTCTTTGTCCCACTCGGACTGCCACTCGCGGGCTATGTACGCACTAATAACAGGTTTAAAATCACTATAGACAGTCTGTGTGTCAGGGACAGGGTCACTGCGGGCACTGTTGGCAGCAGAATCTGCGATTCTGTTGCCTTCGATGCCCACATGGCCTGGGACCCAAATAAAAATGATGTCATAATATTCCTTCATCAAGTCCGCGTAGAGCTCTCTAATCTGCACCAGCAGTGGATGGTCTGTTCCCGCGCCCTGAAGGGCCTGCAGGGCAGAAAGAGAGTCAGACAGAATCAGGAAGTTCCTTTCCCGAGACTGATAGGCATGCTTGAGTGCTAGCAGAATGGCCTGCAGTTCTGCACTAAATACAGAGGAATGGTCAGGGAGACGGAGCTTAAATGGGCGTCTAGGATGGCGAGAGGACACTGCAGCCGCAGCCACTCTTCCATCCTCAGACTTGGACCCATCCGTATAAAGACGACAATAGCCAGGAAAAATTGAAAGGAGTTCATTGAGGCTCTGTTGGTATATGGCTGGTGGAGTACAATCCTTCTTGCGGGCAGTCAAGTCCAGCAAGATGTCAGGAACTGGTAGTAGCCAGGGTGGAGTGACGTGTTGCAGAGATTCCGAAACTTTGTCCAGGTCCACTCCGGCCGCCTGCAGATGAGGTCGGACACGGAAGGAAAGTGGACGGACAGCTCCCGGATGGGCATCGTAAATCTCTGCAAACGACGGGTTAAAAACACAATCATAGGCAGGATTTTCTGGATGGGCCTTCAGCTTCAGAACGTAGCTGAGCATGAGGCGGATGCGGCGGAGCCTGAGAGAAGGCTCCCCTGCCTCTGCATACAGACTAGGTACTGGAGATGTCCTGAAGGCTCCCAGACATATGCGCAGACCTTGATGGTGAATTGTGTTCAGACGCTGCAGAACAGACTTGGAAGCCGAGCCATATACCACAGAGCCGTAATCCAGTTTGGAGTGCGGTAGACAATTTTTAGCTAAAACGTTGTTAACCTTTTTTAGAAACGTGTCGTGCCGGCATCAGTTTTAAAAGTGTTTTAATACATCTGTTAAATAAAACGATTTTAACTTTAAAATGCTTTTAACTTAGAACGCTGATAAGCATCCGGCCCCAGAATAGCTATGCTACGCCAGACCACAGCATACGAATGGCGGGAATCGCCGTGTGTCCGTCTTTATTGAAGTGTGTGCCAGTGTGTGTGGACCAGAGGGTGGGTTAGAGTAAGAGACGGATTCCTGTCGCTACACTGACAAGCCCACAGAGCGTACTAGTAATGGCGGGAAACGCCATGTGTCCGTGGTTTATTTGTGTGCGCCGACGTGTGTGTTGATCAGAGGTTGGCTTAGAGAGGAGGGAAATGGATAAGCGTTAACAGCATTAAAATATAAACAACTCTGAATGTTCCTAAAAGATAAACGCATCTGAGCTCCAAACAATACGGTAGACTTCGGGATGACATCCTCATCTTGTCTTTGGTTGAGATTTAATTTTTATGCTTGATTGTGCCACCTCCCCCCCCCCCCCTTGTCCCCCCCATGAAACCCCCATGAAAATATTTTCCTACACCACTGGTTAGTATGTAGGCCCTAAATCGTTTTAGCACATATAAAACTGTTTCTAGTACTAATACTGCTTAAACATTTCATGATGAGAAAAGCAACAATACTGTGACGGTCATACTCGAGTTTCTTATCCCTATACTGAGAGGCATAAAACATCACCTAAGTGACGTGCAGTCCCTCTTGGCGTGTGGAAGACTGTGGTGATCTATGCTGTCCAGGAGACAGTTGTGGCCTATGCCTGCCAATCAGTGAGCCAAATTTGCACCTTTACCGTCCTTAACTCTCCCCCCCCCCCCCCAATACCCCACCCCCCCACCCCTCCTCCCTAGTCTCTCTTCCTAACCCCCCTCCCCCCCTCCCATCCATCCACCCACCGACCCAAATACCCTTACGTGCAATGGGTTTTGCCACGATTAACATCGCAATGCGCAAAAAGCCATCGGGCCGACGTCGGCCGCCGTTGGCCCGCGCACGGACGTGCGCGGGCCAACGGCGGCCGTCGTCGGCCCGATGGCCTTTTGCGCATGGGGAGTAAATTTCCTTCAGTGTCAGTAGTAGTAGGACCAAAGACGTTTGCAAATCGTGGCCGATCCCAACCCAGCAATGGACACAGATCCTCATGAGTCCTTGCAACTTTCGGAGGGCTCATGAGAATCTGTGTCTCGTGCTGCTTAGGATCAGCCATGTTTAACCCCTTTGCTGCTGTGACCACGAATTTCGCGTCTGAAACGACCGCAGACTGACGGACATTCGCGTGAGGAACATAGACGTAAATAGGACAAAAATAGGCACAACAAGAGACATAAATCCTCATGAGCCCCCGCGACTGCGGGGGCTCATGAGGGTTTATGTCTCTTGCACCTGCGGATAAGGGGTTAACCCTGTCGGGTCACCGCGACAAAAAGCGCCGCCGACAGCCAAAGGGTTAACACGGGTCGCGCACTCATTCAGGATGCAAACGACACGCGGAAGGGCGGCACTGTCTTGTCAAGGAAAAGAAGTTTTGATCGGTGATTGTATGTTAATGTGTAGCCACACGAAAGACCCTTGCATACATTTTAACCAGTTTAAGGCGGTGTAATCGACAATCAAAGGAGCAATGACGTGCAAGTGACGAACAGAGAAAGGAGGGGGGGGGGGGTGCATAAATAGAAGTTGATGAAAGTTTGAGATACTGATCACATAGAAGGGACGCTAAACACACATTCACGCAAGAGGACATTGTCAGAAAAATTATACGCAGCGAGCGTGAACATGAGGATTTCAATTTTTCTCCCAGCTTTGGTGAGATTTCAAATTTCATTTCTTCTCTCTTGTGTTAAAAAACATTGTAAGGGATGCATATGATCGTCTTGTTCTTTACCTGTGTATTTTTCTGTGGGCTGGCGATTGGGTGTCTGCTTGGAGGAACTCAGGGGATCTAACTGTGTGTATGTCTAGCGCTGAGTAATTCCCCTTGGTATGCGTATTGTATAGGTCATAGACAATATTGTCTCTGTATAGGTCGTTTGACATGGGAGCGCACAACGCTTTTCTCAAATATCTCCGCAAAGAACCGCTTTTCTATACCACTTTTAGAACACATATCATTCATTGACAGTTGACCTAATACGATTTACTTTTATGAAGCTCGAACAATGTCAGTTTTGCTGTACTGTCGCAAATGACTTTGCATTTTTTTCATTAAATCACTGAGATTTTACATCCCTAAATGTGCCCCAGATATAATCAGCTAAGTATAAGAAAGATCCATTTTCACGTGAATTAGCCAAGTTTTTAAACCTGAAACAGCGCAGGTATACATACACTCTGCATGCTTAACAACAATATTTAAATCTCCCGGGGCTCTATTTAGAGTATTGAAAATGGCTTGTTCTTGTCTTTTCACCAAATTTTTACCACTGTACAGCAAAATCGACAAATTAGGTCAACTGGCACTAAATGATATTTGTTCTTTCAATGGTACAGAAAAGTATTTCTTGGCGGAGATATTTGGGTAAAACGTTATGCGTTCTGATGTCAAACGGCCGCATACCAAGGGGTTAGATCCCCTGCCCCCTCATATCAGGCACCCAATCTTAACTCTTCCTCATTTTTTTTTCTCTCTTGTACATTCTTTCTGTTTAGCAGGTTTGCCTTGTTTAATCGTGTTGTCGCGTCAGAGACGTTGGCTGCATTCATCCACCAGTCCGTCCGCCGATAAATCCATCCGTCTGTCAGTCCATCCATCCATGCATTAATCCATCCATCCGTCAGTCCGTCCAATCCATCCATCCCAGATAGCTTAAAGCTCAGAACTGTATCCACTTTCGTAACGATCTGTGTGACAGTGTGACAGCGTGACAGCTTTTACAAAAACTCGTTTACACTACCAGTGAGCATACAGTCTTGGGGACAACGTCGGCAGCAGTGGGCCCGCGCACAACAGTGTGCGGGCCCACTGCAGCCGACGTGGGCCCAATAGTCTGTTGCTTAGGTGTAGTGTCAGGTGTAGTGTCGGTTCTGTCCATGAGCTTTGTGGCAGCTGCACACTAATAGTTGTCGGTCTCCCTCGGTTCAGGTCCGCTGAGCTCAGGAAGATAACCAGTGTGTGGCCATTGTGGCATGTTACAAACCTCAGTCGTAACAAGAATCCCCTCCATCGTCTGTTTCAGTTGCTGGTTCTGCAGTCCGAGGTGGTGATGGGGCAATCAGGTGAGGTATTGTTGGATGTTGACGTGTGGCTCTTAACTCTAACGGTTGCAACACAATGTTGATTAATATTTCAGGTTAATCCTTCGATCCGCACTGCCGAGAAAAAGAGAACACGATCAGACTGCAAGAGACATAGATCTTCATGAGCCCCGGCGACTGCGGGGGCTCATGAGGATCTATGCCTCTTGTTTTGACCAATTTGTATCAATGTTTCTTGGACGGTTTTGGCTTTTGGTCGTTGAATGAGCAAAGATTTCCCAAACAAAAATGTGCGGACAGTGGCAGGGAAGGGGTTAAAACTATTTTCTTTTTCAAAACATACAAACAAGTGCACAATTTGAAACTGGGGTTCTTAACTGTCTTTTCTAAGTGTGTTTCTTTCTTCGTTCATTTGCATTGTACGCGGTTGGCAGTCACCATTTTGGTCTGGATTTAATAACGCAGACACTGATACATTAGAACAAGGTAAGCATACACCCGCATGACCAAAGACAATATATTACAGGGGCGGATCTTGAGGGGGGGGGGGTTGTGGGGGTGTTCCAGGGGTTCCGGAAGCCCCCTCTACAGAGCCCACATTCTTTAAAATGTTATACTGAACAAAGTCCATTTTTGGGGTGTTTGGACCCCCCCGCCCCCTTCCTTTTTTGTGGCGAGTTTTGACATACACACACGCTTCACCCTTCACGCTTGATATTTTGGCGAGTGGTGAGAGTCTTGACACACACGCGCCTTCTTTCCACTCCCCCCCCCCCCCCGCCCATTCTTTGTGTCAGGTTAAAGGTCCCTAACAGAAAGTTGGACCCACCCCCACCTCCACCCTGGAGGTAACTGATCCGCCCCTGTATTATCATGTATCAAATCGCTGCCCCCTTCCCCTTGCCCTACTCCCCCCCCCCTTCCCCCCAACCTCAGACCGAGTATCAGCATCGTTTCACGCACGATTACGGTGCTACCGTAAAATGGCAAAAGACTGTCCATTTTTTAGAAAAGGGAGATTCTCATTGTATAACAATGCAAATCTCTCTTTTCGCAAAAAAGATGAACATACTGTCTTTTGCCATGTGACGGCAGCGTGTGCCTTTCGTTTGAAATAACTGCTATGAAAATATATCTCTTTCAGACGGCTGCCCCATCTTTGACGCATGTCCCTTCACCACCCCGGAACCTATACAGTGCACGGACGCGTGTCGGCTCGGCGTGGATTCGGACTGCGGCCCTAACGGAGTTTGCTGCGTCACCTGTACCTGTAACGAATGCTTTAATAGGCCCAACCCACCACTGGATCCGTGTCTGAACAAAGTAGGTTACCACACTGGTTTCCTCCCTCCATCTGCTACGCTTAGCCTTAGCGGATCGAGAGTCATATCTGGTGTGGTACGGCTAATTATGTCTGGCTTGACAGATTAAAGCATTGAGCCTCGACGCACTGCAGCAGGAGACGGATCGACCATGATTCAAGGGTAGTGCCAGATTAGCTTGGCGCCTGATGGCGCCAAGCTAATCTGGCACTGCCCTTGAATTATCATGGTCGATCTATCTCCTGCAACTGATACATAGTCGTTAGGTGACACCTCCAAAATTTGGGAAAGGCGATCTTGGGGTTAGATGGGTTATTGGGTTGTGCTTGCTGCAAGTTAGTTTTTCTGTACTCTAAGTGGACGCTTGACAAAGGTAGGGACAGCAGAACCTGTTTTGAGCGAACGCCTTCATGAAAGACCACCTGTCATAAAACGCGATCATTAATAATAATAATAATAATAATAATAATAATAATAATAATAATAATAATAATAATAAAAAATAATTTGTTAAGCGCTTATTCTAAAAGTAGCTCTAAGCGCTGATAAAATGAAAAGTCTAACAACTAACAGGCACACACACACAACATAACGCACATCATTCCGGTGGCCGTTGCTGCCAAATGACGGTCCTTAACCCCTTCACTGCCAATGAACGCAGATTGTGCTTTTGAAATATTGTAATTTTTTAAAAAATTCAACGTCAAAATGAACATGACTACAAAATGGTTTTAGGAAAGAGGCATAGATCCTCATGAGCCCCCGCAGTTGCGGGGGCTCATGAGGATCTCTGCCTCTCTCAGTTGCGTGGTGTTCCGTTTTTTTCTCGGCAGTGAACAGGTTAATGACAGACGACACTTTTAGCCAATCAAGACTTCTCATGAGAGAGTACTTGTCTTTCACGATAACGTTGTCCCACAAAGGGGTGGTTGTTCAAAACAGGTTCTGTTGTATATTTGACTGTCCCCGAGAGGTGGGAGAATAATTTGCTGTGACAGCTGTAGGATGGTGTCGGAAAGTGCAGCCAAGGAAGCGGCTGTACCAAATAGGCCCTTAATAACCCGTGGATTAATGAAGTTGTCAGGTCAAAACAAGGTATGTCTCCTTTCCTGAGACTTGTGAAATTAATCTTCTTTCACAATGAGGAGAGGGGCAGTCAAGGGACCGGTTGGGGGGGGGGGGGGCAG
Organism: Semisulcospira habei; assembly: GCA_036245525.1. Lineage (NCBI taxonomy): Eukaryota > Metazoa > Mollusca > Gastropoda > Semisulcospiridae > Semisulcospira > Semisulcospira habei. Next base: position 75,900,344 of record BTPG01000004.1, on the reverse strand, counting down.
GGAGGTGGAGGGGAGCGGGGGTGGAGGGGAGCGGGGGTGGAGGGGAGCGGGGGTGGAGGGGAGCGGAGGTGGGGGTCATGGGGGGAGGAGGGGCGGGGAGGGGGGGAGGGGGAGTTACCATCACGGATTCATGACGATATTTTTTTTTTCCATTCACGGATCACGAATCCAAAAATACAGGAGTCAGGTCCAAAGTAGACTTTTACGTTTCACGAAATAACCATGGCAAAGGTCTTATTTTGGCTTTCACGTTTCACGACGCCCCTTCTTCCACGGATCACGAAAATGAAAAAAATTGCATTCACGAATCACGATTTTAGCCCCCGCCCCTCCCTCTAAAACTGATCAGGTATGACAGTTCAAAGGTAGTAAAATAAATAAAATAAATCGGCGCATTATATATGCGCTTTATCTCAATTGAAAATCGGCTCAAAGCGCCGCCGCGAACTGAACCCAACAAGTACGATCACGTGAATCACGCGCATTTATTCACACACTGTACATAAACACAGAATATTCACGTGGTGCTAAGGGCAAGCTCAAGCGAGCTACTGAGGTTTTGGAAATTTAAATCGTTTGCATTTGAAAGTTGATAAGTGGGCTGAAATTGATACCAAAGTCGTGGGGGAGGAAGAGCCGGAGTACCCGGAGAAAGAACCCCTAACAGTTGGCCCGAATTAACGGTGAAACTCACAGGAGAAAAGTCCGATGCCGAAACCTTGTATCGAACCTCGCACCTGTAGCGGATATCCTACAGCAGAGAGGCACTTCTGGCGTTCGACCATCATGTGCATGCTGTTTCACAATCCCTGTGCTGGAAGCTACATGATCTCTGCATACATTCAAGATCCTCTGCGCTGCCATGCCTTCGGCGACGTAAGAAAAAGCGTCCTTATAGGGCTGGTCGCCGCTGTCAAGGTAGGAGAATTGCAGTTGTTTCCTTGACAACGAAATCGGAGACACAAAGCGTGGATTCACGAGGGGTGTGTAAAGATAACTTGATTCATATCCCCTTATCAACGTCCATTCGTCCACACAAAACTAATGGACTGAAAGTGGCTCTGTTCAATGCACGTTCAGTCGCGTCTCCAGAGAAACGAACTGAAATAAGCAACTTTATATATGACAATGACATTGATGTCTTGTTTTTGACTGAAACTTGGCTAAAACCGGGTGGTGACGAGGCGAAATGTGCCGAACTTGCCCCTGCTGGCTTCACCGTCAAGTCATTCCCACGTCCATCTCGGGGTGGCGGTCTTGCCATCATTTTTCGAGATGACCTTGTGCCCTACTTCTCCTGTAACACTGCACTTGCCTTCGAACATTGTTCCTTTGAACTAGCACACGTAACACTTACGCTACCAAGCAAGCCAGTACAGTTCTTCATTCTCTACCGGCCCCCTCCTAACCGCAAAAACAAGCTGACTGATGCCATGTTCCTTGATCAGTTTTCTGATTTACTTGAATACAGCAACTCACTCCCAGGTAACCTTGCTATTTTGGGAGATTTCAACTTCTACTTTGACTGCCCGCAGAACTCTAGTACTATGAAACTAATGGATCTTTTGAGTGTTTTTGACCTTGAACAGTCTGTTCGTCAGCCAACTCACAAGCATGGTCACACTCTTGATTGGCTACTACACCGACCAAGTGATAATTTAGTTCAGTCTACTTATGTGTCATATGCACTTGAGTCTGATCATTTATGCGTGATTGCTGATCTAGTTGTTTCAGTGCCACCCTTTCAGCCTGTATTTGTGCAAAAACGAAACATTCGTGCTATTGATCGCCTGGCTTTCAAAGCTGATTTGCATGAATATCTTAGCAAACACCCTGATCCCTCTGCGGGACAGTTGAACTCGGGTCTGAGATCACTACTTGACAAGCATGCTCCATCTGCTCGCCGTAAAGTGTCATGTCGGACATCCTCACCATGGTTCAGCGCCGTGGGAAGCAAGCTTCTCGCTGCAAAGAGAGAGCGACGACAAGCTGAGAGACTATGGCTGTCCACGGGACTTACCGTACACAAGCAGATTTTCAGCGCTGCTAAGAAATATGTAACTCGTCTGGTACTCGTGGCGAAGACAGCTTTCTTCAATGCCAAGATTGCAGCGTGCACCACCAGCAAGCAGCTTTATAATGTAACCAACAAACTGACTGCTAGAAGGGATCCATCTCCACTCCCGACCATTTTCTCACCATTAGAGTTGCCTGATCAGTTCTCAAATTTCTTTAATGAAAAAGTTCAGAACATTCGTGATAGACTTGATGGACTTATTTCACAGTCTCCATCGCAGTATGACGTTCCCTTTTCTGGTCAGTGTCTCTCGTCCTTCAGACCTGTCAGTGATCAGGAACTTCATGCTGTGCTGAAGAGAACTGCACAAAAAACTTGTAGTTTAGACCCACTTCCTACTACATTGCTGTACGAGTGTATTGATGTTGTGCTTCCAGTCATGACCAACATTGTCAACGAGTCCCTGAGGTCTGGTATTTTTCCGTCGGATTTCAAGTCCGCCATTGTTAAACCTTTGCTAAAAAAGCCCTCTCTAGACCCTAACAATCTACAGAATTACCGCCCTGTCTCAAACCTCCCTTTTCTCTCTAAGATCGTTGAGAAGGTTGTGTTGTCGCAACTTCTCGACCATCTGAACCTGAATCATCTTCTTAGTCCCAATCAGTCTGCTTACCGTGCAGGTCATTCCACTGAAACTGCGCTTGCAAAAATTCTTAATGACCTCCTCGAGGCTCTTGATGATGGCAAAGTATCTGTTCTCGCACTGTTAGACCTATCTGCTGCCTTTGATACGATTGACCATGACATTTTGCTACAACGTCTCTATTCTGTGTATGGCATTCATGAAACTGCTTTATCGTGGTTTAGATCATATCTGACTGACAGAACTCAGTGCATAGTTGTTAATGATAAACTATCCAGCCCATCCACCGTGCGCTTTGGCGTCCCACAAGGTTCAGTTCTTGGACCAGTCCTCTTTACCCTGTATGTTCAGCCACTGGCCAGTGTCTTTAACCGTTTCTCTATATCACATCATGCATTTGCAGATGATACTCAACTCCATGACTCATGTTCACCTGATCAGATTATGGACACAATCGAGATCCTTCAGGAGTGCGTCTTGGATACTAAGATGTGGATGACTTCAAACAAATTACAGTTGAATGACGGAAAAACTGAGGCCATGATAATTGCTTCCCCGAGGTTGACGAAGACGCTGACACTCCCCCCGTCATTACAAATCTGTGGTGCCACTGTCCCCTTCTCCCCCCATGTAAAAAATCTGGGTGTCACACTTGATAGTAGCCTGTCCATGCGCCTTCATGTGAACAACGTTTGCAGATCCGCCTATACTGAACTGCGACGTATTGCTTCAGTCCGCCACTATCTGACACCTGAAGCAACTAAAGTACTTGTCTGCGCTTTTGTTTTGTCTAAATTAGACTATTGCAATGCTCTTTTGGCTGGCTGTTCCCAGTGTCTGATTGGCAAACTCCAGAAAATTCAAAACTCAGCTGCTAGGTTGATTCTTAGAGTCCCTAGATCAGATCATATCACACCCCATCTGTCTGCCCTACACTGGTTACCTGTAACGGCTAGGATTCAGTACAAAATTTCATGCATGACTCACAGTTGTATTACCTGTTCCTGCCCACACTACCTTGCCTCTCTTCTCCAGCTGTATACGCCCTTGAGACAGAATTTGCGCTCTGCTGCCGACTCTCGAGTTTTACGTATCCCTCTTGTCAAAACAAAGTCGTTTGGTGGGAGGTCATTCAGATACCAGAGCCCAGTTGTTTGGAATGATCTCCCACGCGAACTGAGATACGTGGATTCGAGAGAGGCATTCAAGCGTGCCCTAAAGACCCATATGTTTTCTGTCAGCTACAAATGACTTTGTCACACACCTGTCATGTTAAAGTCATCTCTATCTATTTATAGAAGTAGTGTGTGTGTGGGTGTGTGTGTGAATGCCAGTATGAGTCCATGAGCGTAGCACTTTTGAATGGTGACTTCATAGCTTGTTTACAGAGTGCGTTGTATTTTGTTTTTGTACTTTTTGTTAATTCCATTTTTGTAATTAGTTATTTTTTTGTACATTAGTTTTTGTTAAGCGCCTAGAGCTCTAATCTGAGGTTAGGCGCTATACAAGTACTCATTATTATTATTATTATTAGCATTGGTGGCAGGCGCTTTACCGCTGCGCCAAGGACCGCCCCTAGTACGCGGGCTAGCTGATGCCTACATCGGCCCAAGGACCCTTGTGCTCACTAGGTCGGCTCCTCTCCTTCAGGAGCCGTTACTGATGCGCGCATACGTCCCCAAGACGTCCCCCTAACCCCAAGACCGCATTTCGCACACGTCTAACTCGGCGTGTGTTGTGTTTAACTCATTCTACCCCAACACCGAAATCCCCAAATGTTGCCGTTGTCCGTTTTGAAGACTGCACTCTAGTGCAGGACACAGATCGACCATGATAGTTCAAGGGTGATGCCAGAATAGCTTGGCGCCCATAGGCGCCAAGCTATTCTGGCATCACCCTTGAACTATCATGGTCGATCCATATCTTGCTGTGGTGTGTCTGGGGTAGAATGAGTTAAATTATTTGTTTGTGTTTAGAAAATCCAAACAAAGAAACGCGCCTTGAATTAACCCTTTGGCTGTCGCTGCGGTTTTTGTCGCGATGACTCCTACATGAATCATCGCGACAAAAACCGCTACCGACATCCAAAGAGTTTAACCCTTTCAGCCACAAGGTCCCATTTCTCAAATTTTGGAGGTGTTGCCCAACGACTTTGTACCAGTTGTTAGGAGAGGAGATGAGCTTGGCATTACCCTTGAATTATCATGATCATGATCAATCCCTCTCCCGCTGCAGGCTTCCAGGTTTAAAAGGGTTAAACATTTTTTTTCGAAATGGACCTGCGGACACTACTTCTCAGTCATTGTGGGCGAAATGCAAGATACAGGTATGGAGAGTACGGCCAGCTGTCAACTGTTTTGTTAACCCTTTGGCTGTCGGTAGCGTTTTTTTTAAAGGGTTAGTCTAAAAATATCATACGGTCATCATTGATTCGTTCATTGTTGTGAGCCAACGAACCCTTAATTGAATGGGATAGAGCACTTTGATATGACTGCCGCGGGCGAAATCGTTACTCGAATGAAGACAGAGAGAGAGAGAGAGAGAGAGAGAGAGAGAGAGAGAGAGAGAGAGAGAGAGAGAGAGAGAGAGAGAGAGAGAGAGGCGGGCAACCCTATAGTCCGCAGCTATTAATGCGGGACGCCTTGAATGAGTTAACCCATTTAACCCCAAGGCCACATTTCCGGAATTTTAGAGGTGTTACTTAACAACTGTGTACCCCTTCCGGGAGATGGATCAACCATGATAATTCAAAGGCAGTGCCAAATTAGCTTGGCGCCTAACGGCACCAAGCTAATCTGGCAGTGCCCATGGTCGATCCATCACCGCTGTAGGGCGTCTGGGCTAAGTGCGTTTAAATCACAGCCCAGCACCTAATTAGCACATAACGTTGTCCTTGTCTCCAACAGCGGTGTCGTGCTGGCCAGGTGTGTGTTGCCGAGGAGCAGTGTAAGGGAAGCATCTGCAAAACTATAGCTCGCTGTGTTCGGGAACCTGTGATAAGTAAGTTTGTCTGCTGTCAGACTCTTTACGCTTTATTGTCATTGACCTAGCTCCGCTATTCTCCTTCCCCCACCCCCCCCCCCCCCCCTGGTCGCCCGTTCTCCAGGCAACGGGATTCTAGCTACTACCAAATACATGTTATTAAGGTAGCGTGTCACGAGTAGATTCAACGTATCGCATGTTACGATGACAACGTTCTCGCTGAGCAAAACGTTTTCCCCCACTGAGATACGTCTTTGGTCAATCACATTTCTCAGTACTAATCTTTATTCAGTTAAACCTCCAAGTTCAACAATGCTGATAAATAATTAATTTAGGGGGGTACACAAAAAAAGAAAAGTATATTGAGATATTATGTGACTCTTACAAAATAACTCTAAATTTGGTTAAGTTAGATATTATCAACGACAGAAAATTCCAAGCTAACGCCCTACGGCGCGCCGTAGTCTGTAAGTACTGACCATAATCGAAACGGCGCAGAAACAAAAGGCCAAATAATTTAAAACTGAGGGGGTGGGGTGTGGGGTCGGGGGGGGGGGGGGGCACCTCTGCAAAGAGAAAGAGAGAGAGAAAAAAATAAAAAATAAAAAGAACTGAAGACGAAAAGGTTTTATGACCGCGTTATGTACTACTTAGAGTATATATTTCATACCGCAAAAAAACACCTTCAATGTGATATGTTGGACAATACTTGGACCCAAATTCCGACTCGAAGTGAAAGCCATGCTCCGCCAGTAAACAGTTGTAGTTCACAGTTCAGTTCTTTCAAGAATCAATTTAACGACCACTGCCACGACAGTGATCGGAGACGACTCTTTCAAGGGGATCCTTCGTGCATTTATATCTTCACAGTTGAAGACAAAATCCTCATATTACGAGTTAGGCTTTGCCAGTGGTTTTTGTCGCCTCTTGCGTCCGATCAGGGAGTTTATTTCGATGGTAAAGCCCTCAACGTTACCTTTGAAATAACTCCCTGATCGGACCCCGGAGGCGACCACAACTACTGGCAAAATCTAACTCATAATATATATAACAACAACTCAAAACGTGATAAATTAGACGATGCCTAGGGCTTCGAGAGAAATTTCGAAGTGTATGCAGTTTGCCGGTCACGTATTCGAAAAGGAGGTAAGTGACTGACAGTCTTAAAGCATTGGGATTTGCATCCCCCTGAACTCAGTTTTATGTCTGTATATATTGGGGAATCTTTCAATGAAGTTTGGTAGGGGGGGGGGGGGGGGGGGTAAGTGTTACTTCGTGCTTATATATTTTTACATACTCCAACAAAAACGACTTTGATAGAACATTTTGAAGAATTTTTGGCCACTACTAACTTGTCAGTTGCTGTAGTGTTTCCAGTGATCGTTGGTGTTTTTTCCCGCTGTGATAACTATACTACACAACAACAAACAGATCAAACTAGATACCGCGTTTTGCTTCCGATCGCCATTAACAGTCATTGAAAGCAGCATAATGCTTACAAAGGGCTATTAACCCTCCCAGTCATCTGTGCAACACACAGATCGTTTGTAAAGTTTGCTTTTCCTTGTGAGAACAAAGCCATTAAACAACTGGTAATATTCTTTAAAAAAAACTAAAATACGTCATGTACCCAGTGCGTAAAAGGCCTTCGGTCCGACGTCGGTCCGATTGCCTTTGCGCACTTGGGAAAACATTTAACACAGCAAGTATCACTGAGAATACTACTGGCAGGTCTCCGCATTAACACATTCGAAACAGGCAGCATTCGGTACTGCGCCGGCAACGCTAGACTACACTTTCGCAGCTATTGATGCGGGGCTCTTTGAATGAGTTGACAGGCTTCCGCGGAGTTCCTTTAACCCCTTCACTACGAGTGGACGCAGACTGAGTTTGGGGGGATCGTCGTCAGTTCAACGTCGAAGATCCCCAGCCGTCCACCACCCCCCCCCCCCCCCCCCCCCAAAAAAAAAAAAAAAAAAAAAAAACCCAAACAAACAAAAAACAAAACAAAAACAACCCAACAACAACCAAAGCATGGATACAAAGTAGTTTCAGCAAGAAGCATTGTAACGCACGCAGACTTGCCCACAGTCGCACGTACCAGACTCGCGCAACAGACGCATACACCGCCACTGACTCAGACGGGCGCATTCATGCGGTAAAACACAACACACGGGCTCCCTTTCTAAAGTAACCTTTATACAATATAAAAGAAAAGAAACGCTTTAAAGACTATCAAACTATATACACTGCTCTACTATCACACACACACACAAATCACAATATCTTTGCCAGGCTAGGTTTTAGTCTCTCTTTGTCTCCAACCTGTTTGATGTTATTGCCTGGTTACGTTGGTCCTTCTCACGTCTAGGCGTGAAAGTCCTTCGTCGTACGCTTCTTCTTGCCGTCCTGTCTCTTTGGCACGGACGTCCTCGTTCTCGTACTGTTGCGCAGTTCTCGCTTTGACTCGGGTGTCTTGGTCCCGGTCAGACTCACTCCCAGTGAAGAGCTGGAGGGATGACCTCACGTAGGTCCCACCTGTGACTCGACGTCTCGGCGTCCGTCGTCCACTCTTTACAAGAACTCTGAATAGACAACAAAAGTCCCAACGTAACACTTGCTAAACACACCACATATTGGATCAATGAGAAACGTCACGTAACCTGGCTGATACAAATAACTCATACGTTCATTCACACACACACACGTGCTTCATAAACTATTTCCGTAACACCCCTATATCTCCGTCACTATCTTGAAACAGACACTCTTGCTATACAACCACATTACTCTTACCAACGCATACTGTCTTTAACTAAACAACTATCAATACTACATTTATAGAAACTTACCTGAAATCTAGGCTTCAGAGTCTTGGAATGCGGGCTAGGTAACTCAAACACAACCGTTCCATACGACAAGACAGCCCGCACTCCCGATCTAGACCTCTGACAGACACAGCTTCCGCCGAGAACACTAAACAGAACTCACCAAAACTCCGTGCTAACCGTTCCTTAGAAATTCCACGTGCGTCTAGTGCCACACGGACCATCGGCACAAACAAACCGTTAACAAAAACCGTACCGTACTTACCCTACTGAATGAGCACTATGCACGAGCATAGAGCTTCATCACAATTCCCCCTTCCTCGGGAAAAAAAAAAGAAACGACCGAGTTTCTTTTTAAGACTACTCGACGTAATATTATCCAAAAACAGGAAAGGACTAACTTTGATTATCTAGAATAAAAGATTACAGCCTTAAGGTTGTATACTATACCTACATTTTTTAATTGAAAACTGCCCTTTGTAGGGTTTTTTGAGAGCCTTGTTGAGTCTGGAGGCTATTGCCACCCTGAGAGACCCATGGTCCCGGGCATATTTGTAAGTTTGAGCCCTTTTTGTGAGGTACCCCACGCGGGAAAACACGCAAAATAGCCGATTTCAGAACACAATAAAAATTTATCGAATAGTGTGTTAAAATGATAAAGAAACATTTCGGTCACTTCATAAAGTATGTTAGTATTTTCTCGTAAAAAAAGTGTGTTCTGATAATTGGAATTCTAAGTGAAATCTAAAAAAATGTATGTTGTAAATTCGCAAATTGCCCGGATGTTATCAATAACATTACAAGTGTTTGCAATGTTGGGCAATTGCTCAGGCCCTTTTTATTCGATAAAGTCGTACTTTATGTTATAACTATCACATTGATTATGAAAAAAATATGGGGTCCCGCACAAAATTGGGCACTTTGGGTCGTTTTCGAGTGCGTATTCAATAAGGGATACAAGCGATGTCTGACTTCCGGCAGATCATATCTCCGCCGTAGCCGGCATTAGAAAGAAGGGAAAACGACTATGCCAAACTTACAAGGGAAAACCTAAGCCCAAACTGTTGCAAACTACGCCCAAACTGCTAGTCCTCGATTACTATTTGTGACAGTAAACTGGAACAAACAACAACGGCAGATACGGGATGAAAACGTTTATCTATAAGTAATTAAATGCACGAGCTATTTCTTAGTAATTTAGTTAGTGCAGTGGTAAAGTACTTTTCTTTGCCACGCAGTGACCAGGGTTCGAGTCCCGTAGATGGCGACATTTTTTTCCTGCTCACATTTGAAACCCAGACAGTTTCTACTTCGCTAAATGAAACACACTTTAAACCCAAAACAAAAAAAAATTAACGCGTGTTATTTTTTTATTTTTATTTTTTAAATATGCGATTATCATCACTGTGGTAATGTGAATGTTAAACCATAAACCAAACAACCGGATTCAGTTTTGGATAAAAATGCACACTGGTTACCTCGGTACATTTGTTCATTCATTTTTTTCAGCCAGGCATTGTGTGAGCATGTTTACATTCATTCAATCATTCACAGCTTCACTGATGAAAAAGCACACCAAAGAGTGTTGTCACAGACAGTTTTTTTTAATAATTTTTACTGGCATCATCTACAAACATTAATTGATGTGAATTTGTTTTAATATACCTGCTGCAAGAAATGCTACATGCTCGTTTGGTGTCTGCGTGAAAGCAGGTCGATGAACATCTCTGGTTGAAAGATGTTTGTAAACAGATTGGTAGTGGATGTACCTATCTCTCTAGCTGAATCTCAGTTTCCCAGCAGTTTTTGGTTACAAATTATAAGGAAACAAAAACACACTACCACCGAGCCACCCAGCTCCCCCTCAAAATACAGCTTTACTGCAGAACATATTTCAACTACATGTAACATTATTCACATTTACATTGACAAAGTGCTGACTGTATACAAGCTATTTGGGAGAAAAGTGGAGCTGATGTCATTTTTAGTTGTGTGCATGCCAACGGAGACCGACACCGGCAACCACTTGCTCATGAGGTATTTATTTGGGAGCCAACTGCACAGTATATAAAAGAAGGGGGATAGGAGAGAAGGAATGACAGACTTATCATTTAGAGCCTTCCACTACATATATTATTTTGCTCATATATATATAGAGAGAGAGAGGGAGGGGGAGAGAGAGAGAGACCATGTACCATCACTGTAGTCCTGATATAATTCAACATTGCACATCCCACAACATAATAACAGTGAAATGCAGTACCAAACTACATTACACAGATACTGTGCACAATGTTGGCATGAAAATCAAACAATACTGTTACCAGTACCACACTGTGTCCAATTGCAGCACAACAAAGTGAAATGCAGTCTCAAGCCCCATAACTTACACTGCACAATGCTGATGTCAACACAAAATACCATAACAACTGAATAACAAGGGTACAATGCACTGTGTCACCTAGTCTGCATAATATAGGCATCCACACCAAACAATACCTATACTGCTCTTGATACAAAATGGACCATATTACACTGCAAAATACATGAGACGTGAGTGCTACGCTGGCAAAGTGTCTACAACAGAGTCTGCACCATGCTGGCCCGTAATCCAAGCAATACCATTGCTGCTCTCCAAAAACTCAACATGGTGCAGACTATCATGTCACAACTAATTGCTGCATAGCACCCTGTACACAATGTTGGCATCAGTTTACTTTATTTAATTTTGGACCCGGTGGGGCATGAAAAAAATCACAAAAGAACTTACATGAATGTGCTCAGAAATGAAATATTATCCTTATTACTACACTGTACGCATGTTCCTTAGCACAAATCACAAATGGACACGGATCATAGTCAGATCATTCTGTTTGCAGGCGTGTGTCATGTACAGTACATCTGTAAAACTTGTGAAATGAACCATGTGGTTAGCAATTCTGATACGATAAGTAAAGCCACACAGCTGAAAGTCAAAGATTGACAGTGGAAGAAAAAACAAAACAAACACAAAGTACAGTACATATCATATGCCTATGATACCCAACCACTTAAATCTGCTGTGACAGCTGGAGGGTAATGCAAAAACTGCATGGTCAACTCACTCTTGAGAAGTATTGCGTTTTTCATTGAGCAAGTCCACATTTGCACAACATTTTAAGCTGAGGGTTTAATGACATAAATATACATCCCCACGTTTCTATATTTCCGCACCTTGTTGCTGTCGGGACGTTAAGCAATGTACAATCAATCAATCAATCAATCAGAAAGGACCCGTGGGTTTTATACTCCGAGGCCACTGACCATTTTCAGAATGAGCCCTGTATATCATTTTGAATCATGCAAAGCGGAGCAGTGATAAGTTTTCTCCTTTTCTCACACCGATGCTGCACAAAATCTATCTGTACCACTGTTTCCTACCCCATACGTGTCAGCTGTGGAGTACATATTTTGAATGACTGATGTATGCCAGCATTTAGGAACTTGTCACAATAAAGACCTGTTCATATGATGAAATGTCTTCGAAAAATGAACACATTGTCAGTAAAGGGGTTTTCTTTGGATAATCAAAAACTAATACATATTAAGCTGCATTTCCAAATCGCGACATGACAGGAGAGTGACAAAAAGTAACTTTTCTGAGGGGGTCATCCAAATAAATATGCATAGGAAGGTCTTACCATCAGGTATCTCTTTACCAAGTTTAGGGTTACAGTTAGGAATACTTGAGAAAAAAAATCTTTGGGCAATATATGGCTATCTTGTACCTATTTCCCGATTTCTTGTGACCCTTGACCTTTCTGACCTTTCATGCATACGAAATTAGTATGCATGAAAAGTTCTTACCACCTTGTACCAAGTCTGGGTTTGAAGTTGTGTATACTTGAGAAAACATCTTTTTGGTCAAAATACAGATATTTTTCACCTTTTTACTGTACTACAAATTACAACATGGGTGTCAAATCGCTTTGTCACATTGTTATATGAAAACACACAAAGCACACCCCCATCACTGTACAATAGCCCCTGAACTGCTCGACTGCACGTTACAATTTTGTTGCCCCGCTGCTTCTATGTCAGGCTTATGGAAACACTCCCTCTTTATTTCTATTTTCTCGAGTTTTGTCATTGTCACTTTGTTGTCACTGCCCCACTGTTGTTGTGTCTGCAGTTGAATAGCCAGGCCTAAAGCCTGCTTGCCCTTCTCCTAATATATGGCTATGCATCAGCTCAGGCAGTAAGGCACAGGCTTTTGCTGCATTGCGAATGATGTGACTGTCCAAAACCTTGACACTGTGGCCAGCCTGGTGGATGGACATCAAAATAACAGGACGTCTGCCCTCCTACACAGGACAATCAGTTCACTTCCTTTGCCTTCTCGTCGGTTGGCCATTGCGGAGAGATGTACCCGCTGAACTTTTCTTCCCTCAGCTTTCACAACCTGCAAAAGATAATTTTGTATCAAAAAAATTTCTGACATGCACATATTGCGTGCATATATGTTTGCAAGTATTTATACAAAGTACATACATGCATAATTTGACAGTAGTCAGAACATGAACAAGAAAGGCAATGTCCTCATGGTTCACGTGTATGACTAATCCACATAATATGTCTGTCCTTTTTTACCTTGGCTTGACTTCTCCAACAGGTCTCTGAAAATGTCTAAACATAAGTATAGGGCTGGATTTTGTACCAGCGAAACCTGAGTATTTTTCCAAATCCCTTCATTTTTCACACATTTGTCAACCCTCTGTGACCCTTGACCTCTGTGAGGGGCTGATTACATTAGTAGCACAGAAAAGTGTTATCATCATGCCAAATTTTATTGAAAAGTTTGCAAAAACATTGATAAAAACTACAACTCTACCCGAAACTAACTTTTGTCACCCTTATCATGTGGTATCTCCATAGCAAGTTTGAGTTTGAAGTTGAAAATACTACTTGAGATGACCTTTGAAAGGTCACAGAAATTGGTATGTTTAGAATTATTTTACCACAAAGTACCCTTGTGCCAAGTTTGAAGTCTGAGGCTTGCATAGTCTTCGAGGAAATGCCAATGTTAAAGTTGCCCACAGGTAACAGACAGTTGACGGACGACCCATTACAAACACTTACTTTTGCCATCACACTTGCGCCAAAAATTAGACGCCATTGAGCTTGAAATGACCACAAAGGGTGTATACATATATCTAGAATCAGCATCAATATTCAAAGTGTAACTTGCAGAAATTGTTTCAAACAGGACACAACGCATTGCTGTTTAGCAACTGCACACACTGGACCAAATGGGTAGTATTCAGATTTTTCTAGTCCTTTTGAATGCACTAAGTGCTTATTAAAGAAAACGACAGTATTTGGAGACTTGCCCAACCCTCTAGTTTTCAAATCAAATGCAATATGGTGCCACTTGTTGACAGCAAGTGATTTTAGCATTCGGTGTTGTTGAGAATGCTGGTACTACTACTACACCATCTTCAAAATGAAAGAAAGCATTACAGTGTGATGTGTTTATCCCAACCAGTTGTGTTTTGTAATGAACCCGATTCTATTCACAAATCAATCGGTATGCTTTACCTCGAGTCCAGGACAATAAGTGTCGCATTCTCTCACTTTAGTTGATCCGCTGGAACTGGAATTGCCTGCTTTTAGCTGTGGCCTTCTCCTGTGAGCAAACATGACCTGACTAGCTCTTGCCTCTTCTTGGTGTAGGCGTCATACTTCTGTGCTTGTTTGCAAGTATACCCTCTGGGCGTGACTCTGCAGTGAGACGTCAACAGCAGCACTGACCTGAAATGAAATACATGTGTATCGTGTTATTCGGCAGCATGGCAATTTCACTTCTGATCTTATTTCAGGGTGGGTCGGTTCCAAACTCCACAAACAGGGACTTTGTTATAGCATTATAAACAATTCGGGGCCGGTGGGGGGAGTCCCCCCCCCACCCACCCACCCAATTCATCCCTACATTTAGTTTACACATTACTACCTTCAAACTAATGTGAAATAAACTGTGAACACCACAAACAAGAATGGTGAAGCCTGGATCGCTCGTGTGCATTTAAAACTGATCATTTTCTTAATCTGAACTGTGTGACCTTTCCAAAAGGTGACTGAAATTTAAGTGCCATGAGGCTAAGCATATGTAAAGTGCTGGCTTATGTACAGTTGTGAATAGTATTGGAGAAAAAAATATCTTTTGTCAAAATATGGCTATTTTTTTTTTTAAACCTATTTCTTGATTTCTCATGACCCTTGGCCTGAACTCAAACTGGTAGGCTAAGAGTAAGAAAGGTCTTGCCACAAAGTATCCTTCGGCTACGTTTGAAGACTGTGGATTGAATAGTCTCCGAGAAAATGCCAACATTAAAGTTTATCATGGACGACCAATGGCCCAGAACATAGCCTTACACTTGCTTCACACATGAGCCAATGAAAGAAGGCATTACAGTATGATGTGTTTATTCACACCATAGCTGTGTTGTGTTCTGCACCTGATTCTCATCACAGATCTACTGGTATGATTTACCTTGAGTCCAGGAGAATAAGTGTCACATTTCCTCACTTCACTTGAGCTGTGAGTGTGACCTTGGTCAGTTGGTGTAGACGTCATACTTCTGCACTTGTTTGCAAGTATGTACTCTGGGTGAAAGTACTGAGACTCCACAGCGAGAGGTCAACAGCAGTATTAGCCTGAAATGAAATACATGATTATTACTGTTTGTTCGGCAGCATGACAATTTCACTTTGCGTGAACTAAATGCAGGGGCAGATTATTACTTTCAAAATAAATGCGACAAAAACTGTGTAAACCACAAAGAACAAACAACAATGGCAAAGTCACGTCTGTACGCCTCATGCGCATAACTGATTCACAACCTGTGTGACCTTTCCAAACGGTAGCTGAAATAAGTGTCACAAGTGTCACGAGTCTCAACATACAGGCTTGCTTTTGTACTAGTCAAATTTGTATTTTTCACACATTCTACGGTCATCCAAAATGGTAGTCAACAAATATTAGGGTTTCAGTCAAAGTAGCGTTTTACTAGGTAACCCTTTTAATCCTGATACACCCACTGCTTGAAATAAATGTGACTATGATAGTTCAAGGGTGGTGCCAGAATCGATTGGCATCTCATCCGCCAAGCTATTCTGGCACCATCCTTGAACTAAAAAAATGCTGGACCTATCTCCTAATCTGTAATAACTAATATAGCCTTCATAAGACAGAGAATGGATGAGAAAACTAAGTTACTAAGTACTGAAAGTAAAGCAGTTACTGAGTTAGTAATGCAAAATTCTCCCTTAGCAGGACTTTATACTACACACAGTACGTTTTCCTAAATAATAAGCACTGGCACTGGTTTAATATCACTACAATGTGGCCTACATTCCTTCCACGGTATTAGTAAAGGCTCTCTGAGAATGTATGGAAATGTTCTACTTCTAGGTGGTGACTGACATACATGGAATGCATGCCCCTGTCAACCCACAATAAAATGTAGTCTTCTTCATTGCAGGTAGGCTGTAAATTTCCATGCATAAAAGGACAGTTAGCTATTGGGGTTTTACGCCGTGCAGGTGACATCTCACGGCGGTGCATAAAACTTTCTTTTTTTTAAGAGTTGGAAAACCAGTCAGATATGCCACTTACGTACGACATTTTTCTTTCACTACTAGTAACTCGTGTTCTAGTCACTTAGCAAACACCACCAACCTCTTTTTCTACTTTACTTTACCTTCCTGATGTTTAAAGAGATTTTGTTGTTTTCCTGGCTCCCGTTCGGTTGGCCCGTTCATTTTTTTTTCTTCTTCTGAGAAATGGTTATGCGTTACTACTGACGCTCGATGACTTGTCGCAACTTATGCAAAAGTATCTTATTTCTGAGGAAACACAACATTTTATGCATAGAAACAGTCAGCGTACACACCTATTTAAGACAGTATATATCTTTTGTCAATTATCGATAAATTGAGCTTGTTTGCAATACGACTTGCCGTACGGCGGTTTTTTTCGGTGACCTCTAGTCTCAGGTCACGGCAGACGCAAGATAGCGGTATCTAAATGCGCAGAAAAGATGCGCGAAACAGGTGTGTCCTACAACCTTAAGCCTCAACGCACACTCTCGGATCGCCCAGCGAACACAAAAACAGAACTAACGCGCTAAAACCTCCAGAAATGAAATCGATCCAACGACTGCCCACACGATCGCGAGACCCCAGTCTCCGACCTACCTACAATCGCGAGACCCTAGTCTCCGATCTACCTAAATATTGGGTGCTGAGCCGCATTTCTGTCCGCAACAGAAGTATGCCGTCTCAGACCAACCCGACTGTTGGGCCAAGCCCGCTGACCGATCCCCTGATTCTGGACGGAAATAACACGATCTCTCTGTTCCCAACTACGCTTACTTCGAGCTCTCGTCGCCACTGATGCAACTACACTGCGATTACCCTGAGCTCGCTTAACCGTCTCGACTCTACTGATGACTGGCTGCACACCCTTCATGTTACCTATGACTAAATCAACTACCGGTTCGTCGATGACACAAGAAACCAGACTACCCGAGAAAAACTCCGTGTCAACTTCTATCATCGCCAAAGGAAAAACTTCTACCTTTCCTCCGAACGAAATTACCCTCTGCGTCTCCCCCGTGTACTGATCCTCCCTAACTAGGCTACGTCTGACCCCTGCGGTCGTTGTACCCGAGTCACGGAGAACAGAAGCAAGACATCCATTTACAACACCGTCCACCAGCGGTAGGCAACCACCTCGGTCAGCTGAACACACTGCGCCCAGCTGTGGTTCCTCCCCGACTGGGACTGTAAAACTGGCTACGTGAGTGGGCTGCACCGCCCCCTCCACCATACCAGGACTATTAGGACCTTGATGAGCCAGATGGCCGTGCTCCTGATAACTAGCATACTGCGCGCCTGCACTGTAGTACGGACAGCTCCGACTGAAGTGCCCGTACCCACGACAAGAAAAACACTGAGTGTCCGAACTCGCAATACGACCACGACCATACCCACGACCAGATGTTTCTCCTCGTGCGTACGGATCGCGACCGCCATTGCTGTTACCTCGATCACCGCGTCGAAAACGCAAAGTACCTCTACCGTTAACCAGCTGGGCTCCACGTAAAGTATTGACGCCCCGGTAACCCTCAGTCGTGTTAGCAGCGACCAACCCGATTGGCAGTGTCTCGGTCCTACGCGCGAGGTTTTTCGTAGGATGCGCCATCCGAAAAGCCTCCGCGTTCTGCACTAACTCGTCTGTAGTCTTGAGGTTACGCCGGGAGCCTCCCTCAAGAATACCGCTAAATCCTTGGAAACGCTACCAAAGAACTGTTCAGCCAACATGAGATCGAACAATGCTTCGTACGTGTGGTCGATCTTTGACAGTTCGACCCAACGTACGAGCAAATGGGACAATCGTTTGCCAAACGACATAAACGATTCCCCTGTCTCTGGCCGACAAGCTCTCAAGCGTTCTCGAAAACCTTCCGCATTACACTGAAACTGCTGTAAGAGACACTCCTTCAAAGTCTCGTACTCTATGTTCCCCGAGACGTTCAAGCTATGGTAAAGACTCAAGGCCTGACCCTCTAGCACAGACGAAAGCAAAACGGGCCAGTTGGCAGGAGGCCAACTCAACGCCTGCGCATGAGACTCGAAACGACACAAAAAAGCGTCAATAGAGTCCACGGACTCTTTAAACATCGGCAGTCTAGGAAAATTCCGTATGCCCCGGCCCACTGAATCACTATCTGCTCTAGACCCTGTATCCCGCGCTAACTGTAGCTGTACCTCCCTATCTTTCTCTTCTTTCTCTCTCTGGTACTCTAATTCTCTCTCTCTTAACGCATGTTCCATCTCGTCCTTCTCTCTCTGAAACGCTCTCTCTTCTCTCTGTACTTCTAATTCCTTCTCCTTAAAGACTCTTTCTTTCTCTTCTCGCTCTCGCTGAGCTTCTAACTCTTTCTCTTCTCTCAGTATCTGCATTTCCAACTCTTTCTCCTCTCTAAGTCTACGAATCTCCAACTCTTTCTCGTCTTTCACTCTCTGAACTTCTAACTCCTTCACCTTTAAGGCTTTCTGAACCTCTAGTTCCTTTTCTTAAGTACTCTTTCTCTTCCCTTTCTCTCTGAGCTTCTCTTTCTCTCGCTCTATCCTCCCTATCCCTACATTTCTCTACATAATCAAAAAGCTTCTCATCCTTAAGTCCTAACCTTTCACCCTGTTTAATGTAAGCCTCTATCGGGTCTACCTCCATATTTGCTACAACAACTTCCCAAAACTTGAAAACGTAAATATACAAATCACAACCAAATCAACGTCAAAACTTAAAATGAAAACCTACAACAATATCAACCTACGCAGAAAATATATACCGCTAAAACAGGGTCACCACTGTAACGCACGCAGACTTGCCCACAGTCGCACGTACAGACTCACGCAACAGACGCATACACCGCCACTGACTCAGACGGGCGCATTCATGCGGTAAAACACAACACACGGGCTCCCTTTCTAAAGTAACCTTTATACAATATAAAAGAAAAGAAACGCTTTAAAGACTATCAAACTATATACACTGCTCTACTATCACACACACACAAATCACAATATCTTTGCCAGGCTAGGTTTTAGTCTCTCTTTGTCTCCAACCTGTTTGATGTTATTGCCTGGTTACGTTGGTCCTTCTCACGTCTAGGCGTGAAAGTCCTTCGTCGTACGCTTCTTCTTGCCGTCCTGTCTCTTTGGCACGGACGTCCTCGTTCTCGTACTGTTGCGCAGTTCTCGCTTTGACTCGGGTGTCTTGGTCCCGGTCAGACTCGCTCCCAGTGAAGAGCTGGAGGGATGACCTCACGTAGGTCCCACCTGTGACTCGACGTCTCGGCGTCCGTCGTCCACTCTTTACAAGAACTCTGAATAGACAACAAAAGTCCCAACGTAACACTTGCTAAACACACCACATATTGGATAAATGAGAAACGTCACGTAACCTGGCTGATACAAATAACTCATACGTTCATTCACACACACACACGTGCTTCATTAAACTGTCTATTTCCGTAACACCCCTATATCTCCGTCACTATCTTGAAACAGACACTCTTGCTATACAACCACATTACTCTTACCAACGCATACTGTCTTTAACTAAACAACTATCAATACTACATTTATAGAAACTTACCTGAAATCTAGGCTTCAGAGTCTTGGAATGCGGGCTAGGTAACTCAAACACAACCGTTCCATACGACAAGACAGCCCGCACTCCCGATCTAGACCTCTGACAGACACAGCTTCCGCCGAGAACACTAAACAGAACTCACCAAAACTCCGTGCTAACCGTTCCTTAGAAATTCCACGTGCGTCTAGTGCCACACGGACCATCGGCACAAACAAACCGTTAACAAAAACCGTACCGTACTTACCCTACTGAATGAGCACTATGCACGAGCATAGAGCTTCATCACAGGCATAGATCCTCATGAGCCCCCGCAACTGCGGGGGCTCATGAGGATCTAGACCTCTTGCAGTTGGACGGTGTTAATTGTTTCTTTGCAGTGAAGGGGTTAATTATAGCGTGTTCATTTGGCTAGTCAGTTCAAGTTGTTGAAGGGCCACTTCCACCTCCACCACCAACCCCCCCCCCCTCCGCCTCAGACCCACTGCCATCACCACCACCACCACCTCTCTATAATAACGATAACCGTATGCAGCTAGACGAGCACCGCCGATGGCAACAACAGAAACTACTAACAAACAATAGTGAGGTTTCGTTTGAAACGAACGACTGCCGATAATGAACGAAAGCGAAATCACGGTTGGTTGTGGACCATACGCATAGACAACGCTCCAAACATCTCAAGAGGCTTTGATCATAACGAACCCTCCTGGACAGCTCGCAAACCAGATAGGTGAGGCTAGCGCTGGTAGAACAGTACACATTCCAAGCGGAATTAATCCGCGCTGGACATACAAACGTTTAGGTCCCCTGCCCCTCCTATCAAGCAGCCAATCGCCAGCTCACATAAAAATACACAGGTAAAGAACGAGACGATCATATACATCTCTTAGACAACGCTCCAAACACCTCCAAGAGGCATAGATCCTCATGAGCCCGGAGGGCTCATGAGGATCTATGCCCCTTGTAGATGTTTGGGGTGTTGCTTATGCTTGCGGTACAAGCTCGTAATACGCCGTGACTTCGCTCTCGCTGGTTTACTGGGAGTCGTTCGGCGTAAACGCGGCCACCTCAACTATGACACTATTTTCAGAACCGGGAGTGTGCGCTCCTCCCTCCATCTTCTGCGTGCCCCCGACGACCCCTTGCCAAAGACGACAGTGTCGGGACGATGGCGACTGCAGCGGGGATGCCAAATGCTGTCTCGCCACCGATTGCAGTTGGTGTAGGAGATGCGAAAGGCCTCTAGGGTCGCCCGCAAAGGGGGATTACTGAAGGATTTTCCCTGCTGAGCGTGTATTAGTCTCTTGCGATTTCTTTTAACTCTTAAACTCCCAGAACTAAATGACTCCCATTCAGTCCTGGGAGTTTAACACATTTTACCCCAGAACCGAAATCCCCAGATTTTGAAGTTGCCCTCTGAAGGACAGTATTACAATGCTAGAGACAAATCGAGCACGATAGTTCATGAAAGGGTGGTGCCAGAATAGCTTGGCGCCTATGGGCGCCAAGCTATTCTGGCACCACCCTTGAACCGTCATGCTCGATCCATGTCTTGCTGTGGTGTGTCTGGGCTGAATGAGCTACGAGTTAAACAGTGCAGTCTCGTCACGTTCAGTGAAGATGTAAAGTGCGGTAGCATACGTCGAATAAAGCTCGTTTCAGTGTAACACGACCATGCGTTTTGAAATGTCATGTACACACTTGCCTGCACACACGCACGCACGCATGCCGGTCACGCACGCACGCACACACACACACACACACACACACACACACACACACACACACACACACACACACACACACACACACACACACACACACACACAAACACACATACAAATACGACATGCACGTTATCAGGCAACTACTCAGTGGTGTGATCGAGAACTAGGAATAAGAGTGAAAGGTATGTGTGCTGGCTTTGGCAACACGAGTGAATCAACGCTGTAACTTGCTGTACACACGCAGAGGAAGTGAATTCCAGTTAGTTAGTTATTTGGGTTTAGCGCCGAGCTGGCAACTAAGGCCATCTCGCGGCGGGAAGTGAATTCCAGAGGAACACACCAGAGTATGATAAATTAGACATATACAAATTAATGCGGGTCGCTTAATGCTCAGGCTGTTCCTGGAGGTGCTGCATCGCATTTAAGAATTAAAGTATTAAGTTTGTGTGTGTGTGTGTGTGTGTGTGTGTGTGTGTGTGTGTGTGTGTGTGCGAGAGAGAGAGAGAGAGAGAGAGAGAGAGAGAGAGAGAGAGAGAGAGAGAGAGAGAGAGAGAGACAGACAGACAGACAGACAGACAGACAGACAGACAGAGATCAGACTACCTTCAATATTTAAGCAGCTGAAATCAGGCCAGGAGTCACGTTTCAGAGAGAGCGAGCGAGAGACAGACAGACAGACAGACAGATAGACAGAGATTATACTAGTTCACGTTTCAGTGTGAATTTCGAACTGATTTTTATATACGCTTCACATTTTAAAAAAATCTGGCACTGCCCTTGAATCACACGGTCGACCCATCTCCCTCAACTGGTACATATATAATTATATAGTCATTAGGTGACACCTCCCAAATTTGACTTGACTTGGGAAATGAGGCCGTGGGATTAAATGGGTTAATGTCTAACCGGCGCCGGCGACGGCCGACCGCGGTGTGCAAGTCGGTCTATCAGGGAGGCATGTGCAGATTAACTGTTAATACACGCACCGAAGATATAGGACTTCACTCGGTCAAGGATCTTTCGAGTGAGGTAACCTCTCCACTGCTGAGACTGAAACCCTGAGTACGATCCAGACAGCTGCAAGAGACACAGACCCTCATGAACCCCCGCAGTAGCGGGGGCTCATGAGGATCTATGACTCTTGCTGACACCACTTTGCTGCGGTGTCCATATTACGTGGATGGGCATGTGGCACTTTGGCATTGAATTTACAAACATTTTTTAACTGAACAGAATTTGCGATCGCTAGTATTGCAAGGGTTAACTTAAATGAGCTACTGAACGTAATAGATGTGAGTGAAGCTGTATGAATGCTTCAGTTTTTACGTTGTAAGTGCGGGCTAAACCTCGGGGAACAATCAGCACAGTTCCTCGGGCTGACTGACCAAATCTGTGCCGGCAATAGGGCTCGGGAACTGAGTTCCCCGCGTTGCCTAGGAGCGTCGGCGCGTTATCCGCCATCTTGAGAGGATACGATAGTCTCCAGATAGTAGCGAAGTAGTGTTTCAACACGTTTTTCTTCATGTTTCTTCCTCTTTGGAAACAAACAAAATCAGATTCTGGTTAGCGGTTTCCTACGGTGATGGCAAGACTTGCTGTTATTGCCTATAGCAGGGCGTCAGGACTTTCCTGAACATTGTCCTGACAGCGATTTCCCTATGAGCGCCTTAGTCGCATATTCTCTGAAGATGGCCGCCACGACTAGCGTGATGACCTCAGCTGCCCGAGCCCTATACGGTCTTCTATTATTCTATTTCTATTATAATGCGGCCATACAGTCCACCGGCCTTTTATTTAAAAGTCTGTTCAGTCTAGAAAATCAAATAAAAGAAATTCAGGCCTACTGTCGGTCACTGACACGGTCGCTTCTTTTCATGCAGACACGCACAGCCCTTACACAGTAGTGGACCTTTCCCCGCGGTATACTGCGTGTAAATAGTGCGTCCCCCCCCCCCCCTCTGTCAGCAAGAGACATAGATTCTCATGGACCTCTGCAACTGCAAGGGTTCATGAGAATCTATGCCTCTTGCAGATGGAACGAAACCAACTGAGGGATTATCTTTTGACTACATTCCAATGTCAGTACTATTGAACTACCGTGTTTGCTTGTGATCACAGGGGTACATACAGCCAAATTTGCAGTGAAGGGTGCTCATGTGTGTGTGTGTGTGTGTGTGTGTGTGTGTGTGTGTGTGTGTGTGTGTGTGTGTGTGTGTGTGTGTGTGTGTGTTTGTGAATAAACATGACCCATTTCATCGGACAACTTGATTCACCGGGTGGAACAAATACCCGGGGATTGGCGGGCGGGTAAAGCCCATGCTAAGGACTCGGCGCCGAGTACCCGACTTTATGGGTCGAAAAGGGTGACACCGAGAGTAAGGCGAACAGTTATTTTAGCGCTCAAGTTGAAGTGAAGTGTTAGGACCCCAGGGAACAATACCAAGGCAGACAGCTGCACAAGGAGATTTTTTTTTTTCAGTTGAGCAAGGCGACCGCATGTGGGAGTGGTCCAGATTACGTGAAGAAATCGTCATTGCTAAATTGAAGCTGGAATAGTTTCAACGTAGGGTGCTAGCTGGTAACGAGGTAAGCGAAGTTTATATCAACATACTGTGAGCGTTTCTAACATTCCAACATCCTGCGTGTGAGTTTAACCCGTTCAGTGCCGAGAAAAAAATGAATACCGCCCAGCTGCAAGAGGTATAGATCCTCATGAGCCCCCGCAGTTGCGGGGACTCATGAGGATCTATGCATCTTGCTGATACCAATTTGTATCCATGTCCCTTGCACGGTTGTGGCATTTGGTCGTTGAGTGGTCAAAGATTTCTAAAATAAAAGATTATGCGTTCAATGGCAGGGAAGGGTTGAGCCATGAGCCCTGAACTATACTCAGTGGCAAAAGAAACGCGAAAACAGTAGAGCAGTCTCTTTACGATTTAATTTTGACAATAAATTCATAATTACTGTGTACAGTAAATTTACACAACAATCAAGCATCGAAGACGTGTATATCTTAACGTCGTTCTGATACAAAATGGCGTTATTCTACCAACATTCAGAAGACAAAGACTGTCAATAACGTGTATGACTACCCAGGGCGTTGATCAGAGCTCTGCATCTCCGCCACATGGACCTCACAAGAGTGTTTATTTGTGGTCGGTTGCGGGATCATGTGCCAGACGCGGCCAATGGCGGCACTTAGCTGGGCAGTGGTTTTGAGGTATGGGCGCCAACTTGTTGAGCTTCCTCTGCAGAGCATCCCAAAACTGTTCAGTTGAGTTAAGGTCAGGTGAGCGAGCTGGATGGGGAAGCAGATTGAGGTTGTTGTGTTGCAGGAAGGCTTGTGTGACACGTGCCGTGTGCGGTCTTGCATTATCTTGCTGGTACAAGTGGTTTGGGTGACGCTAGATGATCGGCACCGCTTGAGGTCTCAGCACTGACGCCATTTCCTCGTCCTCGGCCGACATTTTGGACGGCCACAGGTCCTATTTGCTGGGTAACCCCGACTGCACCCCAAATCATCACGCTTTCACCTTCCCATCTGTTCCGCTGCAAGATGTTGGCAGCTCGAAACCGCTGTCCATGTCTTCGCCAGATCCTGATTCGGCCATCAGATGGATCAATGCAGAACCTGCTTTCGTCAGTGAAGAGGACCATGTCCCAGCCACGATGACGCCGCGTGATGTGGTTTTGCGCCCATGAAGACGGTTGCGGCGGTGCCAAGCAGTCGAGATGGGTCGTCTAGCTGGACGCCTGCAATGGAGCTCTCTTGAAATCAGCCTTCGACGTACGGTGCGGGCGCTAATCGGTCTCCCGTGCCTGCCAAGGGTGTTTCTGGCCGTGTTGGCAGCGGTCTCGCGGGGATTCCTCATATGCTGAAGTCGGATAATACGGTCTTGTGCTGCTGTCGTTGCCTTAGGCCTGCCGCTCCTCGGACGATCATTAGTGGTGTTGGTTGTCTGGAAACGGCTCTGAAGGCGATAAATAGTGAAAATATGCACGCCCAGAGCGAAAGCGACCTGCTGTAGCGACTCGCTCGGCGTCCAGACTTCCCAGTGCTCTTTCGCGATCTTGAGCTGAAAGTATTGGCATCTTGATTTAGCAGCAGATTTGGACTTTATAAAACAGTTTCTAGGCGGAGTATTTATAGCCTGGGTTAACTGATCAGCGTGAGCTGATATTCACATTTCTGCACTTGGTGCACTGAAGTGGGTCGCATGACGCATGCTGACCTAGTGCAGAGAAGACTGACTCAGCACTAATCGCACAGTGCGGTGGGTAAAACAACGGTTAATACTGCAAGAACTAAGCTTGCTGCACGTGCTGACAACATTCACTTCGATCTGTAATCAAATTATTAACGTTTTAATGGTTCCTTTCTTTTTCGTGTTTTTTATGCCTCATAGTTTACATTGCAGTTCAGGAGATGTAAGTAATGGACCATGATAATTCAAGGATGGTGCCATAATAATAACTTAATTGGCGCCACTGAGGAGGCCCTGAGCTAATCATGGTCGATCCGTTTCTTGTCGTGCGTTGTCTGGCCAGGGCGGAATGGGGTAGATCTAAGCACATTCTGCACAACAACCCAATGCGCAAAAGGCATTCGGGCCGACGTCAGCCGGATGGCCTTTGCGCACTGGGAAATCATTTAACACAGCAAGTATCACTGAGAATACTACTGGCAGGTCTTCGCATTAACACTTTCGAAACAGGCAGCATTCGGGTACGTTGATTAATACCGCGTATCCGAATGCAGCTCGTTCGAATGAGTTAAACGCATGGCCAGTGCTTTTTCTTTTCTTCAAGCGAGACATCTCTCTGGACACAAGTCATCCAAACGTGTTCGGCCTCTGTACGCTGTGCCAGTGGGTTTACATGCAGTGAAGGACACGGGCCTACGTCTTCTCATGAAGTCTTGCTGAAAATCATTTATGCCGCATTGTTGATTTGGTAGAAAAAAAAGAGAAGTCTTACGTCGGCTATATTTCAAGTCAACTTCAGCACAAATGTTTAATGAATCCACCGAGTCAGTTGTGAAAAGTAAAACGTTAAATTAAGAAAGTATGATATTCATAATTATTGCATGTGTGCGTGTCAGTGCTGGTCTGTGATTTTGGACGTTACGGCTGAAAGACACACACACACACACACACACACACACACACACACACACACACACACACACACACACACACACACACACACACACATGCTACCCTTCCTCAAGGAGGCCAAGCAGGCGGGGAAGAAGGCCTTCCTCCGCTTCGACTCCCTCGTTGTTGAGGGAAAGACCCACGCATACGACGCTGCTACCCAGAGGCCAGTGGAGCGCAGGGGGCAGAAATGAGGGGCAGGCCGGCATGTTGACCCAGCAACCAGGAGAAGACAGCCCGTCCCTCATTCAGACCCCCAGGGCCCTCACCATGTGTCTTCAAAGGACGACTTACCTGCACACACACACACACTCAAGTGCCCACACTCAAACCCACACCATCACACTGTGATGATGAAAGTGGTAGTGGTGAAAGTGGTAGCTCTGTGTTTCGCATCATGGCATGGAATATCCAAGGTCTTGTAAATAAGCTGAAAAGTGTTTCTTTTAGGCAGTTTTTTGAAAAGTGTCAAATTTTTGCATTTTCAGAGATCTGGTCATGTAAGCAAAATGTTATAGAGGATACCTTTCCAGAGTATCAGGTGTTTTTTTTCACCACGTACACAAAAGTTGAAAGGGGGCGTGGCCGTGTGTGTACATAAATCTATAGCCTGTCATGTGTTGCGTTTAATGCAGGCAGCTGAGGATATTGTGTTTCTAAAGATCGGTAAGTCTGTTTTTGAACTCTGCATCTGATGTTCTGGCAGCATTTGTGTATGTGGCTCCAGAGCGTTCTGTTGTTGTTCTGTTATGGTGAAGATAAGGTTGATGGTTTTGAAGTGTTAGAAAACTACATGGCTCAAGTGTTACGTGCTCATCCTGAGCTGCCTTGGCTATTATGTGGCGATTTTAACGCCCGCACCGCCGGTCTGTCTGATACTGATTTTATTGATGATAATACACACGTGCAGCCTTTACAGGAATTAACAGATCTGCTAGAGGATGTACCACAAAGCCCACGGCGGAGGTCAAAAGATATTGGCGTAAACAGTTTTGGTCGGAAACTGATAGAACTATGTCAAGAGTACTGTTTGTTTATTGTCAATGGCAGAACGAAAGGTGACAGTGAGGGAGAAATTACGTGCGTGGCCAACAGAGGCAAAAGTGTGGTGGACTACTGTATTTGCTCTCAATCCGTGTTTGACCTAGTGACCGATATGTTTGTTGCAGACAGGTGCGAGTCAGACCATTTCCCCATTGTAACCACGTTTACTTCTATTCAGTCTGTTTATTCATGTGATGATGATGATTTAAATGATGATATAATACTAGAGGAAGGGGTTAAATTTGTTTGGAAAGAAAACTACGCTGAGTCCTTTTGGGCATACATTGAAGATAATCAGGAGACTCAATTTCAACACTTTTCGTCAGCGCTTGACTCGAGTGTAGAAGAAGGGTCGGCCTGTTTTGTAGCATTCATTCAGAAGGCGGCTGACAAAATGAGGTCAGGTAAGAAGGTAGGTGGTGAATCCCGTGCACAGCCGCCGTGGTGGGACTCGGACTGCGAGTTAGCAAAACAAAACAAGTACATACAGTTGAAGCAGTTCAGACACACAAACACACATGACGACTTAGGGAAGTATCTTGACATGAAGAAAGAATTTAAGAAGTTGTGTAAAACAAAACAAGTAGAGTACAACGCACAGGTTTTGAATGAGCTCAACGATGCATGTAACGATGCAAATTCAAGAACATTTTGGCAAAAAAATAAAGTCTCTGACTGGCGTTAAGAAGTTGTGTTCTGATGTTATTTCACCACGCGTGTGGTATGATTATTTTCGTAATTTGCTAAATGTGGATCAGAATGTTGATGATTCAGGTTTTAGCAGACAGGCCGAGGGTGTTTTGAATGACCATATATTATCTGATGATTGTGATGGTTGTCACAATGCAAAATTTGACGAGAAAATCACGCAGGATGAAATTCGCAGTGCTATTAATAGCATGAAGAAAAGGAAAGCATCAGGCCCTGATGGCTTGCCCACTGACCTTTTTCATCATGCAGGTGAGATCCTTGTGAAATTTCTGCATCCTTTGTTCAATCGTGTGTTTCAAAGTGCGGAATACCCTGAAAGCTGGACCATGGCTGTGATATTTCCACTACACAAAAAGGGTAACCCTAGAAATGTTGACAACTACAGAGGAATTTCTCTTTTGAACGTTATCAGTAAGTTGTACAGTTTTGTCATTAACAACAGGTTGATTCGTTTTTGTGAAGAGAATGATTGTATTCCTGAGGCTCAAGCTGGCTTCCGTAAAGGGTACAATACTATAGACAACATTTTTTGTTTGCAGGCACTAGTGCAAAAGTATCTTAGCAAGCAGGGTGGCCGTTTTTACACCATGTACGTAGACTTTTCTAAAGCTTACGACAGTGTGCACAGGACAAAACTGTTGTATCTCTTGTTATGTAAAGGAGTTCATGGTAAGTTGCTTCAGACACTGGAGAGTATGTACAAACATGTAAAAGCTGCTGTAAGGGTTGGAACCAAAGTTACCGATTACTTTGATTGCATGTCAGGGGTGCGACAAGGTTGTGTGTTGAGCCCACTGCTGTTTTCTATCTTTCTTTCAGAATTTGAGACAGAAATATCATCGTGCGGTGCACGTGGCATTGATATTTTTGCGGACCCACTGGGTATTTTCCTTCTTATGTATGCTGATGATATAGCCATTGTCTCTGACTCTGTAGCAGATCTCCAAAAGAAAATTAATTGTTTAGAAAAATACTGTAAAAAATGGGGTCTCACTGTGAACATGGACAAGACAAAAGTGGTAGTCTTCAAAAATGGAGGTTTTGTGAAAAATTGTGAAAAATGGTTTTATGCTGACAAGCAGATTCAAGTCGAGTCCAGTTATACTTACCTTGGTGTGATATTTTCCTCTACTCTGAACTGGGCTAGATGTGTAGAAAACTTAGCTGGAAAAGCCAGGAGAGCAGTTGCAGGCATCAAAAGACTATACTTCAAATTACAAAACTTGCCAGCTGACACTGTTTTTCACATTTTTGATGTCAAGATTAAGCCCATTGTGCTATATGGGTCAGAGGTTTGGGGTTTCCAGAGGCATGATGTAATTGAGTAGGTTCATATAAAGGTTTGTAAAATGGTCCTTGGTGTTGGAAGAGATGTAAAAAACAATATTGCGCTGGGTGAGTGTGGAAGATTTCCTATGTATATTGATGCCTATGTTCGAATGGTGAAGTATTGGTGCAGACTTCTTACCATGTCAGAAAACAGATACCCAAGACAGTGTTACACGATGTTATGTATGCACGATGCCTCAGGTAGATCGAACTGGGCTACGCAAATAAAGACTCTGTTGTGTATGCACGGGTTTGGGTATGTGTGGGAAATGCAGTCAGTTGGAAACACTCCTCTGTTCATTCAGATATTCAAAGATAGGCTGATGGATTGTTTCCGACAGGACTGGCATGCATCCCTTACATCAAACACAGAATACTGCCATTACCACCCAGAAATACTTAGAGCAAGTTACATAGGGCAGCTGACTTCTTGTGAACTCAGGCGGGCAATTTGTTTACTTAGATGTAACCGTTTACCTTTAAACGGAGTATCCAGATTTGGAAAACCCATCACTAATCCAGAATGTAATTCATGTGATTGGCATAAGGCTGAAGATTTGTGTCATTTTCTTTTCGAGTGTCCCAAATATTCCCCTTTACGTAAAAAGTACATTCCACTGTTTTACTACAGATTCCCATCCGATCTCAAAGTTCAGCTGCTGTGTGGAAACCTACATGATAAACTGGTCTTTAAAGTTGCTATGTATATTTCAGGGTGCCTTAAATTAAGAATTAGAAGGATTTGCTTTGAACTTTTGTTGTTTTTGTTTATTTATGTGCGCTGATGTAATGCTATGTGATTGTGTTCTTTACAACCACCTTCCTGTATTTTCTGGTTGTAAATTGTATTTTGTGTTCATATGGGCCTGATGGCCTGAAAAAACTGAAATAAATTTATTATTATTATTATTATTATTATTATTATTATTACACACACACACACACACACACACACACACACACACACACACACACACACACACACACACACACACACACACGATACAGGTCGCACTCAAGTTGTGAATAAACACACAGGTCAGGGAGACCTCACAAGAGGCAGCGATGACTTGGCGAGTGAACATCGTCCTGTCCAGCCTGCTGATGGTGTACCTGTGCGTCGGGGCTCTTGTCTTTTACGTCCTCGAGTATGACGAGTACATGCCTGATGACGTCACCACAATGCCCTTCTTCACGGATTTTCTAGGTGAGATAGTCTGCGGGTAGATATGTAGATATATTATGTTCGTGTAATCAGTTACCGCGAGGGGGGTTCCAATTTTTTGTTTTGAACCTGACACAAAGGCCTCCCCGACGCTAGACCTTACTTCCGCCGGCCGAAAACCTCAAACAACGTGGGTGGAGGGTTGGGGTGGGGGACTAAGTGGGAAGAGGGAGAAAGCGCGTGTGCACACTCTCACCACTCGCCAAAATATCAAACAACGGAGGGAGCGGGGGGGGGGGGGGGGGGGAAGTGTATGAAAACTCGCCATGCCAAAATATCAAACGGCGAGGAGGGGGGGGGGGGACAACCCCTCCCCCCAAAGGGACTTTGTTATAGTACTTTAAAAAATGTTGGGTCTAGGGAGAGGGTTCCGGAACCCCTGGAACCTCCCCCTTTCAGATCCGCCCTGCAATGTGTTGCTGATGTTGTTTACAACGCAATACTCTTAGGGCTGTGGTGTCAGAATGAACTGAATGTTATCTTTTATGGACACCTTCTACCAACTCCCAAGAGAAGACAGGTGATCATTGTGAGACTGAAGACAGGCCATTGCAGACTCAGGCAGCACATGCTCACCAAATTCCACACTGGCGACACTTATGTGTGGCCTCTGTGACACTGCAGAGAAGAACCCAACGGAGAAAGAAACACGCTTAGAAAAGACAGTGACAACACAACTTATTAATATTTGAAATTTGGTCAAAATAGACAAACAAATATACAATTCAGTCGCTACTAATCTTGTCAGAGAAGACGTAACGACTTTGCTTCATCGCTGACAAGATACCCGATGCGCAAAAGGCCATCGGGCCGTCGTCGGCCCGATGGCCTTTGCGCACTGGATTAAGTAGCGACTGAATCGTACACTTGTTTGTCTATTTTGAATGAACGTGTGTTGTGTCCTTTCGAAGGGTGTTTCTTTCTCCGCTGCCCGGGGTTCTTCTCTGCATTTTACACGCTTAGCAGTCACCTTTTTGGTCTGGATTATGTGGCACTGCAGACTTGACGATAGAACATCTCCTGCAGGACCGTTCAAATCACCAGAACCTTCGAGACACACCGGTGCGGTAAAAGATCTTTGGGCCACTGGAGGATCACTGCGGTATAGCGGCATACTTTCGAACAATCGGATGTGCTCTGTTGCTAACGAAAACTTCTTCTTCCTCGAACGCTCAGACATATAAACAAAATGTTTAATCGATTCACCCGAGGAAAACACTTGGATCAGAGAGCATGGATCAGAGAGCATAGCCAAGTGATGTCCTCGGCTGAATCAATTAAAGGCCCACTACCGCCGTAACTGTTCAAAGATACACTTCTGTAACAGATGGTTACGAAACGCTACACACATGTTTAGTTATGGTTCATTTAGACACAAGAGAATGCAGTTCAGCACACTTCGTCTTTATATCAAGTAATCTGACAATGACTGCACTCCGATTATAGTCTAGAAATACAACGCTTTCAGTACGAGAAACAGCTAAAAATAGATTGACACGCTAACGGCAGCGCAGTATAAATAAGTGCGATTACGCGTGTGCTTTTGCTGCGTGTCAAAACTGCTGTTAAAGTTTATTAGGTGTTTCGACAAGGCATAACGAACACAGATGGTGCTGAAATGTGTCTTCAGATTTATGCGCAATGGTACTGTAAACACTTCGTTTACATGTCTGAGCGTTTGAAGAAGAAGTAAGAAGGAAGTTTAAAAAGAAAAACAAGATGGGATGAACCGTAACCCACAAAGTGACTTCTATATGAGAGCTGTCATCGCTGTCAATGGTCTCTACCTTTTGTCTTTGACCTGATTCTGATGTTGAATTATCTCCTATGGAAAAAGTCTCGCAGATCTGCCAATGCGTCAGTGAGTTCTATAAGGGGCGCAGGGCATACGCGTCATTGATTTGTCAAACGTCATTAAATTTTGTCATGACGTAAGTTTTAGTTTTTACGTAATTTTATATTTTACGTGATATGAGTTTCACTTTAGCTTCATAGGCTTGAGAAAATGGTGAAAAAAAAAAAAAAAAAAAAGAACTTCACGGTACAGTTTCAGTCTTGCTATAATTTGTGTGAAAGTAGGTTGACTTTACCTAGCTACATGACATACAGTTCACGGGTCACCTGCATGCTCTTTTGAAAGCGCGTCGATGTGTGTGTACGTATTAGTGCGTGCGTGCGCGCGCGCTCCAAACTGACATCTCCAAGAGGTACAGATCCTCATGCGCCTGGTGGACGCATGAGGATCTATTCCTCGTGGAGATGCGAGCATGTTTGTGTGATTGAGAGAGAGAGATGATGATGAAACGTTTTATTGACAGGATAAAGTTTTAGGCGAAACGCCTCTCTTACAAACTGTCCTGTTAGAAAAGAAATATTAACAGCAAAGAGTAAGAAACACAATAACACAATAAATCGAAACATGAAGAAATAAACTGGAAAAAAGCAAGAGAGAGAGAGAGAGAGAGAGAGAGAGAGAGAGAGAGAGAGAGAGAGAGAGAGAGAGAGAGAGAGAGAGAGAGACATCATATTTAGAGTATTATGTTACGTCAGTGTTTGCGTGGTGACGGAGTTACCTCTTTTACGTCACTGCCACTGTCTGACTTTCCCTAGAAGTAAAGATTTTTTAGTGTTTTAATTCTTTTCTGAAAAGAATTAACTTTTACTAAAGAAGTTGAAAGGATACAAAGGCTGGCTAACAAACTCATCCAATGTCTTTCTCCAAACTAGCTGTATGCAAAAGTTCAAGTAAATAATTATGACAAAAATTACGGACTCTAAACTGGGTCAACCGCCTTCCTATAAACGGTTGTTTATGTCTTCAATGAGACATTCAATTACAATATGCTCTGAGGCTCTCTTAACCACCCACTTAAGAAAGTATTTCGCCAAGTTTCAAGCTTGTGTCACACAGTGTACAGAAATATCGGAAATTCTCTTGTTTACATACATACATACATACATACATCCAGTAAAGACATACATACATACGCACATACATACATACGCACATACGGTGCGTCGCGCCAAAAGTACGTTCAGCAGCGAGGTTAGCGTAACTAGACATGACGTAATTTTTATCTTGTTACTTCATTTGTCAGAGGTTTAGCCTGCCCGCCTTTGATATCGTGGACATGCTATTAAATTCGCCCCACCGCGACCCGTCCTAAAAACGTCCCTTCTATAAAAAGAAGAGACTTAACAAAAACAAAATTGTTTACCTTTTCACCTTTTCACGCTCTTGATTTTTTTTCGTCGTCTTTTTCAGCCAGTCACCCTAACGTTTCTGCCAGCGAGCTGACAGCCTTTGCCTCCATTGTGGCGTCAGCACACAGCGGTGGTGCCGTGGTTGGTAACGCTACAGAGGTGGACAACGGGTGGACATACGACACAGCTGTCTATTTCTGTGTCACCATCCTCACCACAGTAGGTAGGTAGCAGCGGCGTTGCTACGTGACGCCACAGTGGGTGCGTGCCAATGATGTGGTTACGTGACGCCACGGTAGTTAATGTGACAGCGGTGCGTTTACGTGAAGCCACAGTAGGTACGTGAGAGCGGTATGGTTACGTGACGCCACAGTAGGTGCGTGACGGCGGTATACTTATGCCAGTGACGGCACAGTAGGTACGTGACAGCTGTTTGGCCACGTGATGCTTCAGTAGGTACGTGACAACAGTATGGTGACGTGACACAACAGTACATGTGCGTAACCCCAGTGTTGGTACGTGACACCAGCGTACTTACGATACATGATATATAAGCGTAGGTACCTTACAGGAGTTCTGTACGTCATGGCTGGTTAGTGCGGGGTTAATCACAGGGCCACATCACACTTCCCAAATTGTGGATGTGTCACCTAACGACTATGTGCCAGTTGCAGGAGATGGATCTACCAATATAATTCAAGGACACTGCCAGATAAACTTGGCGCCATCAGGCGCTAAGCTAATCTGCCACTACCCTTATCATGGTCGATCCATCTCCTAAACGTCCACGCCACAAGAGATATAATACACGGCCCTAGGGAGCGGGTATAGGTTAGGTTGTGTGTGTGTGTGTGTGTGTGTGTGTGTGTGTGTGTGTGTGTGTGTGTGTGTGTGTGTGTGTGTGTGTGTGTGTGTGAGGAGGGGGTGGGGGGAGGGGCAGGGGCAGGGGCAGGGGCAGGGCAGGGACAGCTATTGTCTACGGATTACGACACGTGGTTTTTTTCGTTTGGTCGTCGTTTCCTGGGGATGTTTGGAGCGCGCGCATGCACTCACGCACACGTATACACACGCATCGACGCGCTTTCGGAAGAGCATGCAGGTGTACTTAGTACAGCATGTAGCTAGGTAAAGTCAACCTGATTTCACACAAATTATAGCAAGACTGAAATTGTACCGTGAAATTCTAGTTTTGTCCCTATTTTCGCAAGTCTTAAAGCGAAAGCGTATCTCATATCACGTTAAATATAAAATTACGTATAAACAAACAACAAAAAAACAACAACGTCATGATAAATGACGTTTGACAAAAAAATGACACATGCGCGCATCTCCAAGAGGCATAGATCCTCAAGTGCCCGGAGGGCGCATGAACATCTATGCCTCTTGAGGATGTTTGCACTTAGTATAGCATGTAGGTAAGGTCAACCTGATTTCACACAAATTATATCAAGACTGAAACTGTGAAATTCTAGTTTTGTCACCATTTTTCCAAGTCTTGAAGCGAAAGCGAATCTCATATCACGTTAAATATAAAATTATGTAAAAAAAAAATAATAATAATTTAAAAAAAAAACGTCAGGACAAATGACGTTTGACATGCCAATGACGCGTATGCACTTCGCGCGCCCCTTCTAGAGTTTACTATGACGCATTGGCACATCTCCGATGCTTTTTCAGAAGGAGATATTTAAACATCAGAATCAAGTCAAAGACAAAAGGTAGAGACCCTTGACAGCGAAGACAGTTCTCATATAGAAGGGACTTTGTGGCCGGGTTATGGTTCATCCCATCTTGTTTTTTCCTGAGGCGGGCAGTGGCAGGTTTTCTGCGTTGTATGCATTTGAGTGTCCTGCTGGCCATCTCTTATAACCCACATCATACTGAGGGTATACGCTTCAAAATTTGTACACTGCCATATGCAAGCTACATTATAGTACTTACAGATAAGGATATGAGACCAATGGCTTTAGTTCAAGGGTGGTGTCAGAATAGTCTCTTGGCGCCTAGTGGCGCCAAGCTATTCTGGCACTACCCTTGAACTATTTTAGTCAAACTTATTTCACACACTGGTCAGTGTATTCCGAGTGATAAGAGATAAGTGGTCGTATTCTCGTGTCAAGGTTACGGGAACATCAGCCCCACCACTCGAGGTGGCAAAGTGTTCTGCCTGCTGTACGCTCTGGTGGGAATCCCTCTGACCGGCGCTTTGTTGGCAAATGTGGGGGCCACGTTGCACAAACCTCTGAAGGCGTTGCACGACGCGAGACCATGGTACAGAAAGAACAGGTTGAAGGATAAGCTACTCAAGGTATGAAATTTATCCCTAAATGGGACGCCTTTAATCTACCAACATTGTGTAAAGTTTTTAGGTGTACATTTTACATCTAAATTGTCTTGGAGAATTCATATTGAAGCCATATTAAATAAGGCAAGAAAAAGACTTAACTTGTTAAAAATTATAAACTCACAACCACGGAGTCAGGACATTAAAACTGTTTTACACCTTGGTACATCTTTAGTTCGATCAACACTTATCTATGGTCAGGAAGTCTACTTTACTGCTCTAGCTACACTTCTACAGAAGCTGCAAAGCGTTGACAGTAAAGCAGTTAAATTAGCCCTTGGAGTGCCAGTTCATTACTTACTTACTTACGCCCGTCACCCCTACCCGGGTATAGGCCGTCGACGAGAGACCTCCAGCAACTCCTGTCCTGTGCTTCTCCTTCGATTCTACTCCAGGTGGTTCCCAGTCTCTTGATGTCTGCTTGGAGGTCTCGACGCCAGGAGTTTCTCGGCCTACCTCTTTTCCTCTTTCCCTGGGGGTTCCATGACAATGCCTGCCTAGTGATACTGGAAGCTGGCTTTCTCAGACTGTGACCGATCCATCCCCATCTTCTTCGCCCAATTTCATTCTCTGCTGTTATCTGCTCTGTTCTCTCCCAGAGTCTGACGTTGCTGATCTTCTCTGGCCAGTGGATTTTCAAAATTCTTCTAAGGCAACTGTTCATGAAGGTCTGTACTCTGTTGACTGTGGTTTTTGTCAATCTCCAAGTCTCTGCTCCATATAGGAGAACTGCTTTTACATTGGAGTTGAAAATCCGGACTTTGGTGTGTTGTGACAGCTCTCTGGAACTCCACACTTTTTTCAACTGGAGAAAGGCTGCTCTGGCTTTACCGATTCGTGCTCTGACATCTGCATCAGTGCCGCCTTTTTTGTCTATGATGCTCCCGAGATAGGTGAAGGACTCCACCTCCTCCAACGGGGTGCCAGCAAGCAAGACTGGTTCTTCCCTGGTTGCGTTCAGCCTCATTGTCTTTGTTTTCTGTTTGTGAATGGTGAGGCCCACTTGGGACGAGATGTCAGCAAGCCTCGTGGTCTTGTCCTGCATTTGTTGATGAGTGTGGGACAGTAATGCCAAGTCATCTGCAAAATCGAGGTCGTCAAGCTGGGTCCACAGTGTCCACTGTATTCCACTTCGTCTGTGCTCTGAGGTCATCTTCATGACCCAGTCTATGGCCAGTAGGAAGAGGAACGGAGACAGCAGACACCCCTGCCTGACACCAGTTCTGACCTGGAGCTCCCTGGTGAACTGCCCTTCGTGGATCACGCGATATGTCATGCCATCATAGCTGCTCTTGATCAGGCGGACGAGCTTTGTGGGTACACCGTAGTGTCGTAGGAGTCTCCACAGAGTCTCTCGGTCCACACTGTCAAATGCTTTCTCATAATCCACAAAGTTGACGTACAGCGGGGAGCTCCACTCCAGAGACTGTTCCACGATGATGCGGAGAGTGGCGATCTGGTCTGTACATGATCGGTTCTTCCTGAATCCTGCTTGCTGGTCTCTCAGCTGGGGGTCAACGGAGCTCTTCATTCTCTCCAGGATGATCCTGTTGAAGACCTTTCCTGGTACTGACAGCAAGGTGATTCCTCTGTAGTTGGAACACTTGCTGAGGTCGCCTTTCTTGGGAAGCTTGATTAGGTACCCCTCCTTCCAGTCAGCCGGCATCACCTCCTCTTCCCAGATCTTTCCAAACAGTGGGTACAGCATCTCCACTGTTGTCTCTAGGTCTGCTTTCAGAGACTCCGCTGGGATGCCATCTGGGCCTGCTGCTTTGCCGTTCTTCAAAAATGCCACTGCTCTTCTGATCTCTTCCCGGCTGGGTCTGTCACAGCTGATGGGTAGGTCGGTCTCTGCTGGCTGGATGTCTGGGGGGTCGGGTGGGCTAGGTCTGTTCAGTAACTCTTCAAAATACTCGGCCCATCTGTCGAGTTGGTCTGCTCTGTCTGCAATAGGCTTGCCTTCTTTGTCTTTTACTGGTCTTTCTGTATGGCCATACTTGCCTGACAATCTTCTGGTAATGTCGTAGAGCTGTTTCATGTTGCCGCTGCCTGCTGCCTTTTCTGCCTCTGCTGCCAGGCTGTCTGTGTAGGCCCTCTTGTCTGCCCTGATACTCCTCTTCACCTCGCGGTTGGCTTCTCAGTATTTCCCCTGTGCCCTTACTTTGGCTGCTCTCGTGCGACTGTTGTTGACAACTGCTTTCTTCTGCTTCCTCACTTCTATCTTCTTCAAGGTCTGTGCCGACAGCCAGTCCTTGTGATGGTGTTTCCTGAACCCTACAGTGTCTTTGCAGGTTGAGTTCAGCGCCTCTCTAACTGCCTTCCACTGCTGCTCTGTGGTGACCGCCTCCTCTTCATTTACTAGCTCCTGTAGTGCTTGAAACCGGTTGGACAGTCCCAGTTTGAACTCTTCTCTAACTCCAGTTTCTCTCAGGAGGCCTACATTATAGCACTGTCTTTTTGTTGTCTCTGTGCGGCTTTTCTTTAGCTTGAGCTTCATTCTTAAGGTAAGCAGATGGTGGTCAGAGGCGACATCTGCTCCTCTCCTCACTCGAACATCTTGAAGGGATCTCCTAAATTTCTTGCTAATGCAGATATGGTCTATTTGGTTCTCTGTTGTATGGTCAGGTGAGACCCAAGTTGCTTTGTGTATCCTTCTGTGTGGGAAGATGCTGCCTCCAATGACAAGTCGGTTTAGAGCACAAAAGTCTACAAACCTCTCCCCGTTCTCACTCATCTCCAAGCCTAGTCCCTGTCTCCCCATCACCTCTTCGTATCCGGTGTTGTCCTCCCCTATTTTGGCATTAAAATCGCCCATGACGATGGTGATGTCTCGCTCCGCACATTTGTCCAAGGCACTCTGGAGTCGGTCGTAGAACTCTTGTTTCTCTTCCTCGTCCCTGTCATTAGTGGGCGCATAACACTGGATGACGTTCAGCTTGAGCTTTTTCTTGGTTCTAAAGGCTGCTGTGATGATTCTTGGCCCATGAGGTTCCCAGCCCATCAGCGCTCTCTGTGCCACTGGTGACAGCATGAATGCTACACCTTCTGTATGGGGGGCATTCTCCTCTTCATGACCTGAATACAGAATCATCTCCCCACTTAACAGCCTTTTCTGGCCAGACTGCGTCCATCTGGCTTCACTGATACCTAGCAGGGAAAGGTTGTACTTTTGCATTTCCGCTGCTATCTGGGCGGCCTTGCCGCTCTGGTACATGGTCTTGACATTCCATGTGCCCATGGTTGTATCCATGGATAGAGAGAGGCGGGTCGGTCCTGTGGCTTCCGAAGACTTCCGGCTTTCATCACAGGACGTCATAAGTCTTCTGGTAGAAGAACCTTCCTCCTCCAGGAAAGGAATTACTGTTAGTCTTTTCGTCGGCGTTTTTGTAGCTATTTCCTTTTTTGCAGGGTGGGGAAGCTACCCCCACGCCCAACCCCCTTACTAGGAGGACCAGGGGTTTTCTGTCGGGGTCACCTTCCCTTAGACCATGTTGGTTCACTGGCACGGCACCTTATTTCATTCGGTGCACCCCTCTCACGAGGGACCCCCTATCCACCACCCAGGGGACGCGCCTCAACGCCATATGGTCCCAGCGCGAGGGCCAGTTCATACTAATACTGTAAAAAACCTACAAAGAAGCAGGTATTCTGTCTTTATCTGACCAACGTAAATTAGCAACTGCAAAATACATTGTCCGAAGCCTGTCCGTCAAAAATTCAGTACGAGAAGACATATTTTTAGACGCAGATTTGGATTTCCCGAAAAAAGCGCAAACAATCCCGTATCTTTTACCTATACGTAATTATGTCAAAGACGCTATAGAACACTGCAATATAGATATCAAGTCTATTCCCGTTTTACCAGTAGCACCTACTATACCTCCGTGGGAACATATTAATGCTACTTTCAATATAGATTACACAGTTTGAAAAAAGATGAGGATGTGAACGTTTTAGCAAATTTAGTGAAAGAAAAATTACAGACAACATATTTAAAACATTTGAAAATTTGCACAGATGGGTCTGTCATAGATTCTTCAGATTGTGGTGCAGGCTTTGTTATTCCAGATCTCAAAGTGAAGAAATCTTTTTATCTCGGTAAAGGATTTTCTATATTTACGTCTGAACTGTATGCGATTCTCATGGCACTAAATTATATTCAACTTCTACCTTATGATATATTTAACATTTTGATTTGTGTCGATTCTAAATCTGTCCTATATAGTCTAAAAAGCTGGGATTGTAACTCTAGAAAAGACTTGGTATATGAAATAAAACATATTATGAGCTGTATTATGTCCAGAGGAATAGGGATCGATTTTCTTTGGATACCCTCACACTGCGGAATTTATTGAAATGAAATTTGTGACAGACTAGCAAAAAAGGGAGCTATAAATAGAGAAAACTCAGCAGTTTGTAATAATATGCAATTATCTCTACATGAAATGTACTCTGTGCTAAACAGCTTTTGTCACAACGATGATATGAAATATGCTTATCATGTTCCACCTTGTTCAAGAAAAACGGCTTCATTGATATACAAGTTAAGACTAAATTCTTGGAAAACAAAATTCGCAAAAGACATCAAATGCGAGTGCTTAAGCCCCATCTCTGTTAAACATATACTCTGTGAGTGTCCTATTACAATGAATCTGTTGAAAAAAAATAACATAACAGTTGATCACTTAGCAGAAAATTTGTAAGACATCTTACATAGAAATATTGCCATTCCAATAGTTAATATAATAATTCATAGTCTGGTGGGTAAACTATTATAATAAGTAATTTGTGTGTGTGGTTGGATGTTAATTATTGCTATTCTTTGATATTCATAAGTTGTGTGTTTGGTTGATTTATATATATGATTTATATATATATATATATATATATATATATATATATATATATATATATATATATATATATATATTTAAATTATTATTATTATTTATATTTTTTTTTAATTTTTGTTTGTTTGTTGTTGTTTGTTTGTCTAATATCACCAATGTGTGAAAAGACGTTAAATAAATTCCTGATCCTGAAAACAAAAGGAAAGAAGGTCAGTTTCATTAAAAAAAAAAAAAAGCCCTGCATATACATGTTAACTCCCCACAATGCCGAGCAAAATGGAACCGGCGATCATACTGCAAGAGGCAAAGATCCTCATGAGCCCACGCGACTGCGGGGACTCATGAGGATCTATGCCTCTTGCTGAGACCACTTTGTGTCTATTGTTCTTTGAACAGTTGTGTCCTTTGGTCGTTCAGTGAACACAGATTTTAGAAACAAATGAGGGAAAGGGTTAAATTGATATCAGAAACATTTGCATGCAATGTCAGAATGGAAACAAACGTCTTCCTGTTACTTTACAGATGATGAAACGTTTTAATTCACAGAAAAAAAGGGAGTTGTGTTATGCTTGATCTCTCTTATTCCATTTAACCCCATGGCTCTTTTCTCCAAAATTGGGAGATCCGCTGTCACCTCAGTAACGACTACTTACCAGTTGCAGGAGATGGATCGACTATGATAATTCAAGGGGAGTGTCAGATCAGCTTGGCGCCAAGCTAATCTGGCACTCCCTTTGAATTATCATGGTCGATCCATCGCCTGCTGTAGTGCGTCCGGGCTAAATGGGGTTAAAAACAACCTATACTGACGAGCAAAAGAAACGCGCCATTTTTTAATCATCGGAAACACTTTAGAAACACTTTCCAAAAATGGCGCATTTCTCAAGTTTTGCTCGTCAGTTTTTGTTGACTTTCCTTCATAAATGGGTTAACCATATTCCGCATTATCAGCATCTATTATTTCCTGAAGAGAATTACAGTCGAATCTCGTAACGAAAAACTCGGAGAACACAAAATTCTGGTTAACACAAACAGTGCTTGGTTTCCTGAAATCATTTCCCTTTCATTCCCGTCCAATCTACTCATAAGTTAATACAACAACCCATTAACCCCTTTCATCCTGATACACTAATGCTTGAAATAAATTCAACTGATAGTTCAAGGGTGGCGCCAAGCTAATCTGGCACCAACCTTGAACTAGAATGGTGGATCTATCTCATAATCTGTAATGTAGCCGTCATATGACAATACGCAAATGAAAAACAATCAGCCTCAAAATGTAATGAGTTAATACTGCAGAAGTGTGTGTTGGCATCCCTTGCAGCTCTTCTCATCTGGACTCGACTATATTATATATGCACTGCAAGAACTCTTCGGTCGCTTGATATATAGTTAGGAACAGTTTCTCTTCTTTTCCAGACTGCAGTGGTTTTATTTGCGGGTACTGCCTTCATGCTGTGTGTGCCTGCTGTAGTGTTCACATTCACAGAGAACTG
The DNA here is from genome assembly GCA_036245525.1 of Semisulcospira habei. Taxonomy (NCBI): domain Eukaryota; kingdom Metazoa; phylum Mollusca; class Gastropoda; family Semisulcospiridae; genus Semisulcospira; species Semisulcospira habei. The sequence goes on along the minus strand of BTPG01000004.1, from coordinate 75,857,588 downwards.
GGATTATCTCACTGCCGTCTACTATTCCACTATCACCCTCACCACTGTGGGACTTGGGGACTATGTGGCAGGTATGTGTACATTCTGTTTGTAATAGTACTGCTCTGTCATTTTGGAACTTGCGGCTTCAATGACAAAAACATCACCAGAGACAAACACACCTATACTGACGAGCAAAAGAAATGCGCCATTTTTTTGGAATCATCGGAAACACTATATTCCAAAAATGGCGCATTTCTTTTGCTGGTCGGTGTACGTACTCTTTTCTTCATAACTGGTGTGATGGGAGCAGCATAGCCGTCTTGCAGCTTTCGTGCAGTGATGGCAGGTCAGGCTGTTCCTGTGAACGGAGTAGTCCATAAACTAGGAAGGTCTACCGTGCACCCCCCCCAGTACTCAATAAGATGGGTTTCAAAGTGTTCCTTAGTATGTCCTGAGATGTTTAAGCCATGTTCCCCGAAAATCCTTAGGAACACACCAGAGATATAGCTGATGGCGCAAGGGTACCCCCATTCACGCTCTTCGCAGGTGCTAAAATGAGGTTGAGAAACATTTTCCTCTAAATAAATCAGAATTCATTCCAGAAGCCCAAATCAGGCAATATTATGTCAAGGCACACCTTCTGCATCCTCTGCAAAAAACAGAATGAAAACATATTGAATCTCTGGGTCACAGTGAAGGTATTTGTGCACCCAGTAAACGACCATTTCCGCGAAATCGCAAAAAAAGACAAAAATAATGTGTCAGATGCCTTCAGACATTTTCTATAGCACTGACAGTCCATTTTCAGGTTTACATCATTAAAACAGGATGTCACAATTATTATAAACTTGACTAGGTGATGCTGTGATTACTGTGAGTGCCACAGTGGTTGATTTTGTATCCCTACCCCCAAGTTTTAAAAATACTCAAAATTAATTAGAAAAAATGCTTAAGTTATTCCATTTTATTTTGACCTCTCTTTACCTATTAAGTTTCAATAATGTGAGCATAAAGTGCAAGAAAATAAGGAAAGTCGGCATCCTTTACGGTATTTTCGGGGTGAACGATAGCTTTTTCCCATTTAAAATTGCCGAATTGGGAAACGTACCTTGTTTCTGATGCCCTCAGAAATTTTGTATACAACTGATAGGTCTTTGTTAGGTTTTATTGGTTAGGATAGAGTACCACAGTTACTCACAACCTGATTTTATGATGCTTTGATGCATTTAGGGGCCACAGTGGCTGAATCTGCTGCCCTACCCCCATTTTGCCTGTACGCAAAGGAACGAAAAATGATCATAACAATTGCTCCTCTGATGAAATATTTTTGTTGCCAGTTTTCTTAACAAAACATGCATATTGAGCATAAACATTTGTGATCATTTCATTAATTTCAATGTGACCCATCAATTTAATTGTAATTCTTTTTATTTAAGGCATGCTTAACAAGGGCTGCCGCTGAAGCTTCTACCGTCTGCACATTCAGCACTCTTGTCAAACTCGGGAAAGGTGTACCTCAGGGAGATGTTGTGTCTGATGTTGTTTTTGGTCTACATTAATGACATCAGTACAACAGTACTAAGGTTCGTCTTGAACATCTTCCATGCGGATGACTTTGCAGTGTGGAGCGCAGCAGAACATAAAGAAATAGCATCCTCTAGAATCCAGGATGCTGCCAATAGTCAGCAGCTGGACTGAAAGAGGCAACTCAAACTGAGCTAGACCATCTCTTTCAATCAGACGGAAGAGGTCACCTCAAAATTGGAAACCTTCCAGTACCAAAGACAGACAGGCCAACTTTACTGGCAACAAATAAATTACTGGCTTCACGTGGAGGCCTCACATTGAAGCCATGGAAGCTAGAGCTGCAAAAAAAAGTCTCTGATGAAGAAACTGGTGGGGACCACATTGGCGCAAATTACAGCATCCTGGCACAAGCAAACACCTGCTCGGTCAGACCAGTTGTGTGGTACCACGATACATCGACAACATGAAACACTGCCTGCAAAACCCAAAAAGCCAGGCTTGACAAGATGCAGAACATGGGTCATTCTCATGATGCAGTGACATTCTTAGAGCCATCTGGAGCACCCCAATTTAGGAAATGGAGGACATTGGAGCCACTGGAATGCAGCACAGCACACACGATGAAGAGACTTACTAAACATCGACAGCATGGGAGACTACAGGAGCAGATCAACAACCGTCAGAAATGCCCAAGTCTGAACCGCCAACTGAAGGTCCTGCAAAGGGCTAACACTGACGGCCTGGAACCAAGCCCAAAGATGTGTGAACAGCTCCCTTCAGATACCTGGACATCTCGAAAGAGCCTTCAAGACAACATAAACAATGAATCCAGACCAAAAAGGTGACTGCCAAGCGTGTAATATGCAAAGAAGTACCCAACGGAGAAAGAAACACGCTTAGAAAAGACGGGTACAACACAATTTATTAATATTTCGGGTAAATACCCTTTGTCAAAATAGACAAACAAACAAACATTTGTTTGTTTGTTTGTCTATTTTGACAAAGGGTATTTACCCGAAATATTAATAAATTGTGTTGTACCCGTCTTTTCTAAGCGTGTTTCTTTCTCCGTTGGGTACTTCTTAACATAAACAATGTTCTAGGACTCTTTGCCAAAGGTCGCGGCACTGTACACAGCCATCTTGCTGGAGGTTGTGCACAAGCGCTACCCTCACAGCAGCTGTGATACCACACAAGATGCCATGCGGAATGAAGGAAGTGGCGTGTACATCTGTTGTGCAGACCGCACTACCTCCCTCTCCTTACCAGCTGGCGGCAGCAGCTCCAACTATCGTACAGATCTGCAGGTGCTGAACACAGCAGCAGAGCACTAGCTAGGGAAAGGCAGTAGCTTGATCCACTGATCCAAGATAGACTGGATGCCCTGTCAACAAAATAGTGCTGCAGTGGATTCCAGTGCATTCTGGACTAGCTGGGAATGGAGACACTACAACAACAAAGTGATTGGCAACAGCAGAATGGCGGCTGCAGCCCGTGGGCAGATGACATCAACAAGCTGAACAGGGAGAGCCAGGCCACCATCTTTTCATCTATGCACTGATTACTCTGGACTGGGTCCATACAGAAAAGCAGAAACGTTTCACAAACCCAAACTGAAGCCTGAAGGTTTACACACTTTAATCAGATCACTCTGTATCAGCAATTATTTGAAGCTTCCGTGCCTAATGCATGAAGAGATACCAAAATAAAAGAACGCTTAGCGAATGGCGGACTTCAGTAGAAGCGTAAACAACCAATCAGAATGTTCGGCAATCACTTTATGATCAGAGCTAAATATAGATCACTTGCAACAAGCGTCAGCATGATCGTTTGCAATGGAATAGTCACAAATTGGTGGAGAAAAAAAAAGAAGTAGACAAAAGTTTGCCAGCACGTTGTCATTTTGTACAAACTTTCACAGACCTTAAGGAAAAGGACTGAAATTGACAGACTTTCCAGGGCCCTGAAAAAGCCTTGTCAATCAACTTTCACAAATGTTCACAGACCGCAAGGACCCTGCTGAACTCCCCTCGTGAGACTGGGTCATGCGGAAACAGCCCTATGCGAATTTGGCATCGAAAATCAGTCTCCTTAGCACATTCTCCAAACATGTCCATACAGAGAAGCGGTCTGCTGGCAGTTCTGGCAGTACACCAAAATCTGAAAACATGCTGCCTAGCTCTTGACAGCTCACTTATTGGCAGCCAGAACAATATAAGATTTAAAGACGGCCATCAAAAAATTGAACGTTGCAGAAGGTGGAAGTGGAGATCTCGTGGTCGACATGTGGAAACTAAGTATTTTGATAACATTGTTTTGGCTATTAGGAACTATGAAACTTTATTACACATATTCATATTTACACATTTCTAGATGAAAATAAATGAAAGGAAAAGGGGAGACCGTACTAGACCCACCTTACGCTAGGTAAAATATCACCTAAAAGACCAGCCAGTTAAAAATAGTTACATTGATTGATTGTACATTGCTTAACGTCCCGACAGCAACAAGGCTTTCTCAGGACGTGCCTGCACTGCTTCTGAAAAAAAAAAACTAAACAGAATATTGAATGTATGTCGCCAGCCGGTCCAATACGTTAAATAAACCTTCGCCATGGGGCCTAAATAAAGCTAAGACCATTTAGCAACACACATCGAATATCAAGAGCTACAGGCAGTGCAGACAGTTGGGAGAGTTTTAAAAAGGCAAATACAGGTGAATGGACCAAGGGTAGACAGAAACACATGCTCCAGCGTAGAAGGGAAACCCACCCTGTGGAGCTGACCAGGGTGACCCTGGGAACTAAAAAGTAGTCAACCCCACCCAAGTCCCCCAGGGCAGACCCGGGTGGGGTCTAAAAATAGTTACAATTAAATTGATGGGTTACATTGAAATTAATGAAATGATCACAACTTTTTATGCTCAATATGCATACTTTAAAAAAAAAACTGGCAACAAAAAATATTTAAACAGAGGAGTATGACGTAAGCAATTTTTATGATTATTTTGCGTTACTTTGCGTACTGGTAAAATGGGGGTAGGGCAGCAGATTCAGCCACTGTGGCCCCTAAATGCATCATAGCATCACAAAATCAGGTTGGGAGTAACTGTGGTACTCTATCCTAACCAATAAAACCTAACAAAGACCTATCGGTTGTATACAAAATTTCTGAGGGCACCGGAAACGAGGTACGTTTCCCAATTCGGCATTTTTAAATGGGAAAAAGCTATCATTCACCCCGAATGTACCGTGAAGGATGCTGACTTTCCTTATTTTCTTGCACTTTATGCTCACATTATTGAAACTTAATAGGTAAAGAGAGGTCAAAATGAAATTGAATAACTTTAGTAATTTTTTCTAATTAATTTTGTGTATTTTTACAACTTGGGGGTAGGGATACAAAATCAACCACTGTGGCACTCACAGTGATCACAGCATCACCTAGTCAAGTTTATAATAATTGTAACATCCTGTTTTAATGATGTAAGCCTGAAAATGGACTGCTAGCACTATAGAAAATGTCTAAAGGCATCTGACACATTATTTTTGTCTTTTTTTGCGATTTCGCGGAAATGGTCGTTTGCTGGGTGCACAAATACCTTCACTGTGACCCAGAGATTCAATATTTTTTTATTCTGTTTTTTGCAGAGGCTGCAGAACGTGTGCCTTAACATAATATTTCCTGATTTGGGCTTCTGGAATGAATTCTGATTTATTTAGAGGAAAATGTTTCTCAACCTCATTTTAGCACCTGCGAAGAGCGTGAATGGGGGTACCCTTGCGCCATCGGCTATATCTCTGGTGTGTTCCTAAGGATTTTCGGGGAACATGGCTTAAACAGCTCAGGACATACTAAGGAACACTTTGAAACCCATCTTATTGAGTACTGGGGGGGGGGGGGGGGGGGGGGGGGGTGCACGGTAGACCTTCCTAGCTTGTGGACTAGAGGGCTGGGTGGCTCAAGTGGTAGTCTCCCTACAGACTTGTCTAATTACGTCGGTAAAACGTGAATTCATTCACGTGACTTGAATGACTGGCCAGATTGTCAGAGGATTTTCCCGTGCTATTTTTAACAATGAACAAAGCACGTCACTGTCCCTATAGTTGTGCGAGAACGTAGGATATTTACAGGCAAAGTTTGATATAAACCGTGATACACTATTTTTGACTGATGAAAACTGTCGAGCGGGGAAAACAGAACGGTTGAAAATAGTCCCTCGTGGCTAAAGAAACTGCTCGGGATAAACACATGGCTGTGGAGAGAATTCCATCAGGTCAAAGTTTACCTAATTACAAACTGTTTATTTTTTCTTTAAAAAAAAAAAAAATGCTGCGTATAGACTTTCTGGGTCAAAGGCAATAAGTCAACTTCCACAGACGTCATTTGTCGTTGAGTAAGCTGATCCAGAAATGGCACGGTTATTTCGAAGTGAACGGCTTGAAGTAGGCTACTCAGGTAGTAGAGCGTTCGATTGTCGTCCGAAAGGTCGCGGGTTCGAATGCAGCTGGCGTCAAATTTTGTTCAGACCCTATTTGATGCCCTGTCTGTGAAATCGCCTTTGTGGTCGACAAAAGGCGTTAAGCCCTAAACATTTAACGTTTTGTTCGTATACATGCTGTAAAGGGGCAGAAGTTCAGGACATGGTTTGTTTTCCTCAATACAAATTATTTCTACCGGCTGCCACTGCGTGTCAAACGTACCATGTACCTGCATGGCTCAAACTCTACCTGTTTTTACTTTTAGTTAAGCCATTTAAATCATTCACGGCCAGCCGCATCCGGATGCGGCTGGCCGTGAAAGACTCGAGTCAACTCCACGGCCACATTTCCCATATTTTGGAGGTGTCTCCTAACCACTATAGGTACCAGTTACTGGAGATGCTGGATCGGCGACCATAAGTCAAGGGCAGTGCCAGATTATAAGCTTGGCGCCAAGCTAATGTGGCACTACCCTTGAATTATAAAGGTTGATCCATCTCCTGCTGTAGTTCGTCGGGGCTAAACAGGTTAATGTTTTTTTATTAAAAGAAAAATCAGTCTTCAACTCCGACATGCGCTGCACTCAGCAGGATGTCCCCCCCCCCCCCTCCCCTTCCTTTTTTCCCCCTTTCTCAAAAGGAACACGAAAAGCACCATGCATGATATGGCTCTGATGATTAGGCCTTTCTATATTCAGGTCAGAGCAGGGAAGGAAAGCACCAAGCTCTGTACAGCATACTCATGAGCGTGTGGCTGGTTGTTGGACTTGCCTGGGTGGCGCTGTGTATCTCCATTGCGTCAGACTTCTACTCCAAAGGTGGGAAAGACTCAGAACCAGACGACAGTGAAACAACAAATGAGAAGACCAAAACGAATCACCTGACATATGGCGGACATATTGACGCATATGGCATGACGCCCGTGCAAGTTGACAACACGGAATTTATGTCATTATAGACTTTATACAAAGAGCTATGTTTACATGACCGATTTTTGTGGCTTAAAAATTTTATTTGGCAAAATATTTTGTATTTATTCACTAGGAAGCACACTATGTGTACTTTGGTGAAAGGATGTGTTATAGAGAAAACATGCTTTGTAATAGCAGTCAACTTCTTTTGTTTGTTAACATTTTGTAAACATTTGTTTCATTTAATTTTGTAATAGTATTAATACTATACAAACACAAAGACACAATACCATATCAAATACTTCACAACATTTTATTGTAAATTCATCGTTTATGCTACTGACTGGTATTAAACAATGGAGAAAAAAAAATACATGATCTAACTATACTATCTACACAACACTGGTAATACAAAAGAAAATCTATAAAAAAACAAACCTATACCTACATCTTATAATGCAGTAAGGTCTAAATGTTTAAATGCCACATTACCACAATACTTCATTACTGATCACATTCTTGTCATCATCTCATCAAAGGAAGATCTTTGGTTTAACTATTGCACAGCTCAATTTTAACCCCTTCCCTGCCAAGAAAAACTACACACCACTCAACTCCAAGAGGTACAGACCCTCATGAGCCCCCAAAGTTGTGGGGGCTCATGAGGATCTATAGCTCTTGCTGAGACAAAGTCACATTCATGTTCCTTTGACGCATGTCTTTTGGTGGTTAAATCAACAGATTTCAGAAACAAGACTGTGTCCATTGGCAGGGAAAGGGTTAACTAAGATGAAAATTTATGCTGCTTTCTCAAAATGTCATTTTCAAAGATAAATTTACAAAGTCAAATGTCTGCTGGTCGGCAACTTCAAACCATAAGATCCAAAATTTGAGACCATGCACATTCAGAGACACATTTGTTGTCCATGTTAATCCTTCGGCTGTGATTTGCATTTTCAGGCATAGCAGAATCATCGCGAAAAAAACTGCTACCTACAGCCAAAAGGGTTAATCCTTTACCTCCCTAACAGCTAAATCCAGTGTTGGTAGTTAAAGGGTTAAACAGTGTGTGTGAACTGTTAAAGCTGTTCCACTGTGGGATGTGGCTGGAGGGGTGTACAACATTGCTAGAGCTATTAACTAATAATATCAAAGTAATACATTCCTGAAAAATAACACACGCATGTATACCTCGTGTGTAAAAGGGCGACGGGTTGATGTTGGCCTGCAGATATTTTGCATACTGGGATGTACACGGGCTTGTTAACCCTTCTGTTGTCGGAAGCAATTTTTGTCGCGACGATTCCTGCAGGAATCGTTGTGACAAAAATTTCTACCGACAGCCAAAGTGTTAAAGCAATATGTACAACAGACAAAATGTAGACACACAATCAAAAGTTTAGAAAGGTTGGTAGTTACATAACCAGAAGGAAATTCATTTGTATCAAATGGATGTTTACACTGAAAGAAAACAAATCTAGCTAACCCAATCAGCCCTGACGAACTACAGCAGGAGATGGGTCGACCATGATATTTCAAGGGTAGTGCCAGATTAGCTTGGCGCCTGTCTGCACCAAGCTAAACTGGCACTGCCCTTGAATTATCATGGTTGATCCATCTCCTGCAACTGGTGCATAGTCATTAGATGACGCCTCCCAATTTTTGGAAATACGGCCATCGGGCTGAATGAGTTAATAAAAAGTACGCAAATAAGTACAATACATGTACCTGGCAATAAAATAACTTATAATGGTACAAACAAAACCACACAAGACTTCTTTCATTTCTAGTACAGCAGGATAGTAACAATAATGCACAAGACAAAATATAGAAATGACTAAAACACATTTAACCCCCTTGTGCATGCAGCTGCTGATACGGTGAATAGTGCACCCTGCTGCATGCATAAAGAGGTTAGTCCACAGCCCTATCTCCCAAATTTTGGAGGTGTCCAACGACTATGTACTAGCTGCAAGAGATGGATCGACCATGATAATCAAAGGTAGTGTCAGATTAGATTGGTGCCATCAGGTGCCAAGCTAATCTGGCACTAATTATCATGGACAATCCATCTAATGCTGAAGTACATTGGGGTTAAATGGGTTGATATTAGGCTGGAACACAAACAGCAACACACAGAAGACACATACAGAAAAATGGAAAATAGGCCCAACCTTTGTTGTTTTTGTCAGTACTTTCCGTGGCCATAAAATAAAGCAGGCAAGCATTCATGACAAATAGCCAGTTTTAAATATGGAAGACATCCTGTTTCACCCCTTCACTACTAAAACAAAGTGAAGACGATCCAACTGATTCTTTCAGAAGCATCATCTGCGACCACTAGCAGTGAACAGGCTACTATTCGGTTTTCAGAAAGATCTGTATAACGGCAGTCACAAGCACTGAGAATGCATTTACCAAACATTGACAACATTTCTAACATTTCCAGAGATAACTCCTTTTACACTCACTGTCTCCAGATCAGCAGAGTGAATCAAGGGAGAAGAGTGTGAACTCCTGACATGTAAGGATTTTTTGTTTTTCCAAGGGTGGTTTTTGTTTATCTTCTTAAAGGCACTTATGTTTGCCTATCTGAGATTTTGGACTTTATGGCTCTAGGCTATAAGATCCACAATCACAGATCAGCACTCTATATGTGAATATAATATTGACCTGTACATGTGCACACATTTCCTACATACTTAACCCATTCAGCTCATATGCACTACAGCCGGAGATGGATCGACCCATGATAATTCAAGGGTAGTGCCAGATTAGCTTGGCGCCTGATGGCGCCAAGCTATTCTGGCACTACCCTTAAATTATCATGCTCGACCCATCTCCTGCTGTAGTACGTCACGGCTAATGAGACAATATTGACTAGTAAATGTGCTCACATATCCTACGTACTGAAAAAATGATGACAGATACAGTTTGTCTAGAAAATAATCTAAACTTTGACAGAGTGTTACAAAGAACAGAACAATAGCAAACACTTTCTCACAGGCTGTACAAGTTCTCTGACAATTAAAAGTCAGTGCTACTTTGCATCTGCAACGTCTTTCCAGATGCAATCTAACCACAAAACATTTGCCAAGTGCGTACGTGCTGGTCTCCGACTTGGGCCCTTATGGCTCCCGGCTGTAAGGTCCATAATCACAGACCATCATATAAAATCATTACTGCAATTTCACACGCATGCATCAGAAACGTTTGACAGAACATGATCAGTGTTACAGGCGAAATGAAAGAATCTTCTTTATAGTCTGCGTCCTTCTTCCCTTCATCTTTCTGGTCTTGTCCACTGCTTGCTTAGCACACTCAACCCCATGGCCACAATTTGGAGGTGTCATCCGACAACTATGTACCAGATGCAGGAGATGCATAGACCATGACAATTTAAGTATAGTGCCAGATTAGCTTGGTCCCTGATGGCGCCAAGCTAATCTGGCACTACCCTTGAATCATCATGGTCGATCTATCACCTGCTACAGTACATCAGGGCTAAATGGTTGAGAGGACTGTTCCATTGCTCGCTCAGAGGACTGGAACACTCTGCACTGATTTGACGAAAACTACCTGGTCCATTGTCATGATAAACGAGATTTGCAGCATAACACACTGACATTCTCGCTTTTCACAAAAAACCGGACATACGTAACTGAACTGAATTGAATTGACTTTACTGTCTTCTAAATGACATGCATAAAATGCAAATCAGGGTAGACATCATCCAAGCAAGTGATTGACAAGATCGATTGTACCAGACAGACTGGAACGGTCATCTAAGCCAGCGACAGACAAGACGACGACCAAAGAAAGAAGGATGCTGGCTATGTGCCCACAGCCATGGGTCAATTTTCCAAGCAACAGAAGTACATATAGCCAACTTGAGGTCATTCTTGTTTTAAATGCTTTGTGATGTCTGGCCAAGGGGTCACTCAAGAGATAAAAATAATAATTATTGGAGGGGGCAGGGGGGTTGGGGGAATTAGTTATACTAATGCCATCTCATGGGGTGAGAAGATTAGGGGGAAAGGACTAAGGCAGGGGCCTTGTAAGGTGATGAGGTTTCTTACCACATTGAGGTAGCAATTAGGGAAAAAAAAACACCTGGTAGTTCGAAGATTAGTCTTGAACACACGGGAAAGAGAGGGGATCAGAAAGAACAATTCCAAGATCACGTTTTAATTCTGTTGCACCTGTGTGTATTAGTCCTTTGCGTGTCAGTAGCAGCTTTTCTTGTAATGATTCCTGTAGGAATCTTCGAGACAAAACCAGCTATCGACATGCAAAGGACTAATACACACAGGTAGGGGAGAAAAAGGTTGATGAATTGCATTGTCAATATGTGACCATTTATTCCACAATAAAGCCACAAGTCCTGTACAGGAAAAAAAATCCACACACAAAGACATTCATAGAGTTTTGTTACTCAAGTGTACATGTAATGAAGCGTGACAAGTTGTGAATTTAACCCTCTCACTGCTGTGACACAGCTAGAAACATTCAGCTGCAAGAGGCATAGATCCTCATGAGCCTGTGCAAACCGAGGGGCTGATGAAAATCTACAGGTCTTGCTGTGCGCACTTCAGGTGTTGACTGTGCTGTGGTTTTCACACAGTGATTCTTACTGTAGGCAGTGAAAGGGTTAAGTAATTCATGGTCACACGCAGTACATCAAGGGATTAACGCACATTTTAACCCTCCTGTGCATAAAGCCACAAGTACAGCAAAGCCTGTTTTGAGTGACCACCCTCAAGAAAGACTGCCTGCCATTAACCCATTATCATTCGGAATACACCAGGGTGTGAAATAAGCTTGACTAAAATAGTTCAAGGGTGGTGCCAGAATAGCATGGCGCCTCTAGGCGCCAAGCTATTCTGGCACCACCCTTGAACTAAAGCCATTAGTCTATATCCTTATCTGTAAGTACTATAATGTAGCATGCATATGGCAGTGTACAAATTTGAAGCTTTTAGCCCCAGTATGATATGGGTTGAGTAGCTACATGATGGTCTTTAATGACAGGTGACACTTTTCACCCTTCAAGACTTCTCTTGAGAGATCACTTATACAGTAAACAGTACCAGTGGCTGCATGCACAAGGGGGTTAAGTATTTTGACAAGTAATTAAGTAATGTACACCTAACGACGTAAATCAAGTTATGTACACCTAACGACGCTGTGTGAAAATGAAGTCCAGTAAACTAAAGATTGTTAGCTGGTTATATCAGGCCAGAGTCTTGACATGACGTGCAACACTTGCGTGAGTACATTCGGAAACCACACAGTCGAGCAGACACGATCAGTTGACATTTCATTTTAGGCATAGTATCCGTGCAGCTATCATGGTGATCTGCAAAAAAAAAAAAAAAAAAAAAAAAAAAAAAAAAAATAGTAACAAGAAAAATGATGATGATTTTAATAATAACAACAATAACAATACTAACCCTTTGGGTGTTGGTAGTGGTTTTAGTCGCAATGATTCCTACAGGAATCATAGGGACTAAAACCTCTACCGATACCCAAAGGGTTAATGACATTCTAACTTGAATTTTTTCACTACGATATTTTCCATGAGGAAGAAAATTGATAGCTTTTGATTTTACAGCATATATCTTGTCATGACGCATGTGATCTTCTTTCTCATGAAAGAAAAATCAAACCTCATAAGAATATGTGCTGTGATGCTCACCACAACTTCTTTCACGCCTGGTACAGCAGAACCTGTTTTCATGCAGCTAACACCTTTTTTTTTGCAAGAAAAAAGTGGCCTGAAAAGACCGACGCTCTCAGAAGAGCATTAGTCTTGAAGGAAAAAAGTGTCGCTTGTCATGAAAGACCATCTACAGCCACCTAACTGATGGTCTTTCATGACAGGTGATCTATGATAAAGGCGGTCGCTCAAAACAGGTTCTGCTGTGCTTGAGCCAACAACAGCTGATGTGGGCCCCTACTGGGGAAAAAAATCCAAGCACTCACTGGGCAGTTTGATCTGAAGGTAGGTGAGGTCACGAGCCTTGCCGAACTTGTTCATGGCCACACACGAGAACAGCCCCGCGTCCTCGATTCCCACTCGAGTCACGTACAGGTTGTTGCCCCTGACGTACATTTTGTCTGAGTTGGTGACCATGACGCCGTTCTTTTCCCAGTGCACGGTGGGATTGGGGTACCCCCTCACCACACACTTCAGTTCTGCCATTTCCCCCTCCATTACTTGGCCCGAGTGTGGCAAGATTTTAGCCGTCAGCGTCTCTGTTGGAGGCAGAAACAAAAGAAATTCAGCTGACAGGGATGGCGGTCGTTTCTAATCCTGAAGTTTTAAACGAGGCACATTAAAATAATGTCTGCATCAGATGTATAGGCAATGATAACTGCACACAATTTTGGAAGTGTCACCCGACGATTATGTGCCAGTTGAAGGAGATGGATCGACTATGATAATTCAAGGGTAGTGCCAGATTAGCCACGTGCCATCAGGCGCCAAGCTAATGCGGGACTACCCTCAAATAATGGTCAATACATCTCCTGTTGGAGTGTGTACGGGCTAAATGGGTTAAAACGGTCCCCCATTCACCTACTTTCATCTGCAAGAGACAGACATCGCTGCAATGCAGCAGTACAATCATACCTCTGTTCAAAGAAAGTCAAAACAGAAAATCAGTAAAAACACAAGCCAAAACAAACTATAACAGACAAACAAAATCAAAGAAAAAATCTTACCCTCAATGGCGACTTTGATAGTCCTGCTAACAGGAGTGTCCACTCCGTTTTCTGCTGTACACTGATAATTGCCCGTATCCTGTGGTCCGACTGACACCACAGCTAGTGTGCCGTTATTGAAGACAATGTTACGCCCCTTGCTGGTGACCACTGACCCCTGGAAGGACCATGATACGCGAGGAGTGGGGGTACCGAGGGCCTGACAGTGGAGGTAAGCGTTCTGGCCTGGCCCCACACTGATGGAGGGTGGTGTCTGAAGGATGCTCAGCGGCACTGGAAGGAAAACAGACTGCATGATCAGAGAAGAAATTATAAAGCCTGCTGTATACTGCATCAGGCAACTATAGCATTTTACAGCTAAAGAACTGCCTGCACACGGTATACAATGGGCTTGAAGATGCGCTGGAGAAAATGCTTTATCATTTATTAGCCCGCTTGTGCAAGCAGCCACTGATACTAGTCCGTGCACAAGGCGGTCGACTCATTCAAGTGGCCCTGCATCAATAGCTGCAGAAGTGATGCATAGCGTTGCCACTGTCAATGCTATACGACACTTCTGCAGTGATTAATGCAGGGCCCCTTGAATGAGTTAGGCACCTTGCATCAATAGCTGTGAAAGTGTTGTACAGTGTTGCTACTGGCAACATTATACAACACTTCTGCAGCTAGTTACTGATGCGGGGTGCCTTGAATGATTTAACTTCAAGTAAAACCTTAACTCTGCCGAACAGCAAGAACACATGCTGTCCTAGATCGGTCCCGCTGGTCCTCAAAATTTAGGGTGCTACACTGCACTGATTCTCATGAGTCCCTGCAGATCTTGCAGATGTCAGTTACTGATCATATAGCTACATAATTTTTGTTCGTGAGGTTTACATTAGTTGCCTACACATATAGATATAAATGATGATTTAACCCATTCAGCCCTGACGAACTACAGCATTAGATGGGTCGAACATGATAATTCAAGGGTAGTGCCAGATTAGCTTGGCGCCGACAGGTGCCAAGCTAATCTGGCACTACAATGGAATTATCATGGTCGATCCATCTCCTGCAACAGGTGCATAGTCGTTAGATGACGGCTCCAAAATTTGGGAAATATGTGCGTCGGGCTGAATGAGTTAAAGATGAAAGCTGAGGCATATGTTTAACTCTAAAGCTGAGACTTTCTACTCATGGTGAATCTACCAATGTCTTCCACTAACACCATCAGAAGTAAAACAGCATATAGGTATCTGACTGTAGATGCCATCACAGAATGACTCACTGCATCCCCCGATTCCTCTGCATGCAAACTTTAACTCATTTGAGACATGTCGCATATGGATGCGCGGCTTTCAGCGCATATCCGTATGCGGCACATCTCTAATGAGTTAACCCCTTGACTGCTGCTGATGACACTCTGCGATTGCTCGGTGGAAAAGACGCTTATAGTTATGCGTCTTTTCAGCAGTCAAGGGATTTGCCCATTTAGCCCCAAAGGTTGCATTTCAGACATTTTGAGGGCATCCCTTTACGACAATGTATCAGCTGAAGGAGATGGATCGACCATGATAATTCTACAGTAATTAGGCATTGAATTATCATGGTCAATCCACCTAGTGCTGTAGGGGCTAAATGGTCAGACACACCTTATTATACAGTCATCCCCCCCCCCCCACCCCCCCCCCCACCCCTAAAAAGAAGTCAATAATGAATTTTTTTTTTTTATGTGTGTGTGCCAATGACATACTATATATTATACAAATAGACCCCCCCCCCCACCCCCCCAATAACCCATTTTTGTGTGTGCCAATGATGTATAAAATAAGCTAAGGAACTTACTACTGCAGGACTGCTTTCTGTCTACTGCCTACTGCTGCTTCAAGTTTACTTTACGGTAAATAATAGCAATAACACCAACAATAACATATAATAATATAGAAAGTGTTGCATTCCATACAGAATATTGTGGGACAGGAACTTGCAAGTGAGTACATCAAAAGGTTATCAAATCACCACGAACAGTGGGGAAAACAGAACAGAGTTTCTGAACAAAACAATAAATAGAAACGTTCAAATCAGTTAGTTATTTGGGTTTAACGCCGAGCAGGCAACTAAGGCCATCTCACGGCGGCGTTTGAATAAGTCAGCCAGTGGAGACAACACATTCTGTTTACGTGTTCAGTACATTTTTAAAACAAACGAATGAAGAAGACATTGAGGAGTGTAGTGGAGGAGACCGATGGTGATAGTACTGAAGGAAAATGTTGAACAACACGTCTGTAACACACAATTTGAAGTGACAGGTTGTATGCCTTCATTGAAGGCATAGATGACACTACAGATTGTGTGTGATAATGTGGTTGCAATTGGATTGTGTAATTAGCTCACATGTCCCAGGTCAACCATGATAGTTCAAGGGTGGTGTCAAAATAGCTTGGCATCTACTGGTGCCAAGCTATTCTGACACTACCCTTGAACTATCATGGTCGATTCACATCCTGTTGTGTGTCATATATAATGAGTTAGTGAGTTGTGTGCAAAACATAAATTAAATGTGTACTGTGCCATAAGCTTGGTTGGTGTGAATCAGTGGAGGTGCACTAGTGGTGTGCTAAGCTTGAGTCTCAAATTGCAAGGTTAGCTGGTACACGTAGAAACCAAACAACAAAATATTAATTTTTCTCTAAAATATATTTTTTTCGAAAAATACTTACTGATGACATGACTAATAGGAAGTGTCTACTATTTGCTCAATTTTAGCCTAAGAACCCGTTGTGTTACAACACAACTCGGGAGGAACTCGGGGAACCCCCAGAGGGGTCGAGAGTTGTCTCCCGTCCCTGCCCTACCGGTTCCGTGTCACATGGTAGACCAACCAGTCCGAATACTTAGCTCGCCAGCGGCAAGTGGAGCAGGTGGGAGGGTCCTCCAAGTCATGTCATTGGTAAGTATATACAGTGGAGTCCAGTTAACACGAACTCGCTTAACACGAATTTCCGGTTAACACGAACCGTTTTTGCATTCCCGGCCAACGGCCTTCTTATTCTGTATTAAAATTTCACTGATAACACGAAATGCTTAACACGAAATTTCGCTTAACACGAAGCTGTTTTCGGTTCCCAACCAGAGCAATTTCACTATTATTCACCTGTTTAACACAAACACATATTCCAGTCTCAAACACCGAAAACCAATTCATGAAAGGGGCTCTACACGTGTCACTCTCGTGCTGTAGTACACATGATACAGATCAGAACGAACTCTAGCCTGTGATTGGCTGAATAGCCTTCAGTTGTTGTAATCCGTCTTCTCATTGGCTAGAGTTTCTGAACTGTATTCATGCATCATTCATGTACCAACACAACCCAACACTCCCTCACTTCAGTTAACCACCGATCGTGGCTACCAAAACAGAAGTCGATTACGCTTGAAGTGAGAAACAAAATTAAAGAGATCCGGCCATGATTGTCTCTCTACATGGGCTGTCAATAACGCAAGACAGACTTCGATCATGGCATTTTTTAAATGACTTTGACCGTGTTGCTTTTACCGATGCGAGATTGTACTTCAGCCTGTGTTGCTTTTACTTTACTATGGATTTTACATTAAATACGTGAGCTGTACACGTTTCCTTGTGTTTTCCTAGCGAGCTGAAGGTAAGGTAAGCATATTTAGTACGATAATGTGCACTTTCAACTTCGTACTCATTCATGCACGCATCTCTTACACACTTTTTCCTTGCCGGGAGGGCCGTGAATCAATTTTGAGGTCATATTGGTTAACACGAAATACGTTTAACACGAAGTGATTTTCCGTGTCCCCAGAAATTCGTGTTAAGCGGACTCCACTGTATTTTAGAGAAAAATTAATTTGTTTCCTCAAAAACATTACCGATGACATGACTAATAGGAAAAATTGTGATAAGGAGGCGGGTGCCGCGTTCAACACACCCGTAAGGGGTAAACCAGAGCCGTCCTTCCTGTCGCAAACTCCCGACAATTTTAGCTAAGTGTATACCTACGGCGCCTGAAGCGCCGGGAGGGAGTGTTGCGCCGCAGAGATGTCCCCCACCAGCGCGAGGTTGTCTCGCTGGCCTGCCAGATCCCTGAGGTAGAAGCGGGCGAAGGTCGATTCTGTCTTCCAGCCCACGGCTGTCACGATGTCTTTGACAGCGCAGTTCCGGTCGAACGCGACGCTCGTGGCCATGGCCCGTACCTCGTGTGTGCGTATGTGAAGCCTCTTTGCTCCCTGCAGGGAGAGGTCCTAGTAGGCGGACCGTATGACCCATTGTAGCCAGGAAGATATCGTCTGGGCTGTTATGTCAGATCTGCCCGGGTTTCAATGGTAGGAAGAGGCGTGAGCGTCCTCTGCGGACGGTTTTGGATCGTCACAGGTAAACGCGAAGGGCGTGCACAGGATCTTGTTGCCTGGTCTCCTGGGGAAAAATCTCGTTTCTCAGCGGCCGTAAGGTGATCACCTGTGGTGCGGTCAGAGGAGACCTAGTCTTGGCAAGGAAGGCAGGTTCCCTGGGGAGCTGTACTGAACCATCCGCTCTGAACTGCAGGCAAGCAGGGAGCGCTGACAGGGCGTGTAGCTCGCTAACTTGGGCCGCGGTGTCAAGGGCCAACAGGAAGCATGTCTTCCGAGTCAAATCCGCAAAGTGGGCCAAGGGCAGCGGTTCGAACCTGGCAGAGTTAAGCCACGTCAGTACCCAGGGTAGGTCCCAGTGCAGAATGAGCGAGCGAGGAACTGGTTGCTGCAGGCCGAAATGAGTCATAAGGTTGGCGAGGTCTTTGCAGTCCCCGGGATCCGGGCGGCCGAGCTGCCGGTGTGTGTCAGCAGTCATGGACAGGCACCCCCTGATGGTGATAGGGGCCAACCCCTGGTCTCCAAAGAGCCAGAGGAAGAAGTCCGCAAGCTGGGGATTCGTCAGTTCGGTGGGGGTGAGGCGCTGGTTGTCGCACCAGGAGCACAGGACTCGCCATTTTCCCTTGTAGACACATCTGGTCGAGGGTCTGCGGGCAGTACTGCTGCATTTGAGAAGCCTCTAGAGGAGAGGGCTTGTCGCACAATCTCCAAGCGTGAAGGAGCCGCCGCTCTGGGCACGGGTGGAACAGCGGCTGGCGGGGTTGCTTGAGCATGGTGCTTGGTGTAGGTAGCAGCAGGGGGGGGGGGGGGGGGGGTGGCGAGGCTGAGGAGGTCGGTGGTCCAAGAGCGGTTCCAGGAGAATGGGGCGACCAAACAGACGACTGCATTGCATCCTCGAAGCTTGAGAAGGACTTTGGGGACGAGAACCGTCGGGGGTAAGTGTACGCAATGAGACCGTCCCAGGGAATGGAGAGCGCATCAACCGCCCAGGCAAGGAGGTCTGGGATCTGGGAGACGAAGAGGGGAAGCTGGTGATTGCACCTCGTGGCGAATAGGCCGATCATAGGAATCTCCCAATAAGTGCAGATCATCCGAAAGATGTCCCTGCGAAGCGTCCATTCCATGTGCAGAAACTGGCCGCACCGGGAGAGGCCTCCGACTGGTTGCATAGGAGGAGGTCGTCTAAGTAGTTCGACGTCGGACTGGAAGACGACTGATGGGCCTTGGCCACTACAGCGTCCATGATGCGGGTGAACCCCCAAGGGCTGAGGTTGAGACCAAACGGGAGGGCCCGAAACTGGTAGACGACACCGTTGACTGCGAAACGGAGGTATCTTCTGGAAGCCTGGTGCATCGGGACGTGGAGATACGCGTCGGACAAGCCCAGGCCGATCGCGAAGTCTCCGGGCTGCACAGCGGCCCTCAGGGCCCTGGCGGTCTCCATACGAAAGGTCGGGGTCGAGATATGCTTGTTCAGAGCCGAGAGATTGATGACGGGTCGCCCCTTTCCGCCTGACATTGGCACTACGAAGAGGCGGCTGTAGAAGGCTGGAGAGTCTGGGCACCGCACTACCTCTGTGGTGGGCAGCTGGAAAGCGCGGAGGGGGGGGGGGGGGCAGCTTTGCGGGGCCAGCGGTTGGAGTTGGCGTCCTTCACCGATTGCCACTAGTCGCTGAAGAGCAGAGTACCTCCAAGGGGGGCGCGATGCAGCTGAGTACGCAGATCGGGAGGCATCCCCCGGCAGGCTTGAAGCAAGGAATCCTGACGCAACAAGTCGCAATGGCGGCAGCTGCCATGGCGGCATTTAGACCCCTCAGAAGGTCAGCGGGCTTGGCAGTGGATGCAGTCCTGTGGTAAGCACCTTTGGCGTGTGTCCGACGTGTCGTCCGTTCCAAAACGTCGGGTCAGGGAGGAGTGGTTACTTCTCCGGAAGCGGATGGGGGCGGCCGGTCGGTCGCTAGCTGGCATAGGGTGCTCGCGGCTGCCATGGCATTGACCGAAGAATGGTACGCCGGCCGGTTGGCCACTTCCGCGAGAGCGAGAAGGTCTCCCAGTAGGGGTGTGATCGATGTGTGCCAGGCGTCCTCAATGCGACGAATGAAGGCTTGGGTCAGGAGCTCCAGGAACCCCGAACAAGCCAAGGTGTTACAGACGAGGGTAGCTGTCCTATCCAACCCACGGGGGAAGGAACTTCTGAGCAGAGTGGGGCTTGCGCCAAGCTGGTGGGCGTCTGTCACGGGGGGAGCGACTGCGATGCTGGGAGCGGGGACGATGAGCCCTCACAGGCGAACTCCTGGCGGGGCGCCTCCAGGGAGAAGACGAACGGCGTCGAGAGCGTCGGGGGCAAGGGAACAGAACGTTGCGAGGGAGCGCGCGATGAAGCGGCGCGCGATGAGGACGAGGAGGGTCGGGGGCTGCGGCCACAATCGTGGTGTGTGGTCCTGCCCTTCCAATGGCGCTCGTCGGGCGAGCGAGAGTGTCTGGAGCTGGTGGCGGAACGGGGAACGCCGGGGCGCAAGTCTCTGCTGGCCGGGCTCAATGAGGCGGGCGCTCTGCCAGCATTTAGACCCCTCAGAGGAGTCAGCGGGCTTTTCGAGGAGAGACATACGAAGACTGCCAGTTACTAAGGCACGGCGCAAGGCGCGATGCTGCAGGCCGGGCTCAGTGAGGCGGGCACTCTGCCGGCATTTAGACCCCTCAGAAGGTCAGCGGGTTTGGCAGTGGATGCAGTCCTGTGGTAAGCACCTTTGGCATGTGTCCGACGTGTCGTCCGTTCCAAAACACCGGGTCAGGGAGGAGTGGTTACTTCTCCAGAAGCAGATGGGGGCGGCCAAGGAGCCGGTCGGTTGCTAGCTGGCATAGGGTGCTCGCGACGGTAGAAACTCCAAAGGTGAGACCACCGTCTCGGGCCAGGACGAGCAGACATCACAGAGGTGGTCTGAGGAGCAGCCAGCACTGGGGATGGTCATCGGTCGGGCACTGGAAGTCGCCACATAGGCAGCATGTAAGCACCTGGGAGGTGCAACACATATCAGGCATGCTACCGAGCGTGGGCACCTGAGAGCATAATACAAGCGACAAAGAGGTGCCTCTGGTCAAATCAACTGCAACACATGTCCGACACAACATGCTAAAAAGGCGAGGGCACAAGAGGACACGCCAAGCTAAGATGAGCGTTGGGCACACAATGGTACAACAAAGTACAAACGAAATGAAGCGCAGCTGACCAACGGTGGCGCTAACCACCCGTAAATGGCGAGGGCACGAGAGGCCCTGCCAAGCTAAGACGAGCGTCGGGCGCGCAATGGTACAACAAAGTACAAGCAAAACGTAGTGCCGCTGAACAACTGGCGCTATCCACCTGCTAGCGGCGAGGGCACGAGGGGCCCCGCCAAGCTAAGACGAGCGTCGGGCGCGCAATGGTACAACAAAGTACAAGCAAAACGTAGTGCTGTTGAACAACTGGTGCTAGCCACCCGCTAACGGCGAGGGAACGAGGGGCCCCGCCAAGCTAAGACGAGCGTCGGGTGTCAGAATATACGACGTATGAAGAGAAAACGAGGCGCCCCAGGTGCACCTGGCGCCCGGCTCGGGGCCCAGCCGAGGGCTGTTACTGCTACCTCTCAGGTTAAGTGGGGACGGGGGGGGGGGGGGGGGGGGGGGAGGGGGGGGGGGGACTTGCGCTATAGAAGAGTTATATATTATTATTATTATTAACCTCCATAACACCGGCCCGGCGCAAGGTGGGAAACGCGGACCACAACAGGCAGGCGCAGAAGAGGCAACGGTAGCCCAAGCAAACGAAGCCCTCTCAGCAGGAAACCAGCAGAGGAGGAGCTCAGCAGCACAGGCAGTGGAGAACACGAAGTCCGAAGTCGAGCGCAAGCAAGAAGACCGGTCACCGGTAGCAGCAACACAGGTAAAGTCCAAGGCTAACGCTGAGCATGTCTTCACAGCGCGAGCTAAGTATTCCGACTGGTTGGTCTACCACGTGACCCGGAACCAGTAGGGCAGGGACAGGAGACAACTCTCAGCCCCTCTGGGGGTTCCCCGAGTGCCTCCCGGGTTGTGTTGTAACACAACGGGTTCTTAGGCTAAAATTGAGCAAGTAGTAGACACTTCCTATTAGTCATGTCATCGGTAATGTTTTTGAGGAAACAAATAAATAAATCAATGAACAAACAAAACAGAACAATAGCTGAATAAACACATGAACAACAAAAGAGACAAAACTACAAGAACAGCTCCCACTGCTTACAGTCTGTATGATTGGAGATTACTGACACAGGGGACTGCGAAGAAATAAATGAAATAGCATACAAGCGTAAGTCTTGATGGGACTACTCAGCATGCATTTATGATTAAACAGAAGCAAAACAAGAGTGACTACTTTTCAAATCAACACCAGTCTGAAAGACTGTCAGTTTACAATTGCAGTGAGAAGACATACATACGCTAATTCTGACTGCAACTTCTCTAAATGAAGAGTTTAAGGAACTAGCAAAAGTACATGAAAATATCAAAAACAAGAACTGCAAAGCCCTAATGATTCATCATTGAGAGAGGTCATCCCAAATGACATGTTTAGAAAGGTCTTGCCAGAAAGTATTCCTGTACTAGTTTGAAGTCTAGTTTGATCAGTTTCCAAAAAATGCCAATGCAAAAGTTTACAACCCAACATGCACTATCGATGATGGACAGACCAATGAATGTGCCAGTAAACTGACTTACTTTTGCTACAAAATAAGTCATACAATAACATGTGTTTAACACATTCTACCAGGACCAAAACCCCCAAATGTTGAAGTTGCCCTCTGAAGGATTGTATTACAATTCCGGAGACAGATCGAGCATGATAGTTCAAGGGTTGTGCCAGAATAGCTTGATGCCTATGGGTGCCAAACTATTCTGGCATCACCCTTGAACTATCATGCTCGATCCATGTCTTGCTGTGTGGTGTGTCGGGGCTGAATGAGTTTTAAAAAATCCAAACTGCTGGACCAACATGTTTTCCAAATTAGGTGTGGTCTCACTACTAGTACAGAGGTTTGAGTGTGCATGCATTGTGTTTGTTTATGTAATTCAAGTTACAAGTACACAGTATATACTACACGACATGCTTTACAAATGACAAACCTGCTGTAGATAGTGGAAAAAGGGAAATATCTAGCTTGGTGAGTACATTTATAAACACGACACATATCACAAACTGCAAAAATAAATACATTCTAAATTTGACAGAAGTCAGCGAAAAGCAGCAGCAGGATTGGAAATTGTGGAAAATGAGGTGAAAATGTAAATGATACTGACAGAACGACAGATAACCTCATATGTGTGCTTGTTGTGTGTGATTTTGGACCTAGTGCCTCTGTCATAAGGTTCAAACTCACAGACCAGCACACATAATAAACATGAGTGATCCAAATACACAAAACAAGAGGATTGACACTGACTGAACATGTTCACTGGCTGTCCATGCGAAACTGAAGTATATGTTACCTGTGGGAGTGGGTGACCATTTGGCTGCAAGAATGACATGTCTAAAGCATGAAATGGCTGTACAGATGGAATGACAAAGCAACTACATGGCAATAATACATGTCCAGTACCTTTTGCAGGAGTAATCCTCAGATAGACTCACTAGGGGAGGATACTGCATGACTGAGCCCCAGCAGTAAAACGTTTTCAGGCCCATGGCGGCTGCAGTGGGCCCACGCAGTCGTGCGCGTCATGGGCCTGAGTCTTTGTTTACTGGGTGTGCAGGCCCCTGCAGCTGACTTCCGCCTGATGGACTTTGCATACTGGGTTGCAACAAGTACACTATTATTCAAATGAGATGCTATAAGCATCTCATTTGAATAGAAGTGTACTTGTGGCAAGCATCAAATCTGAATACTGGTAGAAGTGTACTTGTGGCATACTCTCTGAGTGGGTCTATCTTGGGAGTACAGTACACGAAAGCTGATAATTCACTCAATAGATAAATAAAGAAGCAGTGTTTATACACACAGTGCACCACTTTATGATCATCATTAAATGGCAGCCCAAAATTATGGATTAGCAATATACTATAAAACAAGAGCATTGGTCAGTATCTCGACCCTGTTACTGCACTGCAAATACACTTAACCCTTTGGTTGTTGTTAACGGGTTTTTCCTATTGACAGCCAAAGGGTTAAGCAAACTTCTCCCAAATATTGTTCTCTAAAATATGTTGATTAAGAATGATATTCAATACACCGAGTGCACACAGTATTAATGTGACTGCAATAATCATGTGTCCTGTTAACAAAGATGTAGGTACAAAGAGTGAATGTGTATGCCGTCTACAATACATTACATCTATATATTATGCAGCAATTTGGCAATAACAGTACCAGTACGCAACAGTTATTTAAGTTAAATTCACATCTGAGTTTACTGACAGTACGGCATACCGAAGGTTCCATGTGTAAAAATCATATCACTTTTTCTAGAGTGCCTGCCTAAAAATCATATTATCCTTTTTGTCAGTATCGGTACAGTCTGTAACACATTTAGTCCCAGCGCGCTACTGCAGGGGATGGATAGACCATGATAATTCAAGGGTAGTGCCAGATTAGCTTGGCGCCGTCAGGTGCCAAGCTAATCTGGCACTACCCTTGAGTTATCATGGTTGATCCATCTTCTTCTACTGGTAAGTAGTCGATATGTGGGAAATGTGGCCTTGCGGTTAAATAGGTTAAGCATTGGGCAGGAGTAAATTTCAAAGTCTTCACGCATGGAACTCTGGAATATGACTGAAGAAATGTGTAAATAAGTACGCCTATCAGAGAGATTTAGCTGATGAAAGCAAGTACAGCGAAATAAGCTATGCACAGCAAAAGAACGGTGCAATTACAAAGTCCTTCCACTCACTTTTCAGCTGCACGATGTACCGAGTGACTTGCGGGATGCTATTGCCGTCGCTGATCCTGCAAGCGTACGTGCCGGTGATGTCATCGGCAATGTTCCTGATGACCAGCGTCCCGTTGTTGTAGATCTGGAATCGGCTGTCAGATGACAAGTAGTACCTGCAGGGAGTGTCAGAAATTAATCAGAAACTGAAAACAGAGCAAATACACTTGCTTGACCATTCACACACTCAGCTCTCAGGTTTGAACATTTTGGAGTTATCCACTGAAGCTATTCTGACACCACCCTTGAACTATCATAGTCGATCCATGTTTTGTTATCATGTGTTTGGGTTGTATGGGATAAAAGAAGAACAGTCTGTGCCTTTCTGGGATGAAACAAAATCTGGCTGGCCAGGACACCAAAAAAACCGTGCAATCCTAAAATACAGACAAGACTCACCCACCTCGATACCAGGATACGGCGCTCAGCATCAGACCAAAATGATGACAATGATGTTGATAAAGACAATGATGATTAAATAAACAACTAACCCATCTCGATACCAGGAGATGGCACTGCCAGGTGAGAAACAGTCCAGCTGGGCTGTGCTGCCACGGTTAGCCAGCACTTGGTTTCCATCTTCAGATGGTCGGATCACCACACCGTCATCTGCAATAAATTAAAGAAAGGTTGTAAATCACATTAACCCTGATCATTCAGAATACACCAGTGTGTGAAATAAGTTTGACTAAAATAGTTCAAGGGTGGTGCCAAAATAGCTTGGCGCCTCTAGGTGCCAAGCTATTCTTGCACCACCCTTGAACTAAAGATATTGGTCTATATCCTTATCTGTAAGTACTATAATGTAGCTTGTACCAGTAAACTGTACAGCAGTCTTGGACGAAGCATGAACCTGGTGGGAAACATAAAATCTAAGGGAAATAACCTGGCCAATCTGACACAGAATCATTGTCCATACAGCAGTGATGCTTTAGAGGACACAACTGAAATGCTCAGTGTCATATTATAAGTTATTGGTCGGACGGGTTCGCTACACGGACCTTTGTAGGCCTGAGGGAGGTCAAAGGAATCATTGTACCCCAAAGGCCTGAGGGGTACAATGATTCCTTTGACCTCCCGAAGGCCTACAAGGGTCTGTGCAGCAAACCCCTCCGACCAATAACGTATTTGTTTTCATTCCTCCACTATTTTCATAAAAGAAATCAAGAAGACATCTTCCAAACTGGATCAGGCCAGACATGACTGACGTCAAAGGAATAAACATTTATACATAATAGACTGATGATGTAATTTAAAATATTTCATGATGTTGTCGTCTCCAGTACCGAGTGTGCTTGTTGTTTCGAACAACACTATGCAACCTTTTACTTTAGAACGTTTTGGTGATCTTTTATAGAACAAAACTCGCATCCAAGATGCGTCATAGAGAGGGCTACAAAAATTCCGCCATTTTTAGCTACAGGGGTTTTTATATCACGGTCACATGGTACAGTTTGCGCTAAAGTGACTGGTCGTGTGACGTAGGGAGGAAAACAATGTATTTTATTACCTCTGCAGTTCGTGCGAGCCATATCAATGGCTGGTGTATATCCATCGTCACAGCAACCAAACCGGCTGTACGCGCACTGCACGGGGGGCTGGTACGTTGACTCTGTTGTTGTTTCCGGAACTGATTTACAAAGGAGAAAATAAGAAAACATTCCCTACTGTCAGCACATATTGGTGAGAAACACAGATTGAGTGCAGTTTCTCAACTGGGTTATTCTGTTTGTCAAAGAGCATAGATTCTCTTGAGCCCCTGCTGCTGCAAGGGCTCATGAGAATCTATACCTTTTGCTGGCAGGACATAGCCACAGTTACCCCTAATCTCCATCTCTGAGAGTGAAGATATCATCAGCATTGTAGTCAGCCACATTGCAGCTTTTCTTATTGACCTAGTCAAAAAAGGAAGGAAAATGAAAGTTTCAATCAAGATTCAAATACATGTGCACTTTGATTTAATGGACAAAATATGACAATGGAAGCAAGGTAACGGAACACAAATATTCCCTAATCCCATTCATTGTTACCCAAGGTATGCAGAAAATCATAATAGACATCCTCAAGCTAATGATAGGTGGATATTCACGTTGCCTGTCCACCATGTTCATTATCAATTAACCCATTTAGCCCCAAGGCATTACAGCAGGAGATGGATTGAGCGTGATAATTCAAGCATAGTGCCAGATCAGCTTGGTGCCATGAGGCACCAAGCTAATATGGTACTACCCTTGAATTATCATAGTTGATCCATCTCCTGCAACTGGTACATAAATGTTAAGTGACACCCACAAAATTTGGAATATGCAGCCTTGGGGTTAAATGAGTTAAATTTGTAGTGCGAGCAGACATGGTCCTTGTATCATTAACCCCTTTGTACATGCAGCCAAAGGTACTGTAAACAGTGTGTGTGTGTCTGTACAGTAAACAGTATTGATAGCTGCATGCACATGGGGGTTAATATTCTCTACCCATGTGAAACACATCTTTCCTCTACCTTTCTCCGTTAACGGTATCTGCCTGTTCACACAGCGTTGCTCGCACTCTTCTCTTGAGTCGAAGCGATTGCCATTGCCGTCACAACCACCGTAATAAAAGCGAGAACAGTGGGCTTTTTCAAAGTCGTAATACCAATGGATGGTGTAGTTTGAGCACCGCCCCCGTTCGTTGGGCATTTCGCACACGTCCTTTTGGGGTACTGAGTGAGTGTGGGGTGAGGGAGTTGGTGAGGAGAAAGAAACAATGTTAGAACAGTGGTCAACAAAAACTGTGAAAATGTTATAGAAACTTTAATGTTCACCTTTTGGCTGCGAGTATTGGTTTTTGATGCAATAATTCTTGCAGGGATCATGGCGACAAAACCTGCTACTGACAGCCAAGGGGAAAATGCATTTTGGATCACACTTACAGACACAAATGGTGCACATTTTCACCAATATATCACAACACATATCAACAACAACAGAACCATGACAGCTCAAGCATGGTGCCAGGTGGAACCCATAGGCTGTCATGATCAAACCATCCCCAGTAGTGCTGTGCACAGCAAGTCTAACTATGCATCATTTGCATCTGAAAGTGAAAGAGTGAATTATTCCAACAAATCAATTATTAAAGAATTAGGGCATTAGAAAAACTTCAGTTGTATTTTCATATGGTAAAATGAGTTTGTAACGATAACAGACATCATGAAAACCTCGCTCCCCCAAAAAATGTACTGATCAAATCTGTGCATAGTTTGTGTTAAAAAACCCGTTATTAATCCATTTAGCTCCGACACACCTGAGCAGGAGATAGGTCGACCATGATAATTCAAGGGTAGTGCCTGATCAGCTTGGTAAAAAAATTAAATGGGTTAACCCTACTGACTGCTGCTGACAAAACCGCTGGGCGCAAAAGACGCGCATTTCCTAGTCAGTGGCAGTCAAAAGAGTAATAATGCATCAATAATAAACCCAGAACCAGTGTAATACTCATCAATATTTTCAGCCATAAAATTTGTTGTGCAAAACAGTCATACTAGAAAAGAAACCCAAAAGACAAACATCATCAACAGAAGATGAAACACTTGTAAAACAGCCATCAACACATTCTGCCCCAGGACCGAAATCCCCAAATTTTGAAGTTACCCTCTGAAGACTGTATTACACTTCTGGAGACAGATTGAGCGAAATAGTTCAAGGGTGGTGCCAGAATAGCTTGGCGCCTACAGGCGCCAAGCTATTCTGGCACCACCTTTGAGCTATCACGCTAGATCCATGTCTTGCTGTGCTGTGTTGGGGCTGAATGAGTTTAAGATACACTGTAATAAACACAAATAATAAATTAAGTACAGTTGAAAAACATTCCAATGAAATCAAATGTTATTTGTCTCAACTGTTAAAAAAGTATAATTGATTAATGTTTAAACAAATGAATAACAAAAAGAAAGTCATACCAAATGGAGCGACTGTTGGTTGAACTGGCCTTGGAGTGACCACAACACAAAGGTTGGAACACTCCTCTTCTGTCTTGAACTGGTTGCCATTGCCGTCACAGCCTCCGTAAATAAAGCGCTGACAGCGTCTCAAAGCATCGTCATAATACCACAAAATGTTGTAGCCGCGGCAAGGACCGCCATCCGGAGGGAGGCTGCATACCTAGACAGAAACATTTACATGTGCTTTACATACGACAGACTACTGTCTGTTCTCTACTCTTCTCCCCCCCGCCCCCCCTTCCCCCCCCCCCCCCCCCCCACAAAATGTTGTAGCCGCGGCAAGGACCGCCATCCGGAGGGAGGCTGCATACCTAGACAGAATAGACAGAAACATTTACATGTGCTTTACATATGACAGACTACTGTCTGTTCTCCCCCCCCCCCCCCCAACCCCTCCCCCAACAAAAAAACCCCCAAACAAAACAAACATGGAAGACAGGAATGCGCACAGTATTACACTCTCGGCCCCAGACCCGCTAAGAGGGTCGAGTCATGCCGATTACAATCCCTGCCTCTATTCCCCAACCTCCTGAGGTGACAATAACAGTCACAGTGATGACTTGTGGTATGTTAACCCCTTCACTCCTGAGAAAAAGTGAACCTGATCCAAATGCAAGAGGTATAAGACACAGATCCCATGAGCCCCTGCAGGCACGCAGGCTCTTTGTGACCAGTCTCAGTTTCCTTGGATGGTTGGAGCTCATTGGCGTTGAAGTAACGAAGATTTCAAAAAACATAATCTGTGACCTCTGGCAGAGACGGGGTTAGATGAAGTAAGATCATTCAGCCCCAACACAGCATAGCAGGAGATGGATGACCATGATAATTCAAGGGTAGTGCCAGATTAGCTTGGCGCCTGATGGCGCCAAGCTAATATGGCACTATCCTTGAATTGTCATGGTTGATCTACCTCCTGAAACTCGTACAAGTCGTTAAGTGACACCTCCAAAATTGTGAAATGTTGCTGTGGGGTTCAGTGGGTTAATTAAATTCTACCCTGCAGCTGTCACGGTCAATACATCCACTGCCTGTTGCATGTCAGGAATGAGCAAGTGCAAATCAAGCAGTTGTCAAACATGAATCACTGTACACTTACTTGTCTTGTCTTGGTCTGAGGAATGATGGCACCACCAGCACACTTGCGTTGACAGGCACTTAGTGAAGCGAAGTTGTTCAAGTTACCTTGGCAACCCCCGTAGGTAAACTGTTGGCACTGGCCAGAGGTTGAATTGTAGAAATAGCGTTGGAGGCCCGCACGACAAGGTCCTGTCATCTGGGGCTGCTTGCAAATGTCTGTACAGAAAATGGAACATGCTTTGCACGTCTTATGTACTGGTACCCCATTTCAAGCAGTAACAGGACCTGCAAATGCACTTAAAGTTTTCACAACAATGTCAAATGGTAAAACAAAGTGTTGAAAAACGTATTTTTCTTTAAAATAAGTTTTTTTGAAAAATACTTACCGATGGTATTACAACTAGGAAATGTTTCTTAGCTAGTCTAATTTTAGCCCAAAAATTGTTGTGTACGATAATGGCCATGATGGCAGGAGAGGGGCGCCATAGGTTAGGCGGAAACCCGGTAGCCTCCCTTCCGGTTCAACCACGCATGTGCTCAGTGCTCAAATCACCAGTCAGTTTCTTAGCGGAGCAGCGGCGAGCGGGGCAGGTGGGAGGGACCTTCGAGTAATACCATCGGTAAGTATTTTTCAAAAAAACTTATTTTAAAGAAAAATACGTTTGTTTTCTCAAAACACATTACCGATGGTATTACAACTAGGAAGAATCCCGAAAAGGAGGTGGGTGCCGCTAACCGCCCCTACCCCTGCCATCGAAGCTACTAGAAGAGTCCACCCCAAGCAACCTCCCTCTAATTTTAGTGAAGATACCTACGGCACCTAGGGCGCCGGGAGGGAGTGTTGCACCGCCACGATG
Organism: Semisulcospira habei; assembly: GCA_036245525.1. Classification (NCBI taxonomy): domain Eukaryota; kingdom Metazoa; phylum Mollusca; class Gastropoda; family Semisulcospiridae; genus Semisulcospira; species Semisulcospira habei. Next base: position 75,826,761 of record BTPG01000004.1, on the reverse strand, counting down.
TCTCCCACCAGCGCTAGGTTCTGCCGCTGGCCGGAGAGGTCCCTCAGGTAGAAGCGAGCGAAGGTGTTCTCTGTTCGCCAGCCCACAGCCGCCACGATGTCCTTGACCGCACAGTTGCGTTCGAATGCGAGGCTCGTGGCCATGGCTCTGATCTCGTGCGCCCTGATCCTCATGCGTTTTGCCGCATCAGGGGCGAGTTCCTGGTAGGCGGATCGTATCACCCACCGAAGCCAGGAGGATATAGTCTGGGCTGAGATGTCGTTTCTACCTGGGGACAGAGGAAGAAAAAGGCGGGTGCGTCCCCTGCGGAGGGGCTTGGTCCGGCGCAGGTACACACGTAACGCTCGAACTGGGTCCTGTTGCCGGGACTCTCGATCGGAGCGTGGTTCTCTGAGAGGTAGTATGGTGACCAGGTGTGGTGCCACGAGTGGAGATCTGGTCTTGGCTAAGAAGGTCGGGTCGGGAAGCAGCTGCACCGAACCGTCCGTCCGGAACTGTAAACAGTTGGGGCGAGTAGAGAGGGCGTGCAGCTCACTGACTCTGGAGGCTGAGGCGAGGGCTAGCAAGAAGCAGGTCTTCCGCGTCACGTCCGGTAGTCTCGCCAGCTGTAACGGCTCAAAGCGGGCCGAGTTGAGCCAAGTAAGGACCCAAGGTAGGTCCCAACGTGGCAGCAGTGTACGTAGAGCGGGACGATGCAGACCGAAATGGCCCATCAGATCGGCGAGGTCCTTGCAGGCGCCCGGGTCGGGACGTCCTAGATGCCTGTAAGTATCAGCGATCATGGCCAAGTAACCTCGAATGGTGATGGGAGCTAAACGCTGGTCGTGAAAAAGCCAGAGGAAGAAATCCGCCAGCTGAGGGACTGTCAACTCGGTGGGGGAGAGGCGTCTGTCGTCACACCAGGTGCTGAGAACTCTCCACTTGCCCTCGTAAACTCGTCTGGTCGAGGCTCTGCGGGCTGTAGCGATCGCGTCCACTGCCGCACCTGAGAAGCCTCTAGCGGAGAGGGCTTGCCGGACAACCTCCAGGCGTGGAGGAGGAGACGTTCTGGACAAGGATGGTACAGCGTCTGCCGCGGTTGCTTGAGCATCGTTCGTGGAGTGGGTAGCTGTAGTGGGGGGGTCGTCGCCAGATTCAGGAGGTCGGTCGTCCACGACCTGGTCCAACAAAACGGGGCCACCAGAAACAGGATAGTGTTGCTGCCCCTGAGCTTGAGAAGAACCTTGGGGATGAGGACCGTGGGTGGGTAGGCGTAGGCGACCCGTCCATCCCAGGAGATGGAGAGGGCGTCCACTGCCCAGGCCAAGGGGTCTGGAATCGGCGAGACGAACAGAGGGAGTTGGCGATTCCATCTCGTGGCAAATAGGTCGATCATGGGTGACTCCCAGGTAGCGCCGATCATCCGAAAGATGTCTGGACGCAGTGACCACTTGGTGTGCAGTAGCTGACCGCGACGGGAGAGGGAGTCGGCCAGCACATTCAAGTGGCCCGGGATATGTCGAGCACGGAGAGAAATGTCCCGATCCTCGCACCACCGGAGCACTTGGTACAGGAGGATGCAGAGAGATGGGGAGCGGGTACCGCCCTGCTTCTGGATGTAGGCGACGACCGTAGAGTTGTCCGACAACACCAGTAGCTCCCGGTGAAGCAGGCGAGCTTCCCACACACGAAGGGCTTGCCAGACGGCTTCCAGTTCCAACCAGTTGATGTGTCGGTCCCGGAGATCCAGGTCCCACCGGCCGGAGGCCGTCTCGAAGGAGGGTAGAAGGTGTGCTCCCCAACCGGAGAGGCTCGTGTCTACGCAGATGGAGAGGGAGGGCGGTGGCGAGAACAGCGGCACTCCTGTTGCGAGCCAGAGGGGGTCCGCCCAGCGTAGAAGGTGAGGACGGAGCAACGACGGAATCGGAACCGGAGACTCTAGGTCGGAGGTCGATGGACGCCAGTGTAGCAGAAGGTGCAACTGTAGCGGCCGGGAGTAGAGACGTCCTAACGGAATAAGGTCTGCTGCCGCGCTCATCAGCCCCAGCAACTGAAGCCACTGCCTGGCGGGAATCGAAGACTTCTGGGATACCTGCCGAGCTAGTTCCGCCAGCTTCTGAATGCGGGGTTCGGGCAGCCAGACGATATTGCGGTCGGTGTAGAACTCCATGCCTAGGTGGACGAAATGGCGTGACGGCACGAGGTCGGACTTGCCGAAGTTGACTATGAAGCCCAGCGTCTTGAGGAGCTGAAGCAAGGCATCCCGGTCCACCTCCAAGGCGGCAGAGGCCTGATTCTTCAGGAGCAGGTCGTCCATGTAGTTGGACGTGGGGCTCATGGAGGTCCGACGGGCTTTGGCTACCACTGCGTCCATGATGCGTGTGAAGACCCATGGGCTGAGGTTGAGGCCGAAGGGAAGTGCGCGGAACTGGTATACCACACCCTCGAAGGCGAAGCGTAGATAGCGTCTGGACGCTGGGTGCATGGGCACGTGAAGGTAAGCATCCGCGAGGTCCAGGCTGATTGCAAAGTCGAGGGGTTGCACCGAGGCACGCAGGGCCCGAGCTGTCTCCATGCGAAAGCGTGGAGCTACTATAAACTTGTTGAGCGCGGACAGGTCGATCACAGGACGCCACTTGCCGCCCGGCTTGGGAACTACAAACAGCCGGCTGTAGAAAGCTGGGGAGTCGAGACGCGTCACCACCTCTGTCGCTGCTTTCCGAAGTAGGGCGGTCACCTCGTTGCGCAGAGCGTCTGCCTTGAGCTGGTCTGTCGGAACCAAGGTCCACGCCGGAGTACGTTGCAGTGGGGGCGGGGACCGAAAGGAGATCCGCAGACCGAGGGAGATGGTTGAAAGAATCCAGGGGTCGTCCGGGAACAGCGCCCGCCAGGCGGCGCTGTGCCGTGCGAGCCTCCCGCCGACCGGAGGTCCCAGCGCGGTCGACGGAGCCCGAAGGTGGAGAACGTCAGAAGGCCCTGCCCCGCCCGGGGCGTCGGGCAGGCTTGGGCCAGGTCCTGGGAGCGGGGGCCGAAGAGGATCCTGCAGTGGGACGGGTACGGGGGAAGGCAGGGGGCCTGGGGGGGAGACGTCCACCTCTGGTGTAAGGCCGGGAAACGGGTCTAGCCGCCCGCAGGGGGCGACCCTGGGTCCTGCGGGTATGTTGAAAGGGAGTAGGTACTGTACGACTTGGCCAGGTGTCCTTGTTTGCCTCTTTAACCGCTAACCAAGTGGGGCCAAAGAGAAGTTCTCCGCCAAGGGGCGCCTGACGAAGTTGGAGCTTTAGGTCATTGGGGAGAGGGCAGGAGCGGAGGAGGAAATCCCGACGCAAAAGGTCACAGTTGGCCGCCGCAGCCATAGCGTTGACACAGGTGTGGTAGGAGGCCCGGTTACCAGAGACGGCCAGGGCTAGCAGATCCCCCAGCAGCGGCGTAAGGGACGGATGCCAAGCCTCCTCTACGCGACGAACCATGGCTTGCGTCAGAAGGTCAAGAAATCCCGCGGAGGCTAAGGCGTTGCGTATGAGATTACCTGTCTGATCGATTCCTGGAAGCAGAGGGGTCCGTGCCGGAATCGCCGCCAGGGCCCAAGCAGCTGGGTCCGGTTTGGGTAGTGCGCAGGTAAAGCTCTGAGTATGTCCCGCGTACCAAGATTGCCGAAAAAACATGTGTAGGTCCGCCGGCCACTTAGAGTCATTGAAGAATCCAGCGGCGCCCAAGTGTCCCTGCGCGAGTCGAGCCGAGAACGCGTCCCGTAGGCTGCTGAAACCCGGAGGTTGAGGAAGAGTTTTAAAAGTCTTGGTATGGAGTTCCGCATCTACATAGGCCGCGGCCTTCTTCTTCGCAGGCGGAGAAGGAGGACAGTCTTCCGGCGGCAGGCACGCCGAGATGATGCGAGCTGCCTCGTCCAGGGCACGCAGAGTCTCCAACCTGTGTCCCACTGCTGACGGATGTTGTTCCTGCTCATCTTGATCCACGTCAGGGGGCGCCGGGATAGAGTGCGCGGGGCTGTCGTCTCGAAGTAAAACCGAAACTGAGTCCTCAGGCGCAAGGCTGAGCGCGTCATCCTCTACTTGCAGAGCGAGGTGGGTGGGGCCGGTTCGTGCTAAGAGTGTGGGCCCAGCCTCCGCGACGAGCCGGGATGTGACCGAGGCCTTGGCCGGAGAAGGTCTCACGGAGCGGTGACTCCACGAACGGACCGGGGAGGTTACTTGAGACCCAGAGCGAGAACGATGAGCATAGCGTCGAGGCGACCTCCTACCCCGCGGGGAGGGCTCACGGCGGGAGCGGGGACTCCTAGAACGGGATTGGCGGCGGCAGCGTCGACTGCCTCTGGACGACGACGGCCTGGAGGGTGGAGTAGACGATTGGCGCGCTCTCCGAGTAGAATGTCTCACATCTGGAGAATGCGGTCTGGACCGACGCACCACTTGCGGAGATCCGACCCCGGACACCGTCCGCGATGGCCTACTGGTACGGGAAGATCTGGAGGCATGCCTATGCCGCGGTGACCTGTCCCTGGAGGGTGAACGATGGCGAGAAGAGCGGGAGACCGTCCGGTGCTTCTGCTCTCTGGAACGAGGTGAGTAACGGTCCGTACCTGAACGCCGAACTCTGTCGATGGGTGGAGGAGGAGTATCCTTCTGCTGGGAAGCGGGCATCTCCTGAGCCGAGACCGCTACCGGAACTGAAGCCTGTACCTGTACTTTGTCTCGCGCCGAAAGGATCGGCGGAACCGGACAGCGTGCACTAGTCGGGTCTGTACCTGCTGCCGGTGTAGTAGAACGAGCAAGCGACCGAAGTCGCGATGGAGAACGTTCTAACGTCTGATAAGCACCACTAGTCGGGTCTGTGGTGATTACCGGCGTGTCTGTATTGTTCCAGGAAGAGGGCCTGACTGAAACTTCAGTACTAGTTTCTGCTACCGGACAGCGCGCACTAGTCGGGTCTGTGTTCGCTGCCGGCCCAGGAGGACGGGCTCGCGGTGTAAGTCGCGGCGTAGACTGTCCTCTCACCAGGTAATACCCACTAGTCGGGTCTGTGGTTCTTACCGGTGTATGGCCCTGTATACGTGCTGACGTCGGAAGTGCACGGTAGAAACCCCATAGCTGATTCCATTGTTCTTCCCGCCAGGGGGCGCAGACCAGGCACGGTTGGGAAGATGTACAGGTTGAACAGGGCAGGCACACCTCGTGTCCATCGCTCGGCCACTGGAATTGTCCACATCTGATACAGGTGCGGACTTGCCAACTGCAACACAAAACAGAACAATCTATGTGAAGGTAATCGAACCTGCCGCAGCCGGCAGGCAACGAAACGCGCGAAACGAACGAAGGAGATACGGCGTATGCTGGCGTGCGGCGCTCAAACCCTCCCTGAGCGCCGTACGGAAGCAGTGACCGAGATTATACCTCGCCATGTTTGGGAAAGGAGAGGAACGAAGAGCGGTGTCAGCGGTGAAGCCCGAGGCCGTCCTATCAAGGCGCCAACCCGCTCCGACCGGCCACGAAGGGACCGGTGCCAGGCGCAGAGACGACAGTCACCCGAGAAGACCAGGAACGCGCCGTCCGCCACCGAACCAGGCCTTCCCCGAGGTAGGCCAAGGACGAACCCCAAGGGCACCAGAAGTTGAAGGCGACCGGCCGACAGTGAGCACAGCTCACCAGCGTTGTTAGGAAGTCCTCTCGAAACAACGCACACACGAAAGCGTCCCAGCCCAAAGGCCACAATCCCTCTCACACAGTAGAAAGTCGAAGCAGTGAACGAAAGCCAACGAATGAAGGAGCCACAGGCGTACACAACCTCACGCGACTAGCGAAGAAACTGACTGGTGATTTGAGCACTGAGCACATGCGTGGTTGAACCGGAAGGGAGGCTACCGGGTTTCCGCCTAACCTATGGCGCCCCTCTCCTGCCATCATGGCCATTATCGTACACAACAATTTTTGGGCTAAAATTAGACTAGCTAAGAAACATTTCCTAGTTGTAATACCATCGGTAATGTGTTTTGAGAAAACAAATGAATTTTTTTCTAAAATGTATTCTTTTGAAAAATACTTACCGATGGCATTACTATAATTATGGCATACACTCTTTAGCCTAACGATTTCAGCCCAAAGTTGTCTCCCCTACACAACTGGGGAGGAGACACCGGGGATCCAGGTATAGGAGCCCGGGTGGCTTCCCTTTACCAACCTATCCCGGCATGCGTGTGGCGAACTCACATCAGTTTCACACGTAGTCAAAAACACTTAGCCAAGGAGGCAAGCGGGGCAGGCGGGAGGGCCATCCGAGTAATGCCATCGGTAAGTATTTTTAAAAAAAATACATTTTAGAAAAAAAATTCATTTGTTTTTTCAAAATACATTACCGATGGCATTACTATATGGAAGAATATCAAAGAGAAGGGGGGTGCCGACACCCAACCCCCTGTACCTAAACCCTCTGCGTGCCCCCAAGGAGCACTCCCGACGATTTCAGCGAAGACGTGCCTATGGCGCCTGCGGCGCTCGGCGGGAGCGCTGGGCCGCGGAGATGTCGCCTGCCATGGCCAGAGAGACATGCTGGCCGGATAGGTCGCGGAGGTAGAAGCGGGCGAAGGTGGAGTCTACACGCCCGCCTACCACCATCACAAAGTCGTAAACCGAGCAGTTGCGGTCATGGCCACTCTGGGCTACTGCGCGTACTTCATGCGCCCGGAACTGTAACGTCTATCCCCGACCGGGGAGAGGTCTTGGTAGGCCAACGAGTCACCCACCCCAGTCAAGGCGAACTGTCTAGGCCGAGAACCCCGGCCTGCCGAGAGAATGAGGTAGGAAGCGTTGGGTACGCCTAAGAAGGCGTGGCTGTGAGCGACGCAGGAACCAGCAGAGAGCAGACTGGGTCCTGTTGACGCGACCCGTTGGGTCGGTCGTCCCTGTGAAGGCCTTAAGGTCCGCGCCTGGGGCGCAGCCGAAGAAGGCCGGCTCTTGGCCTGAAGGACGGGTCGGTGAGAAGGCGTGCTGATCCAACGGCTCGCCTGCCAGCCAGCAGAGCAAACCGAGAAAGCATGCAGCTCGCTCACGCGGAAGCCATGGCAAGAGCCAGGTTGAACCACGTTTCCGAAACAGATCGGCGAACCGTGTCAAAGGCAGGGGTTCGAAGCGGCCTGTAACTAGCCCCGGCAGTGCTCAGGTGAGGTCCCAACGAGGAATGAGGGAACCCCCAGAGGAAGCCCCGCGGGCGTCCTAGGAGACGAGCGGGGACCGAGAGTGGACATGGGACGGCGCGAGGCGCGTCTCTCCGAACAAGGCTCAGCGAGAGAGTTCTGTGCCTATCAGAAGGCGATGTCCGGGCGCGCTCTCTCCCGGAAGCGGCCTCAACAGTCAAGACCCGCTCCGCACACAAAGCTATAGCGTCCGGAATCCTCTCCAAGACCATCCTGGTCTCGAGCGGACGGTGTACAGGGCACGGTGGACGGTCTCTCGACTGGTCTCGAGGCACAAGTCCTCTAGAGGCGGTAGTGCACTGTGTCGGCCTGAGGCATCGGACGCGCGCGTAAATGTCTCTCCAAGCCGGGCTCTCTGCCGGCAAGGGGACCCCCAGAGAGACTGGGAGCCCCACGGGCTTCCTTGGAGACGAGTGGGGACCGAAGGCGGACATGGGACGACGCGAGGCGTGTCTCTCCGGACTAGGCTCAGAGGCGAGTTCTGTGCCTTGTCAGAAGGCATTGTTCGGGCGCGCTCCCTCCCGGAAGCAGCCTCAACCGTCAAGACCCCCTCCGCGCAATATGCTGTAGCGTCCGGCACGGTGTCCACTCCTTCGAAGCACAACAGACGTCGGCGCTCCCGTCTGTAGAAGCTCCAAAGCTGCTACCAGTGTCGCTGAGGCCAGGTGGCGCAGCCATCACAAAAGTGATAGGAGGTGCATCCAGCACCGGGAAGACAGAACTTGAGTCATCTGACAGCCACCCGAACCTCCGTAAGCCAGCAGGTCACCAACTGGCCACTGTCGCCTGGACTCAAGGAACACACCAACCACTAGCAGCCGGGCTAAGCGCTTCCTGTCGACGAGCTGCGTTGTCCTCTAGTGGCGGTAGAGTTCTGTGTCGGCCCGAGGCATCGGCCGCGTGCATAAAAGTCTCTCAGAGCCGGGCTAAATGAGGCGGGCTCTCTGCTGGCAAGGGGACCCCCAGAGGGAGCCCCGCGGGCTTCCTTGGAGACGAGCAGGGACCAAAAGTGGACAATGGACGACGCGAGGCGCGTCTCTCTGAACAAGGCCCAATGAGGCGAGTTCTCTGCCTTGACAGAAGGCTGTCCGTGCACGCTCCCTCCTGGAAGCGGCCTCCATGATCTACCCGCTCACGCACTAGGTCGTTCCGTCCAGCGTGGTGTCTCTCCCAGGTCGGTCTGCTGTCGTGCGGACAGCCCGCAGTGTACGGAAGGCGCCTCCTATACACTCCAGAACTGAGGGCCACGCCGCTCAGCACATGTAGAGTAGGAATCGCAAGCGTGGTCAGCGATGTATCCAGTGCCGGGGAGACAAACCTCTGGTAACTGAATGGCCACTGCCACCTGTTCACCCTGAATGGGCGAGCACCATGTCCCTGCAACAGACAACACACTCAAAGGCACGCGGGCGAGTCCTGTGGGACCCCGCCACGAAAAGGCTAGCCTTCGCAACACCCAAAAAAGGCACAACGCGGTACAATTCTGTCAGCCACGCCTGGGCCTGCAACCACGCCTGTACGCTAGTGGCACAGTAAAGAGGCGGGCTCACTGCCGTCAAGCTCTAAGGCCAGCATACAACTCTTGTACCGAAATTCAACCATGTCACGACAGAACCCGGCATGACACAAGCGTCAGGCCCCATAACATTATAACAAAAGGTGACCACGAGCGGGGAAGTGAGCACAGGACGCATGCTGTACAGCAACTCAACATGTGATGACAAGCAAAGGCAAGAAAAAACGTCTGGGACAGTAACATCACCACGTAATGAGACAGGGCCCCAAGCTGACCGTCATGGTATCGATCCATGGAGCTCTGGGTTATGAACCCCGCAAACGCTTCCACTGCGCCACTCTGCTTCATCGACCCAAGACCCCAGAACTGTCGACAGGGGTGGAGAAGGGTAAAATCCGAGTGCCCGAGCGAATGAGACGCAGAGTGGATGGAGACTCCTACAGTCTGCCAAGATCCACCAAGGAGGGAACCACCGAGTGGCGCCTGGCGGAGTTGCGTCTTCACCGTCTAGGGAAGACCCGTGCATAGCCAGAGGAGAGAACACGCGGCCAAAAGTCCCAGATGGCGGCCGCCACCATAAGGTTGGAAGAGGAATGGCCGGCGGCCCTGGAAGCAGCAACCAAAAAAGAAGTAAGTCACAGAGCAGGAAACGAGGCTTCCAGGTCCCAAGAGTCTTGAGAGTGTCCAGCAAACCAAGCCTGGCGAAAGGACATAAACCCCGCAGGCCCAAGCAAGCTGCGAAATTCCTCGCCGCCGCAGGAGTCCTAGCGAAGCCGGACCGAGAAACATCGAGATCCCAGAACCGTGTGGCTGAGGGAGAGACTTGCGACCTTAGCCTGCCACTGTGCGTCCACCCTGGCAGACGCCAGACTCTTCCGAGGAGGCGAAGGACGTCAAAGACCGGAGGGAGGAAGCAGGCGAACAGACGGGAGGCCTCTTCCAAGCACAGCTGAAGTGAGCTGAGCGAAGGGCCGAAACCTAGACGAGGGGGAGGCCGACGAACAGGTGAGAAGCGGGCGGGAGAGCCAAGAGCGAATCCCGCAAGAAGATGGTCAAAGCCAAAACCGCTGTAAGCAGGCTTAATATGTCAGGGTCTACCTCCACCGTCAGCCTAACAACAAGCCGCAAGAAGGGCGTCCGGCTCCGAGAGCGCGGGACCGCCAAAGGCAACTGGCGAGGGCGAGCGCGAAGGAAGGAGGAGCCGCCCGCGAAGCCCGATAGGAGGGACCGCGGCCAACCACGGCCAAGGGCGAAGTTAGGCTCTGTAAGCCCCCGACTTGCCTAATTGCGAGGGGAGGGGGGCTACTAGTGACGGGAACAGCGAGCGGACGAAGGGAGGAATGAGAGCCGGAACCCGCGCTCCAAACATAAGAGGGGAGGCGGAAGGGAACGCCTGCACCCCCAACCTGCTCGCCGCGTACAACCCGTGAGTAAAAGTCTGAGTCACACAGGGCCCGCCTGGAAAGGTCGGGGCGGCGGAGAGGCCAGAAGTGTCACGCCAAGCCCGCTCAGGAAGGCGGAGCGGGGAGGGGACAAAAAGGGGCGCGTGAAACCGCACCTAAGAGAAATTATGTGCGTCACACCTGGCCCGCCTGGTTGATTGTACATTGCTTAACGTCCCGACAGCAACAAGGCTTTCTCAGGACGTGCCTGCACTGCTTGTGAAAAAAACTAAACAGAACATTGAATGTATGTCGCCAGCCGGTAAAATACGTTAAATAAACGTAACACATGAGGCCTAAATAAAGCTAAGACCATTTAGCAACACACATCCAATATCAAGAGCTACAGGCAGTGCAGACAGTAGGGAGAATTTTAAAAAGGCAAATACAGGTGAATGGACAAAGGGTAGACAGAAACACATGCCCCAGAATAGAGAGAAAAACCCACCCTGTGGGGCTGACCAGGGTGACCCTGGGAACTAAAAAATACCTAACCCCACCCAAGTCCCCCAGGGCAGACCCGGGTGGGGGATGGCCCGCCTGGAAGGATCGGGGTGGGGGACAGAAAGTGTCACGCCGAGCCCGCTCAGGAAAAGCGGAGTGGGGAGGGGACAATTTGTGGTGCGCGAAACCGCACCTGAGGGAAAAAAAACTAAGTCACACCGGGCCTGCCTGGAAAGTTCGGGGTGTGGGGGGGGGGGTGGGGGGGGGGGGGGGGGGGGGGGCATAAAATTGGCACGCCAAGCCCGCTCAGGAAAAGCGGAGCGGGGAGGGGACAATTTGGTGCGCGCGAAACCGCACCCGTGGGAAAAAATCTGAGTCACACCCGGCCCGCCTGGAAAGTTCAGGGCGGGGGGAGGGGACATAAAATTGTCACACCAAGCCCGCTCAGGAAAAGTGGAGCGGGGAGGGGACAATTTGAGGCGCGCGAAACCGCACCTGTGGGAAAAAAACTGAGTCACACCGGGCCCGCTTGGAATGTTCGGGGCGGGGGGGGGGGGGGGGGGACGGGGACAAAAAATTGTCACGCCAAGCCCGCTCAGAAAGGCGGAGCGGGGAGAGGAAATTTTGGGGCGTGGGGTGCACGTGAACAAGACGCACCGGGCCCGCCTGGTCGAAACGGGGGGGGGGGGGGGGGGGGGGGGGTGGGGGGGGACGTAAACGTAAGTAGCCTACCCGCTCGGACGAATATGAGCGGGTGGGCAAAACCTCTGCAGGCCTCTGGTCACGCGCGGAAGCCGTGGAGCGTGAGAGAGAGCCATTCTCTTATTTAGTACATTTGCGCTAGCCCACTGGGCCCGCTCGAACCGGAGCGGGTGGGGGGTGGCGAGGACGAAGCTCAGCCCACCCGCCCCATCGGCAGAGGGGGGGGGGGGGGGGGGGGGGGTGGGGGGGGGGGGGGGGGGGGGGGGGGGGGGGGGGGGGGGGGGGGGGGGGGGGGGGGGGGACAAAACAGGAGCTCAAACCACGCAAGCGTGGGGAGCACGAATCTGATACTCGCCTGCCCTGCTCAGAAGACTCGGAGCGGGAAGGGAGATCCTGCGCGTCTACAGTAAAACAAGGGACTTACCTGCGGGCTGGAAGGCCCGAGGAGCCGACGTAGCAGCGTCATCCTGCGGAGAAGACCGGGGCGCCAGTAGAGACCCGGAAGGAAGGACATGACTGTAGAAATCCCACATCTGAGGCCACAGTCCTCACTCCCGTCGGCAACCACGTCACACATCGTGTCGGAAGAGAATTCTGATCAGGGCCGGCAGGCGACGAGGGCGTCCGAGCGCCACAGAAAATCCTCACGAAGTAGGCAAACCATCAACAAAAGCCGCCATAGCGTTCGTTGCGCACTGTCCGCAGGAAGGAACACACTCAAGCGCCGAACTCAAACCACGAGGCACAAGCCACGTGAGAAAAGTCACAAGCCGAACCCAAGGACGAAGTTCACTGAAAGTCAAACCGGTCGGGACTGGTCGGCGCTAAGTCCACACACAGTAAAACGTTGAAGTGTAGAACCACCAACGAAGTACACGGAGTCCAAGGAGAAGTTTCTAATCACAGGCCAAAGCCAAAGTTTGTAGTAAAACCACAGAACCGGTCTTTTTCCAAAAAAGTCGTAGCAAGGCAAAAACCCGACCGTCCACGGTCGAGCGAAGAGTGAAACTGATGTGAGTTCGCCACACGCATGCCGGGATAGGTTGGTAAGGGGAGGCCACCCGGGCTCCTATACCTGGATCCCCGGCGTCTCCTCCCCAGTTGTGTAGGGGACACAACTTTGGGCTGAAATCGTTAGGCTAAAGAGTGTATTCCATATAGTAATGCCATCGGTAATGTATTTTGAAAAAACAAACAAGTATGAAAGTGGTCAACCATATTCACAATCATCTTGCCTCAATAGCAGCACAGCATCCATCAAATCTGTTAGAGTCCACTTCTGACAGTAATCTAGATGTAATTCTTTGTCCCCCCCTCCCCCCGCTAGCAGCACAGCATCCATCAAATCTGTCGAGTCCACTTCTGACAGTAATCTAGATGTAATTGCAGCGTTTGTTAATGTCTTATATTGTTGTTTCATGACGAGCCGAAAGGCAAATTTCTGTCGTGCCTGGACTCGGACAATAAAGTTGTATTGTATTGTATTGTAATTCTTTGTCCCCCCCCTCCCCCCCCCCCCCACCCCCCCCCCACCCCCCCCCCCCCCCGCTAGCAGAACAGTATCCCTGTCGAGTCCACTTCCGACAGTAACTCTAGATGTAATTCTTTTGTCCCCCCCCCCCCCCCCCCCCCCCCCCCCCCCGCTAACAGCACAGCATCCATCAAATCTGTTGAGTCCACTTCTGACAGTAATCTAGATGTAATCCTTTGTCCACCCCCCTTCCCACCTGATCAGCAGTATATCAAATCACTTATCGATCTGATGGGTGGGGTGGAGCGTGTATGGGCCCTTCTGAGTGCTAAGATCTCATCTTGACTGAACTGAAACTTACCTTATTGACCCCCCCCCCCCCACCCCCCCCCCCAACAACTCTCACCTGTGCATCAATATCTCACCTTCTGTTCTGCAGTAGTTTTTGCAATCTTGCTCAGACTCAAAATTGTTGCTGTTGCCGTTGCATCCACCATAGTTAAAACGCTCACATCGTCCTTCCTGACTGTCATAATGCCAGCGGGGCAGGGCTGCACGACAGTTCCCCACCTCTGCTGGCTGCTGGCATACCGCTGTAACATTGAGTCACAAAGTGCAGGTGTGGCAAGAGCTGATAGAAACAGTACACAGACTAAGAGAAATCTTCACGACAGTTCCCTATCTTTCCAGGGGGCCTGGAACACTGCAGTAACACTGAATCACAAAGCACAGGTGAGGCATGAGCTGACTGATTCAGTACACAGAATAAATCAGTTCAGTACAAATCACTCAGCGCTGCACAAACAGTCACATCCCCTGCAAGAATCACCTTGACAAAAAGCGCTACCTACAGCCAAAGGGTTACCCAAAAATTGCTTAAATTACATAGACTGTTAATTTAACTCTTTGGGTGTTGGTAGCAGTTTTGTCGTGATGATTCCTGCAGGAACCATCATGACAAAAATAGCCACCGACAGCCAACGGGTTAATAAGTTTGACAAATTTGCAGAAGATAACATACTGTTTGGATCTGCTGTCTGTCGGCCTCTGTCGTCAGGTGCAACGTCAGGTGAACCTGAGAAAAAGGACCACACATTTAATGACACACCCATATTGCACTAGCCAATGTTATCTGACACTGTGGGTAATTTTGCATCATCCATAAAGCAAACAACTGCCATGGGTAATCATTACAACGGTTTCATAAGATTCTTACTTTCACCCCTTCACTGCCGAGAAACTGAACAGCACCCAAGCGCAAGAGGCATAGATCCCCATGAGCCCCCCCCCCCCCCCACCCCCCCCACGAATGCGTGGGCTCATGAGGATCTATGCTTCTTGCTGAAACCACTTTGTGTCCAAGTTGCTTCAACGGCTGGGCGGGTCATTGAAATTGGATTTATGATTTAATAAACAGTGTGCATCCACTGGCATTGAAGGGGCTAATGATCTCTCTTGCCATAAACTAAGTCGTTCGGTGAGAGGTCATTCAGGTACCGGAGCCCAGTTGTTTGGAATGATCTCCCACGTGAACGGAGATACGTGGATTCGAGAGAGGCATTCAGGCAAGCCCTAAAGACCCATCTTTTTTCTGCTACAAATGACTTTTGTCACAGACCTGTCATTTTGAAGTCATCTCTATCTCTATTAGAAGTCGTGTGTGTGTGTGTGTGTGTGCGCGCGCGCTTGAGTGTGAGTACGAGTCCATAAGCGTAGCATTTTTAATGGTGACTTTATAGATTGTTTATAGAGTGCGTTGTATTTTTTTAAAAATACTTTTTGTAAATTGCATTTTTGTAAATAGTTATTTTTGTACAATTAGTTTTTGTTAAGCGCCTAGAGCTCTAATCCGAGATTATGTGCTATACAAGTACTCATTATTATTATTATTGTGCTAAACATGTCAAGTGTGAAATAATGATGAAGTGAGTGCTGACCTGTGATTCTGCACCTTATGGCTCAAGGTCTTAGGCCCCAAAAACAGAGACCACCACACATTTACTGCACTAACCGCACTGAAGAGACTGTTTCCACACAAGAATATGTTGTATCGATGCATCACCATTATGGTGTTGAATGTATTTTTGCTCCCAACAAGCATCTTCTTGTAATAATATCCACAGCCTGCACCCCCCCCCCCCCTCCTAAAAACACAAACAAATCTGCATGTTTCAAGTCCTCCCTCACACAAAAAGCTGTAAACTCACCTCCCCTACGGCAGTAATTGTTGCAGTCAGCCTCTGTCTCAAAGTTGTTGCTGTTTCCGTCACATCCCCCGTAGACAAACTGTCGACAGGTCTGGTAACTGGCATCATAATACCAGCGCTGGAGGTACGCGCGGCAGTTTCCTGCTGCGGCTGGTAGTCGACACACCTCTGCATGGAGACGTGTACAGCAAATCAAAATGTGTAGTACTGTGAATATGTGTGATGAAATGTGATGCTGGACCACCAGCACACAAAATCCAGACCCAAAAGGTGACCACTAAGCATGTAAAATGCAAAAAAAATCCCAACGAAGAAAGAAACACTTGACCCAGTTAGCCCTGATGCCCTACAGTAGGAGATGGCTTGACCATGATAATTCAAGGGTAGTGCCAGATGAGTTTGGCGCCAA
>BTPG01000004.1:75746697-75811367 GCA_036245525.1 Semisulcospira habei | reverse complement strand
TAGTGCCAGATGAGCTTGACACCATAAAGTGCCAAGCTAATCTGGCATTCCCCCTGAATTATGATTGTTGATCCATCTCCTGCAAATGGTTCATAGACAACAACATTACCACCTACTTGAGCTGGATTTTGGTGGAGGCAATGTGTAAGGCGCAGGCGTCGTGGTTGTGACTGGTAAAGTTGGCGCTTGTGTTGGCACCACGCCCATACATGTCTGCTGACACTCCTGCAGCGACATGAAGTTGTTCTCATTGCCTTGGCAACCTCCGTACATGAATGTCCGGCACTGGCGGTCCAGACGGTTGTAATACCAGCGGGGTAAGCTAGCACGGCACGGACCGGTCTCTTGTGGCATGTCGCAAATGCTGACAAAGTCTGAAATTAAATTAAATTAAACAAAGAAGTTCAAAGGTGACAGTGCATAAAAAAGAAAGGCAAAACCCTGATGACCGATTCACACAAGTGACCTTTGTGCCCTTGACCTTTCTGACATATCACTGAAATGAGCAAGTGTTCAAGTGTCATAACATATGTAAAGGGCTGGCTTCTGTAACAGGAAAATTGATGTTTTCTCAAAATATATGCATTTTTCACATATTTGTCAAGCCTCCATGACCATGACCTTTGCGATGGGTCAACTAAATTCGCATGCACAGAAACGTCTTGCCATTACCAACCATTCCACCAAACGTGATTGAAAAGTTAGCTAAAATCTGTGTTAAAAACTTTAATTCTATTAAAAACAAAATGAGGATTTCATCCCAAAGTCTACCATATTGTTTGGAGCTCAGATACGTATATCTTTAAAGAACATTCAAGTTCAGAGTTGTTCATATTGTTAGGCTTATTATGCCAATCCATTTTCCTCCTCTCTAAGCCAACCTCTGATCAACACACACGTCGGGGCACACCAATAAAGACAAACACACGGCGCTTCCCACCATTAGTACGCTCTGTGGGCTCATGTAGCAACAGGAATCCATCTCCTACTCTAACCCACCCTCTGATCCACACACACTGGCACACAGAAATAAAGACGGACACACGGGGATTCCTGCCATTCATAAGCTCTGTGGTCTGACGTAGCATAGCTATTCTGAAGAAGAATAATAGCATGAGCAGCGAAATGACGTGGCTTCAAGCTTCATGTCATGGCATCATTAGTCCCACGACGCTGTGTTCATAGTGATGACTCGATGTTATATGTCACTCATCGCAGTACTAACATTTGACGTATCAGAGGATCAACTTTGCAATTTTCTTGCTGATATTTATGCCTGGGGCTTACAGGTCACAATTTTGACCTAACCCTACCCTAGGGCCGAGATAAATAGCAGGCTTATGCAAACACTGTTTATGAAAAATCATGTGGGTATTAATGAGAAGATAGGTTTTTTCGTAAATGAAAAATTTAAGTTATGTTAGCTGTTTTACAAATGACTGAAAAAGTGCTGCAGAAAATTGTCTGATTTTCACACCTAGGGCATACAGTTCACAACTGACCTAATTGTACCCAAGACAAACTGTAGGTTTATGTAAATACCGTACACAAAAAATCATGCAGTTATTAATGTTTTTTTTCATAAAAAAGATTCAATTGTTGATTAACCCATATAATTCGTGAAATTAATCCCTAAAAAGTTCAAATATATTTTTTAACAAAAATTTCATTATCACTCAAAATGTTCTAGAGGTACAGTGCTGTTAACGAACTCATTCAATATCTCCCTTTTATCTAGCTGTATGCAAAATATCTAGTAAAAATAAGAAAAATTACGGAGTCCAGTGTGGATCAACCATTTTGTTGTGAAACAGCCATTTTCTCGCCAATGAGAATCTTAATAAAAAAATTTTAAAAACCTAGTCTCGAGATAATTCTTTTAGGGACAATATCCTAAAATTTCAAGCTTGTCCAACCTCAAATGCAGGCTCTAGTCATTGTCACACACACACGGCGCTTTGGTGCCAAAAACACATTCTCTAGCAAGGTTTGCATAGCCAGATATGATGTCATTTTTATCTTGTTACTTCTTTGAAAGGAATTTCTGCCCTGCACGGCAAAAACGTCATTTGCATGCTCCGGAATGCGCTCCAACCAGCCCCATTTCAAAGACTACCGTATTTTCAATACGGTAGAAAAAAATCGGCATTTTTCACACATTTGCTGACCTCATGTGACCCTTGATTTTTGAGGGGTCGTCCACAGTAGTATGCATAAATAGATCTTACCATTAGGTATCTCTGTACCAAGTTTGGGTTTGAAGTTGAAAATATTACTTGAGAAAAAATAATTTTTGTCAAACTATGGCTATTTTGGACCTATTTCTGGACCCTTGTGACCTTGAACTTTGAGAGGTCACTGAAATTGGTATGTTTAAAAGGTCTTGTCACAATGTATCCTTGGGCCGAATTTGAAGTCTGTGTCTTGAACAGTCTCTGAGAAAATGCCGACGTTATAGCACCATGGATGACAGATGCCCAAAACACAGACTCACTTTTGCTATCGCACGTGAGCCAAAATTTGAAATGACTGGAATGGACCATGGACTAACTATGCCTCATAATCCAGCAAGAGATGTAAATTCTCATAACGCCTGCGGAAATTCAGCTTTCTGGGATTTTGAGTAAGTCTCCAGGACTGAAGACTGTCACCCATGGAAGTTGAAAAACAGTTCATTGTATACAGAAACAGACAGGTGATAAAAACATCTAATGAGAAATAAAAATGAGAAAGTAAAAGTTTCATTTACAAGCTACAATAAAACTCCACAAAACGTTCACTGCTGTACAGCATCAAGTTTTCAAAGCACTACATGCATAATTGGTGGGAGATGGCTTGATCACAGAGGCTCCAGCATAGTACTAAGTACAATTTTTACAAAGCAAGACTTCAAGTTCAATTGTTTTAAAAACTTCTGGATCAGAATGGCTGAAACTATCCATCATTCACATCCTGAAGGATAATAATGAAAGTGGAACTTTTAATTTTTATATTCACAAATACAAGAATTAACCCCTTGAGCATGCAGCCCCCAGTACTGTTTACAGTAAAAGCACACTCACACTCATTGTTTGCAGTACAATCAAACACACTCTTTACAGCACCAGTGGCTGCATGCACAAGGGGGTTAAGGCATAAATCTGAGAGAGAAAAGTCACCTGGATCTTCCGTGCTGGGTCCTTCTGTCGCTATACACTCAGCCTCACATTCATCTCGTGTCTCAAAACGATTTTCGTTGCCCTGGCAACCACCGTACCAGAACTGGGCGCATTCCTGTCGGTCTTTCTCATGGTACCAGCGCACAACATAGTCAGAACACGGGCCACGGTCTGACGGTTGCTGGCACTTGTTCATCGCTGGTAAATAAAAATACAGTACAAACGTATTTGAGACAGAATATAATATCTTGTTGCATGTGGAAATTGTAGTGAGACAACCTGTAACGCTGTTAATAAAATGTGCGACGTGTGCTGGTCTGCGATCTTTTACCTTACGGTCTAGAGCTGAAGGTCAAAAATCACAGACCAGCACACAGATATTAAAGTGAATAAAATTGAAAATAAGAGTGATAAAAAATTCATTTTTCTTTAAAAGGTATTTTTTCGAAAAATACTTACCGATGACATGACTACCAGGAGTGTCCACTCCTTGCTCAATTCTAGCCTAAGAACCCGTTGTGTAAACACAACCCGGGAGGCACTCGGGGAACCCCCAGAGGGACCGAGAGTTGTCTCCCGCTCCTACCCACCAGCCCTATTCACCTGTGAACTCCAGTCACGAAATTAGGCTCACCAGCGGCAAGCGGGGCAGGTGGGAGGGTCCTTCGAGTCATGTCATCGGTAAGTATTTTTCGAAAAAATACCTTTTAAAGAAAAATGAATTTGTTTCTTCAAAAACATTACCGATGACATGACTACCAGGAGAATGCCGAACAGGAGGAGGGTGCCGCACCCCCAGATGGTTTTCTCTAGGCTCATGGCCCCCTCCTCTCTTCCGACACTCTGCACTCCCTAATAGGTGCATACCTACGGCGCCTGTGGCGCCGGGAGGGAGTGTTGTGCCGCCGTGACGTCCCCCACCAAGGCGAGGTTGTCTCGCTGCCCTGCCAGATCCCGTAGATAGAAGCGGGCGAAAGTAGATTCTGATCGCCAGCCCACCGCAGCCACGATGTCCTTGACAGCGCAGTTCCTGTCGAAGGCTACGCTCGTGGCCATGGCCCGTACTTCGTGCGCCCGAATCTTTAGGCTCTTCGCTCCCTGAGGGGAGAGATCGACATATGCTGAGCGAATCACCCAGCGAAGCCAGGAAGAGACTGTCTGTGCCGTAATGTCGTTTCTTCCTGTTTTAAAGGAAGGAAGAGGCGCGAGAGCGTCCCCTCCGGACGGCTCTGGTTCGTCGCAAGTACACTCTGAGGGCTCGTACAGGATCTTGTTGCCTGGTCTCACTGGGGAAGTCTTTCCCGCGTAACGGTCGTAAGGTGATAACCTGTGGCGCCGTCAGTGGAGACCTAGTCTTGGCAATGAAGGCAGGGTCGGTCACTAGTTGGACCGAGTGGTCAGCTCGAAATTGCAGGCATGTAGGCCGGACTGATAGAGCGTGTATCTCACTTACTCGTGCCGCGGTGGCAAGCGCCAGCAGGAAGCAGGTCTTCCGCGTCACATCCGCAAGCCTGGCCAACGGTAGTGGTTCGAAACGTGGTGAGTTTAGCCAGGTAAGAACCCAAGGTAAATCCCAGCGGGGCAGAAGAGAGCGAGAGGCAGGCCTTTGTAGTCCGAAGTGTGACATAAGATCTGCCAGGTCCTTACACGCGCCGGGGTCCGCGCGGCCGAGGTGCCGGTAGGTGTCGGCAATCATCGAGAGATATCCCCGAATGGTAATAGGGGCCAGTCCTTGGTCTTCGAAGAGCCAGAGGAAGAAGTCCGCAAGTTGGGGGTTTGTCAGTTCGGTGGGGGAGAGACGACGGTCGCTGCACCAGGTACAGAGTACCCTCCATTTCCCCTCATAGATACGTCTAGTCGAGGGCTTGCGAGCTGTAGCGATCGCTTCCACTGCAGCACCCGAGAAACCTCTAGCTGAGAGGGCTTGCCGCACAACCTCCAGGCGTGTAGCAGTAAGCGTTCCGGACAGGGGTGGAACAGTGCCTGGCGTGGCTGCTTGAGCATAGTGCGGGGCGTGGGGAGCAGTAGCGGAGGGTGCGTGGCGAGGCTGATCAGGTCGGTGGACCAGGAACGAGTCCAAGCGAACGGGGCGACCAGGAGCAGGATCGCATTGGTTCCTCGCAGCTTTAGGAGGACTTTGGGGACAAGGACTGTCGGGGGAAAGGCGTACGCTATGAGTCCGTCCCAGGGAATGGATAAGGCGTCGACCGCCCAAGCCAGGGGATCCGGTACTGGGGAAACGAAGAGGGGAAGCTGGTGATTCCACCTCGTGGCGAACAGGTCCACCATCGGGGTCTCCCAGTGAGAGCAAATCATCCGGAAAATGTCCTGGCGTAGCGTCCATTCCGTGTGAATGAGCTGTCCTCGGCGAGAAAGGGAGTCCGCTAAGACGTTCAGGCGACCGGGAATATGGCGAGCGCTGAGAGTCAGATCGCGGTCCTCGCACCATCGCATCAATCGGAAGAGTAGCATGCATAGATCGGGTGAATGAGTTCCTCCCTGCTTCTGTATATACGCTACCACTGTCGAGTTGTCCGAAAGGACGAGAAGATGCTGGTGTCTGAGCTGCTCTTCCCAAACGATGATGGCCTGCCACACCGCTTGCAGTTCCAACCAGTTGCTGTGTTTGTCCGCGAACTCCGGAGGCCAGAGGCCGGACGTCGTGGTGAACTGAGGAAGCAGGTGGGCTCCCCAACCAGCCCGGCTCGCGTCGACACACAGGGAGAGGTGCGGGGATGGGGAGGAAATGGGGACCCCCAGAGCCAACCAGGCTCTGTCGGTCCACCGTAAAGGGTGGGGGCGTACCAACGGGGACACGGGGACGTTCGTGGTCAAGTCGCCCGAGGAGGGACGCCAGAGCAGTAGGAGATGAAGTTGTAGCGGTCGGGAGTAGAGACGCCCGAGGGGGATAAGATCCGCCGCTGCGTTGATCAGGCCCAGAAGCTGAAGCCAGACCCTGGCGGGGGCTGCCTGTTGCTGATCTATCAACGCGGCGAGAGCGGACAACTTCACAATCCGTTTCTCTGGCAAAAATACCCTGTTGCGGTCCGTGACAAACTCCATGCCTAAATGGATGAAGTGGCGCGCCGGAGTGAAGTCCGACTTCCCGGTGTTGACCAGGAAACCCAACCGGTAAAGCAGCTGTAAAAGAGCGTCCCTGTCCGCCGCCAGCGCGGTCTCCTCCTGATTTCTCAAAAGAAGGTCGTCGAGATAATTCGAGGTCGGACTTGACGACGACTGCCTCGCCTTGGCCACTACAGCATCCATGATGCGGGTGAAGGCCCAGGGGCTGAGGTTGAGACCGAACGGCAGGGCGCGAAACTGGTAAATCACTCCTTCGAACGCGAAGCGCAGGTACTTCCTGGCCGAAGCGTGCATGGGGACATGTAGGTAGGCGTCGGACAGGTCTAAACTGACCGCGTAGTCCATGGGTTGCACCGCCGCACGAAGAGCCCTGGTCGTCTCCATCCGAAAGGAAGGGGCCGCGATGAAGGCGTTCAGCGCCGACAGATCTATGACTGGCCGCCACTTGCCGCCGGGTTTGGGGACCACAAACAGTCGGCTGTAAAAGGCGGGCGAGTCCGGACGCTGCACTATCTCTGTGGCCTCCTTTGAAAGGAGAGCCGCGACTTCTCCTCGCAGAGCGGCGGCCTTGAGGGCGTCGGACGGAACCTCTGTCCAAAGAGGAATGGAGCGCAAGGGCGGAGGAGAGCGGAACGAGATCCGTAATCCTCTGGTGACTACGTCCAAAACCCAGGGCTCGTCTCGAAACAGCGAGCGCCACTCCTCGCTGAATCGTGCTAGCCTCCCGCCGACTGGAGCCCCGACGACGGTCGGCGGGGGCGGAAATGGGGACAAGTCAGGTGGCCCGCCCGCGCCCAGGGCGACGGGCGGGACGGGGCCAGGCGGGGGCAGGGGCGTTAGCTGGGCCAGGGCGACGGAAGGACGGGCGACGGCGCGGCGCAGCTCGTGGTGGGGCAGACGGGTCCGCCGGTGACACGTTTCCGGGCCCGCAAGGAGCGCCCCAGGGCCGTGCGGGCGGGAGGAAAGCGCTGCTTGACAGTCTTGCGAGGCCAACGGTCGGAGTTGGAGTCCTTCACCGTCTGCCAAGTATCCCCGAAGAGCAGAGACCCTCCCAGAGGGGCCCGACGTAGCTGAGTACTCAGGTCGACCGGCATACCACTGCAAGCTTGTAGGACGGCGTCTCGTCGCATGAGGTCGCAGTTAGCCGCAGCCGCCATCGCGTTGACCGATGAGTGATAAGCAGCGCGGTTCCCAGCCTCCGCCATGAGTAGTAGGTCTCCCAGGAGGGGAGACAAAGCAGGTTGCCAAGCTTCCTCGAGACGTCGGATGAAAGCCTGAGTCAGCAAGTCCAAGAAACCGGAGCAGGCGAGCGTGTTCCGGACCAGCGACGCCGTCCTATCCAGTCCCCGTGGGAAGGACCGTTTCAACATAGAAGCCCCTCCGGCTTGCATCAGAGCGGCGGGATCCACTGGAGGAAGCGGGCAGAGGAACGACTGCGAATGGCCGGCGTACCAGTCCTGCTGAAAAGCGATGTCCAGAGCGGAAGGCCATCTCCCGTCCGCGAAGAAGTCCGAGTTCCGAGTCTCCGCATGCAGGTGAGACGAGAAGGCGTCCCGCAGATCCAAAAAACTAGCCGGCTGTGGGAGGGACTTGAACCTCTTAACCGTCCTATCCGCGTCCACGAAGGCGGAAATCTTCCTCTTCACAGGAGGTGAAGCTGGGCAAACATCCTCCGGTAAGGCGGCGGCGATCAGCTTGGCTGCTCCGTCCAGTGCCAGCCGCGTGTCCATCCGGGAAGAAGAGACCTGTCTGACGGAAGCCGACACACTGGAGGCCGAAGAGGGAGAAGCTGAAGAACGGCTAAGACCTCCAAGTAACCAGTCCGAAGCATCCTCCGGTGCCAAACTGAGGGTGTCGAAGTCCCGCTGTCCGGAAACCGGCGACCGAAGAGGGCGACGAGGGCTCCGAGGCCGGGAATCCCGTCGGAGAACCGCAGCGGACGAAGACTCCCTCCGCAGTGGAGAGCGGTAGTCTGAACGATGCGGGGAGGACCTCCTGCGAGCCGAAGGCGGATCCCGACGAGGAGAACGGCTGCGACGAGATGGAACGGAGCGGTCAGTACGA
Source organism: Semisulcospira habei (assembly GCA_036245525.1). Classification (NCBI taxonomy): domain Eukaryota; kingdom Metazoa; phylum Mollusca; class Gastropoda; family Semisulcospiridae; genus Semisulcospira; species Semisulcospira habei. The sequence continues at coordinate 75,803,061 of BTPG01000004.1, read as the reverse complement.
GGAGGGGGGGAAGTGGCCGGTCGCTGGGAAGAGGGACGGGACGAGCGGGGGTCCAACCGAGAGGGGGGATGCGAAGAAGGTGAAAACCGTCTGCGGCGAGGCGAAGTCCCGGTGCGACGAGCGATGAGGCGAGAAGTTCCTCCTACGATCGTGCGAAGGAGAGCGGAAACGTCGAGCAGAACCCCTGTATCTACGTTCTTCCCAACCAGGAGGCTCCGGACGAGTGCAATGATGTCTCTCTGAACCAGGCTCTTGGGAGAGGCGGGTTACTGGCCGGCCAGGGGACCTCCAGCGGGATCCCGGCGGCTTCCTCAGAGACGAGTGGGGAACGACGGTGGAGGAGGGACGCCACGAGCGTCCCACCAAACCAGGCTCTTGGGAGAGGCGGGTTCTTTCCACCAAATGTGTACGGGCGCGCTCTCGAACGGAGGCGGTCTTGACGGTCGAACTCCCACTCCGTGCACTAGTCCCTTGATTACTCAGTGGCGTTATCTGCGTCGGATCCCGTTGGTCTCGCACGTCCGGTGCCGGGGGCACAGCGGAAGGCGTCTCGGAAATCTTCAAGGTACCCGCGAGGGTAGAAGGCTCTCTCCTATAAAAGTTCCAGAGATTAGACCACCGCAGTTCCGGCCATGTAGCACAGACGTCACACGTATGGTCGGACGCACACCCAGCGCAGGGGAGACAGACTGCATGTTTATCCGACGGCCACTGGAAGCCTCCGCATTTTGTGCATGTCATCAGTAAGCCACTGCAACACACAAAACATGAAGGCACTCGGCAAGCGTCCACCAATCACCCCGTTAAGCTTTAGGCCCCCAAGCTACTGTGGTGTTATGCACCCGATTAACCAATGTACGGTCACCTGCCATCAACATTTAATCAAAACTACGGCGGAGGGAAAACAAACCCTGCCGGGACAGGTGCGTATCCAAGCCTTCGTCATAACGAGGGGTGTCTAAACCGAAAGCCGAAAAACGTTAGGTGTGGCCGAGATACAGTAACTTGACTCACCGCTCGCATCTGGTAATGGCGCGAAATCCCGCCAAAACCGGCGCCAACATTCTTCAGCTAATCAGGCCACCAAACAGAGGTCCAAAAACCCCAACCGAGGGAGAAGCGACGCAAAAAGCAAGCTGCTCGTGCCTGTGCCCCGCCCGGGCAACCAGCCGAGGGCCCTCTAACTACCTTACCTGTCAGTCGGAGAGGTACGAGAAGGAGAAAGCTCCATGACACCCGCAGCCGACCGGCAAGCCAGAGAGGGAACCCTTGAACAAGACCGAAGCTGCAGTCGACCAACGTCGCACGCGCAGAATCCCAGGCCAGCGAAGACGAAGCAAGCAAAGCAGACCGACCCGGTCGAAAAACTTCTAAGTCCAGAGGCTAGAGACAACACGTCTGAACGCGTGAGCCTAAGAAGCGTGACTGGAGTTCACAGGTGAATAGGGCTAGTGGGTAGGAGCGGGAGACAACTCTCGGTCCCTCTGGGGGTTCCCCGAGTGCCTCCCGGGTTGTGTTTACACAACGGGTTCTTAGGCTAGAATTGAGCAAGGAGTGGACACTCCTGGTAGTCATGTCATCGGTAATGTTTTTGAAGAAACAAATCCTACATAAGAGTAAGACCAGCTGCAAATCAGGCCGCAACAAACCTGGGGGTGCTTTTGTCGTGGTCGTAGTCGGCCCTTTTTTGTCGCCGTCGTCAGTGGTGGCTGTGGATGAACAGCCACGCCGGTTGGGTCCAGAGGCAGCCGTCACGCCATCCGGACAGCAGCCATATCTGGACGTCTCACACTCGCCGAAGCCAGATCCTTCCTCTGGGCATCCCTCATTGTTCGGACCTGTGCAACGCAGTCTTTAATACCATCACATTATTTTACGTCTTCAGTGCAAATAAAACTTTAATCCTAACGTTAGTCAATCGCAGATTGCACAAACGCCAGAACACATACTAGTGTTTCCCATAGACATCATATCCCTGGGACCCTCTCTGGAGATTTCCGAGGGTCCCTTTGCCAATTTTAAGGGTCCCCTGAGGATCACACTCTGAAGTCACTCCGTCACAAAGCAATTTATCATACATCTAAAAATGTACTGAAACACTCGCTTTAAATTGTTTTTACTTGAAAGCAACTAAGAACAGACCTTTTTCTTCACAGAGACTTCAAACAGTAAAATACAAAAATAAAATAAGAGGTCACTCGAATTTTCAAATAACTCTTCAAGTACAACAATCAGCAGTCTGTTTATATTCTCAGACACGCTGAACACACTGATTCAGTGTGTTCTGTGCAAGTGTCTGAGATTATAAACAGACTACCAACCATGCTTTTGATGTTGTTCTTTGACTCAGACACACAGCTTGTGCTTGTCACAGGCCTCTCTCTCTCACGAATCAGTTACTTGACGTTGTGGTGTTGATGTTTCATAATGGACAATACTGTTTGATGTGGGTTCCTGGATGATTTCATTACTTTCAGAATTTCGAGAGCAGCATGTTTCTCAAGGAGAGAAAAATGTGAGCAGCAACATTTTGTCGGCTTGTCTCCATAGACAATGCACATGTGTGATTTGTAGAGGGGACGCAACTCCGATAGTCAGCCACATTAATACAGGGGAAAAATTGTGTCCCTTGGACTAATTCATTTATGGATTTTTTTTATTTTATTTTATTTTTTATTTATTTATTTATTTTTTTTTTTTGGGGGGGGGGGGGGGAGAGGGGGTGTTGTTTACACAATGTTGTGCGTAATGGGAAACACTGCTAAGGGAAATCACTCAGCACTGGACAAACAATCATGTAGATTGGCTAACAAACAGATCCCCTGGTCAGAAGGCAAGACACAACATCAACCTTACCCAATTAATCCATTTAGCCCCAACGCCCTAAAGCAGGAGATGTATTGACCAGGATAATTCATGGGTAGTGCCAGATGAGCTTGGCGCCTCAAGGCGCTAAGCTCATTTGGCACTACCCTTGAATTATCATGGTCAATCCATCTCCTTCAATAGGTACATAGTCCTTAAGTAGCTCCTCCAAAATTTGGGAAATGTGGTCTTGGGGTTAACGTCGTTACATTCTCAGGATAAAATCATCAATTCTTTTAGCCCATTCAGCCCTGATGCACTAGTCTAGAGCAGGAGATGGGTCGACCATGGCCAAGCTAATCTGACACTGGTGACTGCCCTTGAATTATCATGGTCGATCCATCTCCTGCAACTGGTACATAATCATTAGATGACACCTCCAAAATTTGGGAAATATGGCCGTCGGACAGAATCAGTTGAGATATCCTTTGAGGTCTATGTCACTGTACATGAGACAGATCGACCATGATGGCTCAAGGGTGGTGTCAGAATAGCTTGGGACCAAGCTTTTCTGACACCACCCTTGAACTAACATGGTCAATCCACATCTGGTTATAGCACGTCAGGGCTTATGCATGGTGTACGAAAAATAAATGGCGCAAAGTACAAGCCGGTCATAAACAACACTAAAATGATGCTTCATATCCTACATTTATCTATAAGCACCATCTGATGCCTAGCAAACGACAAGTGATGTTTACACTGACCCACTTTATTTCTTCTTTTTTTTTTAAACAGAAGGAGAAGACTTGTCGTAACAGTGCAATAGCACCCAACAGACCTATTAAAAAAAGAAAATGTAATGCATTTTGCGGGGGGGAGAAAAGCAAGAGTACACAGAGAAAACCCCGACGAGCGGCATGAATGCCTGGAATTTCTACTCATTGTAACGATCACAGGTTGGACCAAGTTATGGTCTGTCCCATGCCACACTTTTCTGTGGCATTGGTTATGGTCCACTGAGCAGCAACTCACCAGCTGATTTGCTAAGCCCTCGACCACCACTCACCCATGATACCCTAACTTAGCAGATGGATCTATCCTTGATAGTTCACGGGTGTTGCCTAACCTTGACAGTTCAAGAGTGGTGCCAGAATAGCCTGGCACCTTATTTTGGCACCATACATGAACTATTATTATGGCTGATAAGTATCCCTCACTGTTAAAGCAGCCTCCAGAGGACAACATCTAGACAGGGCTCGACATGTAAACCATTTGGCTGTCTGCAGGTGCCTTTTATCCAGGCGATGTCTACAGGAAATCCGCTCAACAAAGAGCGCTACCACTTGTACCAGGAATCACCTCAACAAAATGTGCCACCGACACTCAGTGGGTTAACTCCAGGTCAGAAGGCAAGACACAACATCAACCTTACCCAATTAATCCATTTAGCCCAAACGCCCTAAAGCAGGAGATGTATTGACCATGATAATTCATGGGTAGTGCCAGATGAGCTTGGTGCCTCAAGGCGCCAACCTCATTTGGCACTACCCTTGAATTATCATGGTCAATCCATCTCCTTCAATAGGTACATAGTCCTTAAGTAGCTCCTCCGAAATTTGGGAAATGTGTTCTTGGGGTTAAATGAGTTAACCAGGGAGAGTGTTGGTGGGAGAAGGGTGATGAGAGGATTGACAAGAAATAGAAGATGTGCACTGTAGACTACAAAGCCGCATAATGTTCCAGAAACATGCAGCACTCCTCACCTTGTGCTGTGGTAACACCATCTTCACAGCATCCATGAGGAGCAGACTGAAATCAGAATGAATACATGTATTGTAAATTCTCTATTTCGTCGCACATCCCTAAATGTTCAACCAACTTCACAAACCGATCTGATTAACCCTTTGCGTGTTGGTAGCGGCGTTAGTCGCGAAGATTCCTGTAGGAATCATCGCGACTAAAACCACTACCGTCACGCAAAGAGTATAAACTCCATGTACTGTCAAGTTTGCCAGTGTTGTGATGATTCTTATTATCTTAAGTTTCAAACAGTGTTAAAAAAGAAATGAAACTTTGCTTCAAGAACAGCTCTACCCCTTGACTGTTACTGACAAGACCAAAAGGCAGAAAGGACGCATAACTAAGCATGTCTTCCGCCAGTCGGTATCATCAGTAGCAGTCAAGGAGTTAAGGGGTGTCATATAACTTATAAGTTTGACAGTTGGAGTGGAAGACTTTAAAATAGACTTATTGCTATAGTCACAGAAAACAGATCAAAGAATTATTCAGTTCATTCACCTCACAAGGTTCTGCACAACCGTGATAGTTGAGCCCTGTTGCTGCAGTGATACGGTCCGGACAACAGCCGTATATGGATACCGCACACAGCTCCACCTGGTTAGATGACGATATCTCATTACCTGAAAATGGCACATAAAATTTACACTTTACATATAATAATAATACATAGTTCTTGTATAGCGCTGTTCTCCAGGAAAACACTGGACTCACTGCGCATGCACAACAGCACACCCTCTCTCTCAGACACACGCGCGATTATACACTACTTTAAACCACCCCAACTCTTCCCAACACCTTACATCCACTTCCTCTAGAATCAGATTGATTGATTGTACATTGCTTAGCGTCCCGACAGCAACAAGGCTTTCTCAGGACGTGCCTGCACTGCTTGTGAAAAAAAACAAAAACAGAACATTGAATGTATGTCGCCAGCTGGTCAAATACATTAAATAAACCTAACACATGGGCTTAAATAAAGCTAAGACCATTTAGCAACACACATCCAATATCAAGAGCTACAGGCAGTGCAGACAGTAGGGAGAGTTTTAAAAAGGCAAATACAGGTGAATGGACAAAGGGTAGACAGAAACACATGCCCCAGAATAGAGAGAAAAACCCACCCTATGGGGCTGATCAGGGTGACCCTGGAAACTAAAAAATACCTAACCCCACCCAAGTCCCCCAGGGCAGACCCGGGTGGGGGTCTAGAATCAGAATAAAAGGCAGTCAACAGTTAGCTAAAGATGAGCTAAGTGTTAAATGCCTGACAGAAAAGAAAAGTCTTTAGAGCTTTGAACTGTGACAATGTGGGCAGATTCCGCATTTCAGTTGGCAGGGAGTTCCACACACTTGGGGCCAAAAAGGTGAAAGACCGCTCCCCGACAGTTTTCATATTAAGCTTCGGGATTTAAAAAAGTTTTACACTAGAGGAACGGAGGGTGCGTGATGGCTGATAAACTGACAGCTTCAGCTTGGCAGAAAGGTCTGCCAGTGTTGTTATGATTCTTATTATCTTAAGTTTCAAACAGTGTTAAAAAAGAAATAAAACTTTGCTTCAGGAACAGCTCTACCCCTTGACTGCATATATATGTATCTGTACTTACTTACTTACTTACGCCTGTCACCCCTACCCGGGTATAGGCCGTCGACGAGAGACCTCCAGCAACTCCTGTCCTGTGCTTCTCCTTCGATTCTACTCCAGGTGGTTCCCAGTCTCTTGATGTCTGCTTGGAGGTCTCGACGCCAGGAGTTTCTCGGCCTACCTCTTTTCCTCTTTCCCTGGGGGTTCCATGACAATGCCTGCCTAGTGATACTGGAAGCTGGCTTTCTCAGACTGTGACCGATCCATCCCCATCTTCTTCGCCCAATTTCATTCTCTGCTGTTATCTGCTCTGTTCTCTCCCAGAGTCTGACGTTGCTGATCTTCTCTGGCCAGTGGATTTTCAAAATTCTTCTAAGGCAACTGTTCATGAAGGTCTGTACTCTGTTGACTGTGGTTTTTGTCAATCTCCATGTCTCTGCTCCATATAGGAGAACTGCTTTTACATTGGAGTTGAAAATCCGGATTTTGGTGTGTTGTGACAACTCTCTGGAACTCCACACTTTTTTCAACTGGAGAAAGGCTGCTCTGGCTTTACCGATTCATGCTCTGACATCTGCATCAGTGCCGCCTTTTTTGTCTATGATGCTCCCGAGATAGGTGAAGGACTCCACCTCCTCCAACGGGGTGCCAGCAAGCAAGACTGGTTCTTCCCTGGTTGCGTTCAGCCTCATTGTCTTTGTTTTCTGTTTGTGAATGGTGAGGCCCACTTGGGACGAGATGTCAGCAAGCCTCGTGGTCTTGTCCTGCATTTGTTGATGAGTGTGGGACAGTAATGCCAAGTCGTCTGCAAAATCGAGGTCGTCAAGCTGTGTCCACAGTGTCCACTGTATTCCACTTCGTCTGTGCTCTGTGGTCATCTTCATGACCCAGTCTATGGCCAGTAGGAAGAGGAACGGAGACAGCAGACACCCCTGCCTGACACCAGTTCTGACCTGGAGCTCTCTGGTGAACTGCCCTTCGTGGATCACGCGACATGTCATGCCATCATAGCTGCTCTTGATCAGGCGGACGAGCTTTGTGGGTACACCGTAGTGTCGTAGGAGTTTCCACAGAGTCTCTCGGTCCATGCTGTCAAATGCTTTCTCATAATCCACAAAGTTGACGTACAGCGGGGAGCTCCACTCCAGAGACTGTTCCACGATGATGCGGAGAGTGGCGATCTGGTCTGTACATGATCGGTTCTTCCTGAATCCTGCTTGCTGGTCTCTCAGCTGGGGGTCAACGGAGCTCTTCATTCTCTCTAGGATGATCCTGTTGAAGACCTTTCCTGGTACTGACAGCAAGGTGATTCCTCTGTAGTTGGAACACTTGCTGAGGTCGCCTTTCTTGGGAAGCTTGATTAGGTACCCCTCCTTCCAGTCAGCTGGCATCACCTCCTCTTCCCAGATCTTTCCAAACAGTGGGTACAGCATCTCAACTGTTGTCTCTAGGTCTGCTTTCAGAGACTCCGCTGGGATGCCATCTGGCCCTGCTGCTTTGCCATTCTTCAAAAATGCCACTGCTTTTCTGATCTCTTCCCGGCTGGGTCTGTCACAGCTGATGGGTAGGTCGGTCTCTGCCGGCTGGATGTCGGGGGGGTTGGGTGGGCTAGGTCTGTTCAGTAACTCTTCAAAATACTCGGCCCATCTGTCGAGTTGGTCTGCTCTGTCTGCAATAGGCTTGCCTTCTTTGTCTTTTACTGGTCTTTCTGTATGGCCATACTTACCCGACAATCTTCTGGTAATGTCGTAGAGCTGTTTCATGTTGCCGCTGCCTGCTGCCTTTTCTGCCTCTGCTGCCAGGCTGTCTGTGTAGGCCCTCTTGTCTGCCCTGATACTCCTCTTCACCTCACGGTTGGCTTCCGAGTATTCCCCCTGTGCCCTTACTTTGGCTGCTCTCGTGCGACTGTTGTTGACCGCTGCTTTCTTCTGCTTCCTCGCTTCTATCTTCTTCAAGGTCTGTGCCGACAGCCAGTCCTTGTGGTGGTGTTTCCTGAACCCTACAGTGTCTTTGCAGGTTGAGTTCAGCGCCTCTCTAACTGCCTTCCACTGCTGTTCTGTGGTGACCGCCTCCTCTTCATTTACTAGCTCCTGTAGCGCTTGAAACCGGTTGGACAGCACCAGTTTGAACTCTTCTCTAACTCCAGTTTCTCTCAGGAGGCCTACATTATAGCGCTGTCTTCTTGTTGTCTCTGTGCGGCTTTTCTTTAGCTTGAGCTTCATTCTTAAGGTAAGCAGATGGTGGTCTGAGGCGACATCTGCTCCCCTCCTCACTCGAACATCTTGAAGGGATCTTCTAAATTTCTTGCTAATGCAGATATGGTCTATTTGGTTCTCTGTTGTATGGTCAGGTGAGACCCAAGTTGCTTTGTGTATTCTTCTGTGTGGGAAGATGCTGCCTCCAATGACAAGTCGGTTTAGAGCACAAAAGTCTACAAACCTCTCCCCATTCTCACTCATCTCCGAGCCTAGTCCCTGTCTCCCCATCACCTCTTCGTATCCGGTGTTGTCCTCCCCTATTTTGGCATTAAAATCGCCCATGACGATGGTGATGTCTCGCTCCGCACATTTGTCCACGGCACTCTGGAGTCGGTCGTAGAACTCTTGTTTCTCTTCCTCGTCACTGTCATTGGTGGGCGCATAACACTGGATGACGTTCAGCTTGAGCTTTTTCTTGGTTCTAAAGGCTGCTGTTATAATTCTTGGCCCAAGAGGTTCCCAGCCCATCAGCGCTCTCTGTGCCACTGGTGACAGCATGAGTGCTACTCCTTCTGTATGGGGGGCATTCTCCTCTTCATGACCTGAATACAGAACCATCTCCCCACTTAACAGCCTTTTCTGGCCAGACTGCGTCCATCTGGCTTCACTGATGCCTAGCAGGGAAAGGTTGTACTTTTGCATTTCCGCTGCTATCTGGGCGGCCTTGCCGCTCTGGTACATGGTCTTGACGTTCCATGTGCCCATGGTTGTATCCCTGGATAGAGAGAGGCGGCTCGGTCCTGTGGCTTCCGAAGACTTCCGGCTTTCACCACAGGACGTCATAAGTCTTCTAGTAGAAGAACCTTCCTCCTCCAGGAAAGGAATTACTGTTAGTCTTTTCGTCGGCGTTTTTGTAGCTATTTCCTTTTTTGCAGGGTGGGGAAGCTACCCCCACGCCCAACCCCCTTACTAGGAGGACCAGGGGTTTTCTGTCGGGGTCACCTTCCCTTAGACCATGTTGGTTCACGGCACCTTATTTCATTCGGTGCACCCCTCTCACGAGGGACCCCCTATCCACCACCCAGGGGACGCGCCTCAACGCCGTATGGTCCCAGCGCGAGGATATGTATCTGTGCATCACATGAAAGGTCGGTGGGGAGATGGTGGTGGCTGGGTGGGTGATTGGGGGAGAGGTGTGCTGGAGCAGCAGATTAACCCATTTAGCCCCAAATCCCTACTGAAGGCGCCAAGCTAATCTGACGCTAGCCTTAAATTATCATGGTTGATCCATCTCCTGCAACAGGTACATAAGTCCTTCACTAGCACCTCCCAAATTTGGGAAATGTGGTCTTGGGGTTAAATGGGTTAACGTGGCCATTTAGCCCCAATGCAGTAAAGCAGGAGACAAATCAACCATGAGAATTCAAGGGTGGTGCCAGATTAGCTTGGCGAAATAAGGTGCCAAGCTAATCTGGTAGTACCCTTGAGAATTATCATGGTCGATCCATCTCCTGCAACTGGTATAATAATAGGTATTACATGACACAATTAAATTTTTGGAAATGTGACTTTTGGGTTAAATGTTATAACCCTTGCATACCAGGAAAACCTGCTTCACTCCTAAATGCAAGTACTGAAATTGGAACCACTTTTTCAACCTTTAGAGATAAAACAATAGAGTCCCGTAAGACAATGAATTCAATAGAGCCGCATCAGTCATTAATTTACATCATTTTTTAATATCATATTTTTGACCCCAATTTTACCCCCGTTAATTCTGAATCAACCCTTTGATTTTTAAAAAGTGATGAGCATGACTGATGCGGCTCTGTTGATCTGATTATCTATCGGGACTCTATTGTTTTATCTCTATAACTATTGTCTCTGTCAACACCTAATGACCTTAATTAATTACTAATTACGGTCATTAACTTTTACATGACCGTTTCTCTCAATACTGCCAGAGTCGATTTTCGAAAAACTCACATGCTATGTCCCACACATATCATTTCAGTTCACGCATGACAAGACTCAATGCCAAACCCTCTTTCAATGAGTTGGGTAAAAGCTTTCACAGCGCCATTCACACCGCGTCACGCGTGAAAAGATGTTTAGAAATGTGTTTGTGCAGGCAAGTTCACAGGAGGACCGCTCAGTGCTAACTTTATTCAATTGGCTCTGAACATAACAAAACATACACGCACAAGCGGACACGCCAGTTGCAGACCAAGATAATTCAAGGGCAGTGCCAGATTGCCATACAAGTTATATACACAGGCATACATACACACACACACACACACATACCAACACATAAACACACGCACATGCACACGCACGTACGTACATACTAGCATAAACACGCATATACTGACTTGAATACATGAGTGCACACGTACACGGCGCTTTGAATCAACCCATGCGTGGACAAAAGCCTCGGCGTTTCTATGTACGCGAGCTTATCTGTGCTTGAAAAGAACGCACAATCCGAATGCACTGAGAAATTAATTACCTGCTTACATAGATCGATTTAATATAACCAGCACCCTGGTCAGGTCGGGACCAAGTGGAACTTTCAAAACACACACACACACACACACACACACACACACACACACACTGTCGCACACACTGACACTCTAACAACACAGACACACAAACACAACTTACCGGTTTACAGAGCTGACGTCATACATCTCAACCGGCTAATAGTCCAATGAATAAATTATAACAAAAACAACCGGTCATTTTCAAACACTAACCGGCAAGAATAAGTCCGATCCGGCAAAACCTGATCCTAAAATCGATCTTGGTCTTTCCAAAATGTTATGCATATCTAAAATTAGGAACACCTGACGAGTCTTATGCTACCCGACCAGACTTGTCGAGCAAGTTTTGTGAGCTGGGGGTTCTGTATGTGTGTTGTTGATTTTCAGTTGCGGCAAGAAGTTGCAAGAGCCCTCAGTCACACGCATGCCATGTAATCGCACACGCGCACGCACACACACACACACGCACACGCACACGCGCACGCACACACGCACGCACACATGCGCACACGCACGCGCGCACACACATACACACACACTAGCGCACACACACAAACAAACAAACAGACGCATAAACAAACAGACACACTCACTTACAAACACACTTACAGACACTCATGTCAGTACAATTTACCGTAAGCCTGAGCTGCCGGCTAGTGTCACGGTTGGTCGCCTTTTGTGTTGCCCTCACACCGCGCTTTTCAATAGCGGCCGCATTCCATTTCTTTTCAATTCGGGCACAAGCCGCAAGCGGGACTGTGCTTTTGAAAGGCCCTCAGCCGTCAAAAGCCTTTCATAAATACAGCCTTTTAAATCACTAAGTGATGTCAAAAGTCAACAGGGACTTTTAAAGAAGGGGTGATTTCAAGTGGGCTTTATGTACTCATGTCTGTGAAATCAAACGGTGGTCTCTCTCTCTCTCTCTCTCTCTCTCTCTCTCTCTCACACACACACACACACACACACACACAATCTCTCTCTCTCTCTCTCTCTCTCTCACACACACACACACACACACACACTGACACACAGACAAACACACGCACTGACACACGCACTGACACACACACACACACACAAACACACAGAACATGTATACACAAACACACAGAACATGTTCTCACATGTAGCCCACTCGATCACAGATTCTTATGAGCATGGCGAGATTCTCAAGAGCCACTGTTTTTAATCGGGTTTGAGTCAACTGTAAAGATTTTTGAATCTCTGCATAATCCAATGACACACACACACACACACACACACACACACACACACACAAATAGACATGTCACTGAGCTAAGACTACAAAATGAACATACCTGAAATCATTATCCTTGCTACACACAAACAGGGTATCCTCAATGAATACTCACTCACAAATCAGTGACGCAGTTGTCTACCAACTTGGGTATGCAACATATAGTCTATGGGAGACAACTCTGTACAGTGGTTAAATCTTTCAAGTGTTTATGCCCCTTATGTCATTGACTAGGAAATACATAGAGTTTTATACCTGAGTGAGTGTGTCTGTGGTTTGAATCTAAATCCATTTAGCTTACATAGAAGCAGTAACACAGTGTAAATGTAAAACGTTACTGACAACATAGCTGATTGGTGCAAACGTATAAAATTACTATTCAGTGTAATTTCCTAGAAAACATGATTTTGCTTGATAACAATTATTCTTTTGTTTGTCTAATAAAAATGACAGACGGACAAACCCAAGTGTTTGATGTTACACACTGCTTCAAAGATGTTATGCACTTTACTGACTTAAAATCACGTGTGTTTGGACCCAGCTTTAAACTCTCAACACCGTCAATAAGGATATACACGACATATAATGTTACTTTGGAATATTCAGATGGATTACCAGGTTATGATTATGAGACTGTTGATCTTAAGACAAATGCTTTTAAAGTTTATAATGCTAACAGTGGCCACTTGCGTTGGTTTGAGGTACTGTGTAATGACATATTTAATCAATTAAGAAAACAACATTGTTATATTGAAAGTGTTACGTTCAATAAAGTAATATTGCACCTGCAGGACAGGACTTCAAGACAAACACCAGGAAAGTAGTTGACTTGTTTATCATAACTACAGATAATACAGTATTACATATGGTGTGACAATGGTAATTTTTTTTATTTTATTATTTTGTCGGTCAAATAAAAATGACGGACAATTCACAAAGCCCTGGCTCATCTGGTTTAAGAAACGTGTTTCACACAACAAACTTACCCATATCCAATACTAATAATGTCTATCAATCAATAGAAAACTCTTTTTCTGTCATACAACAAAATCTTCTCACAGGCAGTGTTAAGATTCAGATTGTTGCAAAAATCGAATTCACTAGGGTGGACGGTGAGGTAATTGTATCGTATATATCAACAAGACAACACACTGTTAACACAAGAAGAGAACTGGGGAACGTGTTTAGAGACAGACTATTACCTGACTTTCTACAAGCAATTGACAGTGCAAGAATGAAGGGGTCTGGTTGGCACGAAGGACATGTACATGAACTACAACTAAAGCAGTCTAGGTATCATCCTATATTAGGTAAAGCATGGTTACCACTGCCAACAGAAGTAGTAAACAAAAAGGCTGTTGTTAACATTCAGAACAATGACAACTATTGTTTCATGTGGTGTGTGCTTGCTAAACTACACTTTGTAAAAATAAAACCTGAACGTGTATCTAACTACATCAAATTTGTAAACGAACTCAACTTTAGTGGCATTGAGTTCCCTGTTAAAATAGAAGACATAGACTTGTTTGAAAAATTAAATCCTGGCATATCTGTAAATGTGTATGTGTGGGATAATGTGTCTGTTGACAAGTTACAACCCATTAGAGTATCAACACTGGCACCAACATATGGGCAGTCAGAAGATAAACATGTTGACATGTTATTAATCGGCGATGACAATAACTTTCACTACACAATTATTAGGAATATGTCACGTCTAATTCATAATCATACAACAAAACACAAGGGCAAACAGGAATTTTGTAATAGATGTTTACAGAGGTTTTCTTCTATTGCAGTGGCACATAAACACGTCCTGCATTGTAGGTCACCTGATGACATACAAACTGTACTTAAGTACCCTGATCCTGGTAGTCAAGTGTATTTTAAGAACTATGGGAATCAGCAAAAGTTGCCGTTTGTAGTGTACGCTGATTTCGAATCACTGGTTGTTCCGTATGAAGGTCCTGTTCCAGAGTCATTACCAAAGACTATAAAGTTGAGTGACCAAGTGGTGTGTTCTTTTGGATACATTCTTGTTAGGTCAGACGGTCTGCATTCAGAACCTGTTATCTACAGGGGTGAAAATGCAGCATGTCTGTTTTTAACAGAAATGAGACATCTGTATAGTCAGGTAGTACAATATCTCACAACATGTCAGATGCCTTTGGTGATGACAGAAGAAGACAAACTAAAATTTGATACAGTTGAGACGTGTTGGATTTGCGAACAACCTCTGGGGGGTGATAAAGTTTGTGACCACGATCACATAACTGGACGTTACAGAGGTGCTGCACATAACAATTGTAACTTATTATTAAAAACAGATCCTAAGACATACAAACTGCCAATCTTTTTCCACAATCTCAAAGGGTATGATTCACACATTATCATGCAGGCTGTAGACGAGTCGTACAAAAACATAAGTTGTATTGCCCAGACAACTGAGAAATACTTGACTTTTAGATTGGACAAATTAGCATTTTATGACTCCATGCAACATTTATCTTTAGGTCTTGCTAGTCTGGCAGAAGGACTGACTGAGTATCCAATAACGAGTAAATATTTTGAACCAGACTTGATTAAGAAAGGTGTCTATCCGTATGAGTACATTGATCACTGGGTTGTGTTTGAGGAAACAAGACTGCCACCAAAAGAGAAATTTTATTCCACACTAACTGGAAAAGGCATTTCCGACTCTGAATACCAGCATGCACTTGATGCGTGGGGGAAGTTAGGGTGTCAGACGATTGGTGACTACCATGACCAGTACTTGAAAGCAGACGTTTGTTTACTAGCAGACGTATTTGAAAGTTACCGTGAAAAGGGTTTGTTGCACTACAAGCTTGACCCTGCCTGTTACATAACTAGTCCTGGCATGACATGGGATGCATTTTTGAAATCCAGTAAGATATCCATAGACCTGTTGTCTGATCGTACGATGGGTGAAATGGTGGAACGTGGATTGAGGGGAGGCATTAGTATAGCTTCAAACAACTATGCCAGAGCCAACAACAAATATATGGACGCCCATGGTGACCTTGGCCGGGGGTTTGACCCCTCGAGGTCAAGGTCATTCATTACGTACCTTGACGCTAACAATTTGTATGGCTGGGCGATGTGTGAATTATTGCCCTTGAAAAACTTTTGTCTGTATGATTTGTCACAGTATGATGTAACAGAGTCAGGGTTAACAAACAATATTATGAATCTTGACCGAAACGACGCGAAGGGTTGGATCTTTGAAGTCGACCTAGAGTACCCACACCATCTACATGATTACCATAATGATTATCCCTTAGCTGTTGAGAAAATGAGTATGACAGGGAAAAAAGAAGACACTAAACTTGTACCAAATTTGAATGACAAATTCAATTACGTTTGTCACTACCGCTTGTTGCAGTTTTACATCAGACACGGGTTAGTACTAAAGAAAGTTCACAGAGGAATTCAATTTGATCAGAGTGCTTTCATGAAAGATTACATAATGAAGAACACAACCCTTCGTGCCAGAGACGGCAACACTGCATTTGACAAAGACTTCTTTAAGCTTATGAACAATGCCTGTTTTGGCAAGACAATGGAAAATCCTCATCACAGAAAAGATGTGAGACTAGTCACAACTGAATTGGGTGCAATTAAACTTACAGGTAAGCCACAGTACACAGGGTATAAAGAATTTCATTCATCATTGTATGCAGTGTCACTCAAAAAAAAGATTGTTAAACTGGACAAGCCAGTATTCATTGGTATGGCAATTCTGGAGTTGTCAAAACTGTTGATGCTTGAATTTTATTATGATTACTTCAAACCAAAGTATCCTGAGTGTCGTCTGCTATACACTGACACTGACTCTATGATCATTGATGTGTGTACTGAAGACTTTTATGAAGACATGAAAACAGAGTTGCACATGTATGACACGTCTGATTACCCTAAGGATCATCCACTGTTTAGCACACAAAACAAGAAAGTGCCTGGGAAGTTTAAAGATGAACTAAATGGTGTGCCAATAGTTGAGTATGTTGGACTGAGATCCAAAATGTATTCTATACTGCACCAGAAGGGAAGTCAGTCGAAAGCCAAAGGAATGAAAAAAACAGCAATAAAAAATAAAGACATACGTCATGAACATTACAAGCAAGTATTAGATGGTGCATTAATGCCTGATTATCCAAACAAGTCACTGAGATCAAACAAACATAATCTTGAAATGATCCAAACACATAAGAAATCACTGGCAGTTGGGGACACGAAAAGAGTGTTTCACACTAAGGAAAAAGCTTATGCACCTGGACATTACAGGCTCAAGTTATCTGAAGACATTTGTGATGAACTGGTTGATGAATTAATTGACGACTTAGTTACTGAAATGAGTAACGGTGTCTGGGGGAATAATCTGTAATTCTTCTCTGACAAATGCCCTTTGTGGCGCAGGGTCATACAGGTAATATATTGTTGCGCCAGGACCGTCAGGACCGGGGACTATTTTTTTTATATTGTGTACAGACGTTGACCAGATGGGGTCTGTTGCCCTGCGTCTGTCGTCGTTCTCAGCCTCCCCTGGTTGATATAAATATCTCACCTGTTTGGTAAATAAACTTGTGTCGGGTGCCTGTGCTGACATTGTTTTTGACTCTGTAATTGTTTTCAATTTAATAGCATCAGCAGGTTTTGGGTGTCCTTCATTATTCATTGCTTTTATCACATGTGGTAATCTCTTTACCCACTCAGTGTTCCGGGTGTCATGCATGAGTTCCTTAGAATACTGGTAACTGAAAAGTCTTTCTGATAACTGTTTGTTAAAGTTTTCAACAATTGCCTGTGATCTGTGCACACCTGGAATGCCTCGTCTAACCAGTACGCCGTGCTTAGCAAATAACTGATTAACAGCGCCCTTAAATTCAGATCCATCATCAACTTGTACAAGTCTGGGGTATCTTAAAGGGCCTCGACTATATATCTTTGATAAAGCAGTAGCAACTGTACTGGCTGTTTTGTCAGATATGGGTTCAGCGTCTTTATACCTTGAAGCAATATCTACAACAGTCAGTGCATACTTGTATCATTTCTTTCTTATTGTGTCATGTGGTAAGAACAAAAGGTCCATTTGGTGTGTGTCATTAGGTGTTGTGTTCTGAAAATGAGGCCTTGTTATCTTTCTTGGAGCAGGAAGATATATCTGCCAAATTGCTTGTCTCTGTAACCATTGTTTGACCTGATTGAGTGATATATCTCCGCCCACAGCGGCATGTAATTTCTGAATAGCTGTTGCTCCTTTCCAATAGCCTGATGGCGAGTAATATATTTTTGATAGTTTATTTTCGGCTGCCATTTTTTCTAGCAATGAAAACTCCTGTAAAATAAACAAATGTCATTCCCACTAAAACAAAAATTAACTCTCCGTTTCTTTGTTGTGTGCTTGGTTTGTAATAGTCACTTAGTTTCGGTTTTGGGATAGACATGTCTTCACCCGTGACTAAAAAATACTCACGGATTGCTTCGTCTGTATTTGAAAACGTATGTTGTGCGTGACCTTCTAGCCTCAATTTTTCATTGATGAAATCAAGTTTCTCAATTCTATTCTTTTCATAATCCTGTTGGGCTTGTGCTAATTTTTCTGACGCCTCATTGTGTCGTCTCATCTCCAGAGCAGATTCTTCTCTACCCATTTTTGAAAAGAGATAGTTTGAACCACTGAATGCCAATGCGTTAACAACTGCCCTACCAATCATAATAGCTATCGTCGCCATATTTATTTTATTTACATAGAAACATTTTCGGGAATAATTCCCTGCTTGACAAGAAAATCTTTTGTCGCAATCGACGCTGTAATGACTACAATTAGCTTAGCACTGTCTTCGAAATCTAATCTACTCAGGTCTGCTGATTTCATTTTGAGTAGACTTTTCCCCAGCATAGAATAAGCTACTGCTAATCCACTGATTACGGCAGAGTGATACACAAGGTTCATTATGTTCTTTGTGTCGTTCATTTTCTAAGGCAAGAAAAATTAAAATAATATTTTTATTTACTGCATATAAAATGGGTCAACGGCTTTGGGTGTTACTGGTAATGTGGCGACTTCTGGTTTTGTTTTTGGAGTGTCTGATTTTTTGGTCACTGTACGAGTCTGTGGTTTGTATTTTTTGTATAATTGATAACCTACGTAACCAAATCCGACAACAAATCCGGCAACTATATATTTTGTTGTTTCACTGTCAGACTTAGTTGTTTGTCTCTCACTTTGATGAAGGTGTCCTGTCGGTGTCAGTCCTGACGGTAGTGACGGTCCTGACGATCCTGACGGTGGATCAGTTACATGAGTCTTTTCTGTTTGTGCCTTAAGCTGTAATTTTTTTTGTCTATTATATTCAGCTAATCTTTTTCCAGCCTCAACCCTGCCTGGACTTTTAGTCTTCGTCACAGTTTGAACCTGTGTCAAAACAGGGACGGGGTTCAGTTGTGTCGTCGTCTGGGTTTCGTCCATTTTCTTCTGCAGTAAAATTTATTTTTGAAAAATCAATATGACTCCCGGTAACAAGAAGGGTTACGACAGGTGCAAGGTAATTTCCAAACTTGTAAAACATGACACATGCTAATTTGCCAATTGAACTTGAAACAATAGGATTGCTTTCAAGGTCGTGTGAAAGACTGTCACTATCCACAGGTAGAAAGTGACTCACTGCTTTTGTGTATAGACATACTAGAGATCGACTCAAATCACGTGTCATTAGTGAAGCGATGTGGTTTTCATATTTTGAATGAAGCTTGATTAGCTCGTCAGCCGTAAGAGATTCAATATCATCTGTTGTGTATTGTTTCCCGAGATAAGTCTTTGATTTGCCTGAGACAATTACAGACAAAAGACGCTGTTTTTTTGAGTCTAAGTCTTTGTTCTCAACAGCATTGATATCATTCAATAGAAGGATTTCATCAGGGTTCATTTATATTGTTATTTTTAAAAAAACAAAAATTAATTTACTAATCCATACCCTGTGGGCTGATCTGTCTTTAAAATGAGCTTTAGATGCTTAGTTGATTTCAGTTTATTTTTTACATCATCTCGTTCATGTTTATTTGGTATGACATCATTCTCTCTGAGACAGTCTTCAAAGCTGTCACGATCCTTACAGTAAAACAAACAGATAAACTTTAACTGTTCACGAAAATCTTTCAGTACAGCATTATATTTCTGAGTGAGAATCCATACACTTACATTAGCATGTCTGCCACTGAAGGCAAGTTCTGCTAATGTGTTTCTCTTCTTGACAATGTCTTTCTCTGCAGAACAGTCATCAACAATAAACAATGTTGGCTGTCCTTCAAATTGCTTGTAAAAATATTGTAGGTAGTCATTCAGTTTTTTCTCAGGGTCGACTAAGTATATGTTGTTGTCAGTCCAAATGAATAAACGGTTGTGATAAGCTTTGTTGTGTTTAATAGTAGGACAAAATATTACAATGTTTTCAAAGTGGTGTATGTATCTTGTTTGTAAGAGGTTAAGTACAAATTCAGTTTTACCACACCCTGTGGCACCAACAAATAAGCCACAGTGTGGGTCAAGGGTCATTAAGCTCCGGTTCATTTTAATACACAATATAATTTTAATATATGTGTCCACTTAGTCTACACTCTTGTATATTGAGTTGTGCGTCATAAATTAGATACAAATATATGTTTATGGCTGCAGCAGTTTCAACCTTCTTTTGTATCTGAATTGTTATTCCATCACTACCGTTCTCGACAGTTCGACCTGACCCATGAAGGTAATCATCATCTGTACTACGAAGGTCTAGCCACAGTGCATACTTGTTTGTAAGGTATTGTCCGATCCTAACATCATACAGATGTAGATCTTTGCACGCAATGTTTGCTGGTTTATCTCTAATCCTTCCACCCGCAAAATACTTTGTGGTTTCGTCATAGTGTTGATAAGGTAACAAACCTGAAGCGTACACTTGATTAGGGCGGCCTTCGATTGTACAGGACAAATGTGTAATCTTAGGATTGTAGAATTTTTCTGAATCTCTTTTGTATGGACTCACCGGTTCAACAAACAACATAAGAATACCTTTCAGTGACCTGGCAGGCGTGTTCAAGTTTATGTTCCACATTGGGTCGCTTTTGTCTTTGGGTATTAAACTATGCCTAATCACACGGTCATAATAAATTGGAAGTCTTGACTGATACTGATTTTGAATGAGTCTGGCTAGTTCAGTATGTGTAACAATTTCATATTCCAAGGAAATGTTAGAGATCTTATATGTTGCATCTGTGGCAGATGATTTAATGACTTTGGAGTAGTCATTGAAAGTTAGTTCAAAACTTAGACGGTCATTCAGTGCTCCTTGATAATAAGGCAAATGAGCTGTTAGGATTTCAAACTCAAGTGGAATGTAAAATCTGGTTCCATATGTTTCTGCTATAATAACGTCATTGGCTGCTGACGTTGATTTATCTCCAGCATTGATTCGAAGTTTACCAACATTATCAGACTGTATGCCTTGGTAAATACGATCCTCTCGTTCTTCTCTTGTGAGCCAAAGGTCTTTGTAACAGTAGAACACATCTGAGTCATCAAGACTAAACACTTCCTGTCCTTCAAGTTTTACTTTAATAGTCCTAACAATTGCTCTGCCAAGATTGTCAACTAGTGTTCTGTTTACATCTGCCTCTGATGATAGTTCAATATTAAATGCTAGGCGTGCAGTGCCAGGAACGATAACGTCACTGGGGCCTAGGTTTGGAAACTTGACTGTAAGTGTTTGATTCTGGTCTATGGTACTTGGATTGTTTGTGATGACGATTGATTGTCCAATGGCCTTAACACCCAGAGGCTCACGTAGTTTTCTGTATGGGTCTAACTTTGATCCGTAAGACTGTGTCATTTTTATTATGCACAATAAAAAATAATAAATTAATAAAACAATGGCCGCGGGAGGATTTAATCATGAAGATTTTGAAATGGATGACACGTATGATTTTGGTAATACAACAGATATGTCAGATATGGCAGATATGACTGGTACAAGAAATATTTACAGTTTACGTCACAAACTTTTAGAAACCAAAGTGAACTCGTTTTATGATCATGTTGGTGGCCGCCCAGACAACATAGACCCTAATCAGTTTGAACTTGATGGCAAGGGTCATTTATATTTAAATACTGTTGACAAAGGAAAAGTACTATTGACTAACAAAAAAGACCCTAGTAGGTTTAGGGCTTTAAGTACAATAAAAAATGAAGGTGGTGTTGGTGCCTTGCGTCAACTTGGAATTGGTGGGTCTCCTGTCACGCCAAGACTGGCTAGTGTTCTTCACGACACGCAAACAAAGTTGCCAACAGGACAAGAGATTGAAATGGCACCTGTAACAAGCCTACCAGAAATAGCAAACACTGTGATACAAGAAACTTCATTTACTGAAGGTCAATTAAATGATGCTATGAAAACAATAGAAGATCCACCTTTGTCAATGAGGGAGATTATGGGTTTGGATAAATCACTGCAGACAATAAGAGGTGAGATGGTTAATAATCTTGCCAAACTGGGAGAGCTTGATAAACACATAGAACGTGAAAAAGAGAAACTGGCTACAGCAGACAATGGGAATCTTGACACAGAAATGAAAGAAAGAATTCAACACAGATTAAATGATTTGCAGATAGAAAGATCAGGACGGTTAGAAGTGATTAGTATTGGGAGGGAAAAACTGAAATCACAGGTCAACAGAATTAGAGAAACTATTCAGAAAATACTTCACGAAGACACTACTCTGGCTGAGAGACTAAAAACACTTTTCAGAGAACAGGGTATCACAATTGCTAGTTTAATTACAGCTCTTGGGTTTATTATTAGTACTGTTGTGTTAGCTGTTTCCGGCAGTGGTGGGGGTGCACCCTCGGCACCGGCACCACCAACCCCGGGCCCCCCGACTCCAACAGACCCAAAAGATTTACAGACGTGGGTAAAGAAACAGTTGTCTCACATATCAGACTTGCTTAAAAAATTGGCTCTGAAAGCAATGGATGCTTTGCCTGGCATAATTGGCACTGTTGTCAGTTGGCTGATTACTACTACAGCAAAGGTAGTTGGGTTTATGGCAGAACATGTGTGGGTCTTTTTGGTTACAGTAGGAGGGTTGATGGTGGGTTATTTAATGAAACAGATAAAGAAGTAAAACCCCTAACCCTGTTAGACCTATTACCAATGCAGTTCTTTCTGACTCATGTGTGTCCAGGGTTGGTGTAGGGGTTACTGCTTGTATGAGTGCCGGTGTTGGGGCCAGGGCCGGGGCCGGAGTCCGGGCTGGGGCCGGGGGTGTTACCATCTGTAATGATTTTAACGGCTGTACGTGTGTGGTTGTGGCCCCCAAGTTTACAGATTGATTGAGTCCTAATTTTTGACCAACACCTGCAACAATGATTTCATTATTATAATTTGTTATTATCCCCATTTGGAGTTGAAGGTCAGATGGTAACATGTATAACCCGATGCCAACTACAAAGTCAACTTTTGATCTGGCATATCTGAGAACGTCTTGGTAGCGCTGTATGCTAGATGGGAGATCAACTGATGAATTAATTGAATCTTCAAGATTTGCAAGAAACTGTTTTTGTGCTTCAAATTTACCACTTCCATTCAAAATGTTTGATTTTGTTAGTGATTGTGCACCTAGTATACACCAGACATATGTTCTGATTGACTCATTTATGCGCTCGACTCCTGCTTGAGTAAACCCGTCACTTTTGTCTAAGATAAATGTGGTCCAGGCATTAGACTGTTTCTGTTCAATGGAACCTATCCAGACTTCAGATTTTGATGAGAATGAAGTGTACCCAGGGTAATAATCTTGTGGGTATTGTCTGTGACTCATAGCATAATACAGTGTACCCATACCATTGTGATCATCAAGTTTTTGTGTAAAGTCATACTTAGGGCTGATGTTAAATTCATTACAGATGCGTTCAAATGCTTTCATATCCATGGGGTTGTTAAACCTGTTGAAACTGGATTCAGTTGGTAGTGGTGTATGAAGTTCTGACAGTATACGTCTAAGCTGGTAGTAAGTGTGAAAACGAAACACAGATCTAATCAGTTTGTTTGAGTGATTCAAATGGTCTGTGAATGAAACACCACAGCCTGTAGTTGAACATAGTATGGCAAAATTGAGTTGGTTTTGAAACATCTGTAGTGGACTTGAAGACCACTTTCTTGCAGTAGAGTCATCTGTTATTGGAGGGTTTAGGTAATGGTCAAACGGATTTGGTACTTTGACTTGAAATAGATCTTGTACGCTTGCGTCAGACACAGCTATGTCAAGCTGATTTAGTTGAATTATTTTCTGTTCATAAGTAGGTGCAACATTATATTTGGCATTCACATTAAATTGAAATGCGTTTGTAGTGGTAATGGTTGGCGATTTAAATTCCATCCTTTTTTATATGAGATAATAAAAATGTTTATTACCTTAACAAATCTTGACACAAGCAAACCAGTGTGGTTAACTAATGGGATTGATAATCGTGATGGTAGCAAGTCTGTAGCTATCCATGAATTGTTCTACACAGTAAAATGGTTTAATGTAACAGATGATATATATAATAAAGTAATTTTTGATGGTAAGACTGAAGCTATACCACCTGGGTATTATGACTTTTGTACTATAGCTGAATGGTTTCAAAGTAAATTTAAAATTAAAGCAACTTTAAATCCAGCTAACCTACTTGTTACATTAGAATTTCTGAAACAAGATTGGTTAAAAATTTCAGATAGATTTGCATATTTACTTGGATTTTATATTGACGAAGATTGGTATAGATCAGATGATTTAGATGAAGCTATGTTTGGTATTATAACAATGAAGACAAAAAAACTTAAAATAACTGGAAAACGTCCTGTCAATTTGTCAGTACACAGAGTGATTGATTGATTGTACATTGCTTAACGTCCCGACAGCAACAAGACTTTCTCAGGACGTGCCTGCACTGCTTGTGAAAAAAAAAAAATAAACAGAATATTGAATGTATGTCGCTAGCCGGTCCAATACGTTAAATAAACCTACATGTGGCCTAAATAAAGCCAAGACCATTTAGCAACACACATCCAACATCAAGAGCTACAGGCAGCGCAGACAGTAGGGAGAGTTTAAAAAAGGAAAATACAGGTGAATGGACCAAGGGTAGACAGAAACACATGCCCCAGAATAGAGGGGAAAAGCCACCCTGTGGGGCTGACCAGGGTGACCCTGGGAACTAAAAAGTAGTTACCCCACCCAAGTCCCCCAGGGCAGACCCGGGTGGGGGAGTACACAGAGTGCTAAATGTTTATTTGAAAGAACTAAACACATCTGAGAATGTTCACAATGGAAAGCCTTCAACTTTGTTGAGATGCTTACCTACTGGAACTGCTCCGTATTGTGAAAGTGTAGTTGTTAGATTTCCTAATTTGCAGTTTAAGAAATTAGGTTCTAGTTTCTTTGAGTCACTGAGTATATCTGTAACTAATCAGGATGACAAACCAGATCTTATGCATGATTTTAGTGTTGTGTTGGAAATTAAATAATTTTATTTTTGTTTATAAAAAATGAGTGGTGGTCCAAAGTCGAGAATCATACCAGTTGCATGTCCAGTAACAGAATTGAAAGATTTGGCAGACGTACAGGATTTTGAGAAGGAAGGGGAAATTGGAGAAATATATGGTTTTGAACTTGATTCAAATGGCATGTACAAGAGGAAAGTAATTGTCGACATGAAAGACGGTGAAAAACAGATTCCTAAACTTGGTCAGCTGCGTGATGTTACTGTACCTACTCCACCTGTAAATAATTCGCCCTACAACTTAATACATGTGGGAAATAAGTGGGTGGTTTCACCTGTACCTGTTCCGCCACCCACAATTGACTGGGACATAAAGATTGAATTTATTAGTCCTTTTGTATACACTGATGACGAAGGCGCCTTAGTGTTTAGGAAGGTTGTTAATTCTGGGCCGCTTATTGTAAGTCTTGTTCCAAGCTTTGCCCCAGACAACAATAGCAGAGAAAAACTGAAAGTTGAAAATTATGAGAGACGGAGATATCTTCTTACAACTAGAAAGGGTAGATCAGATACTTCTGTTGTGTTTATGCCAGCAAACTTTACCATCACAAGAGAAGTGACAATAGTATTTGAAATTATCATGAAATCAGTAACTACTGCTAAAGAGGCTCAAATTGCACAGGGAATTAAACTTACATGGGACGAAACAGTAACAGAATCATCAAAGGTCTTTATTGCCATTACAAAAAATAATGATGTTATTAATGTTTCGAGCAGTGTTCCAGCTGTCAAGGTGGTGGTTGACAAAACAACTTTTGTTCGTCTAACTTACATAAACCTTGAACACATTGATCTTGTTGCATTTTATTATGCCAGCAAATTGTATACTTTTGAAGAGTTGCAAAATGTAATTGCTGATTAAATAAAAAAAAAATATTTGTCAATAAAAAAAATGGTAAACTTCTATCCGCAACTACCGACGCTTGAGCCGACTGAAACAAATGTGATGACTAAAACAACACTTGCGCCTGATCCTCAGGTGACAGCTGTGCCAATTGCTTCAGATAAAACA
This sequence comes from Semisulcospira habei, assembly GCA_036245525.1. Classification (NCBI taxonomy): domain Eukaryota; kingdom Metazoa; phylum Mollusca; class Gastropoda; family Semisulcospiridae; genus Semisulcospira; species Semisulcospira habei. The sequence goes on along the minus strand of BTPG01000004.1, from coordinate 75,777,253 downwards.
TTACAGGCAGATGCATTCAGATTAAATAATATTACAGAAGCTTTGAAATATTTGGAGAGTGAGGAGGCTAAGTACTCACGGTGCAAAAGGAGGTATAAGTCAGTATTTAATTCTGTTCAAAACACTTCTATGGCTATTGGTGCAGTTTCAGCTTCATGTTCTGTAGGGGGTATTGTTCTGTTCGCCACAGGAAATCACAAATCGGACAGAGCCATCAAATTACCGGATCACACGGCGGTCTTCACAGCCGAACTCACGGCAATCCTAGGAGCCATCAAAGTAATAAAAGCAGACCTGAATGCAACTAAACAAATTCTCATAGTCACCGACTCCCTATCAGCGATCCAGGCGATCCAAAACTTGGACTCCTCCCGAGAAGACCTAACATATCTTATTAGACTCAGAGTAGCGGAACTCACAGAATTAGGCCAGGAAATTAAGTTCATTTGGGTTCCCTCCCATGTAGGGATCCCAGGTAATGAGAAAGCAGATAAAATAGCGAAGAAAGGCCTCAACCAAGAATCGACCTTCTTCGACCTACCCCTGTCAGCAGCCGAAAGATCAAACGCCCTCTGGCCAGCCTTCCAAAATCTATGGGAAAAAGAATTTCATCACGCAAAAAGAGGTAGACGTAAAGGCCTCACGAGGGTCCTAAACAACGTACCCATCCTACTCTCAGGCAAAAGGAAAGACCAAACCGGACTAACAAGAATCAGACTAGGGGGCGAGAGATACCTGGTCCACCCCAACCCAGTCATATGTACATGCGGCCACACACTCACAACAGGACATATACTGCTAGACTGCCCTACCATAAACCACACCAGAGCTAGACTAGAAGACATACTAAACCCACCTCTCACACTGGAAGGTCTCATAAACCCCACCCCAGACACTTGGCACACCACCGCAAACCAGACAATACAACTACTTAACAAACACCCCCTGATCCAACACATCTAAACAAATGACCCGTCACTGATGACAAGAACGAAGGAGACCCCCCCCCCTCTCCCCTACGACTCGACCCCCATAGGGCGCGGGCAGCCATGATGCAAGATTGTAAAACTAGTGATGCGCGAGCACCAGCGACAGACAGCCAGAACTAAACTCCCTTCTCCCCCCCCCCCACCCCTTGGCCCATCCCCCACCCCCCACCCCCCCAGACGAAATCAGCGCCAGCTGGAAGTCCTTGTCCCTTCAATAATAGCATAGCATGCTAGCAGACGTATTTGAAAGTTACCGTGAAAAGGGTCTATTAAAACTACAGTCTTGACCCGGCTTGCTACATAACTAGTCCCGGCATGACATGGGATGCATTTTTGAAATCCAGTAAGATATTTATAGACCTGTTGTCTGATCGTACAATGGGTGGAATGGTGCAACGCGGATTGAGGGGTGGTATTAGTATTGCAGCGAACAATTATGCCAGAGCCAACAATAAATATATTGACGACCCTGGGTTTGACCCCTCGAGGTCAAGGTTATTCATTACGTACTTGGATGCTAACAATTTGTATGGGTTCGCAATGTGTGAGTTATTGCCCTTGAAAAACTTTTGTCTGTATGATTTGTCACAGTATGACATAACAGACATAACAAACAATATTATGAGTCATGACCGGAATGATCCTAAGGGTTGGATCTTTGAAGTCGACCTAGAGTACCCACACCATCTACATGATTACCATAATGATTATCCATTGGCTGTTGAAAAAATGAGTATGACGGGGGGAAAAGAAGACACTAAACTTGTGCCGAATTTAAATGACAAATTCAATTACGTTTGCCACGATCGATTGCTACAGTTTTACATCAGACATGGGTTAGTGCTAAAGAAAGTTCACAGAGGCATTCAATTTGATCAAAGTGCTTTTATGAAAGATTACATAATGAAGAACACAACATTGCGTGCCAGGGACGGTAACACTGCATTCGACAAAGCTTTAAGCTTATGAACAATGCCTGTTTCGGCAAGACAATGGAAAATCCTCATCATCGCAAAGATGTGAGACTTGTTACAACTGAATCGGGTGCAATTAAACTTACAGGCAAGCCACAGTACACAGGGTACAAAGAGTTTCATTCGTCATTGTATGCAGTGTCACTCAAAAAAAAAGATTGTTAAACTGGACAAGCCAGTATTTATTGGTATGGCAATTCTTGAGTTGTCAAAATTATTGATGCTTGAATTTATTATGATTACTTCAAACCAAAGTATCCTGACTGTCGTCTGCTATACACTGACACTGACTCTATGATCATTGATGTGCCTACTGAAGACTTTTATGAAGACATGAAAACAGAACTACACATGTATGACACGTCTGACTATCCAAAAGATCACCCATTATATAGCACACAAAACAAAAAAGTGCCTGGTAAGTTTAAGGATGAACTGAATGGTGTACCGATAGTAGAGTACATTGGACTGAGATCAAAACTGTATTCTATACTGCACCAAAAGGGTAGTCAGTCAAAAGCCAAAGGAATAAAAAAAAAAGCGATAAAAAATAAAGACATTCGTCATGAGCATTATAAGGAAGTGTTAGATGGTGCATTAATGCCTGATTATCCAAACAAGTCACTGAGATCAAATAGACACAATCTGGAAATGATCCAAACACATAAGTCACTTGCAGTTGGGGACACAAAACGAGTGTTTCATAGTAAGGAGAAGGCTTATGCACATGGACATTACAGGCTTAAGTTATCTGAAGACATTTGTGATGAACTGATTGATGAGTTAGTTACTCAAATGAGTAACAGTGTCTGGGGGAATAATCTGTAATTCTTCTCTGACAAATGCCCTCTGAGGTGCAGGCTCGTACAGGTAATATATCGGTGGACTGCCGGGGACTGTTTTTTTTTATATTGTGTACAGACGTAGACCAGATGGGGTCTGTTGCCCTGCGTCTGACGTCATTTTCGGCCTCTCCAGGTTGATACAAATATCTTACCTGTTTTGTAAATAAACTTGTGTCTGGCACTTTTGTTTTTATTTCTGACCCTGACGGCACTGTTTTCAATTTAATAGCATCTGTGGGTTTTACATGGCCTTCATTATTCATTGCTTTTATCACATGTGGCAATTTCATTACCTACTCAGTGTTACATGTGTCATGCATGAGTTCCTTAGAATACTGGTAACTGAAAAGTCTTTCTGATAATTGCTTGTTAAAGTTCTCAACAATTGCCTGTGATCTGTGTACGCCTGGAATGCCTCGCTGCACAAGCACATTATGCTTTGCAAATAATTGATTAACTGCTCCTTTAAATTCACTCCCGTCATCGACCTGCACAAGCCTGGGAAATTTTAAAGGTCCTCGGCTATATATTTTTGATAATGCAGTTGCTACTGTTGAGGCATTCTTGTCAGTTATGGGTTCTGCGTCCTTGTACCTTGAAGCAATGTCGACAACTGTTAATGCATACTTATATCGTTTTTTTTCTTATTTGTCATGGGGCAGAAACAGGAGGTCCATTTGATGGGTGTCATTAGGGGTAGTGAAGAACAGGCTGGCTTCAGAGTTGGAAGAAGCACTGTAGAGCAGATTTTCAACTGCCGCATCCTGATCGAGAAACATCTGCAGCATCAGCGCGAACTCTACCACAACTTCATTGATTTCAGGAAAGCATTTGATCGCGTCTGGCACGACGGACTCTGGCAAGTCATGAGATCGTTCAACATAGAGGAGGGACTGATCCAAATGATAGAAGCACTTTACAAGAACGCCTGCAGCGCGGTTCTACTTAACAATCAGTCAGGCGAGTTCTTCAGGACGACGATCGGTGTCCGTCAAGGATGCCTGCTCTCTCCTGTCCTTTTCAACATATTCCTGGAGAAGATCATGCAGGAAACCCTCCACGACCACCATACTTCAATCTCTATTGGTGGCAGATCCCTGTGCAATCTTCGATTCGCAGACGACATTGACCTCATGGCAGGCAGCAATAGTGAGCTCCAAAACCTGACAGACAAACTTTCAAGTAGCGCAGGGTCTTATGGCATGGAGATCAGTACGGATAAAAGCAATGTGATGATCAACACCACAAGCGACAGCAGCAGCAACATGCACATGAACGGCCAGAAGCTAGAAGAGGTCAATAGCTTCAAGTACTTGGGAGCCACCCTGTCCAAAGACGGTAGTTGCATAGCAGAGATCCGTATCAGGATAGGTACAGCAACATCCGCAATGGCCAGGCTGGACAGGATATGGCGAAGTAACTCCATCAGCTTCACCATCAAGTACAGGCTTTACAAGTCCCTCGTAGTGTCTATTCTACTCTACGGCTGTGAGACTTGGACACTGCTTGCAGACTCAGAAAAGAAAATCCAGGCCTTTGAGAACAAGTGCCTGAGGAAGTTGCTCCGCATCTCGTACCGCGAGCACAAGACCAACGAATATGTACGGAGCATCGTCACTTCCCTGGTGGGCCCACATGAACCCCTTCTGGCAACCGTGAAGCGGCGCAAGCTTGCTTGGTTTGGCCACGTGACCCGACACAACACCTTGTCCAAGACTATCCTCCAAGGCACTCTCGAAGGAAGTCGTCGGCGAGGTCGTCAGAGAAAGAGTTGGGTCGCAAACATAAAAGAATGGACCGAACTCGAGATGCCAGACTTGCTTGCCACCACCCAAAATAGAACTCAGTGGAGAGCACTGTCTGTTGCTGCTGCCTTTCAGTCCCCCCAACGCCCAGTTCGGGCAAGGGACTGATGATGATGATGATGATGATGATTTCAAAATGGGGTCTAGATATTTTTCTTGGTGCAGGGAGATATATATGCCATATAGATTGTTTTTGCAGCCACTGTTTTATTTGTTCAAGTGATACATCTCCGCCCACAGCAGCATGTAATTTTTCTATTGCAGTCTTTCCTTTCCAGTAGCCAATTGGAGAGTAATATATTTTTGATAGTTTAATGTCTGTCATTTTTTCTAGCAATGAAAACTCCAGTAAAATAAACAAATGTCATTCCCACTAGAACAAAGACTATTTCTCCGTTTCTCTGTTGTGGACTGGGTTGGTAATAGTCACTTAGTTTTGGTTTTGGGATAGACATGTCTTCACCCGTGACAAGATAGTATTCCCTGATTGCGTCATCGACATTAGAAAATGTATGCTGTGCGTGACCCTCTAGTCTGAGTTTTCCATTGATAAAATCAAGTTTTTCAATTCTTTGCTTTTCATACGCCTGCTGGGCTTGTGCTAATTTTTCTGACGCTTCATTGTGGTGCTTTAATTCTTCTGCACTCTCTTCTCTACCCATTTTTGAAAAAAGATAGTTTGATCCACTAAATGCAAGGGCGTTGACAACGGCACCACCCACAACAACAGCTAGTGTCGCCATATTATTTTTATTTACATAGATATATTTTTGGGAATAATTCCCTGCTTAACAAAAAAGTCTTTCGTGGCAATTGACGCTGTGACAACTGCAACTAATTTAGCACTGTCTTCAAAATCTAATCTACTCAAGTCTGCCGATTTCATTTTGAGGAGACTTTTTCCCAACATAGAATAAGCTACTGCTTATCCGCTGATCACGGCAGAGTGATAGACAAGGTTCATCAAGTTCTTTGTGTCGCTCATTTTCTTAGGCAATAAAATTAAAATAATATTTTTATTCACTGCATGAAAAATGGGTCGACAGGTTTTGGTGTTACTGGTAATGTGGCAACTTCTGGTTTTGTTTTTGGAGTGTCTAATTTTTTGGACATTGTACGAGTCTGTGGTTTGTATTTTTTGTATAATTGGTAACCTACGTAACCAAATCCGGCAACAAATACAGCAAATATATATTTTGTTGATTGGGGTTTGGGGTTAGTTGATAGTCTCTCACTTTGTTGTGGGTGTGATGGTAGTGATGGTCCTGACGGTGTTGGCACTTGTCCTGACGGTCCTGACGGTCCTAACGGTCCTGACGGCGGGTCAGTTACTGTTTATGCCTTAAGCTGTAATTTCTTTTTCCTGTTATATTCCACTAATCTTTTGCCAGCTTCTACCCGGCCTGGGTGTTTTTGTTTAGTCACTGTCAAAACAGGGTTTTGTTGTGGAGTCTTCTCGTCCATCTGATCCATTTTGTCCATCCTTTTCTTTTCTTAGAAAATTTAATTTTGAAAAATCGATATGGCTCCCCGTGACAAGCAACATTACCATAGGAGCAAGATAATTTCCAAATTTGTAATACAAAAGGCATGCTACTTTACCAATTGAACTTGTTACTATTGGATTTGATCCCAAGTCACAACTCAGGCTGTCAGTATCAGCAACAGGCAAGAAGTGACTAACAGCTTTTGTATATAATGATACTAAAGACCGACTCAGATCACGCGTCATTAGTGAAGCAATGTGATTTTCATAAATTAAATGTAATTTAATTAATTCATCAGCTGAGAGAGATTCTATAGCTTGTGTCAGATATTGTTTGCCTAGATAAGCTTTTGACTTCCCTGAAATAATCACAGACAAAAAACGCTGTTTTTTAGAGTCTAAGTCTTTGTTTTCAACAGAGTAGATTTCATTTAGGAGTAATAGTTCGTCTGAATTCATTTTATAGTGAAAAATAATAATAATAAGTAAATAAAAATGTAGCACTTACCTTTGTGTTTAGGCTGTTTTATATAAATTAAAAACACTTTAATCCTTGCATGCCTTGCTAGCGCAAAACACCTTACACATGTCAACGACAGAGGCAGACCAGTGCACCACACGCATCATTCCACTCTGAGTGCCATCGTCAAATGACTGGCACAGTGTACTGCAACGTTTATGGCAAGAATTTAAGAACAGCAGACAAACCCAGGCAGTCTAATGAACAATGAACAATGAACAATGAACCTTTATTTTCCAATGGTAGAAGTTATTGGTAACAGGACCAGTTTTCAAACTTGCTGTCTAACATGTAGAGAGATAAAACACCACTCATGCTGCTCATGCTTGTGTATTCACAGAGTGGCAATCAATTACTGTGCCAACATCCAGTTAAAAGCCAATAATGCCCAGCTTTTAACACCGGCACTCAGGGGCTGTCCAAGTGATTGATCTAAACACTTTGCAGTGCATTACCTGCTTCCAACTTCTTGATTGGCACATGCATTAGGAATCTCGTCTGCTTTAAGCATAGGCATCTGATTTTTTGTGCAACTAGAGCCATTACTGAAAAAATAGTATCAGTTTGTAAGAGTGTTATCGGGTGCCTGTATATAGTGGATATCACCAGCAATTGATTTTTCTGAGGAACAGGTTTTTCAGAAATAAGCTCTTTCACAACGCATGTCTTGCTATCACCGTGCCGTCAAGTGGAGACCTGAAGTACAGTTGACTAAAGCCAGGCCTGGGGCCCGGGGCTCTTGAGGATATGACCATGTGTTAGCTCATAAGAATCTCACTATAAAAAACCTGCAGTAGTTACCTACAACCTGTAAGTAAATACATACTTGGCACTTGGTTCCACTTGGCACCAGTAGACTGAAACTACTGTTATTTCAGTGCTTTGCGAGTTGATTGATACCTGCATGGGCAGCCCAATAACGAGTTATTGATAGTCCATTACGCCAGGCACATTAAAAGCCCCAGTCAGTGTGTGGTTGTTGATTGATTGTGGGGCCAGGTATTTTTCTGCAGTGCTGTCTTTTCCCAATCCTATTAGCATATCTTGGTAGCACTGAGCATACAGTCGGGGTCATTTTTTCGATTGATTGAATACAGGTAATTACCTGCGCATTTCAAAGGAGCCTGCGTGCATACGGTCGGGTCGTAGAAAAATTTTAGTGAATACGAGGTAATCACCTGTGCATTTGGAAACAGCCTGCCCGCATACCGCTAGAGATTTCATTGTGGCGTGGCAAATATTTTTTCCACTTTGCATATTTCTTCCAGTGCAGGCAGGCCGGGTGGGTGGGTGGGGGAAAAATCAATACTCTGCGATGTGCAGTCTGCATGGTTAAATGGGGTTTATGTGTGTGAGTATGTTTGTTTGTTCCAGACAATAGACAATACAGTTGATGATTCTCAGGAGTAGGTGTGATAGAACTAGTGGGGATGCTAAGGTTTGTTTAACCAAAAGATCGCCGATCTTCTCCTGAGAATGTTAGCATTAAGAGCGTGATAGGGTGGTTGAGTTCAAAAATAAATAGATATAGGGTATTTGTATGGCTTATGAGAATCCGGAGCTCTGGGGATCTCTACTTTTCTATCTCTCAGAGGTCTGGTGATGACCGCGGATGTGTTGATGATGTACGGACATGCTTTGCAGAGTGTTTGCTGACAAGGGTGTGTGCCAGGTGTTCAGGTGTTAGATGCGCGAAGTGAACTGTGAACAAGATGATCGCGTAGGTTAGTGTTACGTTTGTAAGCGACCAGCGAAGGCTCAGGAAATATGTCTTTCAATAATGTGTCATTCTGAATGATGTGGAAGTTTCTGAGGAGAATGTTTTTGATTGGGATGTTGTGAGAATGATACAACTATTGTCTTACCGATGTAAAAATCATTGTGCAACACAACTATTATCTTACCGCTGTAAAATCACTATGCAACACAACTACTATCTTACCGATGCAAAATCACTGTACACCACAACTAATATCTTATCTATTTAAAGTCAGTGCACAACACAACTAGCGTCTTAACGATATAAAATCACTGTGCGACACAACTATCTATTTTCTTACTAATGTAAAATCACTGTTAAAAAACTATTATTGTCTTACCGATGTATCGTACCGATGTATCTTGCCGATGTAAACTCACTGTACAACACAACTAATATATTACCTATGCAAAATCACTGCGCAACAAACTAGCATCTTACCGATGTAACATCACTGTAATAATAATAATAATAATAATAATAATAATAATAATAATAATAATAATAATAATAATAATAATAATGAGTACTTGTACAGTGCCTAGCCTCGGATTGGAGCTCAAGGCGCATAATAAAAACTAATTGTACAAAAATAGCCAATTACAAAACGCAATTTACAAAAAGTATTAAAAACAAAATACAACGCACTCTATAAACAATCACCATTCAAAAATGCTAGTCTTATGGACTCATACTCGCACTCACGCACGCACGCGCGCGCGCGCGCACACACACACACACACACACACACACACACACACACACACACACACACACACACACACACACGCACACACACGCACACCTACTTCTAATAGAGGTAGAAATGACTTCAAGATGAGAGGTCTGTGATGTATTACATTTAATCATACATTTTTTAAGTCCCTTCTATTTATAGGACGAGTCTCGGTGGGGCGAATTTAATGTTCATGATGTCAAAGGCGGGCAGGCCTAAACCTCTCACAATTGAAGTAACAAGATAAAAATTACGTCATGTCTAGTTACGCTAACCTCGCGGCTGAACGTATATTTGGCGAAGCGCCGTATGTATGTATGTATGTATGTATGTATGCATGTATGTATGTATGTATGTATGTATGTATGTATGTATGACGGGGAAGTGGCGCAGTGGTTAAGTATGTATGTATGTATGCAGTATGTATGTATGTATGTATGACGGGGAAGTGGCGCAGTGGTTAAGGCGTCTGCCTCCAATGCCAAAGGTGCGAGGTTCGATACCGGCTTCCGGCGTTGGATTTTTCTCCTCTGGTAAGTGTCACCGTCTGGGCAGTGGGCAGATGTTCACATCTGCACGGGACATAGACGACCCCGGCCCCCACGAGTCCCCTGCTGCCTTGCAGGCTTGGCCGCTTGGCTTCGGAAAGGCTAAGGGAGGAAACCCCTGACATCAAAGCCCCCGTGTCTCCGGGGAAGGCTTTTGAGCCAGAGACTAAGACAAGGACAGTCTGATATAAAACCTACGACCCGAGGACCTCGATGCCACCGTCCCAGCTTGCTAGGCCATGGCAAACGAACCAAGGGTTTAAAGGGTGGGGCCAGTACTGCGCACACTGCACTCCACCAAAAAGCTCCACCGCGCAGGCTTTAGGAAACGCCCACGGACTATGACACTGAACTTTCCAAGTCCTGTAGCGATGGGCAAGGGGCAAAAGGGCAGGTGAAAGATGTCACTGGAAGCCGCAGTCTCAAACCTGCATGCAGGCGGTTCAGGATATTGGTCGCCTGATGTTGACCTGGGGATGACAACGTCACTCGGCACACCCTGAACGACCAAGCAGCCTTCTCTAGGGACAGCACTGCTTGCTCCACACGGAGAGGGGCCTAGAAAAGGTGGCCTAACCAAAGCTCATCCCCTCGTAACCCAGTTGGCTAGCCGCGGTCAACGGGCATCTTCTCATGCGGTCAGAAAACAAGAAAAAACAATGGACCCACTCTCATGACGACCACGACCGGACTCAACGTAGCATGCTGGAACATCCGAACCATGCTCGACACAGCAGACAGCGGACGCCCTGAACGTCGCTCCGCCCTCATTGCCCATGAATTGCGGAGGTTAAACATCGACATCGCCGCGCTCAGCGAAGTACGCCTCCCGGAGGAAGGCAGCCTACAAGAACTTGGCGCTGGCTACACCCTCTACTGGTCAGGCAGGCCTGCATCAGAAAGACGGCTCTCAGGCGTGGGCTTTATGGTGAAGACCCACATTGCGACTAAGTTGGAAAACCTACCAACGGGTCACTCCGACCGCATCATGTCCATGCGCCTCCCACTGAGACACCAGCAATACGTCACCCTTCTCAGTGTGTACTCCCCAACCCTCCTGGCAGAGCCTGCAGAAAAAGACAAGTTCTACTCTGACCTGCGCAGCCTCCTGCAGAGCACCCCTGCAGACGACAAAGTCATCATCCTTGGCGATTTCAACGCCAGAGTGGGCCAAGACTCTGAAGCCTGGAAAGGAGTCCTCGGCAAGCATGGCGTTGGGAACTGCAATGACAATGGTCGCCTACTGTTGGAGCTCTGTGCAGAGCAGCAACTTGTCATCACCAACACTACTTTCCAGCAAAAGGACAGTCGAAAGACCACCTGGATGCATCCTCGCTCCAAGCACTGGCACCTTATCGACTATGTCCTAGTGCGTCAGAGGGACCGCAGTGACGTCCTCCTCACCAGAGTGATGCCCAGCGCAGTGTGCCACACTGACCACCGCCTTGTTCGCTGCAAACTCAGGCTCCGCCTCAAGCTGAAACCCAAGAAAGGGGCCCCCCTCAAGAAAAAGCTTGATGTTGCCAGCCTTCAGCGTGACGACAAGAAAGCTGCCCTTCAGGCCGATTTACAGCGCATGCTCAAAGAAACAGTTGATCCAGCAGACTCCTCCCCTGAAACACTCTGGGAACAACTGAAAACTGCTATTGTAAAATCTTCTGTGGAAGTCTTGGGCTTTGCTAGAAAGAGGAACAAAGACTGGTTTGACGAAAACGACGTAGAGATCCAGGAACTTCTAGCAAAAAAAAGAGCCGCCCACCAGGCCCACCTAGCCCAGCCTTCCTGCCCTGTGAAGAAGTCTGCCTTCCGCCTCATCTGCAGCAGTCTCCAGTTCAAGCTTAGAGAGCTCCAGAACGAGTGGTGGTCCAGACTCTCACAGAGGACCCAGCTCTGCGCTGACAACGGTGACTACAGGGGCTTCTACGAAGCACTGAAAGCAGTGTATGGCCCTAGGCACCTGGTACAAAGTCCCCTGCGAAGCGCTGATGGACAGGCACTCCTCACAGATAATACCTCCATCTTGAACCGCTGGTCGGAATACTTTCAGGACCTCTTCGGCGCTGAGCGCACTGTTCAAGAAACAGTCATCCTCCAAATCCCACACCTTCCACTAAAGGTTGAATTGGACGAACCGCCCACCGCCGAAGAGACCCTCACAACCATCCACCAGCTCAAGAGTGGCAAAGCAGCAGGCATTGACGGAATCCCGCCAGAGATCTGGAAACATGGAGGCCCAGCACTGCACAACAAGCTCCACGACCTCTTTCTCCGCTGCTGGGGAAAAGGAACACTACCAAAGGATCTCCGTGATGCAGTCATCATCACCCTGTACAAGAACAAAGGAGAGAAGTCTGCCTGCTCTACGACGAAAACCCTAGACCAACTGATTCGTGAGCTGCTCTTTGCAGATGACGCTGCCCTCGTTGCACACACAGAGAGAGCCTTGCAGCGCATTACGTCCTGCTTCGCAGATGCCGCCCAGCTCTTTGGACTTGAGGTCAGTCTGAAAAAGACAGAGGTCCTTCATCAGCCGGCACCCAAGGAAGAGCATCGCCCTCCCCACATCACCATCGGCGAGTCCGAACTGAAGTCTGTACACCAGTTTACCTACCTTGGCTGCATCATCACGTCAGACGCCAAGCTGGAAAGGAGCTGGACAACAGGCTGGCAAAAGCGAACAGTGCTTTCGGGCGACTATTCAAGCGGGTGTGGCACAATCAACAGCTGAAAAAAGGCACCAAGATCAGCGTGTACAGAGCTGTCGTCCTCACCACCCTGCTGTACGGTTCCGAGTCCTGGGCCCTCTACCGCAGCCAACTACGACTCCTCGAACGCTTTCACCAGCGCTGCCTGCGTACCATCCTCAGCATTCACTGGAGTGACTATGTCACCAACGTCGAGGTCCTTGAACAGGCGGAAACTGTGAGCATCGAGGCTTTGCTGCTGCGGACACAGCTTCGCTGGGCGGGGCACGTCTCTAGGATGGAGGATCATCGCCTACCAAAGATCACTCTGTTCGTCGAGCTCTCCACTGGACACCGAGACAGAGGGGCACCAAAGAAGAGATACAAAGACGGTCTCAAGAAGTCACTTAGTGCCTGCCAAATCGACCATCGCCAGTGGTCTTCGCTTGCTGCTGACCGTGACACCTGGCGCTCCACCATTCACAAGGCAGCCGTCTCCTTTGAGGACTCTCGCAGAGCTAACCTTAAGGACAAGCGGCTCAGAAGAAAAAACAGAGCTGTCGTAACTCAGAACCCTGACCAGACCTTCCCCTGCAGCCACTGCGGTCGAACCTGCCTGTACCGGATTGGCCTCCGCAGCCACGAAAATGCCTGCAGACGACGTGGGCAAGCCCTATAGAATCTTCGCTCGCGAAGTCAAGCCAAGAGATGTATGTATGTATGTATGTATGTATGTATGTATGTATGTATGTATGTATGTATGTATGTATGTATGTATGTATGTATGTATGTATGTATGTATGTATGTAGAGTGATGCCCAGCGCAGAGTGTCACATTGACCACCGCCTTGTTCGCTGCAAACTCAGGCTCCGCCTCAAGCTGAAACCCAAGAAAGGGCCCCCCCCCCCCCAAGAAAAAGCTTGATGTTGCCAGCCTTCAGCGTGACGACAAGAAAGCTGCCCTTCAGGCCGATTTACAGCGCATGCTCAAAGACACAGTTGATCCAGCAGACTCCTCCCCTGAAACACTCTGGGAACAACTGAAAACTGCTATTGTAAAATCCTCTGTGGAAGTCTTGAAAACGACGTAGAGATCCAGGAACTTCTAGCAAAAAAAAGAGCCGCCCACCAGGCCCACCTAGCCCAGCCTTCCTGCCCTGTGAAGAAGTCTGCCTTCCGCCTCATCTGAAAGCAGTCTCCAGCTCAAGCTTAGAGAGCTCCAGAACGAGTGGTGGTCCAGACTCGCACAGAGGACCCAGCTCTGCGCTGACAACGGTGACTACAGGGGCTTCTACGAAGCACTGAAAGCAGTGTATGGCCCTAGGCACCTGGTACAAAGTCCCCTGCGAAGCGCTGATGGACAGGCACTCCTCACAGATAATACCTCCATCTTGAACCGCTGGTCGGAATACTTTCAGGACCTCTTCGGCGCTGAGCGCACTGTTCAAGAAACAGTCATCCTCCAAATCCCACACCTTCCACTAAAGGTTGAATTGGACGAACCGCCCACCGCCGAAGAGACCCTCACAACCATCCACCAGCTCAAGAGTGGCAAAGCAGCAGGCATTGACGGAATCCCGCCAGAGATCTGGAAACATGGAGGCCCAGCACTGCACAACAAGCTCCACGACCTCTTTCTCTGCTGCTGGGAAAAAGGAACACTACCAAAGGATCTCCGTGATGCAGTCATCATCACCCTGTACAAGAACAAAGGAGAGAAGTCTGCCTGCTCTAATTATCGTGGAATTACCCTGCTGTCCATTGCCGGGAAAATTCTCGCAAGGTTGCTCCTGAATCGACTGGTACCTGCCATCGCTGAAGACCACCTCCCAGAGGGCCAGTGTGGCTTCAGAGCCAACAGGAGTACCACCGACATGGTCTTTGTGCTGAGACAGCTTCAGGAAAAGTGCCGCGAGCAGAACAAAGGGCTGTACGTAACGTTTGTCGACCTAACAAAAGCGTTTGACACTGTGAGCAGGCAAGGTATGTGGCAGATCCTGGAGCAACTAGGTTGTCCCCCAAAGTTCCTCAACATGATCGTCCAGCTCCACGAGGACCAGCAAGGCCAGGTCAGACTAAACTGTGACCTCTCAGAACCATTCCCCATTCGCAACGGCGTGAAGCAAGGCTGCGTGCTGGCACCGACCCTCTTCACCATCTTCTTCAGAATGATGTTGAAGCAGGCCACAGTGGACCTCGATGATGACGACGCAGTGTACATCAGGTATCGTCTCGATGGCAGCCTGTTCAACCTCAGACGACTGCAGGCCCACACGAAAACCCTAGACCAACTGATTCGTGAGCTGCTCTTTGCTGATGACGCTGCCCTCGTTGCACACACAGAGAGAGCCTTGCAGCGCATTACGTCCTGCTTCGCAGATGCCGCCCAGCTCTTTGGACTTGAGGTCAGTCTGAAAAAGACAGAGGTCCTTCATCAGCCGGCACCCAAGGAAGAGCATCGCCCTCCCCACATCACCATCGGCGAGTCCGAACTGAAGTCTGTACACCAGTTTACCTACCTTGGCTGCATCATCACATCAGACGCCAAGCTGGACAAGGAGCTGGACAACAGGCTGGCAAAAGCGAACAGTGCTTTCGGGCGACTATTCAAGCGGGTGTGGCACAATCAACAGCTGAAAAAAGGCACCAAGATCAGCGTGTACAGAGCTGTCGTCCTCACCACCCTGCTGTACGGTTCCGAGTCCTGGGCCCTCTACCGCAGCCAACTACGACTCCTCGAAAGCTTTCACCAGCGCTGCCTGCGTACCATCCTCAGCATTCACTGGAGTGACTATGTCACCAACGTCGAGGTCCTTGAACAGGCGGAAACTGTGAGCATCGAGGCTTTGCTGCTGCGGACAGCTTCGCTGGGCGGGGCACGTCTCCAGGATGGAGGATCATCGCCTACCCAAGATCACTCTTTTCGGCGAGCTCGCCACTGGACACCGAGGCAGAGGGGCACCAAAGAAGAGATACAAAGACGGTCTCAAGAAGTCACTTAGTGACTGCCAAATCGACCACCGCCAGTGGTATTCGCTTGCTGCGGACCGTGACACCTGGCGCTCCGCCATTCACAAGGCAGCCGTCTCCTTTGAGGACTCTCGCAGAGCTAACCTTAAGGACAAGCGGCTCAGAAGAAAAAACAGAGTTGTCGTAACTCAGAACCCTTACCAGACATTCCCCTGCAGCCACTGCGGTCGAACCTGCCTGACCCGGATTGGCCTCCGCAGCCACGAAAATGCCTGCAGACGACGTGGGCAAGCCCTATAGAATCTTCGCTCGCGAAGTCAAGCCAAGAGAGATGTATGTATGTATGTGTGTGTGTGTGTGTGTGTGTGTGTGTGTGTGTGTGTGTGTGTGTGTGTGTGTGTGTGTGTGTGTGTGTGTGTGTGTGTGAGTGTGTGTGTGTGTATGTATGTATGTATGTATGTATGTATGTATGTATGTATGTATGTATGTATGTATGTATGTATGTATGTATGTATGTATGTGTGTGCGTATGTATGTACACAAGAGAATCTCCGATATTTCTGTAGACACAAGCTTGAACCTTGGCGAAATACTTTGTTAAGTAGGTAGGTCCACTCAATTTGTTTTCTAGAAACTGCCACCAAACAAAATTAATGCACCACTAGGAAATACACGTTCAAAAATGTGCACATGCAAAAAATCAGACCTTTATGTTGATTGACTTCCGAGATATGTGCATTTGAATATGACCTAAAATGATCTCTTTTTGCTTTTTTAAGAAATTGCTATATTTAGACACCTATTAAAATCATAACGTGAAGGTATAATTTTTTTTTAATGTCACGGATCAAAACTAAATGTAAATTGTCCTGATTTTTTTCTAGCCCCACACATTGATGTGTTTGCAATTACAGCACGCCTAAAATGACTAAACATGCAATTTGGACATGACTGTGTCATAATGAGGGTTTACATGGCTTATACACCCTTCACTAAAAACGCTATATCTTAGGTAATTTTCGTCGTAGGCATGTGAATCAGATACAAAAATGTACACAAAAACACTACAAATCCCCTTCTGTGTGATAATGTTTACATTAAATCAAGTACATTTCAGATATGCACACAACAATATGACAATATCTTGTATTCTAGCGCTATATCGCATACATTCTGAATGCATTTCCATCATTTTTCAAATTTACCAGCTGCTGTTGGCTATGGAAACAATCGATGATGTTATCTGCCTCGTGTTTCTTGTTTAAGGTAGCTCTTCTTCCCCCTCCCCTGTTCCTGAGAGGGGGTCAACTGGAGTCATCCTATGTGTCACTGTAGCTAGATGGCTGTCTGGTTGTTTTTTTTAACAGGTGATTTCTCCAGAAGCAACCAAAAGAATTGTTTAAATTTTCATATTTGGTCAGTATTAGATTCGAAATGTGTCTTGTACCAAAGCCGAGGTCCTATGGTCAAGGTCAAGGTCACAGTAGAGATATAAAGGTATTACCACAAAAAGGAAGGCTCATATGATCTAAATTGTTCTTACAGTAAAGGTACCCCGAAGAAAGCTGTGCAAAGGAAACTTATCTGACATACGAGTGAAAAGGCCCTGGCAGCCATATTTGTTTTCAGAGCTTCAGTTTCTGTCTGTGCGATATCTCTGGAACCACTCCACCGATTTCGTCATGGTAGCTTTTAGTGTGAGAAATGGTCATTAAAAAAACGGACTTGATACTTTAAAGTGTTAGGTTCACGTGCTGATCGTGAATCTATGTAATGGGCCAGTGGTCGTCCGTCTGTCCCTCATCCGTCGTAATCTTCAACGTTGGCATTTTCTCGGAGACTTTTTAATCCACACTCTTAAAACTTGAGCCATAGATATAAAGTGTGCTAAGACCTTTGTACACATACCAAAGTCAATGACCTCTATCTAAGTCAAATTCACAGGGAATTAGAAAATAGATTAAACAAATACACATTTTAACTAAATATTGCTTTTCTGAAATACTGTTAACGGAGTTACCGGGGGGGGGGGGGTGGAGACAGGGGATCAATTGCTTCAGAGAGATGCTATTCGCTACGAGTGGGAAGTGGGGGGGGAGGGTTGGAAACAGAGGCTCATGTCCTTCAGTGAGGTGCAGTCTTTTGGGAGACGCGGGAGGGGTGGGAGGGGGGGGGGGCGGTGTAAAGATTCTGGATTCGGTTTAGGTCTTTTTTCAACCGGGTAACCATTTTCTGGGGTTTCCTTACGTCAGGAAAAGCAAGAAAGGGCAAACATTTTGCACCCATCGTTACAGTTCAGTGCTCACTGAAGGGCACACCTTCTTTACACCTTATGGGTGCTAGCTTCAGTCGTACAGACATGAATCTGCTATGATTGAAAAAGAAGAAAAAGATGCAGTCTTTGTTTGACTAAGAAGCTGGTTGGCTGAGAAGATAAGGATGAGTGGACTGTAAAGGATACGTGGTCTGGGACGGTAGCACTCATTTCTTGGTCAAGATATTCATGTATTTCGTCGTCTGTATTATTTTCTCATTTGACTGATACGCGTCGGTGTCATAGAAAGTAATGGATAGACAGGCAAACCTTCAGCATAGCAAGTCTAATTAAATAAAGTCTGAGTTAAATATCTGGTGTTCTTTGCCGTCGTTGTGTCATATATTCAGCTATAAGAAAAGTTTGTTGCTTGAGATGGGGGAGGGTTTGGTTGATCCTCCTCGTTTCCTTTGCTGAATTATGTCTGAAAGCATCCTGAAGTGTTTGTCTAAATAAAATTCAAAGCAACCGAAACTATTTGATGTTCAATGTGATTTTCTTTTACCTATACAAAATGAGTAAAAGTTCAAAATAAACTATAATAATAATAATAATAATAATAATAATACATGTAATAATAATAATAATAATAATAATAATAATAATAATAATAATAATAATAATAATAATAATAATAATAATAATAATAATAATAATGTGTGTTCGTATCGTTTGCTTTATTTTGCAAGTACGTTACGACGACCAGAAAAAACATTCAACACAAAAAAACATATTTTTTATAGTTTAGGCAGTCAAACCAAACGAGTTGGCATTCTGAAAAATTCGTCTGATATTTGGCAAAGAGTTGTCGTTCTTCTTGTTGACTAAAACGGTTATTTCAAAGAAACCATCGAACATATTTGTCTAAGAAAACTTCAAGTTCAACTCTGAAGTATTGCAGTAAGTATGGCGTGAATTCCTGTAGTACTAGACTTGTCAAAGCTGTAATTTTGGTGAAAAGAAATTATCCCCCACGAGGAGGGCATGAACTTCAGGCTTGAAATTGACTATACACAGTAAAAATGAAACTGCTGGTCCCAATAATCACGTCTATCAATCAGTGTTAGTTTATAATGTTGAACATTTCTTTGCCTATCATTAATCAAAACATTTGTGTACTTGCGCAATGTTTTCTGTAAGTCACAAGCAAAATTTGCGTCATCGTTGACGAAAGAAGGTTCTATCGTGGGTGCCATTGTGAAGTCGTGTTCGCGTGTTGGGGTGTCAGTTTCAAACCCACTGCGCAAATCCAATATCTAATCGTCCGTGTCAGATGATAGATCGATCGAAAGGTTTTTTAATGAGATTTTCATCGGTAGATGGCACATGTGCGCACGATCATTCCCAGATAACATATTTCATGAGTAAAAACAAATACAAATTGCACGTCAAAATCTAATGCAGTTTTCGATTGAATTCAAACATGCGCCAGGTACCGTGATAAAGGCCGGGAAAAGCTCTTTCAAACGATACCAAATATAGCGATGTGCAGTCTATCTTGAATTTACGCAAGCGGTTCTTCTAACACCACTGTAGCGCGGCTCTGTGCGGGGCACTCACGGACATCTGACCAAGTTTTTGTTTTGACGCTTAACCCTGCTCCACATTCGGCGGTGCTACAAATACATCTTTTTCCAGAACAAAACAAACGCGACAGAACTGTAGTCTGGATGAAGAGATAGAAGAAGATACAATACAAAAGCTCCGGATTCTCAGGAGCCGAACAGATACCCTAAAACTATTTAATTTTAAACACAAACACCCACAACTCTCTCAGCGCTAACATAATCCCCACGTCACTCACCAAAACCGTATTTTTTAACAAACACTGGCTCCTGAAAATCATCAACTGTATTGCCGAGTAGATATTTAAAAAAAACTATTCAATTTAAAACACACACACACACACATGAAACACAGCCCCCCACATAACTCGCAAGGTAACCCATGGCAATTGATTTTTCCACCCGGTAGTGACGGCTGCAAATGAGACTGCTAATGCACGTGTCAATCAATACTGGCAATACCTGAGGCTTTTATCGTGTCTGGCACCCGAATAGCACTGGTGCCAAGTGGAACTATGTACTTACTTACAAGTTGTATGTAACTTAACCTTTTGATGACAGAACGCGCATACGTGCGTGCGGGGCAAGGCCGACGGGGCGCATACGCTCCCGGGGAAAATCCTAGCTGTCAGACTACAGTGCCAAAAGGTTAAAGGTTACCTCTGCAGGTTCTTTAAAGTTACTTACAATAAGAACTTATTAATTACTTACCATAAGAACTTATTAATTACTTACAAGAACTTGACTCCAGTCACAAGATACTGAGTCATATTTCACAAGATACAAAGACAAAAAAAAGTTATTTTTTCAAAAATATTCTGGCAGAGCCGTGGGCGTCAAATAGACAGGCGGCATGTCATCTCTCTGTGAAGTGTATGACAAATTTATTGATTGATTACCAATCTAATTTTTATTTCCCTAAAAGTCCTTGAAGCTTTTCCGTGGTTTCTTTCACACCTATCTTTTTTCCTTCCGCTAAAAAAGAAGCCTTTAGTTCTTCAACATCCACAGAAGATTGACTGTGCATTTTATTTTGTATTTCAGACTTTTGTTGTTTGTAATTATTTAAATCATCTTGCACTCTCTTAAATTCAATGTCGTCAATAAAATTGTCCTCCAATGCTTTACTGATTATAAGTTTCAAACTACTCAACTTAGCACCAGCGAGCGTGCTCAATGCTTCATGTTTCTGTAATTTTGTATGAAATCTTTTGTTTAGGCCTTCCATACCAAAGCATACCAGTCCTGTGGCAATGCTAGCTCCTTCAAGGTCGACTCCAATTAAACTGCCGATTCCAGTTGATATCAAAACAATACCCCCTACAGAACATCCAGCTGAAACAGCACCAACAGCCATAGATGTGTTTTGAACAGAATTAAAAGCTGTTTTATACCGTCTTTTACATCTGGAGTATTTTGTCTCTTCACTTTCCAAATATTTTAACGCATCTGTAATATTTATTAATCGAAATGCATCTGCCTGTAATGTTTTATCAGGTGCAATTGGCACATGCAGATTATTTGGCACAGGTGCAAGTGTTGGTAGTTGTGGATACAAGTTCACCATTTTTTTTATTCACAAATATTTTTTCTTTAATCAGTGATTACATTTTGCAACTCGTCAAAAGTATACAATTTGCTGGCATAATAAAACGAAACAAGATCTATGTGTTCCAGTTTTATGAAACTTAGAAAAACAAAAGTTATTTTGTCGACCAATATCTTGACAGCGGGAATACTGCTCGAAACTTCAAAAACATCGACATTTTTTCTAATGGGGCGCCATCTTGTTTGTGCGACCTACCACGTGTGTTTCGCTCCCAGTGTTTTAGTGTTTTTCATTGGAAGTACTGTGTTTCGTATGCTGAAAGTCTGCTGAGTATCGTATAAGAGTGCACTGATGAGGATTATGCTTGTGTTTCGTCGGATCTGGTTGCTCTTTGAGTGGTATCGTATTGAATTGTGTCTGTCATTTGAATTTTGTTTACGTCGCCATTTTGCTTCTTCCACAGCGTGGGTTTGCCGGGCCTTTCTGCCGCCCTGTTATTCATGTGCTGCATGCTAGTGTGTGAAATGTTTACTGTGTGAGTATGTTTGCCACCTGTGGTTGCATCTGCCGCTTGGTTGTTGTAAACTCGTTCGTGTTCCCGACTGTTCTATAGGTTTACGTGTGCTCTCCCGTCGACATCTCGCCCTCCCCACTTTCGGCGCCATTGCCCGATCTCACTGCTGACTGACCGGAAATCAGGTCGCTCCCCTACCACACCACTCACACACACACCGGCACACACACACACACACACACACACACACACACACACACACACACACACACACTCACACACACACACACCCTACTGAACCCTCTTCTCGTTTTCCTCTTTCTTGTCCTCACAAACAATCATGCTTATCAAATACACACGCCAACAACTGCTATCTCTACGTCGCCACGCCACCTACTGCACGGCCGGAGCTGCTGACAGTGTTGCAGATGCCTTACGCGGCATCCGATCGCGAAAGAGAGGGCACAGGGGCGGAATTAGCAAAAGGCGGGACTCACCACCACAAACAAAACCACATACTTCTTCCCCTTTACCTATGCCCTTCCAACCCTTCCGCCTCCCCCCGCCTCCTCGATTTCTCCACCTCCCTTCCTTCTTCTCCCATTTCTTTTCCTCTCTTGCTCATCTACCGCTCACTGCTCTCCTCGGCCGCCCCCTACCCCGCCCTCCTCCCCCTTCCTCCCCTCACCCCCTCCTCCTTCACCTACTTTTCCTCCTCGTCCCCTCTCCCCCCTTTCTCCTCCTCTTTGCCCTCCCCCTCCCTCTACCTCAGCTTTTCATACTCCCCTTCCTCCCCTCTCCCCCCCCCCACCCTCCTCTCGCATCCTCTTTCTTGCCCAGTTCTCCTTCCCTGTCTTTTCCTCCTTCCCCCTCCCCCTCCATCCTCTTTTCCCCCTCCCCACCCTCCTCTTCCTTCGTCCTCTTCTTCGTCTGTTTCTTCTCTCTCTTCCTCTTCTGGCTCATCCAACTTAAAACTGTGTCTGTTCAATGCACAGTCTGTCTGCAAAGATGGTAAAGCCGACGTGATTTCAGATTTTATTCTAGACAATGACCTAGATGTTGTCGTGATCACGAAACGTGGCTCCGCTCAGCTGGCGACGAACCCATCATCGCCAGCGTCACTCCGAGTGGCTACCGCCTGGCCTCCTTCCCGCGTGCTTCCAGAGGGGGTGGCATTGCCATCATCTACAGGGACTGTCTTTCTGCTCACCTCTCCTTCTCTCAGTCTCTCCCTTTTGCTCATCCCTCCTTTGAATCTGTCGAGGCCGTAGCAACACTCCCTGGCCAGTCCCTCATCTTCTCATGTATCTAGCGCCCCCCTCCAAGCTCTCAAAACAAACTCACAAACTCCATGTTCCTCACCGAGTTCGACCTCCTCCTCGACCACTACAGCACACGACCCGGAAAACACATCCTTCTCGGCGACTTTAACTTCCACTTCGACAAACCCGACCACCCTGACACAAAACGCCTTTGCACTTCACTTTCAAACCACAATCTTACACAACACATCACTAAACCCACCCACCGACTCGGCCACACCCTCGACTGGATCATCACCCGCACCTCCGATCAACTCTTCCTCGACTCTGACACCTCTTCTGTGCTTCCCTCCGACCACCTCGCTATTCTCGTCGCCCTCAACCTACCTCCCCCGAAAAAACCCAAGCTCTTTGTCTCTCGTCGCAAACTAAAATCTGTCAACCGAGAGAACTTCTTCGACGAAGCTGTCGACCTTCTCTTGGACCCCGCCCCCTCTCCCGATCTTGCATCCCATTTTGATTCCTCCATTCGAAAACTTCTAGACACCCATGCCCCTGTCACCACCTGCTCCATACCCAACCGACTCCACTCCCCCTGGCTCACTGACGACATAGCTGAGGCCAAGCGCGAGCGTCGACAAGCGGAACGCCGCTGGCTCTCATCTGACCTCACCATTCACAGAGAGATCTTCCAAACCACCAGATCCAAAGTCTGCAGAATGATCTCCGACTCCAAACGTAAACACCTTCAAAACAAAATCCTGGAATCCACTTCTTCCAAAACCCTCTACGCTACCATAAACACACTCCTAGGCACTTCTAAAGACTCTCCTCTTCCCAACACACACAGCAAAGAAGAACTTCCGTCCACTTCTCCTCCTATTTCTCCGACAAAATCCAAACTCTGCGCAACACACTCGACATTCTGCCTTCTCCGCCTTGCCTTCCTAACTCCCCCTTTTCGGCACTCCCCTCTCGTCCTTCCGTGAAGTCCTCAAGACCATAAAGTCCATGCCTTTCAAAACCTGCGAACTAGACCCCCTCCCAGCTTCCCTCTACCGGGACGGCCTCCCAAAACTTTTGCCCTTCATTACCGACATCATCAACACATCTCTAGAAAATGGCTCCGTCCCCGATATCTTCAAGTCCGCCATCGTCCGTCCTCTCCTAAAAAAACACAACCTCGACCCAAACGAACTCAAGAACTACCGCCCAGTCTCCAATCTCTCTTTCCTGTCCAAGCTTCTTGAGAAGGTTGTACTCAACCAACTCAACCTCCACCTCGCCGACAACAACCTCCTCAGTCTCTTCCAGTCTGCCTATCGCAAACATCACAGCACTGAAACAGCCCTTCTACATATCCTTAACGACCTGCTTCTCTCCACTGACTCGGGCAACATCTCCCTTCTTACGCTACTCGATCTCTCTGCCGCCTTCGACACCATAGACCACTCTATCCTCCTCCACCGCCTTCACCACTCCTTTGGCATCACTGACTCTGCTCACTCCTGGTTTCTCTCCTACCTCTCCGACAGACAGCAGTCCGTCACCATCGACGGCGTCTCCTCCAACCCAGTCACGCTCTCCTGCGGCGTTCCACAGGGGTCCGTCCTGGGCCCGGTCCTTTTCACACTCTACACCTCCCCCCTGTCCAACATCATCCAGTCTCACCACGTATACCACCACCTCTACGCTGACGACTCACAACTACTAGACAAAGACAAACTCGACAACACTCAGACACTACTGACTCGCACGGCTGACTGCTATGAAGATGTGAAAAACTGGATGACAGCAAACAAGCTCAAACTGAACGACGACAAAACGGAAGCCATGCTGGTAGGCACTCGCCAGAAACTTTCCCAGCTCCCTCCCTCTCTCCACCTTCAACTCGACAGCACCCCCATCTCCCTCTCTGACTCGGTCAAGAACCTTGGCGTTATCCTCGATTCCTCTCTTTCCATGACCAGCTTCATCTCAGCCACGGCCCAGGCATGTTATTTCCACCTCCGCCGCATCAGTCAGATCAGAAAATAACTCACTACCGAAGCTGCCACCAAACTCTCTGTCTCTCTTATCTTATCTCGCATCAACTACTGCAACTCTCTCCTTTCCGGCCTTCCTCACTCCACCACTCTCACTCTCCAGTGTATCCAGAACAATGCTGCCCACCTCGTCCTTAGAAAGAAAAAATCCGACCATATCACTCCCCTGCTCAAGCTCCTTCACTGGCTTCCCATCCCCCAACGCATCCAATACAAGATTCTGTCTCTCTTCTACAAATCCCTTAACAACTACGCTCCTACCTATCTCTCCAACTTACTTCACCCCTACACTCCTTCCCGCTCCCTCCGCTCCACCTCCGACCCTCTCCACCACCTCATCCCCCACACCAAACTCAGCACTTTCGGCCCCCGCTCCTTCTCAGTATACGGTCCAACCAACTGGAACACTCTCCCACTCTCTCTCCGTCAGAAAAACTCTCTCTCCTCCTTCCAGTCTGACCTCAAAACTTACCTCTTTAATAATAATAATAATTTAATACCGTTATTATATAGAACTTTCAACAGTTCTAGCACTACATCACACATTCCCCACCCCAAGCTGACCGTCATAATGTATTTTCACTATTTGTGGTGCGTGAGTCATTGTCTAAAGCGTGTGCATGCGTGTGCTAGTTGTGAGTGCGCGCTTAGAGTTACAATTATTATAAGATAAGCGCATTATAAATACCGTAATTATTTATTATTATTTTTATTATTTTTATTAATGGCAATAAAAACTTTTGTTGACTCTGACACTGTGTCATCCCATGTAAGTTTGATTCCCTGCGCAATATCTGCCTCTTTGGCAGAAGAAACAGATCTCATGATAATTTTAAATACTATTGTCGCTTCTCTTTCAAAGCTAAAGTTTGCTGGTGCAAACACAACTTTTGCATCTGATCTACCCTTTCTATGTGTAAGAAGATACCGTCGTCTCTCATACTCCTGTACTTTCAGTTTATCTCTGCTATAATTGTCTTGTGCAAAGCTTGGAACAAGGCTTACAATCAATGGCCCAGAGTTAACAACTTTCCTAAACACTAAGGCACCTTCATCATCAATATAAACATAAGGACTAATAAATTTCAACTTTATGTCCCAGTCAATTGTTGGTGGTGGTGCAGGTACAAGCGAAACTACCCACTTAAATTTCAACTTTATGTCCCAGTCAATTGTTGGTGGTGGTGCAGGTACAAGCGAAACTACCCACTTATTACCCACATGTATTAAGTTGTAGGGCACATTATTTACAGGAACAGGTACAGTAACATCACGAAGTTGACCAAGTTTAGGAATTGGTCTCTCTGTTCCGTCTTTCATGTCATCGATTACTTTCCGCTTGTACATACCAAACGAATCAAGTTCAAAACCATACACCTCTCCCATTTCCCCCTCCTTCTCAAAATCCTGTACGTAAGCCAAATCTTTCAACTCTGTCACTGGACACACAACTGGAATAATTCTCGACTTTGGACCAGCACTCATTTTTATAAACAAAAATAAAATTATTTAACTTCTAACACAACACTAAAATCATGCATCAGAACTGGTTTGTCATCTTGATTAGTTACAGATATACACAGTGACTCAAAGAAACTGGAACCTAATTTCTTAAACTGTAAATTAGGAAATCTAACAGCAACACTTTCACAATAGGGTGCAGTTCCAGTCGGCAAGCATCTTAAAAAAGTTGAAGGCTTTCCATTGTGTACATTCGCAGTCGTGTTTAGTTCTTTTAAATAAAGATTTAGCACTGTGTGTACTGACAAATGAACAGGAAATCTTCCAGTTATTTTTTGCTTTTTTTGGCTTTAAATAATATTTGTTATCAATTGTCCAATCAATTGTCCAATCTTCATCATTTTTATAAATATATGAAAGTCCTATATCAGATATGGTAAAAAAAAACAAGTAGCATTACAAGCCTACGTGATAATACAAACTGACTATCTTTTGGAAATTCCAATGTAACAAGTAAGTTAGCAGGATTTAAAGTTGCTTTAATTTTATACATAATTTGTAAAAATTCAGCTATAGTACAAAAGTCGTAATACCCAGGCTGTAAATGATTAGCGCCAAAACTTACACTGCCTACAGTTCCCTGTACAGAATAATCACCATCATCTGTTACATTAAACCAATTTACAGTGTAAAACATTTCATGGATAGCTACAGCCTTGCTACCATCATGATTGTCAATTCCATTAGTTAACATCACTGGTTTGCTTGTGTCAACATTTGTTAAAGTAATAAACATTTTTATTATCTCATAAAAAAGAACAATGGAATTTAAATCACCAACAAGCGTCACTACAAACGCATTTCAATTTAATGTAGATGCCAAGTACAATGTTGGGCTTTCTTATGAACAAAAAATAATTCAACTCAATCAGCTTGATATTGCTGTGTCCGAAGAAGATTTATTCCAAGTAAAGGTTCCCCAATCCCTTTGTTCAGTATCTAAACCCTCCAATAACAGATGATGCTACTGCAAGAAAGTGGTCCTCAAGCCCACTACAGATGTTTCAAAAACAACTTAACTTTGCTATACTATGTTCAACTACAGGCTGTGGTGTTTCTTTTACAGACCACTTGAATCACTCAAACAAACTTATTAGGTCTGTCTATCGTTTCCACACGTATTACCAGCTTAGAAGAATACTGTCAGAACTCCATACCCCTCTACCAACTGAATCCAGTTTAACCAGTTTAACAACCCCATGGATATGAAAGCATTTGAATGCATCTGTAATGAATTTAACATCAGTACCAGGTATGACTTTACACAAAAACTTGATGATCACAACGGTATGGGTGCATTGTATTATGCTATGAGTCACAGACAATACCCTCAAGATTACTACCCAGGATACACTTTATTTTCACAAAAATCACAAATATGGTTAGGCTCAATAGAACAGAAACAATCTAATGCCTGGACCACATTTATCTTAGACAAAAGTGACGGGTTTACTCAAGCGGGAGTTGAGCACGTAAATGAGCCTATCAGAACATATGTGTGGTGTATACTAGGTGCACAATCATTAACAAAATCAAACATTTTAAACGGGAGTGGTAAATTTGAAGAGCAAAAACAGTTTCTTGCAAATCTAGAAGACTCAGTAAATTCAGTTGTTGATCTCCCATCTAGCATACAATGATATCAAGACGTTCTCAGATATGCGAGATCAAAAGTTGACTTTGTAGTAGGCATCGGGTTATACATGTTACCATCTGACCTTCAATTACAAATGGGGACAATAACAAATTATAATAATAAAATCATTGTTGCAGGTCATGACCAAAAATTAGGACTCAATAAATCTGTAAACTTGGGCGCAACAACCACACATTTACAGTCAATAAAACGATTAATAACGCCAGTAACACCATCACCCGTACAGACAGTAACAGCCCCGGCCCCTACACTGGCACCCATACAGCCAGTAACACCTGACTCAACAACCCCTGGCACACATGAGTCAGAGATAACTGCATTGGTAATAGGCCTTACTGGATTAGGTATATTACTTCTTTACCTGTTTCATTAAATAACCCACCATTAACCCTCCTACTGTAACCAAAAAGACCCACACATGTTCTGCCATAAACCCAACTACCTTTGCTGCAGTACTGATAAACCAACTGACAACTGTGCCTATTATACCAGGCAACGCATCTATTGCTTTCACAGCCAATTTCTTAAGCAAGTCTGATATGTGTGACAACTGTATTTTTACCCACGAATGTAAATCTTTTGGGTCTGTTAGTGCTGGAGGTGCACCACCCCCTGGTCCCCCCCTCCCCCCCGTAACAGCCAACACAACAGTACTGATAATAAATCCAAGAGCAGTAATTAAACTCACAATTGTGATACCCTGCTCTCTGAAAAGTGTTTTCAATCTCTCAGCCAAAGTTGTGTCTTCGTGAAGTATTTTTTGAATAGTTTCTCTAATACTGTTGACCTGTGTTTTTAGTTTTTCTCTTCCAATACTAATCACTTCTAGTCGCCCTGATCTTCCTATCTGCAAATCATTTAATCTGTGTTGTATTCTTTCTTTTATTTCTGTGTCAAGATTCTCCTCGTCTGCTGTAGCTAGTTTCTCTTTTTCTTTTTCTATTTGTTTATCAAGCTCACCCAGTTTGGCAACGTTATTTACCATCTCTCCTTTTATTGTCTGCAGTGATTTATCCAACCCCATAATCTCTCGCATTGACAAAGAAGGGTCTTCTATTGTTTTCATTACTTCGTCAGTAAATGAGGTTTCTTGTATCACCATGTTTGCTATTTCTGGCAGTCTTGTTACTTCCCTTATTTCAATTTCTTGTCCTGTTGGTAATCTTGTTTGCATGTCATGGAGAGCACTAGCAAGTCTAGGGGTAACTTTTTACTACCAACACCAAGGTAACGCTGCAGTGCTGCCTCACCACCTACATCAGTTTTAATTGTACTTAAAGCTCTAAACTTAGCAGGATTGTTTTTATGTGTTAGATTCACTTTTCCTCTGTCTGTATTTAAATATAAATGTCCTTTATTGTATTCAAACTGATTAGGATCTATTACATAAGGGTGCGCAACAACACTGTCATAAAATGAGTTTACTTTGTCTTTTAACAGTTTGTGATACATACTAGAAGTATGTCTTGTACCAGTCATATCTGTCATATCTGTTGCACTAGCACTGGTATCATAGTCATCCGTGACATCCATTTCAAAATCACCATGATTAAATCCTTCCACTGCCATTGTTTTTATTAATTTAATATTTTTGATTTTTGCATAATAAAATGACACAGTCCTACGGATCAAAGTTAGACCCGTACAGAAAACTACGTGAGCCTCTTGGTGTTAAGGGCATAAGGCAATCAATTGTCGTCACTAACAATCCAAGTACCATAGATCAAAACCAAACTCTTACTGTCAAGTTTCCAAACCTGGGTCCTAATGATGTTATCGTTCCTGGTACTGCTCATCTTGCGTTTAATATTGAACTTTCATCAGAATCAGATGCAAACAGAACACTAAAGAAGTACCCAATGGAGAAAGAAACACGCTTAGAAAAAACAGAACACTAGTTGATAATCTTGGCAGAGCAATTATAAGAACTATCAAAGTTAAACTTGAAGGACAGGAAGTGTTTAGTCTTGATGATGCTGATGTGTTTTACTGCTACAAAGACCTTTGGCTCACAAGAGAAGAAAGAGAAGATCGTGTTAACCAAGGTATACAGTCTGCTAACGTTGCTAAACTTATAATCGATGCCAGAGACAAATCAACATCAGCAATTGAGGACGTTATATTAGCAGATACATACGGTAATATATTTTACATTCCACTTGAATTTGAAATTCTCACAGCACACTTGCCTTATTACCAAGGAGCACTGAATGACCGTTTAAGCTTTGAACTAACTTTTAATGACTGTGCAAAAGTTATCAAAACAACTGACCCAGATGCGACATACAAGATCTCAAACATTTCCTTGGAATACGAAATTGTCACACACACTGAACTTGCCAGACTCATTCAAAATCAGTACCAGTCAAGACTTCCAATTTATTATGACCGCGTGATAAGACACAGTACAATACCCAAAGACAAAGGTGATACAATATGGAACATAAACCTTAACACACCTGCCAGGTCACTAAAAGGTATACTGATGTTGTTTATTGAACCAAAAAATCCATTCAAAAGAGAGTCTGAAAAGTTTTACAATCCAAAGATTACACATTTATCCTGTATGATTGAGGGATGTCTAAATCAGGTGTACGCTTCAGGTATGCTGCCTTATCAACACTATGACGAGATCACAAAATGGGCGGCTGGAAGACTTAGAGAAAAACCTGCAAACATGGCATGCAAAGATCTACATCTGTATGACATAAGAATCGCTCAATACCTGACAGACAAGTATGCACTTTGGTTAGACCTGCGTAGTACAGACGACGACTTTTTACATGGGTCAGGATGAACACGGCAGTGACGGA
>BTPG01000004.1:75659912-75746597 GCA_036245525.1 Semisulcospira habei | reverse complement strand
GTGGGCTGATCTGTCTTTAAAATGAGCTTTAGATGCTTAGTTGATTTCAGTTTATTTTTTACATCATCTCGTTCATGTTTATTTGGTATGACATCATTCTCTCTGAGACAGTCTTCAAAGCTGTCACGATCCTTACAGTAAAACAAACAGATAAACTTTAACTGTTCACGAAAATCTTTCAGTACAGCATTATATTTCTGAGTGAGAATCCATACACTTACATTAGCATGTCTGCCACTGAAGGCAAGTTCTGCTAATGTGTTTCTCTTCTTGACAATGTCTTTCTCTGCAGAACAGTCATCAACAATAAACAATGTTGGCTGTCCTTCAAATTGCTTGTAAAAATATTGTAGGTAGTCATTCAGTTTTTTCTCAGGGTCGACTAAGTATATGTTGTTGTCAGTCCAAATGAATAAACGGTTGTGATAAGCTTTGTTGTGTTTAATAGTAGGACAAAATATTACAATGTTTTCAAAGTGGTGTATGTATCTTGTTTGTAAGAGGTTAAGTACAAATTCAGTTTTACCACACCCTGTGGCACCAACAAATAAGCCACAGTGTGGGTCAAGGGTCATTAAGCTCCGGTTCATTTTAATACACAATATAATTTTAATATATGTGTCCACTTAGTCTACACTCTTGTATATTGAGTTGTGCGTCATAAATTAGATACAAATATATGTTTATGGCTGCAGCAGTTTCAACCTTCTTTTGTATCTGAATTGTTATTCCATCACTACCGTTCTCGACAGTTCGACCTGACCCATGAAGGTAATCATCATCTGTACTACGAAGGTCTAGCCACAGTGCATACTTGTTTGTAAGGTATTGTCCGATCCTAACATCATACAGATGTAGATCTTTGCACGCAATGTTTGCTGGTTTATCTCTAATCCTTCCACCCGCAAAATACTTTGTGGTTTCGTCATAGTGTTGATAAGGTAACAAACCTGAAGCGTACACTTGATTAGGGCGGCCTTCGATTGTACAGGACAAATGTGTAATCTTAGGATTGTAGAATTTTTCTGAATCTCTTTTGTATGGACTCACCGGTTCAACAAACAACATAAGAATACCTTTCAGTGACCTGGCAGGCGTGTTCAAGTTTATGTTCCACATTGGGTCGCTTTTGTCTTTGGGTATTAAACTATGCCTAATCACACGGTCATAATAAATTGGAAGTCTTGACTGATACTGATTTTGAATGAGTCTGGCTAGTTCAGTATGTGTAACAATTTCATATTCCAAGGAAATGTTAGAGATCTTATATGTTGCATCTGTGGCAGATGATTTAATGACTTTGGAGTAGTCATTGAAAGTTAGTTCAAAACTTAGACGGTCATTCAGTGCTCCTTGATAATAAGGCAAATGAGCTGTTAGGATTTCAAACTCAAGTGGAATGTAAAATCTGGTTCCATATGTTTCTGCTATAATAACGTCATTGGCTGCTGACGTTGATTTATCTCCAGCATTGATTCGAAGTTTACCAACATTATCAGACTGTATGCCTTGGTAAATACGATCCTCTCGTTCTTCTCTTGTGAGCCAAAGGTCTTTGTAACAGTAGAACACATCTGAGTCATCAAGACTAAACACTTCCTGTCCTTCAAGTTTTACTTTAATAGTCCTAACAATTGCTCTGCCAAGATTGTCAACTAGTGTTCTGTTTACATCTGCCTCTGATGATAGTTCAATATTAAATGCTAGGCGTGCAGTGCCAGGAACGATAACGTCACTGGGGCCTAGGTTTGGAAACTTGACTGTAAGTGTTTGATTCTGGTCTATGGTACTTGGATTGTTTGTGATGACGATTGATTGTCCAATGGCCTTAACACCCAGAGGCTCACGTAGTTTTCTGTATGGGTCTAACTTTGATCCGTAAGACTGTGTCATTTTTATTATGCACAATAAAAAATAATAAATTAATAAAACAATGGCCGCGGGAGGATTTAATCATGAAGATTTTGAAATGGATGACACGTATGATTTTGGTAATACAACAGATATGTCAGATATGGCAGATATGACTGGTACAAGAAATATTTACAGTTTACGTCACAAACTTTTAGAAACCAAAGTGAACTCGTTTTATGATCATGTTGGTGGCCGCCCAGACAACATAGACCCTAATCAGTTTGAACTTGATGGCAAGGGTCATTTATATTTAAATACTGTTGACAAAGGAAAAGTACTATTGACTAACAAAAAAGACCCTAGTAGGTTTAGGGCTTTAAGTACAATAAAAAATGAAGGTGGTGTTGGTGCCTTGCGTCAACTTGGAATTGGTGGGTCTCCTGTCACGCCAAGACTGGCTAGTGTTCTTCACGACACGCAAACAAAGTTGCCAACAGGACAAGAGATTGAAATGGCACCTGTAACAAGCCTACCAGAAATAGCAAACACTGTGATACAAGAAACTTCATTTACTGAAGGTCAATTAAATGATGCTATGAAAACAATAGAAGATCCACCTTTGTCAATGAGGGAGATTATGGGTTTGGATAAATCACTGCAGACAATAAGAGGTGAGATGGTTAATAATCTTGCCAAACTGGGAGAGCTTGATAAACACATAGAACGTGAAAAAGAGAAACTGGCTACAGCAGACAATGGGAATCTTGACACAGAAATGAAAGAAAGAATTCAACACAGATTAAATGATTTGCAGATAGAAAGATCAGGACGGTTAGAAGTGATTAGTATTGGGAGGGAAAAACTGAAATCACAGGTCAACAGAATTAGAGAAACTATTCAGAAAATACTTCACGAAGACACTACTCTGGCTGAGAGACTAAAAACACTTTTCAGAGAACAGGGTATCACAATTGCTAGTTTAATTACAGCTCTTGGGTTTATTATTAGTACTGTTGTGTTAGCTGTTTCCGGCAGTGGTGGGGGTGCACCCTCGGCACCGGCACCACCAACCCCGGGCCCCCCGACTCCAACAGACCCAAAAGATTTACAGACGTGGGTAAAGAAACAGTTGTCTCACATATCAGACTTGCTTAAAAAATTGGCTCTGAAAGCAATGGATGCTTTGCCTGGCATAATTGGCACTGTTGTCAGTTGGCTGATTACTACTACAGCAAAGGTAGTTGGGTTTATGGCAGAACATGTGTGGGTCTTTTTGGTTACAGTAGGAGGGTTGATGGTGTATTGTATTGTACATTGCTTAACGTCCCGACAGCAACAAGGCTTTCTCAGGACGTGCCTGCACTGCTTGTGAAAAAAAAAACTAAACAGAACATTGAATGTATGTCGCCAGCCGGTCAAATACATTAAATAAACCTAACACATGGGGCCTAAATAAAGCTAAGACCATTTAGCAACACACATCCAATATCAAGAGCTACAGGCAGTGCAGACAGTAGGGAGAGTTTTAAAAAGGCAAATACAGGTGAATGGACAAAGGGTAGACAGAAACACATGCCCCAGAATAGAGAGAAAAACCCACCCTGTGGGGCTGACCAGGGTGACCCTGGGAACTAAAAAATACCTAACCCCACCCAAGTCCCCCAGGGCAGACCCGGGTGGGGCGAGGGTTGATGGTGGGTTATTTAATGAAACAGATAAAGAAGTAAAACCCCTAACCCTGTTAGACCTATTACCAATGCAGTTCTTTCTGACTCATGTGTGTCCAGGGTTGGTGTAGGGGTTACTGCTTGTATGAGTGCCGGTGTTGGGGCCAGGGCCGGGGCCGGAGTCCGGGCTGGGGCCGGGGGTGTTACCATCTGTAATGATTTTAACGGCTGTACGTGTGTGGTTGTGGCCCCCAAGTTTACAGATTGATTGAGTCCTAATTTTTGACCAACACCTGCAACAATGATTTCATTATTATAATTTGTTATTATCCCCATTTGGAGTTGAAGGTCAGATGGTAACATGTATAACCCGATGCCAACTACAAAGTCAACTTTTGATCTGGCATATCTGAGAACGTCTTGGTAGCGCTGTATGCTAGATGGGAGATCAACTGATGAATTAATTGAATCTTCAAGATTTGCAAGAAACTGTTTTTGTGCTTCAAATTTACCACTTCCATTCAAAATGTTTGATTTTGTTAGTGATTGTGCACCTAGTATACACCAGACATATGTTCTGATTGACTCATTTATGCGCTCGACTCCTGCTTGAGTAAACCCGTCACTTTTGTCTAAGATAAATGTGGTCCAGGCATTAGACTGTTTCTGTTCAATGGAACCTATCCAGACTTCAGATTTTGATGAGAATGAAGTGTACCCAGGGTAATAATCTTGTGGGTATTGTCTGTGACTCATAGCATAATACAGTGTACCCATACCATTGTGATCATCAAGTTTTTGTGTAAAGTCATACTTAGGGCTGATGTTAAATTCATTACAGATGCGTTCAAATGCTTTCATATCCATGGGGTTGTTAAACCTGTTGAAACTGGATTCAGTTGGTAGTGGTGTATGAAGTTCTGACAGTATACGTCTAAGCTGGTAGTAAGTGTGAAAACGAAACACAGATCTAATCAGTTTGTTTGAGTGATTCAAATGGTCTGTGAATGAAACACCACAGCCTGTAGTTGAACATAGTATGGCAAAATTGAGTTGGTTTTGAAACATCTGTAGTGGACTTGAAGACCACTTTCTTGCAGTAGAGTCATCTGTTATTGGAGGGTTTAGGTAATGGTCAAACGGATTTGGTACTTTGACTTGAAATAGATCTTGTACGCTTGCGTCAGACACAGCTATGTCAAGCTGATTTAGTTGAATTATTTTCTGTTCATAAGTAGGTGCAACATTATATTTGGCATTCACATTAAATTGAAATGCGTTTGTAGTGGTAATGGTTGGCGATTTAAATTCCATCCTTTTTTATATGAGATAATAAAAATGTTTATTACCTTAACAAATCTTGACACAAGCAAACCAGTGTGGTTAACTAATGGGATTGATAATCGTGATGGTAGCAAGTCTGTAGCTATCCATGAATTGTTCTACACAGTAAAATGGTTTAATGTAACAGATGATATATATAATAAAGTAATTTTTGATGGTAAGACTGAAGCTATACCACCTGGGTATTATGACTTTTGTACTATAGCTGAATGGTTTCAAAGTAAATTTAAAATTAAAGCAACTTTAAATCCAGCTAACCTACTTGTTACATTAGAATTTCTGAAACAAGATTGGTTAAAAATTTCAGATAGATTTGCATATTTACTTGGATTTTATATTGACGAAGATTGGTATAGATCAGATGATTTAGATGAAGCTATGTTTGGTATTATAACAATGAAGACAAAAAAACTTAAAATAACTGGAAAACGTCCTGTCAATTTGTCAGTACACAGAGTGATTGATTGATTGTACATTGCTTAACGTCCCGACAGCAACAAGACTTTCTCAGGACGTGCCTGCACTGCTTGTGAAAAAAAAAAAATAAACAGAATATTGAATGTATGTCGCTAGCCGGTCCAATACGTTAAATAAACCTACATGTGGCCTAAATAAAGCCAAGACCATTTAGCAACACACATCCAACATCAAGAGCTACAGGCAGCGCAGACAGTAGGGAGAGTTTAAAAAAGGAAAATACAGGTGAATGGACCAAGGGTAGACAGAAACACATGCCCCAGAATAGAGGGGAAAAGCCACCCTGTGGGGCTGACCAGGGTGACCCTGGGAACTAAAAAGTAGTTACCCCACCCAAGTCCCCCAGGGCAGACCCGGGTGGGGGAGTACACAGAGTGCTAAATGTTTATTTGAAAGAACTAAACACATCTGAGAATGTTCACAATGGAAAGCCTTCAACTTTGTTGAGATGCTTACCTACTGGAACTGCTCCGTATTGTGAAAGTGTAGTTGTTAGATTTCCTAATTTGCAGTTTAAGAAATTAGGTTCTAGTTTCTTTGAGTCACTGAGTATATCTGTAACTAATCAGGATGACAAACCAGATCTTATGCATGATTTTAGTGTTGTGTTGGAAATTAAATAATTTTATTTTTGTTTATAAAAAATGAGTGGTGGTCCAAAGTCGAGAATCATACCAGTTGCATGTCCAGTAACAGAATTGAAAGATTTGGCAGACGTACAGGATTTTGAGAAGGAAGGGGAAATTGGAGAAATATATGGTTTTGAACTTGATTCAAATGGCATGTACAAGAGGAAAGTAATTGTCGACATGAAAGACGGTGAAAAAACAGATTCCTAAACTTGGTCAGCTGCGTGATGTTACTGTACCTACTCCACCTGTAAATAATTCGCCCTACAACTTAATACATGTGGGAAATAAGTGGGTGGTTTCACCTGTACCTGTTCCGCCACCCACAATTGACTGGGACATAAAGATTGAATTTATTAGTCCTTTTGTATACACTGATGACGAAGGCGCCTTAGTGTTTAGGAAGGTTGTTAATTCTGGGCCGCTTATTGTAAGTCTTGTTCCAAGCTTTGCCCCAGACAACAATAGCAGAGAAAAACTGAAAGTTGAAAATTATGAGAGACGGAGATATCTTCTTACAACTAGAAAGGGTAGATCAGATACTTCTGTTGTGTTTATGCCAGCAAACTTTACCATCACAAGAGAAGTGACAATAGTATTTGAAATTATCATGAAATCAGTAACTACTGCTAAAGAGGCTCAAATTGCACAGGGAATTAAACTTACATGGGACGAAACAGTAACAGAATCATCAAAGGTCTTTATTGCCATTACAAAAAATAATGATGTTATTAATGTTTCGAGCAGTGTTCCAGCTGTCAAGGTGGTGGTTGACAAAACAACTTTTGTTCGTCTAACTTACATAAACCTTGAACACATTGATCTTGTTGCATTTTATTATGCCAGCAAATTGTATACTTTTGAAGAGTTGCAAAATGTAATTGCTGATTAAATAAAAAAAAAATATTTGTCAATAAAAAAAATGGTAAACTTCTATCCGCAACTACCGACGCTTGAGCCGACTGAAACAAATGTGATGACTAAAACAACACTTGCGCCTGATCCTCAGGTGACAGCTGTGCCAATTGCTTCAGATAAAACATTACAGGCAGATGCATTCAGATTAAATAATATTACAGAAGCTTTGAAATATTTGGAGAGTGAGGAGGCTAAGTACTCACGGTGCAAAAGGAGGTATAAGTCAGTATTTAATTCTGTTCAAAACACTTCTATGGCTATTGGTGCAGTTTCAGCTTCATGTTCTGTAGGGGGTATTGTTCTGTTCGCCACAGGAAATCACAAATCGGACAGAGCCATCAAATTACCGGATCACACGGCGGTCTTCACAGCCGAACTCACGGCAATCCTAGGAGCCATCAAAGTAATAAAAGCAGACCTGAATGCAACTAAACAAATTCTCATAGTCACTGACTCCCTATCAGCGATCCAGGCGATCCAAACCTTGGACTCCTCCCGAGAAGACCTAACATATCTTATTAGACTCAGAGTAGCGGAACTCACAGAATTAGGCCAGGAAATTAAGTTCATTTGGGTTCCCTCCCATGTAGGGATCCCAGGTAATGAGAAAGCAGATAAAATAGCGAAGAAAGGCCTCGACCAAGAATCGACCTTCTTCGACCTACCCCTGTCGGCAGCCGAAAGATCAAACGCCCTCCGGCCAGCCTTCCAAAATCTATGGGAAAAAGAATTTCATCACGCAAAAAGAGGTAGACGTAAAGGCCTCACGAGGGTCCTAAACAACGTACCCATCCTACTCTCAGGCAAAAGGAAAGACCAAACCCGACTAACAAGAATCAGACTAGGGGGCGAGAGATACCTGGTCCACCCCAACCCAGTCATATGTACATGCGGCCACACACTCACAACAGAACATATACTGCTAGACTGCCCTACCATAAACCACGCCAGAGCTAGACTAGAAGACATACTAAACCCACCTCTCACACTGGAAGGTCTCATAAACCCCACCCCAGACACTTGGCACACCACCGCAAACCAGACAATACAACTACTTAACAAACACCCCCTGATCCAACACATCTAAACAAACGACCCGTCACTGACGACAAGAACGAAGGAGAACACCCCCCCACCCCCCCACCCCTACGACTCGACCCCCATAGGGCGCGGGCAGCCATGATGCAAGATTGTAAAACTAGCGATGCGCGAGCACCAGCGACAGACAGCCAGAACTAAACTCCCTTCTCCCCCCCCACCCCTTGGCCCATCCCCCCCCGGACGAAATCAGCGCCAGCTGGAAGTCCTTGTCCCTTCAATAATAGCATAGCATAGCCACAGGAATTGGGAGTTTGGCTGGAATAGCAGTTGAGGGTGTTAGCGTTGCTACATGCCTGGCTTGCTTTGGTTTGGAAGCCTTGAACAAGAGGTTTCACACAAAATTACAGAAACATGAAGCATTGAGTACGCTTGCTGGTGCAAAGCTGAGCAGTATGAAACTTATTATCAGTAAGGCATTAAACGATAATTTTATTGATGACGAAGAATTTAAGCGGGTCCAGGATGATTTAAATAATTACAAAAAACAGAAGTCAGAAATACAGAATAAAATGCGTAGTCAAACACCCGTGAATGTTGAAGAACTAAAGGCTAGTTTTTTAGCAGAGGGAAAAAAGATAGGGGTACAGGAAACCACAGAAAAACTACACAATCTTTTAAACAAATAAAAATCAGATTTGGTAATCGTTTATTAATGTCATACACTTCACAGAAAAATGCCATGCCACTTACACCACTTGTACCTGATTATTTAACCCCATCTGCACCACCGCCAGAGTATTACTGAGAAAAAAAAGTTTTTTTATTGTCCTTGTATCTTGACAAATCTGACCGAGTAAGTTGTGACTTAAGACAAGTTGTTGTAAGAACTTAGGGTAAGTACTTGTAAGAACTTGGGGTAAGTAATTAATAAGTTCTTATGACAACGCACTTAAAGGTTACCTCTGCAGGTTCCTAAAAGTTAGTTGCAACTTGTTAATAAGTATTAAGTTTCACTTGGCATCACTTGATCAGGTAAATGATTAGGTATTGACAGAGACAATAGTTATAGAGAAAGGAAGTATGAGTCCCGATAGATAATCAGATCAATAAGGCCGCATCAGTCATGCTCATCACTTTTTTAAAATCAAAGGGTTGATTTAGAATTAACGGGGGTGAAATTGGGGTCGAAAATATGATATTAAAAAATGATGTAAATTAATGACTGATGCGGCTCTATTGAATTCATTGTCTATCGGGACTCATACTTCCTTTCTCTCCTTTTCCCCCAATTTCTTTTTTCAAGAGGCCTCTGTTTACATCCCCCACCACCACTTACACTCATTCACTTTACATGTACGTCAAAAAAGGTTTATTTACACCAAGTTCCAATAATTCAGACTTGTAAATCAACATTACTACATACATATTTAAAAAGTGAGCCATTTTTGCAAACTTGTGAATTAACAGGTGATTTTTTTTAACCCTTCGGCTGTCAGTAGTGATTTTGTCATGATTCCTGCAGGAATCATAGTGACAAAAACTGCTACAGACAGCCAAAGAATAAAAATTCACTAAAGTAACAATGCATGCAAGTATGAATGAATGAACAATGAAATGACTCCATTAGCCCATCCTAAACTCTAACCTCTGTCGCGATCAGTTCCTGGCTGTAGAGGTCCATCCCTCTGTTGACAGTGTGCCTCACACTCTGCAATCGATCGGAATCGGTTGTCATTGCCCTTACAGCCACCATAGACAAACTCCTCACACTTCCCTGTCTTGTGGTTGAAGAAAAAACGCTGATGGGCGGCGCGGCATGGACCAGTTATGGCTGGCAGGCGACACACAGCTGTTGCACAAAAAGTAAATAAAGCAATAAACAAATAAATAAATTTGAAAATTTAAAAAAATTGACTTGGATTTAACACTCTGCCTGCAGCTGGCAGCTTCAGAGACAACTTCCCCCAGCACACTATGGGTGACGAGATTCAGTCCGTCCAAGGTTATCACTTGCAACTTTGCAGCATGTGCTTGGCTATTTTTAGTGCAGAATGTGTAATTACAAGCCGTTACTTGAAATGTGCACCAGATCCAGAAATGAACTCTTAACAGAATTACTTAGTGGACACAGTACATAAAACAGAACAGTTATTTAAAAGTAAACAAAGAATGAAATAAAGTAAGAAAAAACATTAGCTCACAACTGAAGTCACCACAAAAAAAATTCATTTGCACAAATTTTGAAAAAAAAATTATAAATTTAGACACAAGGGTGACAAGCTTGCAACAACCTGCTGTCATCGCTGGAGATTTTAAACACAAAACAAAATCATGCAGGATTTCTGGCACCTTCAGCTAGGTGACTGTAAAAGTGGGTGTGAGAGCGTTAAAACGTTTTCATTAAAAGCCCAGTTAGCACAGCAGACGTCTAGTTTGCAAGCAAGTAGTGTTGTAGAAGAAGAAGTAGTCAAATTTGTTTAACAGTTTTCTAACATAACCTTCCAAGAGCTAGAATGTTAGCCATAGTCATATGCTTTTACACTGAGTCTGCTACACGCATACATTGCTAGTCTACTTTTAAATTTTCAACCGACTTTGCTCCTGTGGAACTTGCTCTGCTAATGGCAGACATATTTCTGCTAGTACAGAGATGACAGCAGTCCTCAGCAAAATGCACTTTTCACTGAACAATTTCATGCTTCACTGCAATCACTTTTTGTAAACATCGACTCCGAAACAAAGCAGCGTACTTCAGTGGTGCTGGAGGAGCAGACAACCTGTTGGCTACGCTTGTCAAAAGTTGTCTACCCCTAGAAATTCTTGAGAGCGCAGCGGGAACGTCAGTCCGACCGGCATGAGTCCGGCGGGCCATGGCAGCACAGACGGATTGACGGTTTCTCTCTATGAGTCAGGCAATTGGGGGCTGGGCGGGCACTGTAAGGTCGCTTACTGACTGATTTCACTGAAGCTGCAGCCGGCCGGGCGGCGCCGCTCAAAGGCGCAGATCCGGCACGGACGGTCCCGCCGTGTCGCCGGGTGCGACACTGCCGCCCGGTGCGGGACGGTCGGCCGCCTGATCGGATGTCTGACGGGATGGAGCGCTCCACGTTCCCGCATTGCCTGACCCGCATATTGACTACAGCCTGCGGTCAACAGATACTGAACTCAAAGAACTTAGGCGGATGACTTCAGTTCAGGTTTAACTTGGTACATCAGGAACTGGGCCTGAGTGGATTACAGCGCCCGATTCCTCATTCATTGGTCGTTGTACTGTTTCAGCGAACAGTCCCACAAAACACTACGATCATGGTATACTGAATTCAATCAGAGCCGACGGTTTGTTCACCGGCGAAATCTCCGCCATTTTTTTAGACTGGGAGAGGGCAGGGTGTGCGCGAAACTCGCAATGTGATTGGCCACGGTCATCCGCTGATGCCAGTCAGTCGTCCGACCGACTGCGGGATGAAAGTAGCCGCCAGCCTCAACTCGTCCCGCAGCCCGCGCGATCCGATCGTGACGTCAGAAATCTGATGGTTGCCTTGGAAACCCATCAGATCGCGCACAGTCGCACGACACGAACTGACGGTCAGTGACAGTATGATCCAGCAGTCCGTCCGGCCGGCATCCGACTGGTTGAGCCAGCATCCCCCCCCCCCCCCCCCCCAGCCAAAGCCCTCCCCCTCCCTCCCTCCCCCCCCCCCCCCCC
The DNA here is from genome assembly GCA_036245525.1 of Semisulcospira habei. NCBI lineage: Eukaryota > Metazoa > Mollusca > Gastropoda > Semisulcospiridae > Semisulcospira > Semisulcospira habei. Next base: position 75,734,961 of record BTPG01000004.1, on the reverse strand, counting down.
CCCCCCCGCCCCCCGCCGTTCGGCCACGAAAAAACTGACAAACAAACCCAACTGACAAAACAGCCACAATAGTAATAGCCTGCGTAAGTGGGGAGCGCGGACTGACGCCGTAGCCGGAAAAGCACTGTAAGGAGTGATGATGACATGTTCAGATGATGATGACTGATGTGATAATGATTATTAAGAAAAAATGACCACGCCCTGATAAGTTAATAGTAAAACTGACCGCCGCGCCAGGCCTCAGCCCCTCAAGTCACAACAGTGTCACTGGCAGTCACCGCGGTATAAGTTACTGACGGTAGTCAACGGCCGAGGCCGCCGCGAGACGGCCGCGGCTCAGTTGGACTGACTTACGCCGCTCACTCACTGTACACTGAGAGGCATTTCAATGCCTACAACTATATCCTAAAACGTTTCATCATCATCATCATCATCATCATCTCCGGCTCAGCGGCCGGGATCAGTGGCCTTCCCATAGTTCACTTAGTCAGTTTCAAGTCTGTCATTGATGCCGCAACATGACGTCATCATGGCCGGCCTTGCTAGTGTTACCAGAAAATTAAGGCCGGTCTGCACCGCTTTTTGACCGGATGCTCAGTTGATTACTATATATGTATACAAACTAAGGGGAATCACAGCGCTGGACAGACAAACAGTAAGATCCCCTGCCCCCGCCTATCAGGCACCCAATCGCCAATCAGTTGATTACTGCACGGCACACACTCATGCGGGCTGATCAGTCGGTGCCGGAATATGAAAGCCGGATGACTGGCGAACCCCACGACCATGTAGAGTGTAAAAGACGAAACGTTGCTTTCAGTTCAAGCTGAGTCAAAAGCAGACAAACACAGTCTGTGAAGTTTATTCTCTGCTGAAATAACCCTTATCATTCGGAACTACCAGTGTGTGAAATAAGTTTGACTAAAATAGTACAAGGGTAGTGCCAGACTGATAGCTTGGCGCCTCTAGGCGCCAAGCCTATTCTGGCACCACCCTGAACTAAAGCCATTGGTCTAAATCCTTAACTATAAGTTCTACTGATAATATAAATTGTTTTCATCCCAACGTCGCCCGACCAGTCACTTTAGCGCAAACCGTACCATGTGACCGTGATACAAAAACCCTTGTAGCGACAAATGGCGAACTTCGTGTAGTCCTCTTTGTGACGCCTCTTGGATGCGAGTTTTCTCTATAAAAGATCACCAAAACGTTCTAAAGTAAAAAGTTACTTAGTGTTGTTCGAAACAACAAGCACACTCAGTACTGGAGACGGCAACGTCATGAAATATTTTAAATTACGTCATAAGTCTATTATGTATAAATGTATATTTCTTTGACGAGACTGAGTCATGTCTGACGTGATCCAGATCGGAAGATGGCTTCTTGATTTATTTTACGAAAATAGTGGAGGAATGAGAACAAATACGTTATTGGTTGCAGGGGCTTGCTGCACGGACCCTTGTAGGCCTTCGGGAGGTCAAAGAAACCATTGTACCCATCAGGCCTTCGGGGTACAATGATTCATTTGACCTCCCTAAGGCCTACAAGGGTCCGTGTAGCAAACCCCTGCGACCAATAACTTATATTATTGGTCGCAGGGATTTGCTACACGGCAGGTCAAAGAAACCATTGTACCCCGAAGGCCTGAGGGGTACAATGGCCCGGTTTTTTTGACCTCCCGAAGGCCTACAAGGGTCCGCAAGCCCCTGCTACCAACAACGTATTTGTTTTCATCCCTCCACTGTTTTCCTAAAAGAAATCAAGAAGAAATCTTCCGACCTGGATCGCGCCAGACATGACTGACGTAAATGGAATATATATTTATACATAATAGACTTATGACGTAATTTAAAATCTTTCATGACGTTGCCGTCTCCAGTAGTGTGTCTGTTGTTTCGAACAACACTAAGTAACTTTGCTGACCGTTCTGGTGATCTTTTATAGTACAAAACTGATGTCCAAGACGCGTCAGAAAGAGGGCTACAAAAAGTCCGCCATTTGTCGTTACAAGGGTTTTTGTTTTCATCCCTACGTCCTACCACCAGTCACTTTAGCGCAAACCGTACCATGTAACTTTGATACAAAAACCCTTGTAGCGACACTGAAATGGCGGACTTCTTGTAGCCCTCTTTGTGACGCATCTTGGATGCGAGTTTTGTTCTATAAAAGATCACCAAAACGTTCTAAAGTAAAAAGTTACTTAGTGTTATCAAAGACAATACAAATATAAGTTATTGGTCGGAGGGGTTCGCTACACGGACTGTTGTAGGCCTGAGGGAGGTCAAAGGAATCATTGTACCCCCGAAGGCCTGAGGGGTACAACGATTCCTTTGACCTCCCAAAGGCCTACAACGGTCCGTGTAGCGAACCCCTCCGACCAATAACGTATTTGTTTTCCTTCCTCCGTTTATTGTTTAGAAAAAATCCGGTTTATGAAGACGGCCGCTTTTGTGGCGGATAGGTGACACCATTGAATATACATGTTCTGCTGGGGATTCCCAGAGTGTGACGTAGCATGTTCCGTGTCAGAGGCGCAAGTTTCGCGAGTAAAAAGCTACTAATTTTGGCTTGTGTACAGAATGATTCAAGCTGCAATGTCAACAAAAGGTCGTTAAAGTCTGACAGTGACAGTGCTTCTTGACTGCTGTGTGCTTCAGAAAAATTAAGAACTTTTTGATGAAGCAATCGGCATTTGACCACTGTCCGATGTGACAGCTTGTGCAAGTTAGCATGGTGCCTCGTGCTCAGTTTTAGATTCAAGATGACAGAAGGGAATGCTTCGAGTGTGCAGAAGATTGTCGTTGTTATATCCTAAAGTGTCATGTGTGTTGGGATATCTAGAAAAAGGAATACCAAAAAAAACAAAAACGCTCGTTGTTAACAGCAGGACTAGTGCCGAGATGGATTTTAAGGTAAGATTTTATTTTACAGCGTTGACATGATGTCAGATAGTCTTCGAACTTTCGTGAGATGTTTTTCTTCAGATAGTCCCGCATTGAGTGACGTGAAGAGAGAACTTTGGCAATAGCGTGCTTTGTGTATAGTGTTGCTGGGTGTGTATTTTCGTTTTAGTTCTTGAATTTGTTGCTCTGTGCTTTGGTGAAATTGTGGCACGTTGGTGGCTGAGCAGACGACAGTGTGTTGCCGGTTTGCAAGGATTGCTGTCTGATTGGTTAAAAAAACAAACTCGGAAGCTATTTTTGTTCCGTGGTTTCCCGAACTTTGAAAATGTCTCGGTGCATGGCGATGAGATGGATTTGGCGAAGGCTTTTGCTGTTTGCGCTGTGTAATTAGTGGTGAAATATTGTTTAAGTTGGTTCCTCGTCGTAAAAAAATAAGGCAGAGGATGTGTATTACGTCAAATAGGACTACTTTAGTGCGTTTTTTTTCCTGCTATTTTGTCGAACCGAGTTGCTGTCAAGACTCGAAAACTAGGTCCTAACGCGTCATCGAGAGGGCTATAAAACGTCCGCCATTTTTCGCTACAGTGGTTTTTATATCACGGTCACATGGTACAGTTTGCGCTAAAGTGACTGGTCGTGTGACGTAGGGAGGAAAACAAAATGTATTGTCTTTGGTGTTATTCGAAACAGCAAGCACGCTCAGTACTGGAGACAAAAACGTCGTGAAATATCTTAAATTACGTCATAAGTCTATTATGTATAAATGTATATTCCTTTGACGTCAGTCATGTCTGGCGTCATCAAGGTCGGAAGATGTCTTCTTGATTTCTTTTACGAAAATATTGGAGGAATGAAAACAAATGTTATTGGTAGCAGGAGCTTACTGCACGGACCCTTGTAGGCCTTCGGGAGGTCAAAGCCGGAACCATTGTACCCCGAAGGCCTTCGGCCTTCGGGGTACAATGGTTCCTTTGACCTCCCTCAGGTCCTACAAGGGTCTGTGTAGCAAACCCCTGCGACTAATAACTTATAATATCGAACAACAACAACAAAAAAGTGGGTGGGGGGAGGGGGGGGGGGGGGGGTGGTGTGTGTGTGTGTGTGTGTGTGTGTGTGTGTGTGTGTGTGTGTGTGTGTGTGTGTGTGTATGTGTGTGTGCTACGTGAATGCGTGTCAAAACTCGCCCAAAATGTTATACGGGGAAGAGAGGGGATGGGGGAGATAGTCTTCCAAACTTCCCGAAAAGGGACTTTCAGAATTTTGGGTCGGGGGGTGGGGGGGGGTGGTTGGGGGGGGGGGTGTGTGGGAAGGGGAGGGGGAATTCCTGAACCTCTGGACCCCCCCTGCCCCTTCCCCTGCCCCCCCCCCCCCCCCCCCGCACCCCAAATCTGCACCTGTGTATGTACTCTTGAACCGTGTCTACAAATACATACATCCAACGCGTTCACTACCGCAGAAAATCAGGAACGTCAGATTTTGATCATAGAGCCGCTTAGCCTGTAGCAAAAACGGCTAGCAGAATAATGCAATGTATACGTTACAATTCCAGTCCGACCCGATCACGTAGCAGAGCCGCTCGGGTGGCCCTTATCCAAAACCTACCATCTTCCGAGTGGCGGAACAGATTCTCTTGAGCGGTCCCTGCAACTGCAGGCACTCATGAGAATCTACGCTACTTTCTGGCCGATCCGTTAGTCTAATAGTCTCTCTAATATCATCCTCAAACTGAGGGAATTCGTCCGCCGGGTTCAACCCCTTCCCTGCCACTGTACGTACATTTTTGTTTCAAGCTGATATCATGGTTTATTCAACCACCAAAAGTCAACACCGTCCAAGAAACATGGATACAAATTGGTCTCGGCAAGAGGCATAGATCCTCATGAGCCCCCACAGTCGCGGGGCCTCATGAGGATCTGTGTCTCTTGCCGCAGTTGGATCGTGGTTTACTTTTTTTCCTCGGCAGTGAAGGGGTTAAGTTTACGGCTGTCAGGGCCGCGAACAAACATAAATCGCCATTCTAGGGCTTAAAACAGAATTGACACGCGCAAACAGACAAACAAAAAGAGTTTACTCAAAAAAGGCAGATACACATTTCCTGCCCTGGCTTCACAGCGTCTGTGAAAACAATTATTGCCATGTCTAGAGCCATGATATGTGGCTCCAGATACCTAGCAGGTTGCCTCTTTCAGTGCGTCAGCTAAGCGTCAAACCGACGGAGTTCAGCCGGCTGTGAGCGATCAGGATGGCTCGAGGGTATTGTCTAATCAGCTTGACGCGCCGCCTCCGTACTTTCTTATTGCAATGATGATTTAACTGCGATTGATTAATCAAGAGTTGTGTCTGATTTCAGCTTTTGTTGCATATTTATCTTCCATTTTTATTGGCGCATATTATCCCAAATCTACACTATTTATCGTGACCCCTACCCCCCCCCCCCTCTCTTGACAGAATGAAGTTCCTACTCCCCTCTCTTGACAGAATGAAGTTTCCATGTTTGTTTTTGTGTGTTTATCTGGTCACTTCCTGCGGTGACATCTGCACAGTCCAGTCCTAGTTGCGACTGACCGCCACGCCGGTCTGAAGATCGATCGCACAAGATGCACACGTTGTCATGAGTCCCCGCTATCGCGGGGGCTCATGACAACGTATGCATCTTGTAAAGATGAAATAAGCTAATTGCTGTTTCCCCATACCTGGTCCAGTAGCGCTGACGCATCCTAGTTCGCACTGTTCCTCGGTAGCAAACCTGTTGCCGTTACCCCCGCAACCACCGTACCAGAAGCGCTTACAGGAGGACGCCTTCTGGTCGTAGTACCACTGCACGCTGTAGTCGCTACAGTCACCCTTGTCAGACTCCTCGCCGCACGCAGCTGCCGGGGAAAAAAAAAAAAAAAGAACAGCGGAGTTAGATGCATGAACACTTGAAACGTTGATCGATCGATCAATCAGTGAATCGATCGATCAATCAATCAATCAATCGATCGATCCATTCGACCGTCCGTCTGTCCATCCATGCACCCGCCCACCAACCCACCCATCCACCTACCCACCTACCCATCCATTCACTCACCCACCTACGCATTCCTTCACTGAACCGCCTACCTTTCTCCCCTTCCGAATTCAAAGTAGTCATCTCAGCCCTTTGGGTGTCGGTAGCGGTTTTAGTCCCGACTAAAACCGCTACCGACACCCAACTAAAGGGTTAGTGAATCTAGTCGGCGAGGACCGTTATAACTCAGGCTGCCAAAGTAACCAAGCTGTCCTGTGATTTGGCGCAGAAGACTTACAAAATGTGACGCCTCACAATAAAAACAATGTTACTGGCGAACTGTGGCAGGATTTTTCATACTCTTTGACCACAGAGCCACCACGGAACCAACACCCCATTCCCCTTCCCTCCCCCTTTTTCTGTCATCCGGCCTTCTTTACACGTGCAATTCACCTGACGACCCTCCCTCATACCATTCCTCGCCCCCAAACACTCCCCCACCCCTAACCCCCTGAATACCCCCGCCCCCGTCCCCCACCACTACCATCAAGTGACCATCACCTGCGCGAACGAGTTTCCACTGAAATCTGACTCCGCACAGTCAAGAGAAGGGGATTTCTTCAAACAGAGGGCCATGCTTTGAGGCTGGTCACCTTATGTGTCTGACATGCCTTGTCCCAAGATGCCCAGGCGAGTGTTTCTTTCCCACTCACTCCGTCAACAGCGCCGTCTACACAAAAGGCATAGATCCTCACGAGCCGTCGATAATGAACCTATTCACTGCCGGTAGACGCATGTTGTGTTTCTGAAATTGTTAACCTTTTCACTGCCAACTGACGAACATGAGTTGTGCTTCAATTTAATCTTCATTCTTTCAACGCCTAAAACCCCCAGTCGTCAAAGGAAAATGATTGCACATTGATTGGTTCTAGCAAGAGTTGCAGTTGGACCGCGTTCACCTTTTCTCGGCAGTGTTAATTAATCCCACGCCAAAGCGCCTCGGCCAGCCGTCCAAGACTGAAAATATGCCGTGGATACAAAGTGTTGTCTGCAAGAGGCATGTATCCTCATGAGCCCCCGCGACTGCGGGGGCTCATGAGGATCTATGCCTCTTGCAGTTGGATCGGCAGTGCAAGGATTAAAGAGGCCTCATGAGGATCCATGCTTGTGCTGCCTTCAGCTCGAGTATGTCTTCAGTTTGCAATCAGTGGAGGGAGTTTCCAAGCGCTGTGAATGTGTGTGTATCATCTCAAATGCCCCGCGTTTTACTCGGAGGCCATCGTGCTGTAAACAAGACGTAAAAGCTCCCGAAGCCTATAGGGGCTCATGAGAATATATCCATCTTGTATATCTGTGCCTCTGAAGACGGCCCTCATTTGGGCTTTTTGTTTTCTTGCGATTTAACCCATTTCGCCCAGACGCACTGCAGCAGGAGATGTCCCGGATCCCGACAATTCAAGGGTAGCACCAGATTAGCTTGGCGCCTGCTGGCGCCAAGCTAATCTGGCGCTACCCTTGAATTATCATGGTCGATCCATCTCCTGCAACTGATACATATTCGTTCGGTGGCCGTACATCCCAAATTTGGGACTTGAAACTGATGCGGCCAAGGGTTACAAGAGATTGAATATCAATGTATTTGTACGCCATCTGCACGACGCTTAGACTTTTATTGTTTCCTGCAGGTCCTGGGGTGATCGGCCTCTCCGGATCATCTGGACGCATGGGCTGATTCAGTTATCATACTCTATGGAGGACCCTTGTGAATACAGACACTGCGGATTTAGTCAGTCTCTCAATGTGGGCTTACGGACTGTCTTTTCGCGGCCTGTCTTTCGTTCGCCGAGAAATGTGACTGCAGGTGTTACAATAGTGTAGTCCAGACAATACGAGCACGACCAAGACTGAGTGGCTGTTTGCACGCACACGACAAATAAGTGACTATTTACACGCGGCACACGAACAAGCCAGAGTTTCTATTTACAAGCACAAGACTATGAAGTTACTAACGGCACGCGCACGCGAACCAGCCGTGTCTATTTGCACGTACTTGACACATACCTTGTAGGGACGACAAAGAAAAGCTGCGAGACTATTTCAGGGTTATCCGCAACAAAAGGACGAAAATCCACCTCTTTCACCTCCATTGCCAATAGCAGGTTTGTTTTGGGGCTTTCAAATCTCAGATTACCGTATAACAAAAGCGCCCGGAAACAAGAAAATGTAATTTGACGCAGCAGCTGTGTGCACAGTGCTCCTTTACCTACAGAGTTTCCTAAACTCCTAAAAAATCTTTGAGAACTGATGAGTCACACAGTCTATGACGAAAGAAATAGGGAAGGCGCAGTTGGTGATAATTTGATGTTGTTTCTTCTCAGTATCAACTGAACTCTCAATGGCGCCCCGCTTCGAACGAGGCACACATAATTATGTAAACCTGCACGTTCATATTTATACTTCAGCGCCCTTGATTCGTCTTCTATTTTTTTTTCCCTCGTTAATCCCTTTACTGCCGGGACTGACAAGCCGAACGCTACCTAGCTACCCATCTGCAAAAGACATAAATCCTCATGAGCCCCCGCGACTCGCGGGGGCTCATGAGGATTTAAAAAATGTCTCTTGTTAGTCCTGCGTTCTTTGTGCCCACGGCTGGTCCCGTTTTCAGTTGTGTGCTCTTGACGCGAATGTCGGTCCGTGCCAGTGGTTTCGGACGCTAAATCCGCGCCCCGACTAGCAGTCAAGGGGTAAATCTGACGACAAAAGAGAGAGAGAGAGAGAGAGAGAGAGAGAGAGAGAGAGAGAGAGAGAGAGAGAGAGAGAGAGAGAGAGAGAGAGAGAGAGAGAGAGAGAGAGAGAGAGAGAGAAATCCTCAAATAAATCGACGCCCGGTACTGATTTTTCTTCTAAATTTGGACCAGCAAGAGACACGGATCTTCAATGAAGAGGTCCGTCTAGTCAGGCTAAGGGGTTCCATGAGGATCCGTATCTCAGGTAGATAAATGGTTTTCACTGTTCACACTTTACAGAAGAATTTATGTCGCCTCCTGCGGTCTGCCAAATCAGCACTATCATGTCGGGGCGTACTACAACGTGAGTGTCCCTCCACAATGGACGTCAAATCTATTGAGCCGCCGGAACTACAGGCAGGGGATGACACACACATCATGGCGAATGGAAAACTCTATTGAAAATATCAGGAGGTATGCACAACCGGTTCTTACGACATGCCATACCAGGCAAACCGAACCCCTTCCCTGACATTGGTGGCAGATTTTTTCTGACTTAAAAAAAAAAGAGTTCTTAAATCTAACACTTTGTCTGTAGGAATCATCGCGACAAAGTCCGTTACCGACAGCGGAAGGAATTCGTCCGTCCAAAGAACGAGGACACAAAGTGAGATCAGTAAGCAGCATAGATCCTCATGAGCCCCCGCAGTTGCGGGGGCTCATGAGGATCTATGCTTCTTGAGTTTGCGTATTTCTTGCTGTGTTCCGGCAGTGAAGTGGTTAAATTGGCCCATTAGCAGGTGAGGCCCAAGCATACTTTGAATAATAGGGAGGGCATGGCCCTTGTGATAAAAAGAGGTACGGTCAAAAGATACCGTGTTCAGGGAAGATATGACCGGCCATATCTACCCCCTCCCTTCCCCCACCCTCCCAGATTCTGACGCAAATAAACATAAACAAATTGAGTTTACCATAGGTTTTGTCGGACTTCCATATGGATACAAAGCAAAATATGGCGTGTGCATGGGCTTATCAACAGGGACACAATCTTGAACTAACCAAAATACGAAGCGCGTATGGGCTTATCCGCAGAGGCATCATCTAGAACTGCATGGTTTCATTTTTTTAGGTTAAATGTATCACGCCCCGAAAATCTGCTTTTATTATTTTTCTTTGCAAGAAAATGTATATTGTGAATCTGTGGGGCCGCATGATATATTGGAAAGGTACTTTCCCCTAGTTCTTTTTTCATGTCGACGTTTGTGTTCTTTTGCGAATACTTTTTTTTGTGTGGTGACTTCGTGTTATTGAAAAGCTGTTTCTAGTTAATGTGTAACGTCTTAAAAATTCAATTTAACCCCCTTGTGCTGGCAGCCGCCGGTACTGTAAACGGACCCAGTGGCTGCCTGCACAAGGGAGTTACTTTTCTTTTGCTGCCTATTGTGATCAGTGTGCGGTGTGTGCACAGTAACACCTGATAATGAAAAGATGTTAACCCTTTGTGTGTCGGTAGCGGTTTAGTCGCGATGATTCCTACAGGAATGGCATCGCGACCAAAACCGCTACTGACACGCAACGGGTTAACAGCTTATGTGTCACGTCTATAAAATTCAGCTGCACGTTGTCTAGCGAGTCTCTTGTGATTTTGCGGGACATGATACCGAACAGTTGCTGAGTACCGGAATATCGAGAACATTCCTTGGTGTCTAGGGGTGGTAACATTGATGGCAACAATGATTCATACTAACAATCATTTGTTTCCACGGTCGATGGCGCTTAACCCATTAAGCCTCGACGCACTAGAGCGGGAGATGGATCGACCCTGATAATTCAATGGGAGTACCAGCGGCTTGGCGCCTGCTGCGCCATGCTAATCTGGTATTACCCTTGAATTATCACGGTCGATCCAACTTCTGCAACTCAGTGATACACAGTCGTTGGGTGACACCTCCAAATTTTGGAGCCTTGGGGTTCAATCGGGTTAATGTTTACTTGTTTGCAGGAGGTCTACAGAACATTATAAGCGCTAAACTAATCAGGCCGGCACGACACTTGAACTATATGGACCTATTTGCTGCTGATTTAGTGGATCTGTGTCCCGTTAACGTTCAGCAAATGACGCTGGTTCTAAAAAGATTGAGCGGTTTAGGTCAGGCACTAGTGTAGCCCACGAACTGCCATGGTCTATTCTTTTCCAGCAGTTGGCTTTGGAAGTGAAAGGCAACGTCTGTTGATGTGACCCCATTAAAGTGAAGTGTCCTTAGCGCCCTACATAGCGAGTGCCACGTCAAGTGTACCCCCATAACACCTTGCTTTATCACTCACAAGATGTGCTCAACAGATTCTGAGCGCGAAAGCCAGTGTGTCCATTTTTGAGAAAAGCGCGATGTTCGCAGTCATACAGTGAGAAAATCTCGCTTATCTCGAACATGGCCATGCTGTATTTTGCCACAGCCCGGCAAAACTTTACATGACTGAAGAAATTGATATGGGGGGCCGGTGGGGGCGGGAGGGGGAGGGGATGTGGAGGGAGGGCGGGGGGAGAGGGAGGGGAGAGGGGGGGGGGGGGTTCATGGTTTCACGGAACAGTTTGCTTCGTCATCACGAATCTTAACATTTGAACGGTCGCGACTTTGCGACATTTTTTTCACAAAAAACGGATCACTGAGAAGGGTCCTTCCGAAGTCATTGGCCACGAAAACCTAAAACAGAACACTGATTACTTGTCACGACTGAGTTTCACACTTGTCTTTCCATATGCCATATAACTTAGGGCCGCATTTCCCAGACGTTCGAAGGGTCACGGCCTAACGAATATGTAACACTGAGTTGCAGGAAATGGATCGACCATGATGATTCAAGGGTCGTGCCAGATTAGCTTGGCGCCATCAGGCGCCAAGCTAGTCTGGCACGACCTTTGAATCATCATGGTCGATCCATCTCCTGTTGGCGGTAGTGCATCAGGGATGGGTTATTGAGTGTACTTGAATATGTTATAATAATAATAATAATAATAATGTAATTTATATAGCGCTTAATCTCCAAAATAATGATGATCTAAGCGCTTTACAAGATGAAACAATCACAGAAATAAAAGTATAAGAAAGTAAAAGCTACAATAAATATGTGTGCTGGTTTGTGAATTTGGATCTTAACGGTTTTATAGCTGTACTAGATACGAAATCACAGACTAGCAGACGTACCTGTAGAACTGACCCGCCATGCCGCAAAACAAGACGAACTTACCAGGGTCAAAATCAGTGGTCGCCGCTTCGCATCCTTTGTTATTGGGCCCGGCTGCTGCGATATCTCTGTTTGGACAACACCCATAGTACGACTGCTCGCAGCGCCTGAGAATCTTGGTCTCCGTGACACAACCCTCTTGGTTCCACCCTTGGGCTGCCGTGACGCCATCAGCGCAGCAGCCGTACCGAGAGCGCTTACATCCCTTGCCTGCGTCGCGTCCCGCATCGTTGTCGCCGCTCGGCCGGACTCGGATCTCTTCGCTAGCACAGCCCTGTTGGCAATGAAGAAAATACCCTATGTATCATATTATATTGAGCAGCATTTTGCTTGATATAGTTTCCGACAACAGGCTGAGATGTGATTACGAGACCCGAATCAAACTGATGTCCGAGTCAGTCGTAAGACGAGGGCACTTGATTCGGGTCAAGTATCTGTCGGTTCACATCGGCACTATCATAGCAAGCAAATATTGCTCAATATTTATGTACCCAGTCCAAAACAAAACTATGCCTCGCGTCATTCGCTTTGCGGCTGATTGCGGTGTTCAGACCAAAACACATGAATGGCAGACGACCGTGAGTGCATTTATCGCTGTCGACTCATCGCGTGTTTCGTCTCAGTATGAAGATATCAGCCATGCTGCGGAAAATGCCAGCAGGTTTGTTTATTTAGTTCTTTTCTCAGGTTTTCGATATCGCCAGCCGACTTATCGTCAATCCCCATTGTCAGCCCAGCGACTCGCACGTTTCAATCCTGGCCGCGTCTTTTCTCTGTTCGTGTGTTTGTATAGGATATAAATTTCGAGCGTTCACTATACACACTAAGAAGTATTTCATTACTACTACACATAAGGAGCTTGTTAATGTTGCAGTGTGAGCATATTTCGCGTTTCCGTTTTGAAAATGAAAGTCTATCATCAAGATCAAGGGTGTTTGGGAAGGAAAGTATATCAAGCAAATCATGAATATTAATTTGCTTGTTATACAATATATCAATATATGTCTCAAAGAAGGGAAAACTTTGTGGAGTGGGTACATATATACATGCAAGTGATCAAGAACGAAAGAAATGGAATAAGACAAACTGCCAAGAAAAGAACAGAAAAGACGGATGAGCAAAAAGAAGCAAAGACAAAGAAGCAACCCAATGCGCCAAGGCCATCGGACCGACATTGGGAATGTAAAACAAACAACGTCGATGTCTGACAAGAGAACAAAATCCAGACCATAAAAGACCAAGAAATGCAGTGAGGAACCCAACGGAGGAAAGAAACACGCTTAGAAAAGACAGTTACAACACAACTGTGTTGTAACTGTCTTTTCTAAGCGCGTTTCTTTCTCCGATGGGTTCTTCTCTGATAAAGGAACAAACACACAAACGTCCTTGATTACTTCTTGACCTAAGATCGGTCGACCGTGACAGCCCAAGCGTAGTGCTAGATGAGCTTGGCGTCCTGGAAGGTGCTAGACGAATATCATCGTGACTATCTAGGAACACGGCACTGCATGCAAACCTCCGCTTCTTTTCTGGCACCAGTCCTGACTTATCACGCGCGATTCGTTTCCTGACCCGCTGTAACGTTACGTCACCAGAGGACAACTCTTTATTTTGGGATTTCGGTCATGGGGTCCCGTATGTTAACTCTTTGGGTGTCGGCAGCAGTTTTTGTCGCGATGACTGAGTCCTGCAGGAATCATCGCGACAAAAACCGCTCCCGACAGCCAAAGGGTCAAACTGAACTTTGAGTTGAATCGTAACAGGAAATGACGCAGATCAGATAATTACCTGTTGGTTAGGTCCAGTAGAAGCAGAAACTCCGTCAGCACAGCACCCGAACCTCGAGCGCTTGCATAAGGCGACGGGAACATTGTTCTCGTTCCTGTCTGTGGTGCTCGGGCAGCCCTCGTTGTTATGTCCCCTGGCGGGGGTAACTCCGTCTGGACAGCAGCCGAAAGTTCTGGAAGTACAGTCCCCTGTGGTTTGATCTCCTGCTCTGGAATCTGCAAGAGTCATACAACGTGACAGACATTATTAATTAACCGTTTCGTTCATCCTGATACACCCGTTGCTTGAAATAAAGTTTGACTGATTGTTCAAGGGTGGTGCTAGAATAGCTCGGGGTCTCAGGCGCCAAGCCGGCTATCATTTCTGGCACCACCCTTGAACTAAAACGGTTGATCTGTCTCCGAATCTGTAATGTAGCCGTCACAGGACAGTAAGCAAATTTATAAAAAAAAAAAAAATAAAAAATAAAAAAAAATCAGCCTCAAGATGTAATAGGCTAACTAAGTTTAACCCTCTTAACTGACCCCAAGGCCCCTTTTCCCAAATTTTGGAGTTGTCACCTGACAACTGAGTATGTACCATTTGCATGCGATGGATTGATCATGATAATTCAAGGGTAGTGCCAGATCAGCTTGGCGCCTGCAGGCGCCAAGCTCATCTGGCACTATCCTTGAATTATCATGATCAATCCATCTCCTGCTGCAAGGCCCCGGGGATGAATGGGTTAACGATTAAATATTGGTGGCTGGAAGTTTTCTTCGTGTGATGTGCCTTTGTGATTACAGCAGAACGTCTATACAGCAACCACCTGTTTTGCAAGAGAAAATCAGTGTATCCTCATAGACGTGTGGTCTCTCAAAGCACGCCGAACACACTCTGAATATTACCCCCCCCCCCACCCTCCCCCCTTTTAAACGTTGTAACTCGCATAGCGAATGTCCAAATTATGTAATCGTTACGATCGCTCTTGCTTATATAGCGGCGGGGAAAAAACGAAGGTTGAGTTCATTGAAAGTTCATAGGTAAAATTCATAGTGCGGCGTTCGGCGCGCTTTAACTCATTCAGCCCGGCGCACGTATTTCCCAAATTTTGGAGGCGTCATCTAACGACTATGCACCAGTTGCAGGAGATGGGTCGACCATGATAATTCAAGGGCAGTGTCAGATTAGCTTGGCGCCTGTCGGCGCCAAGCTAATCTGCACTGCCCTTGAATTCCCTTCCAGAACTGTGTCAAATATCTGGGTGTGAAGATTGATTCGACGCTCTCCATGCATGATCATATCAGTAGCGTCTGCCGAGCTGGTTTCCTTGAGCTGCGCAGAATTTCTTCCCTCAGACCGTATCTCACAGAAAGTGCGGCGTCAAGACTTGTAAATGCATTCATTACGTCCAGGCTCGATTATTGCAATTCTGGCAGGTTTACCGGCAGATCAGATTTCACGCTTGCAGATGATTCAAAACAATGCGGCACGTCTCATCTTGAAGGAACGAAAGAGAGACCACGTTACGCCTCTACTGAAGCAGCTGCACTGGTAGCCCGTAAAATTCCGCTGCCAGTACAAAATTGCAATTTTCGCCTATCCGGCATTTTGACGGATAGTCTCTCCCGCCGTACCTTTCTGCCAAGCTGTCTGTTTATCAGCCATCACGCACCCTCCGTTCCTCTAGTGTAAAACTTTTTAAAATCCCAAAGCTTAACATGAAAACTGTCGGGGAGCGTTCTTTCACCTTTTTAGCCCCAAGTGTGTGGAACTTCCTGCCAACTGAAATGCGAACTCTGCCCACATTGTCACAGTTCAAAACACACTTAAAAGATTTTTCTTTTCTGTCGGGCATTTAACACTTAGCTCATCTTTAGCTAACTGCTGACTGCCTTTTATTCTGATCCTAGAGGAAGTGAACGTATAGTGTTGGGAAGAGATGGGGTGGTTTAAAGTAGAATCGTGCGTGTGTCTGAGAGAGAGGGTGTGCTGTTGTGCATGCGCAGTGAGTCCAGTGTTTTCCTGGAGAACAGCGCTATACAAGAACTATGTATTATTATTATTAATTATCATGGTCGACCCATCTCCTGCTGTAGTGCGTCAGGGCTGACTGGGTTAGGAGAAACCTTGAAGGGCGAAACGTGTCACCTATTATTAAAGACCATCATTCAGGTGGCGATACTCAGGTAGTCTCTCATAAGGGTGGTCGCTGAAAATAGTTTCTGCTGTCTAAACCAACTACCGATTACAAATACGGCAGCACGCCGTCTGCAGCTGAGAGGCCAGGTTGATCATGAACCAGGGGCGGATCAGAAGGTGAGACGCCGGGCGTGCCGACTCTCACCATACGCCAAAACATATCAAACAACCGGGAGAGTGGGGGTGGGGGTCTAAACGCCCCAGAAAGGGACTTTGTTTTATGATTTTAAAGAATTTTGGGTCGGGGCGGGGGGGGGGGGGGGGGGGTTCCGGAACCCTTGTAATCCCCCCATTTCCGCCACTGTGAACCCACTATGCCTAAACACGCGGGGACTTATGATACGGCCATTACGGTCAAGCCACACTGCCCGGCACAAGAAAAGAAATCGGCCCGATGGCCTTTAGCGTGCTGGGCAGTGTGCTGTGGCTCGAGAGCCGTGAGTATACACCTGTTTGGGATCAGGGACATTTGTGATCTTCAGATGAAGGATTTCAAGCGTGGATCAATGTTTCGTTGATGATAGACCATGAACGAACAAACGAACGATGCAGCCAGTCAAACAACCACCCAGCCAACCACCCAACTAATAATCATATAAAACTACTGCAACAGGGTTTGTCGACCGACTGGCGGTTCGAAGAGAGAAGACAGCAGTCATGTCAAACACCCAAGCAGTAAATCATTTCATAGCTTATCGAAACACGAACATAAACTGATATACTATATGTGACAGACTTTAACAGGTTGCGAGATCGACGGCCGGTGCACGTGCCAGCAGACAGAGGGATTTGTCGCGTGCCGCAAAAGGGGGTTAATTCATTCGTGACGTGCTGCATCCGGGATACGCGGCGAAAGCCTCTTATCCGGATACAGAACGTCTCGAATGAGTTGAGTTAATGAAGGCACCCGTTTGCTTTGTACATGGCAGGATTGAGTCAGTCGTTTGGCCTTTATTGTAACACGCACAGTTACAGACAGGCCAGACACACTACCGTGGGAACGACACAAGACACACGCTCACGGTATCACAATGAGGATTAGGGCATCAGCAGAAAAGCAACGCCGGATGGCTTAATTAGAAGCCCGTGCGATAGAAAAACACTTGCACCCTGTGGTCAGAGCGCCCAACAAAGTAAGGACCTAGACATCTTGCTGATTGTAGCTACACTGGTAGCTGTCGCAGAAATTATGTCAGCCAGTCACACTCTCTACACCCTAGTTTATAATATGCGGTTCGGAATCGCAGGTGAGTTGTACTGTTCAGTTTCAACACATTCACGATTGGTTAAAGAAGTTGACACATACGAATATGTAATTAATCTTTTAAAAAGTGGGGCCAACAAGAAAAAACTGGCGGACATGCGCTTAGGGCTCTCCAGGAACCACACACACACACACACACACACACACACACACACACACCCCACACACATATATATATATATATATATATATATATATATATATATATATATATATATATATATATTATATATATATATATATATATATATATATATATATCAGTTGTCCTTTTGTGACTGCATCGCTTATTAGATCTTTTGAGCCTTCCACTGAACACCTACTACATAAAGTAATAGGGACTACCCCCAGGCGCCCCGCAACCCGCTGGAGAATATCCCCGAGAGGGGAGGCTAGTGCATGAATATTCCCAAACAGATCTTGGACCTGCTGGATAGATTTAAGATTTTGCCGCCTACGACCGGTTTCGACCCAAGGTGTTTGCAATTTCAGGTTACGCCGTATGTCTACCTGATGAGACCCACCTTGGGTCGAAACCGGTCGTAGGCGGCAAAATCTTAAATCTATCCAGCAGGTCCAAGATCTGTTTGGGAATATTCATGCACTAGCCTCCCCTCTCGGGGGGAGGACTGGATATTCTCCAGCGGGTTGCGGGGCGCCTGGGGGTAGTCCCTATTACTTTATGTAGTAGGTGTTCAGTAGAAGGCTCAAAAGATCTAATAAGCGATGCAGTCACAAAAGGACAACTGATGTCCTGATGACACAATGCAAGCTTACCAGCCTGGATTTCCATGGCATTAGCACAGCATTCTCAGAATTTATTGAAAAATTATGTCCCTTGGAGCTACTCTGATTGAGTGAGTTTTTTGGCTTTGGGCGACGCCTTTGTTAAAAGTAAAGAATAATTGTACCACAAAATTGCCTAGGTGTTGGCTTTTCAAAATTAGTCAGTCTTCTTCCACTGCAACACCCCATAAAGCTTTAGGGATGCAATCCACGCTGGACTAGTGGTTGCTACCAGTCAAATTCTGGAGGCGGCATCTGGTACATGCGTTGTGTTTGCAATTTCAGGTTACGCCGTATGCCTACCTGATGAGACCCACCTTGGGTCGAAACCGGTCGTAGGCGGCAAAATCTTAAATCTATCCAGCAGGTCCAAGATCTGTTTGGGAATATTCATGCACTAGCCTCCCCTCTCGGGGGGAGGACTGGATATTCTCTAGCGGGTTGCGGGGCGCCTGGGGGTAGCCCCTATTACTTTATGTAGTAGGTGTTCAGTGGAAGGCTCAAAAGATCTAATAAGCGGTGCAGTCACAAAAGGACAGCTGATGTCCTGATGACACAATGCAAGCTTACCAGCCTGGATTTCCATGGCATTAGCACAGCATTCTCAGAATTTATTGAAAAATTATGTCCCTTGGAGCTACTCTGATTGAGTGCATTTTTTGGCTTTGGGCGACGCCTTTGTTAAAAGTAAAGAATATATATATATATATATATATATATATATATACTGACTATGACCAGCAAAATAAAGGCGACATCTTTGAAATCATCGGAAATGGTTCCAAAGATTCAGAATTTCTGTTGAACTCAGTATACATAGGGGACTTTGGGTGGAAACTGAACAAGTCTGAACAAGCGTGTAGTGCCTCTCATGAAACCAGTAAGGCTTTCTTAGCCCTTTGGAAGTAGGTAGGGACTCAGTTTTGTCGCGGTGATTCCGACAGGAATCATCGCGACAAAAGTCGCTACTGACAGCCAAAAGGGTTAAAGATCCAACTACGAGACGTACACGGCCTCCCCAAAACCAAAATGCAAATGAATCATGCACCAATCGTTTGTAAAATCCAAGAGAAATAGAGTACGACTAGCTAAGTGCGAACAGGCCATACAGTTCAGCCCTGTAACTTGAGACAGTCAGTCTATTTTTGTGAAAAGCGAGATTTTCATTGTAATACAATGAAAATCTCGCTTTTCACAAAAAACCCCAAACAAACTGACTCTTACTGTCTTTTGCCTGCACATGGCGGAGGTGGAGAGCGAAAGACGACATTGACCACACGAGCCATGTTTTACGACATAGCGCCTAGCGTGGGACAGTAAACAAGGGGAAGATGTGGTGTATTGCCCAGTTCAGGTGCACACAGGATAATGCACAAGGCGTCAGTTGTATGCATGAGCTTAGTCCTGCGCCAGCCACTAAGCAAGGTGCTCCGCCGCTATCGCGGAGCACATTAATTAGTGGCTGGCGCAGGACTAAGCTCACTCACGCAACTGGCACAAGGTGTCTTAGTATTACAGCGGCCACTACACCTCATCTATCTTTACCAGGGCGGAGGTGTGTATCTAGGTGCAGTGGCGGTGTGAACGCCACTACGAGGTGCGCCAGTGATCCGCTATTTAAGATGGGTTGTCGCTTTTTGACTCTTGCCTGTTTAAACAAAGGTTTCAACCCCCCCCCCCCCCTTGCTTTTTCCTATTCCTCACAAAAAAGACAAACCAAGAACGCAAGACAGAGTATGGATGGACGTATTAACAAGACTCTCTTTGTACTGTCGTTGCCCCCTCCCCCCTCCCCGAAAATAAAAGTGTAGTGCACCTCTGTCTTGTGACATTGCATCGCATGTGCAACCTCCATCAGTCTGACAAAGCAGTTTAACCCTTTGGCTGTCGGTAGCGGGTTTTGTCGTGATGATTCATGTAAAAAAAACCAAAAAACACAAAAAACCACAAAAAAAACCCAAACAACGCCCCCCCCCCAAAAAAAAACAAAACAAACAAAACAAAACAAAACAAAAAAACAACAAAAAACAAAACAAAACAAAACAAAAACAAAAAACAACAACCAACAAGCAAACAACAAAACAAAACAAACAAAAAACAAAACAAAAACACCCCCCCCCCCCCCACAAACATACAAACCCCGCTACCGACAGCCCAAGGGTTAACACTGTTGCGTGCTGGTATGTGACTTTGTATCCTCTTTAACCTAAAATCCAACTACTTCCGCCCTCATAGCAGCACAGATATTAGTCAGGATCCCTCAACAAGACTTACAGAATCTGACGAGTGAATCTAGATCTGTGTATTTAGTATACGATAGCAGCTAGCTGAGATCGTTAACTCATTCAAGGTGCACCGCGTGAATAACTGCGGAAGTGTCGTAAAGCGTTGCCGGAGACAACTCTATACATTTTCGCAGCTATTGATGCGGTGTGCTTTAAATTAACTCATTCAATACACCTCGCATAATAGCTGCGAAAGTGTCGTATAGCGTTACCGGAAGCAACGTTGTACCACACTTTCGGCAGCGATTGATGCGAGGCGCATTGAATGAGTTAACAGATTAGAGACGTGCTGCGTTGGGTGTCCTGGCTTTTCGCCGAATATCCGCGGATACGGTGCGTCACGACTGAGTGACGCCATTGTCTCACAGTTTAGCAAAGACAGCAAAATAATGGGCTGCGCAGGGCAAAGGTGTAAGGTGTTGCACTCTGCCGTCTGACGATGTAGCTGGTGATATACCTGCAAATACCTGTGTCACTGGCTAGGTCGAGCTGTTGGTCTATTGAAAGGACTGGTTGGCTGGAAGATTGGCAGGTGGGGAGAGTCATATGTATGGTTGGTTGGTTGGTCGATCGTTTGGTTCGCTGCCGGGGTTGGTTGGGCGTGGAATTAAGAAAACGCTGACTATTGAGATTAATCCCTTCACTGTCGAGACAATGATATGAACGTGACCCAATTGCAAGAGGCATAGATCCTCACGAGTCCCCGCGACTGCGGGGGATCATGAGGATCTATGCCTCTTGCCACTCCGGCAGACCCAGTTTCTGTCCAAGTTCCTTTTGACGGTTGTGGCTGTTGGTCGCTGAACTTGATGGACACCAAAGAATCAGTTCTTACACAAAATATGCGTGCAGTGGCAGGGAAGGGCTTCGTGAACACATGAAAGGGCCCCACCTCTTCACAAGAAGACACAAGAGACAGCGGACAAACCGACCATGAAATCTGAAGGGTAGTGCCTGACTGTAACGCTTATAAAAGCGTCGGCCTGTAAACAACAGTGTTGTTCCAACAATGTTACGTTTGTACGCTAAGATTCTGAGTCAAGCTCCATACCAGCCGACCTGAACTAACCTCGCACGACTGTAGATGCAGGAAAAGCCGAACGCAAGCTTACGATGCCTTTAGTCAGTCCCAGATTGCAATCTCTTTCTGAGCTTTGCAAGGTTGCGACTGTGGAGGTGCCGTTGGGTACATAGCTATAAATCACGTCATGTCTGTGTCTCAACTTCTTTGTTTGTTTAGATGGCGTAGCTCAATGAGAGTTCGCATTTTGTCTGTCAACACAAGTAGTCGTTACGCACTTTGTGAGACGAGCTAGGTGCAAGACTTACTTTGTCATTGCTTACGTGGTTTGCGTATACTGTGTATGGGTCGCAGAGGTGCCATTCAGTAACTAAACAACCAGCAAACGCAAACACGCGTGATTTCTTTGACTTTCAAAGGTGACTAAAGTCAAGTGTTATTGTTTCTTGTTTCGACACACCGTTAATAATTTCTTTAGTGGTGGCGAGTATGAAGAAAGGAGGTGGGCACGGGGAGAGGGGGGGGGGGGGGAAGATGGAATAGAAAGGGTGTATGTGTGTGCACGGTGTGGAAGGGTGGGGTGGGGATTGGTGGGTGGGAGGGGGCAGTGGGGTAGGAGGAGAAGACCCATCCCGGCAACACAACATCCCTTGTTAAACGCCTGCCTCCATCCTGGATTATCAGCAACATTCGTTCTGCTGTGATTACCGCTTATTTGGGTAGCGTGAAATAGGCTTGGATACACTCATTGGCCACAATCATTAGTACCCCGGTAAGTAAAATAGGCTTGGATACACTCATTGGCCACAATCATTAGTACCCCGGTAAGTGAAAGATACACTCATTGGCCACAATCATTAGTACCCCGGTAAGTAAAATAGGCTTGGATACACTCATTGGCCACAATCATTAGTACCCCGGTAAGTAAAATAGGCTTGGATACACTCATTGGCCACAATCATTAGTACCCCGGTAAGTAAAATAGGCTTGGATACACTCATTGGCCACAATCATTAGTACCCCGGTAAGTAAAATAGGCTTGGATACACTCATTGGCCACAATCATTAGTACCCCGGTAAGTAAATGTTCCTAGGACCCACGTCGGCCTTTGTCGGCACGTGCATAAACCAGAAAATTGGGAAGCAACACCGAACATGTACGGAATCAGCAACTGAACAAGTACACCTTCAAAGACAGCATCGTCGTGCGTGTGTGCGTGCGTGCGCGCGCGCACGCACGCACGCACACACACAAAGATCGCTGCATGTAGTAAGAACAT
Source organism: Semisulcospira habei (assembly GCA_036245525.1). Classification (NCBI taxonomy): domain Eukaryota; kingdom Metazoa; phylum Mollusca; class Gastropoda; family Semisulcospiridae; genus Semisulcospira; species Semisulcospira habei. The sequence goes on along the minus strand of BTPG01000004.1, from coordinate 75,712,495 downwards.
AAGGTTATCGCCTCCAAAACATAAAACTACACTGCATGTATTCTTTTGATGTCATGTTGCCTTTATCATGATATTGGGTGAAGGGTATTACACCCATGCTGAGAAACAATCGCCTGATCACGATTCCCACCCACAGCTCGACACACCCCAAGCTTCCTACGCCTGAGAAGAGAAACCGGTGTAAATAAATGTAAATAAATGAGAAATTTCTGCCGGCAACTGGTGTAGGTTATCGTGAGTTCCTGCAGCTGCATTGGCTGACGAGAATTTATGCCAGTTGCAAATAAAATGGCCTGAGTGTTAACAACCTTTCCCAGACATCAGTGAAAGCACTATGAGAAGCAGGCAGCAGACAGATACACGTCCTTGTAATATTAGGCCAGGGGGAAAAAACTCCGGCGCGGCTTAATTGTTCATGTACACGGCTCGACGTTATCTGTAGGGGGAAAACTTATTGGGCCAGCGACTATCGTGGTGGTGATGACGACAGCTTCTGTAGTTCGCGCTGAGCTCAACTAAAATGTCTAAGTGCCTACGCCACTGTGTGCACATGTTCTTTATACGGCTGGGGCTCTTTGGCGTTGAACTAACAAATATTTCAGCACTACAATATGCGTCCATTGGCAGTGAAGGGGTTAATGGAAGGGAGTTGGGGGATGGGGAAGTCAGGGGATGAGCAGGTGAGGGAGGAGGGAGATGGGACCGCAAAAGTTGCCGTAAGTACATGGTGACGTTTAACATATAAAGAACAAGTTGTCCAGAATCAGTGGCGTATATTGAAGTAACAGTTTGTGTGTGTGTGTGTGTGTGTGTGTGTGTGTGTGTGTGTGTGTGTGTGTGTGTGTGTTGTGTGTGTGTGTGTGTTAAGTACAAAGTAAGAGTTAATTTGAAAACAAAAACCCAACAAAAACGTCTTCCACGTGGGACAATTAAACATCAGAGCCAGTCAGTGTGGTGAAATGGTCTACCCCCGATAGTCCTTAATGATGCAGGCTTCAAAATGGCCTTACCACCTGTCCGGGATTACGGCTTCTTCAGACAGGCTTACACTCTTTGGTGTCTATCTCCAAACGTTGCTGACATATCCACCATGGTAACAGCTCAAACTACGGAGTATTTTCGCCTCTTACTGAGTGACAGTGTGTCAACATTTATTTCATCACCTCAGGGTTTCAAGTTGCTTTTATCACTATATTGGGTGAAGGGTATTCACTCATGCTGATTATTACATGGGTATTACACCCACACCAAGTTGTCTTTCATCACCCCTAAGGCGTCAAGCTAATCAGGCGCTTTCCTTCCGCTGTAATGGTTGATCCATCTCCGGCGACTTGTACTGACATTGCAGACAGCAATAAACTGCGGCCCACTTGGCGTATACAGATACGTTTTAACACTTTGGCTGTCGGTAGAGGTTTTTGTAGCGATGTTTCCGGAAGGAATCATTGCGTCAAAAATCGCTACCGACAGCCGAAGGGTTCATGGGCGCCAAGTCAGGACATACATCGACATGGGGAACAGCCTTCTTCCCAGCCCACGTCTTGTAGTCTGTCATGTTGCATCCAATTTACTCCAGACGGAAGCAAATCGGGCAGCAAGGACGACCTCGCTTGTCAAACAGTGTCTAATGCGCACATGTTAAAGGTACCCTAGAGCCAACCTAGCTCACATGCTAGGATCAGGATAGAACGGCAAACAGGGATCAATTAACCCATTTAGCCCCAACACCCTAAAGCAGGAGATGGATTGACAATGATAATTTAAGGGTAGTGCCAGATTGGCTTGGCGCCTTCAGGCGCCACGCCAATCTGGCACTACCCTTGAATTATCATGGTCAGTCTATCTCCTGCAGCCTCCAAAATGTTGGGCATGTGGCCATGGGGGTAAATGGGTTAAGATGGGGGATGGCGGTAGGGGGTGGGTTAGTGCGTGAGTGGCCGAGTGTGTGTGTGTGTGTGTGTGTGTGTGTGTGTGTGTGTGTGTGTGTGTGTGTGTGGTGGTGGAGGGGGGGGGGTGGGAGGACGGTGGGGGGTGGGGTGAGGGGTGAGGGTGGGTGGGTGGGTGAGTATAGGTGTGGGTGCGGGTGGGTGTGTTAGGTTGAGGGGGCGGGGGGGGGGGGGGTTGGCGGGGGGGGGGGGGGGGGGATCAGATTACCATGCGACCGCCTCGTTCATCTTTGTTTTTGTGTTGCCCAAAGTCCGCCATTTCGTAATTAAACTTTAAGAGTGTTTAAGAAAGTTTACGAAGGTTTATTATTTGTTGCCTACCTGACCTGTCTGTGACCCGCAGCAGAATTTTTGCCACGCCTGTACGCACCTGTATAATCACAGTAACAGAACACTAACTGGTCGTTTCCTACCTGGCCAAGCATTTAACCTAGCACAAGAGTTTAGCCGATACATACGATCGGCACAAACAAGGGATGGCTCGGGAGGGTGTGTAAGTTTAATTCCCTGCCTGATCTTCTGCAAACTTATTAGAACGTTTTCCCTGTACAACAACAGGTACAAAACACTGTCGCTTTGCTTCTTACCTGACCTGTCTTCAACCCTCGAGAGTGTCACATTGGAGCAAATGCCAGTAATTACACGAGAAGGTTTGTTTCCCACCTGACCCGTCCGTTATTGTCGCCTGTTTCCGTGGCACGTCTGTATAACACCAGTTTCATGAACTGTGTTGTGGTCTGTGATTTTGGACCTTACGGTTGAAAGCCGTAAAGTCCAAAATCACAGACCGATACACACATGAACGTACCTTATTATAATCAGTTCGTGTGCATGACCCCAGAGACAGGACACGCTCACACACTCTAGCTCCTGGCCGTGGTCCGACAACCTGCAGTCAGTTTAACAGGTGGTAACCAATCCGAGGAATCAACTGAACTGAAAGCCAGCCGCCAGACAGTCGGACGTTTAACCCTTTTTTGTATTAGCAGCGGTTTTAGTCGTGATGATTCCTATAGGAATCAACGCGACAAAAACCATTACCGACACACAAAGGGTTAACTTCCGCCGATCTCGGTAGCAAGAGACAAAATTTCACATACGTTTCTGAGATGGCAGAGGAGCATGTAAATTTGTTTCATGCAGCTGTCAGGACTAAAAAGAAGGACTTTCTCTAGCGCTACCCATGCGGAAACCGAAAGTCGCACTCTATTACAGAATTTATTTGTTGTTTACTGACGGTTTGTTGATCTTGATACACGGGGTTTAATGACTTGGCCACAAATTCAGTCTATATAAGTCATCAAAGATAAACGTTATGGCAGTCAAATCTCACATGTTGACAAATTATTTGACACCCCCCCCCCCGCTCCCTCCCCCCACCCGCCCCCGTGTTTCCTCTCTCTCTCTCTCTCCTCTCTCTCTCTCTCTCTCTCTCTCTCTCTCTCTCTCTCTCTACCACTGCAACCGTGTACTCCCCCTCCCCCCCCCCCCCCCGGGTACTTATTCAGTCTCATCAATATCAGCTATTTTAATCTGAAAGGTGGCAAGAAAAAAGTTGTCTGTTGGAGAAATGCATCTGCGGTCCTTATTAGACAATGAAGCCAGTGTCCGCAGACATTAATTTCAAGTTTTATCGACACTTCAAAGAGGGCGAGAGGTTTCAACATCTTTTACTTGCCNTGATGTAATTAGTAGGCTGCCGTGAAACTTGCACGTTTAGCGCAAACTTGGCCAAGTGGATCAACAATTACAGCCGGTCAAGGGGAGTGCCTGATTAGCTTGGCGCCTCTAGGCGCCAAACTCATCAGGCACTCCCCTTGAGCGATCATGGTCGATTCATCTCTGCACTTTGAATCTAGTGTTTTGAAGATGAAGATAGCTGTGGGTTATTTGGTTCTAGAGATCAAAGCGTTAAAGACAAGGCGCTCAGTTCAAGATTACGACCTTTTAATTTTCTAGCGCAGGTGCGCACGGTGTTCATTGCATCATTTGCTTTTTCCAGGTGGGAGGGCCGTGTCTAACACAGGGTTCAATAGGGTTATAGGGTTGGATTTGCATTAGAAAGTGTCCAGAGTTCAACAGAGAAATAAAAGACAAATCACCGTCTTTCTTTGTGTACATATCACAATTTGTAACAGGCGCAGATCAGTTACCTCCATGGGGTGGAGGATGGGGGGGTGGGGAGTTTCCAACTTTTTGTTGTTGTTGACCGTCAACCTGGCACAAAGGGCCTCCACGACGCTAGACCGTCCTCCAGTGGCCTCGAAAAATCAAACAAGGGGGGTGGGTGGTGGGGGGTGGATGGTCGGGGGTGGGGGGTGGGTGGCACATGTGTGTCAAGACTCTCACCACTCGCCAAAATATCAAGCAACATAAAGAGGGCTTGGGGGGGGGGGGAGAGGGGGGGGGGTTAGGGGAGAGAAGGGGGTAGCGTGTGTTTGTGCGTCAAAACTCGCAAAAACAAAAACAAAACAAAACAAAACAAAAGAAGGGAGGGAGGGGGGTTCCAAACATCCCAGAAAGGGACTTTGTTATAGCATTTGTGGGGGTAGGAGGGGCGGAACCCCTGGGACCCCCCCCCCCCCCCCCCCCCCGCCTAGATATTTAACTTGTCTTGCTTAACTCATTCTACCCCAACACCGAAATCCCCAAATCTTGCCGTTGTTCTCTGAAGACTGCATTGCAGTGCAGGACACAGATCGACCTGACCATGATAGTTCAAGGGTGATGCCAGAATAGCTTGGCGCCCAAAGGCGCCAAGCCGCTATTCTGGAATCACCCTTAAACTATTATGGTCGATCCTTATCTTGCTGTGGTGTGTCTGGGGTAGAATGAGTTAAAAGTAGGCATTTTTCGTAGTTAGCAAACAAGTATCCCTTACCCTATAGCCCGATGCATGTTGATTTTGTTTTCGAAATCTTTGTTCACTCAAAGTCCAAACGTCACAGCCGTCCAAGGATGAACATGGATACAAGTTAGTCTCAGCGAGAAGCATAGCAATCGCGGGGGTTCATGAGCATCTACCTCTCTAGCAGTTGCATCGTGTTCACTTTTACTCGGCGGTGAAGGGGTTGATGGATCGATCGGGCTCCTGAAGAACAGGTGACGTTTTAGCAACGATGCATTCCGCTCAATGCTCCCCATCTTATATGTGCGGTTTGGGATCTGTGATTCTGGACCTTACGGTTTCGAGTCGGAAGTTCTATAATTACATACATGCACACAACAGAATCCTTGGTATTTTGCACGAGCGAGGAAAAGCTGTCGTTGCTGCTGCAACTTCTCTTCCCCAGTACGCAAAAGCGTCAGGCCGAAGTCAGCCGCAGTGGGTTGTGCGCGGGCCCACTTTTCACCCGTTCAACCCCACGGCCGCATTTCCCAAACTGTGCAGGTGTCGCCTAAGGACTATGTACCAGTTGGAGGAGATGGGTCGACCATGATAATTCAAGGGCAGTGCCAGATTAGCTTGGCGCCTGATGGCGCAAAGCTAATCTAGCACTACCCTTGAATTATCACACTCTATCCATCTCCTGCTGTGGTGTGTCGGGGCTGAACTGGTTAAGATTTTGGCAGACTACCGATGTTGCACAAAACGATCACGTGGTGGTTCTGTTACGTCTGGGGCGATGCGCTCGTGTCAGCCGGCCGTGCCAGTGACAGATAGGTATGATGATTTACCTGACATGAAAAGCAATAGTCTCCTTGAAGAAATAATAGAAAGTTTATATGAATCTAGAATGAATCGGGTGTCCAGACAGAGATAAATGTCTCAACTCCTGCCTCGGTTACAGATGAAAATGATGAGTCATCAATTCTGAATTAAACCAGACCTCGTCCGGATGTAGTTTCTGTGTTAATTACTTTCAACATCGTCTAGACAGAAAACAAACCAGTCGACAATGTTATAGAAAAAGCCACAAGCCCTCCTCCCTTTACAAAGACAGACGTAGATGTTGCGAGCAAGAGGTATAGATTATCATAAACCCATGCAGAATTCGGAGGCTAATGAGGATCTATGCATCTTGCATATGCGTGAATTTTGCTATGGGAGACAATGTATCTACATAATTATCGGCCGCGTGTGTCTTTAAGCCGTGACTAACTCCGCTGCAGAAGTGAACCTCACGGTCGCAGCTATTTGCATAGTTGTGGTGACAAGCACTTAGCGGCGGGGCTACGGTAAAGACCTTCTAATGCGATATGCACGTGTTGAATCACTTTGTAGACTTTTTATTACATTCATGTAGTCTGAAAGTGGTACAGGTAATTAGAAAATAATCATTTGCATGCACAGCCACAGTCCTTTCCGTGTTGAAATTGTAACGCTAAGTTAGCCAGAATATTAGTTCACCATTAACTTACAAAGCAGGTCGACACTGAAAAATGTATTCATTTATGAATCTGCAGTCCCTTCTTGCACGAAAAGTGCTCGCGAGATTTTGCTACAGGTTGCAGACTTTAACTCATTCTACCCCAACACCGAAATCCCCAATTTTGCCGTTGTCCTCTGAAGACTGCACTCTAGTGCAGGACACAGATCGACCATGATAGTTCAAGGGTGATGCCAGAATATCTTGGCGCCCATAGGCGCCAAGCTATTCTGGCACCACCCTTGAACTATCATGGTCGATCCTTATCTTGCTGTGGTGTGTCTGGGGTAGAATGAGTTAAGCGACCCATTTCATCCTCAAGAAGATTTTTAGCCGCAAGGGGCTCATGAGAATCTGTGTTGCAGGACGGGATCGATAACTGACATCCATTCTTGAAAAACATAACCCATTTAACCCCTAGGCCGGATTTTGGAGGTGTCACCTAACGACTATGTACCAGTTTCGGCTAGAAAATGGCTCGACCATGATAATTCAAGGGTAGTGCCAGATTAGCTTGGCGCCTTCAGGCGCCAAGCTAATCTGGCCCTACCCTTGAATTATCATGGTCGAGCCATCTCCTGCTGTAGTGCGTCGTGACAAAATAAATTGTGCGACTTGTAAGGGTATGCTCATGAGCGTCCATTGAAGGCGCAGGGGCTCTTGAGAATCTCAGTATGTCTCATGCTGTTAGTGATCAATCTCCCGTTGCTGAACCCCAAACACAAAGAAAATAGAATGGATTGAACCCTTTGGCTGTCAGCAGCATTTTTTTTTTTTTTTAATATTGAGGTCAGTAGTGATTCCTGCAGGAATCGCTGACTGACCTCAATAAAAAGTGCTACTGGCAGCCAGAGGGTTACAGAGTGATTCGCTGCTGTTGTATCGTTGTGCAGCCAAAACACTACACGCAGTGGAAGACTACTAGATATACATGCTAGAATGATAATTCACGTTGCTGTGGGTGCAATGCAGCGTTCGTCATTTAATCGCCGTCTGACGATGAAATGTGAGAAAGATAGTTCGCGTGTGTGCCGTCAGTCGCGTATCTTTTAAACGCTTTTCGCCCTCAGGGCCAAACGGCGGGGCAGACAGATCAACCCGTGAGTCCATAGTCCGTCCAAACCTTGCGGATCCAGACACGGCAGACACCGTTGTGTGTTCCAGTGTGTGCCCTCTACTTGTCCTTAATTCTGTATCGCAGTGGAGGAAAAAACTGAATTGCAATGTGTAACGGAGTTCAGACAAAGCCTGGCTGAACTGCATGCAGTTTCTTACGTAAAGCTATCCGGCCAGACCTGCAGCAGGGAGACAGGAGGTCCATAAACACGCAGGGTGCAATCAAGACTGTAGCCGAGTCCAGTAAATACAGGACCCACGGGTAGACATCGGCCGCAGTGGCCCCACGCACTGACGTGCGCGGGGCCACTGAGAGGTCTGTCCGAGGGTCTATTGCATTGCATCATCCCGGCGTTAGCAAGAGGTATAGATTGTCACCATGGGCTCCAGCAGGTTGCAGAGTGCGGGGGGAGGCTCATTGAGCTCCTCAGAGGGACGGGATCACGTGCAGCCTTTCGGCAGTACGGCAAGAGAGTACCACGTACCCGCTGCAGATTTCAAGCACACCCCCTCCTCCCCCCCCCCACACCCACACACACACACACACACACACACACACACACACACACACACACACACACACACACACACACACACACACGCACGCGCGCACGCACACACACACACACACAAACACACACACACGCACGCACGCACGCACAGACACGCACGCACGCACGCACACACACACACACACACACACAACACACACACACACACACACACACACACACACACACACACTGGCACCCTCCCAAGTACGGCTAAGACTATGACTCGATGCACGAAGTCGGCATTCGCAAAGGGAAGCAACTCTCAGGATGCACTCTTCCGTTTACTGAGCAGACGACGCTAAACGGGAGGCACCTGTTCCTTGAAGCTGAAGCAAAAATAAAAAGAAACTTGACACAAAACGCTTCCCCAGCGTGCAATATCTACAGCGTTGTTATTTTGGACAATGGGAGAGCGCTCCATCGCTCAATGTCCATTTTAATTCCGATTTCAATCATGCTGTCCTGTGTTTAATGTGAACGCAAAATGAGCCAATTTCACCCAACACGAAACTATCTTTGATGGATAAATGCACGTCCTTTCACCTGCCTCTTGGCTTCCACAGGTTGGTTGGTTAGTTCGGGTTTAACGTCCACAGCACCGAGGTGATCATGGACGGTCCTGACGGGCGGGTTATGGGGGACAGGGAAATCTATTGCCTATGGAGTACGACCTGAACACTGATCAACTCAGGCGCACTCCAACTGTGCCACTTTGATTTACCAGGACCTTTCAACGGACAGGCTATTGAACAAATCCGTTTTTTCCCCTGGATTGTGAGTCCAGCTACCGGGTCCGGGACGGGATTCGAACCCACGACCCGGCGATTCCATTCGCTCTCCTGCTTCGACGTTTAACCGCCTGAGCTATTTCGAACTCTTGGCTTCCACAGCATCACTTCCCATGATCTCTCTCTCTCTCTCTCTCTCACCACCCCTCTCTCAACCCCCCCCCCCCCCCCCCCCCCCCCCCCCCGCCCGTCCCAACCCACCCTCATTGACACTTATTTCCATTTACCTGCTTTTACAGCGCTGAGATAAAAAGCCAGACGCAAAATTACATCTACATTCACTTGTTTGTTTAGTCTGTTTTGCGGTTTTATCTGAAAGCCTTTTACCTGTCTGACTGATAAACGTTGCGTAACAGTCTAAAACTGATGACAAATTTGATGTCGCTTCAATGCTGTCTCGGGGAGAAAATCGTACTCTAAAACATCCACTTCAAATATATAGGCTCTAATCATTATCTGCAAGAGGCGTAGATTCACATGAGCCCCTGCTATCGCAGGGGCTCATGAGAATCCACGCTTCTGGCTGGATCAGACACTCTCATGAGAATTTATGTCTCTTGTTAGCTTAGACGGTTAGACATAATATACTTTGACGGAGCAAGTATCTGCACCATCAGCCTATCTTGTGTTTTTTTTTTCTTTTTCTTCTTCTATTTCTGCTCACGTTTTCTTCTTTAATTTTTTTCCCTGCGATACGAGCAAGCAGACTCTTCACGGAGTGTCAATTGTATGAATGGACATTGTGTCGGATTGCACTTGGGGGGATTCATTGTGAGGCTGTATTTCAAATGCGAGGCTGAAAGTAATGCTTGTATTCCGTGTTGTGATACATTACCTTCACAGAAACAAAGAAACGTGTTTCTTTGCTGACAATGCGTGTTTTTGTTGGCAGAAGTATCCAGTTTGTCATGCTATACACAGAGACCATATTCACATCCACGCCACATTGCAATGAAAAAGAGGCTACAATTTGAAATTGTCAGTCGTTTTCTATGGTGGAACTTACAGTCTACGGCATTACAGCAATGGATGTTTTGAAAAATCAGGCTCATAACTCGGCAGAATCAAATCATGTACTGACTTTTAAAAAAAAAATTCTGGTAACGAAAGGCAAATTTGCCTTGACTATTAAACCCCGTCGTTGCCACTGGACGCATATTTTGTTTCTAAAATCAACCACCCAACGCCACAAGCCTCCAAGCAACATGGATACGAGTTGGTCTCAGCAAAAGCCATAGATCCTCATGAACCTCCACAACTGCGGGGGCTCATGAGGATCTGACTATAAAACCCTGTCGCTGCCACTGGACGCATATTTTGTTTCTAAAATCTGTGACCAATCAACCACCCAACGCCACACTCCAAGCAACATGGATACGAGTTGGTCTCAGCAAAAGCCATAGATCCTCATGAACCTCCACAACTGCGGGGGCTCATGAGGATCTATACCTTTTGCAGTTGGGTGGTGTTTGGTTTTTAATCGGCAAGGAAGGGATTAAAAGTACTAAGTGCATAAAAAGCCACCGATGAAATTGTTGTACAAGGTCTGTGCTCAAACTGCAAGGGGCTCATGAGGATCTATACCTCTTGTAGTTGGGTGGTGTTCAGTTTTTTTCCCGCAGGGAAGGGGTTAAAGGTACATCGTGCATAAAAAAAGCCATCCATAAGATTATTGTGCAAGATCTGTGGACTGGTCAAACTGCCTTGAAACAGATGATACAAATGACGGTGCACTAGGACTCTGTCACATAACGTTATTTTCACAAGGTGCGAGGGGGGAAATCTACTTTTGAGCAGTCAGTTACAGGTACCACTGGGTCTCCAACCGTCAAAAGTGCAAGATGATTAACTCATTCGCGACGTACCGCATGGGGATACGCGGCCAAAGGCCGCGTATCCCCATGCGGTACGTCGCGAATGAGTTAAGCCCATCATTGCCAGTGGCCGCACATCGTGTTTCTGAAAGATTTGTCAATTCAACGTCAAAGATCGCCGTCGTCAAAAAAAAAAAAAAAAAAAAAAAAAAAATGATCAAAGTGGTTTCACTGAGGGAGAGGCATAGATCCTCATGAGCCCCCGCAATTGCCGCGGCTCATGAAGATCTATACCTCTTGCAGTTGGGTGGTGTTCAGTTTTTCTCGGCAGTGAAGGGGTTAAGGAAATGCTCACATCTCTCTCTCTCTCTCTCTCTCTCTCTCTCTCTCTGTCGCTGTTATTATGTTTGTTTTTGTCGCCTTTTATGCTTTGTGTACATTTGAATGTTTTTGACATTATGTTTGATTGTTGTTTTTAAAAAAAAATATTTTACTGTATTGCTCGATTTATGTGTGTAGAGTAGCTGGACAGTTTGTAAGAGAGGCATTAGCATGCCTAAAACTTTATCCTGAATAAAAACGTGTCATCATCATCATCATCATCATCATCTCTCTCTCTCTCTCTCTCTCTCTCTCTCTCTCTCTCTCTCTCTCTCTCACGATAATTTACAAGGTTTGACCGTATCAAATCAGTCGTCAGTCCACCCCGACAACCTGTCAACACTTTCTGGGATTCTCGCCTCCACCCGAGCGACAGAGTATGATCAAAAAGAAGTACTTTCATATTTACATTCTATGATTTGACCAGTTATGTGAAACCTTATACCGGTATCGCGTTCGATTCATCTGTATTGTTACACTTCGTGGCTTAAAGTAAGTAAACTCAGTAGATTTAGAAGCAGATACAGTCATACACAGTATATGTGATGACAAATATAGTACATTCTTTGCATCCGTTTTGGAAAGGGTGAAGTGAAGTGAAAATCTGCGTTGGACGTGTGCGACTTGTACGAAGTTTGAGCATTCGGTTTCAACACGCGGCACGAAGTTTCAAAATGGCATACGAAGCGTCAGAAAGTTAGCATTTCAAAGTTTGCGTCTTTAACCCATTGTGATGAAACTCTATGCTCACGCATAGGGTTCACACAGAGGGTTTGGTATGGTACGGTTTTGTCAGCGGTTTGTCTTGTTGACAAATATTCCGTGAGGCACGAGGCCACGTGCAAGCATAGGGAAACGGTTTACACGGGGAGTTTTAGGCGTGAGCTCAGTCTGTCAGAGGTCTAAATAGTTAGTATGGGGCTTGACTGTTATTAGTGTGGGCGGATGTGTGTGAGATACCTTAGCCCGTATTCCAAGACTCTGAAACCTAGAATTGAGGTATGTTTTATATGTATTATTAACAGCTACTGAGTTAAAGATAGTATGCGTTAGTAAGAGTTATTTCGGTTGTGTAGCGTTGACTGGTTTGGTTCAGTAATGTGGGTTTGGAATTCGTTGAGGTAACCGGTGTTTTTCCTGTGTGGTTATTTACCGAGATGGATGGATAACTAAGGAATGTGAGGTGTGTATGCCTATGTCGTTATGAAGGTAGTACGTGGTTAAGTGTAGTCTTTTCCAGTGTATGGGATAATGTATGGCGAGTGTTAGGTTATAGTCTGTTTCAATGTAGTGACAGAGTTACGGGGTGTTACGAAAGTAGTTCGGGTTATGAAGCACGTGTGTGTGTGTGAATGAACGTGTGAGTTATTTGTATCAGCCAGGTTACGTAATGTATCTCATATTATCCAATATGTGTGTGTTTAGCAAGTGTTTTGATTAGGACTTTATTAATCAGAGTGCTTGTGGTGGAGCGGAGCGACGTGACGCCGAGACGTCAGGCAACAGAGGCTACCGCCGAGGAACCTACTGTGAGGTCCTCTTCACTCAGGGAGTGAACGACCGGTGCCGAGACACCGGGGTCAGCAAGGACTACGCTACGGAGCGAGCCCAGAGGACGTCCACGGTACGAGAAACAGAAGGACTCGGAAGCGTGCGACGAAAGACACACGCCTAGACGTGAAAGGACAGAACGTTACCAAGCGAGAACACCAGTAAAACAGGTTGGATTGTGAGAGACAGTTGCCTAGCCTGGCATTTTCATTGTGTATGTGTATGCGGTGGTGATGTGCTTGTAGTGAGAAGGGGTGTAGTACATAATTTAGATAGTGTTTTCGTTGTTTTATTTACATAAAGGTCCGTAGCAGAAAGAAAGCCAGTGTGTTGAGTTTTACCGCGTGAATGCGCCCGTCTGAGTCAGTGGCGGTGTATGCGTCTGTTGTGCGAGAGTCTGTACGTGCAACTGAGGAAGTCTGCGTGCGCTACACCCACTACACCCCGAGTCTGATTTAAAAAAAAATGCATACTGTGTTACAAGGCCACATTACACGTTAGGAGATACTCAGATCAACCATTTTAGTTCAAGGGTGGTGCCAGAATAGCTTGGCGCCTCAGGCGCCAAGCTATTTCGGCACCACCCTTGAACTGTCATTATCAAATTAATTTCAAGCATTAGTGTATCAGGATGAAAAGTGTTAATGTGTTTGATTAATGCTGAATGCATTGTAGTGTTAGATCATTGATCGTCAATGATGAGTTTATACGACACACATTTGCTTGTTCGGAAACCTTCCTGTGAGCCTTCATATCCCCAGCGCGCTCGGGTAGGCTCGTTACAATATTAAAATCCATATATGCCTACACTAAATTTCCCCACTACGCAATCCAATCTGAAATCCTAGCTTGAAACCAGAGCTACACCCAGGATCCAACCCAGCTAGACTTGCTCACTCGCCGGTGATGGTACCCTGTCCATATGCCCCCACTGAGTGGTGTCACCATAAGGACCCTAGGGCCAGCAGGGTTTAACTTTAAATGGACAGTCATTTCTCTCTGTACGAGCAAACATTTTCCATCTGCAAGTGGCACAGATCCTCATGAGCCCCTACACATGCATGAACTCACGAAGATGTGTGCGTCTTGATGACGGGACTCGTGAGCAATTGTAACCCCTGTGTGCATAGGATCGGTCAACTTTTTTTCTGTTTTTTTTCGCTTCGAGAAGTATATGGGCGTTTCATGCTGTGACTGGCGTACTCTCGTGCGGCGTGGACAAGGTCCGAGATGTCCTGAGCCATCATAACTCTTCACTGCCAGCGCAAACTGCGGGAGATGGATCGACCATGTTACCTAAGGGTCGTGCCTGATTAGCTTGGCGCCGACAGGCGCCATGCTAATCAGGCACTACCCTTAGGTAACATGGTCGGTCCATTTTCAGGGTCTATATTTGTAAGTAGTGCTCAGAGACAATGCTGACTGCACTGTGAGCGTTGTGGCCGTGGACGTGGAATTTGGGACCTAGATAACGGGATTCTCTTCCTACTGGCCATAGACTGGGTCATGAAGATGAGCACAGACGAAGTGGAATACAGTGGACACTGTGGACACAGCTTGACGACCTCGATTTTGCAGACGACTTGGCATTACTGTCCCACACTCATCAACAAATGCAGGACAAGACCACGAGGCTTGATGACATCTCGTCCCAAGTGGGCCTCACCATTCACAAACAGAAAACAAAGACAATGAGGCTTAACGCAACCAGGGAAAAACCAGTCTTGCTTGCTGGCACCCCGTTGGAGGAGGTGGAGTCCTTCACCTATCTCGGGAGCATCATAGACAAAAAAGGCGGCACTGATGCAGATGTCAGAGCACGAATCGGTAAAGCCAGAGCAGCCTTTCTCCAGTTGAAAAAAGTGTGGAGTTCCAGAGAGCTGTCACAACACACCAAAGTCCGGATTTTCAACTCCAATGTAAAAGCAGTTCTCCTATATGGAGCAGAGACTTGGAGATTGACAAAAACCACAGTCAACAGAGTACAGACCTTCATGAACAGTTGCCTTAGAAGAATTTTGAAAATCCACTGGCCAGAGAAGATCAGCAACGTCAGACTCTGGGAGAGAACAGAGCAGATAACAGCAGAGAATGAAATTGGGCGAAGAAGATGGGGATGGATCGGTCACAGTCTGACAAAGCCAGCTTCCAGTATCACTAGGCAGGCATTGTCATGGAACCCCAACGGAAAGAGGAAAAGAGGTAGGCCGAGAAACTCCTGGCGTCGAGACCTCCAAGCAGAAATCAAGAGACTGGGAACCACCTGGAGTAGAATCGAAGGAGAAGCACAGGACAGGAGTTGCTGGAGGTCTCTCGTCGACGGCCTATACCCGGGTAGGGGTGACAGGCGTAAGTAAGTAAGTAAGTAAGTAAGATAACGGGATATCAAAGGCGACGCTCACATCTACACACACTCATCGCACCCACCCTACTCCCACCCTGGATAAAAGCACCCATCTGCACCCCCCCCCCTCCCCACAGCCACCTGCATGTTTACAGAACGTTCTGCTGTTGACATTCTTACCTGTAAGTGTTCGACAGTAGATAATATTTCGGCGCTTAAACTTCTTGCCGTTCGCATTATGTAGGGAATAATGACAAAACCTTTTTTTTTTTCCGGCGCAAGATGAAGATACCTTTGAAGGAATTGATCTTCGAATGTCTGTGTCCATGCCGCTGTGCACGGCCTGGTGTGGCGCGAAGCTTTCAAGTTTCGGTTCAGTTCTGTCACTCACTTGTTCAAACCAGCTTATCTTGCGGACTTCTGTTTATCTACTACGCTGAAACGAAGAAATACCTAACAAGTACAAGGACGTGAGTACAACACGGTGTCGTACTTGCTCTTTCTAAGCGTGTTTCTTTCTTTATGGATTATTTTCAACGCATTTTGCACGCGGCTCGGCAGTCAGCCTTCTTGTCTGGATTGTTGAAACCAAAACACTCCAGGACTCTTGGTTGAAGCAGGAGACATCCGGCCGTACGGTCCAACTGAATTCACTGTGACATGCCAGCATACAATTTAATGTTGACACAAACATGCAGTAAAGTGTAGATAATAGGGTGTGTGTGGGGGTGGGTGGGGGTGGGGGTGGGGGGTGGGGTGGGGGGTGGACGGAAAACCGCGGACGACATATGCATACAATTATTTCGATCAGTAAGCAAAGATCCTCGGACCGCTGTCGGCTGCAGCGGCCCGAGCATCTTTTGCTTACTGGGCAATGTCCGCTCAGTAACATATTATACACATGTGGACATTTGAGATTAGAGAATCACGGCATCCACTGGAATGGCCGGGGGAACATGATGATGATGATGAAACTTTATTTTTCAACGGTAAAAAGTTTTGACAGAAAACAAATCGTCATTTTACAAACTTGCCGTTGCTAACATCTACAGGATAAAAAAGAAGGGAAACTATAAAATATATATGTACATACAAAACCCAATAGCATCATTTTATACAGAAAAAATAATAATACTCATCACACACACATGCACAGACGCACGCACGCGCGCCGCTCACACATACATCCACACGCACAAACAAACACGAGCACACACACACACGCGCACACACATATAAAAACCATCTGTATGAAATACGTGAGGTACAGGAAATATTACAGTACCTGAGAAACGTACTAAGTCTGACTCATCAGGTAATCAAAAAGTTTTGTTTTAAAACTTCCTGTTGAGGTAATAGTTTTCAAATGTGCAGGGATGGAATTCCAAGCAAACGGACCAGAGAATGACATACTAGTTTTAAAAAGGTCAATTCTTGGCAGTGGTAGGGGTAAGGTATTGTTTCTTGAGGTCCGTTCACGTTCTTGGTGAGATATAAATTTAGTGGTTAGATACTGGGGTGTCATATTATTCAGTATCTTATGCATATAGACGCATTTGTTTAATGTAAGTTGCTGACGTAGACCGAGAACGTTTAAATATCTAAATTTGTCTGTGGTAGGGATGGGGCGTCTATCTATCATTTTTACAGCTCTTTTGTATATGGAGTTTAATCTCTTCATGTGGACATCACTGCAGCCGTCCCACACTGTGGAGACATAATCAACATGGGACTTTATATGAGCATGAAAAAACAATTTACGGGTATTTGTATCCGTTACATGTCTAAGCTGGGACAATAAGAAAGTGTTTTTAGCAATGGTCTTACAAACAGCATTTATATGGGTCTCCCAGCACAGTTGATCATCAACATGTATTCCTAAGAATTTACGCTCAGTGACTTGTTCAACAGGTTCAGCGTTTAATTGTAATTGTAATGGCTGTAGTCGGCGTTGGTGTTTTTGCCGCGTGGCGATTAAGATACTCTTTGTTTTTGCTGGGTGAAGAACCATATGGTTCTGTCTACACCAGTCAGATACCTCATTGAGACTGCATTGTAAACTATGGCTAATGTCCGTCGTTTTTTTGCCAGAAACATGAAGACTCGTATCGTCAGCAAATAGATTACAATTAACGTCAGAATTAGTGATATGCAACGGTAGATCATTAATAAATAGTATGAATAGAAGAGGGCCCAAAATAGATCCCTGGGGGACGCCGTATTTTACATTTCCTTGCTTAGAGTATCTTCCATGGGCGTACACCATTTGTTTTCTGTCTTCGAGATATGATCGGAAGAATTCTATAGCGGTTGCGTCCAAGTGATAAACTGTTAGCTTATTTAGGAGAATGTCATGGTCCACAAGGTCAAACGCCTTTTTAAGGTCTAAGAAAACTGCTCCTGACATCAGGCTTTTATTGATTGATTCCAGCCAGCTGTCTACAATATGTGTCAGTGCTGACTGACAAGAATGTTTCGGTCTAAAACCAGACTGGTGAATATTAAGTAATTTACCTTTTTCCAGAAAATCAAGGAGATGTTTTTGAATGTGCTTTTCAAGGGGTTTTGACAAAGCTGACAGAAGGGAGATTGGACGATAGTTATTAATATCTTCAAGATCTTTTGATTTAGGGATTGGGATTACCTTTGCTTCTTTAAGAATGGTTGGAAATGTACTTTGCTTTATGCAGAGGTTGAAAATATATGTTAGTGATTCTACTGTATACGGTAATGAGATTTTTAGGGTTTCATTATCAATACCATCAATGCCAGCAGACTTTTTGTTGGGCATGCTAGAAATATATCTGCCGACTTCCGCAACTGTAATATCAGGGATGGTGAAAGTATTTGATATAGTTGTTTTTTTAAAGTGTTCTCTGAGAGAACTCGGCACTTCATACGGTTTACTGTTATTTGCAGCTGACAATGCCAATATTTCGGCTGTCATTAAGAAATGGTTATTTAATATATCAGCTGACATATGAGATGGGATTTCGGGTGCTGATTTACCCTTTGTTATGACGTTCAGAGCTTTCATGCAGCATCGTGACTGGAGTATGCAAGAATCGGTCAGTCAAGAATTTTTCTCTCACACAGAGAGAAGGTGGTGATTCGCTCGTCTGTGATTTTTTTTAAACCTTACGCCTGCAAGCCATAATCTAAAAAATCACAGACCAGCACACATTGTTCCGCGTGGCCCGTCTGGGTCAAGGTAAGCGGGTCAAGCGAACGCGCCTTTCTCTCATGATTATGCAATTTTCGTACAGTGCCTTACAACCATCTGCGCATGTCAATATTGGGGCTCAGCCAATCAATAGCTTTGTCAACATCACTCGCAGCCAGTCACATTCCTTCAGTTCTTCAGGTACTTGTAGGCTAGTTTTGGACCTTACGGCCGTAGGTCTTAAGTCCAAAATCACAGACTAGCACACATTGTAGACATAAGAGGTCATGTGTACACAGAGATTTATGGCGTATTTTCTGAACTGATTCCCATAGTCTGTGTGACCACAGGGTCTGACGATGGTGCTTGACTTAATGCAAATTCGCTGCCACCGCGTCACTAGCTCAATTCAGAATACAAGGGAGGAAACGAACGACACGGCACACGGCAATGCACTGTGATTTCTGAGATGTTTTCAACCCTCAAAGCAACCATCCACCTAAAACCTCCAGCTGAACAAATTCAGTAGATATTTTGCCACAGATCTACTATACCAACCTTGTCCGCCGATCAAAACTGATAGTTTAGTATCAAGGCTTTTTGCACAGTCAAGCATCATTTTAGCAGACGTCCATTTGTTAGGTTTTAGATGTGGCAGGAAATACGCGTCATGCTCATTTTTCATTGGTTTATGTAAATTAGCATTTCCAATGAAATTAAAACAAGAGTGCATCTACTGGCGGCATGAACGTGCACGGTAATCGCTTTAGGTACGTATTTCCCCCAGCCCGAAAAGCTCTACTTTGATGGAGTCTGGTTTAAACACTGCTCAGTTGTCAATATCTTTTCGAGTAATTCGCTTCGACTAAACACGGCCAAAAACAATGGATGCAAAGCAGTGCAGAGTAGCCTCTTTCACGGCACTCTACTAAAGGGTTTAGACGTTGAACTCTAGATGTTGAAAAAGAGATCCGGGATACTTCTGGCCACAGCTAGAATTTCGCGCGTGTTGTTCGTTTCCTCCCTTGTATTTTGAATTGAGTTAGTGACGCGGTGGCGCGCACGCAGTGGCGCAGCGAATTCGCATTTTGTTAGTCAAAGCACCATCGTCAGGCCCCTATTTGTGTGACTATGGTAAACAGACTGGCAAATAACGTGGGACAAAATAGGCGAAATATTTGATCTTCAAGACGCACGATATAACCTAGATCGATAAATCACAAATTTATTTAGTCTTGAATCTTGAAAAGTTCTCGAATCTTGAAAAGCGATAAACAAGCCAGAACATCATCTTCGTTCCATAAAGCGTTGCCGTATGAAGGCCGGGAAATTACCGGTGCAGAATTTTACACGATTGACAAAAATACAACATTTATTACCTTTGAAACCACAGGTGGTTAGTGTTGACTAGATAAAAAATTTGTCTGTGTTATCTGGCATGTATACATACTTATATAAAAGAAAAAGAAAGTCGAGTTTTGTTGATGAAATCCTGTACTGTTTTCAGACCAGATAAATACGATATTATATCACGTCCGTCTTCAGTTGAAACAAAATCTGTTTTTACTTTTTACTTTTATGTAAAAGAAGCGAGCACGCGCCAGCAAATAAAACGAGTCTTTGCATTTATTTCGAGTCTTGCAAGAAATGCGGGAACTTGGAAAATGTTACTGTATTACCAACAACATGACCATGATATCAGGACGCTGTATTACAAACACACTCAAGTCTCCACATTCCGGTGTCTGCCCTTGACTCACTGCCCTGAAATAAATTATCTCACTATCAGTGATCCCTTTGGGGGGTGGATCGACGTGCTAGCTCAAGGGCGATATCTGATTAGCTTGGCACCTGAGGCGCCAAGCTAATCAGATATCACCCTTGAGCTATCATGATCGTTCCATCTCCCGCAGCGTGGTTCGAGACGGGTCTAAAATTTGGCAAAAATATGTCGAATTTGACTTTGGAAATGTAACAGTTGTATGTCTTAAGAAGCGTAAGTTTGTGTTTGTTGGAATTATTGGAGATTTGAGATAATGTCAAACTGTTCTCCCATGGTGGGTCCCCGGATTTCACGCTTCGGGACTGAGCTTTGTAAACATTTCTCTAAGCCCACTTTTTCACTGAGTTATTCGCCTATCGTTTGTTGGTTGTCTCGAAAATCGTCGACCGTATCTCGAGCGATCTAGTCTCTCAGTTGGAGGATGAAACTGGAGCCGATCTTTCATAGGGAAAGACATATATTCCCACTCGCCCCTGCTTGAAGCAGGCACACATGAGAGTCTATGCTGCTTGCAGATAGATGCAGTTGAATGACAATTGACTAGAGAAAGTATTGTGATGTGTGTCTGCGCCTTGCCTGTTCCACACCCAGACAATACTGTTTAACTCATTTACCACATTTAGGTAGTGTCGCTTAACAGCTGTGTATCAGTTGCAGGAGATGGATCAAGCATGATAATTCAAGGGTAGCGCCAGATTAGCTTGGCGCCTGGTGCTAGCACTACCCTTGAATTATCATATCCTGGTGTAGTGCCGCGTCGGGGCTAAATGGGTTAAGAGGTACTTGACATCAGCAGGGAATAGTACATAAAACAACGACGACGACAACACCGGCTCACGACAACAACAACAACGACAAGACAAAACACCAACAACACAACAACAGACAGAAACAGCCATCCGACCTCTGTTTAGACACAAATTAATTCGTTTAGGCTGTATGGGACTATATACAAACTCCAGCAATAACTGACTAACTTGAAAGCGACAAAAGAATTTGCTACTTGCAGTGGCACGGTAGTAAAAAAAAAAAAAAAAAAAAAAAAAAAAATAGAAGAAGTAGAAGCGATAACAACTAAACTGGGAGACACCGCGGCTTGACACCAAGAACGCAGCCAAGCCTTTTTGCTTCTAAAGTTTTCAAACAGTAGGGAAAAAAACCGGATGTTCTGTAGGTAAATATTACTTAACACATGCCTCTCTGCACGTTCACCCTTGGCTTACTTGCCTCTGAGCCTTCACGCAACGCTAATCAGGCGCTACCTAGGCCTGAACTATCACGGTTGATCGAGCGACACTGCTGACATTTTTAAAACTGAAACTGCTCTGCTTGGGTCTGGGAATTTAAAAGTTACGGGCAGTGATTAATGATCTACACCACAACTTTGCGACAACAACGTTTGTCTTGCAAAGCTACAACGCAGATCACGGCGCCCCGGTCGTGGAGGGCAACCCGCACTTTGAGGACATTCAGCCTATTAAAAGCTCTCTATTTTACCCCACGGCCACACGTCCCACATTTTGGAAGTGTCATCTAACGACTATGCACCAGATGGATCGACCGTAATAATTCAAGGGTAGCGGTGCCAAATTAGCTTGGCGCCTGACGGCGCCAAGCTAATCTGGCACTACCCTTGAATTATCACGGTCGATCCATCTTCTGCTCTAGTGCATCAGGGCTGAATGGGTTAAAAGAATTGATGATTTTATCCTGAGAATGTAACGACGTTAGGGAGGTGCCATGGGCGTTGGGGTTAAATGGGTCAACCTACATGGCCGATCTCAGCCAGCAAAAGGCGCCGAGCTAATCTGGCACCACCCTTGAATTATCATAGTCGATGCATGTCCTGCTGCAAGGCGTTGGAGTTAAATGGGTTAACAATCAGTATGGCCGATCTCAACCAGCAAAAGGCAGAGATTTGCTCTTCAACCCTTCTATCGTAACGGACAAGTGGTGGTTACCGTTATGGACTAGTTACGTTTGTCTGGAATAGCCTGGACTGGTGACGTGCTTAAGGTAAACGGCGAGCTGGATTCCATAATGGATCAGACGCATCCCTTCATAATGGAGCAGTTCCGTTTTTGGGTTTTTTTTTTCCCCTAACCTACCCGGCTTCAGTCGCGCAAAACCTCCCCCAGTGCCGGTAAACTGGTGCAGCGTGAATACGGGCCCATATCGGTCAAACGCGTCTGGCCCCGTTCAGGGTAGTGCCATAAGCCTATCAAACTACACAGATGATAGACTTCTGGCCGCGCCGAATGAACGTCTGTCAGCAAGAGACACAGATTCTCATAAGCCCCTGCGACTACAGGGGCTTATGCGAATCCTTGCTGGAGCTTTTTCATCCGGCGTACGCCTAGTTGGTAGGGGGGGGGGGGGGAGTAGGCATGACGACTTTGCCTGTGTTTCTTTCGGTACAAAACAAGAATCTTAAGAACATAGTTTTACTTGTGTGCTACAACCGTGCCAAAGCCAAACAAACACATCAGAGTGACGTGAAGAGAAGCGTGAAATGGTGCAAAACGAAATGCATACTTTTCAACACCCCGTCGAACAAACCAGTAGAAGCACCGGAGCACCTACAAGCCTGGAAGCTACACTGAAAGACAGTTTTTACCCATTTAGCCCAGAAACGCTACAGCAGGAGATGGATCCACCTTGATTATTGGGACGGTCCGTGGCGCAGCGGTAAAGCATTTGCCACTAATGCTAAAGGTGCAAGGTTCAACACCAGGTTTAGGGTCGCACTTTTCTCCTCTAGTAAGCGTCATCGTAAATTCGGGCGGGCCGTCGTGAAGGGGGGGGGGGGGGGGGGGGAAGAGGGGGGGGGGGGGTTCTTTCTGCCGGAGAGGGGCGGGGGGTTCTTCTCCGGGTACTCCGGCTCTTCCTCTCCCTCCATTGTGGTACCGCCGGGTTTCAGGCTACTTTATAAATTTCAAATACAAGCGATCAAAATGTCCGAAACCTCAGTAGCTGAGCTGACCCTTCTTACCATATGAATGTCCTGTGTTTGTCTTGTAATGTGTTTGTCTTTAGAGAGAATGGCTGAGTGTGTGTCATGTGAGCCTGCGTGCTGGGTTCAGTTCGCTGTGCTTTCAGCCGATTCACAAAGCGCATATATAATGACCGGTACTACTATTACTACTTCTGCTATTTGAGGGTAGTGCCAAATTAGCAAAAGGAAATGGACACAGAAAAAACATCAAGCCGACTAAAACAGAAGGAAGTCGATATATAGAGAAAATTCCCTAGGCGGTGTGGATTGAAATCAAAACTGGCTATGCCAACAGCAAACGGTGTGCTTGAGAAATATACAATGGACAAAAAAGGTCATTTGTAATACTAACATCAGCTGAAACGATCGATGAAACTGAAGTACTGAGAGAAATATACAATGGACAAAACAAGGTCATTTGTAACACTAACATTAGCTCCAACGATCGATGAAACTGAAGTACTGAGAGGCAGGTTATTGGGGACAGGGACAGCTAGTGCCTTGTGAACCTGTGAACGCTGATGAATTTAGCTACGCCATGCTTGATATACCAGGACCTTTCGACGGACATGCTGCACAACAAACCCGCCTTTGTGTCTGAACAGAAGGAAGACAAGGAACATGGAATGGAGTAAATGCAGCAATTCAGGTGTGATTACCTAGTGAT
This sequence comes from Semisulcospira habei, assembly GCA_036245525.1. Lineage (NCBI taxonomy): Eukaryota > Metazoa > Mollusca > Gastropoda > Semisulcospiridae > Semisulcospira > Semisulcospira habei. The sequence goes on along the minus strand of BTPG01000004.1, from coordinate 75,689,023 downwards.
CCTTTTTGCCCCCCCCCCCCCCCCCCCGCCCCCAACCCCCCGCCGTCCAGAGTGCAGTCGCTTGCCGTACCTTGCGTGCCGTGACCTAATTGCATATCAACGACGAGAGGGTAACGCAAGTGCAATGGAAATCATGTCATACATATTTGGATTCAACACTTGCCCGTCCGGCTCAGCCGAAATTCAAACAAAAAAAGACCTCTCAGACTGAACTAAATTCCACTAGCCTCTTTCATCTGCAAGAGGCATAGATTCTCATGAGGATCTATACCTCTTGCTGGCTTGGGCTGTTCTTCAGAGGGAGGTTATGCCACGTAAGGGGCCATCAGTGTTGAAGCGTATGACTGTCTCGGTGGAACCCAATACCCTTGATGTGCGCGATCATAATGGTTTAAGTTCGCAAAGAATATATTAATACAAATAACTTGATGCGCATATTTTATCCCAACGTCCTCACGCATTCACGACAACCATGCAGCAAGTGCGAGTGCACTCGTAGTGGCACTCATGTTTTCGATGCGGTGCGACAACACGTGCACTTAGACTTCACTTTCACCAGTTTTAGAATTCCCGGCGTCCCCAATTGACCGACTATGACAGTTCCAGCGTACTGATGAATTAATGGCATATTAGGAGGCTCTACTGTCAAGTTAGGCTATTCAGGCACTACACGTTAGCCATTATGATGGATTATTTTCTGCGACATTCACCCTTTGAACGTCTTCCGGAGGCATCAGTTCAGGGTTGTCTGCGGGGTTTAGCTCTAACTGACGCGATCACCGTACAGAGCTTGTCCACAAGACGTCAAATGTTGAAACAAGTTTAGCTGATTCTTTCAATCAGGAGTGGTACGCAGAATTAAACAGTAGTAACTTAAACTCATTCAGCCCCATTGCCGTATTTCCCAAATTTTGGAGGCGTCATCTAACGACTATGCACCAGTTGCATGAGATGGATCGACCATGATAATTGAAGGGTAGTGCCAGATTAGCTTGAGTGCCCAATGCGCACGGCCGTGCGCGGGTCAACGGCGGCCGACGTCGGTCTGATGGCCTTTTGCGCATGTGGTGATTTCTGTGGACCCCCCAAAAGTCGGAAGATTCCCATGAATGACCACTCCACCAACCAACCATCTAACCAGATAAGTCAACTTACACGCGACCCTACCAGCGAACCAACCAAGCAACCAACCAAGCAACCAACCAAGCAACCAACCAACCAACCAACCAACCAACCAACCAACCAACCAACAAACAAACAACAAACAAACAAACAAACAAACAAACAAACAAAAAACAAACAAACAAACAAACAAACAAACAAACAAACAAGTCACCTACTTTGCTGAAGACACTTGGCCTCGCACGCCTCCTCTGTCTCGAACCTGTTCCCGTTGCCCTTACAGCCCCCGTACCAAAAGCGGCGACATTTCTGGTCCTGGGGTACAAAGTGCCACTGGATGGTGTAATCCGCGCAAGGTCCACGCTCCGGCTCCAGCAGACACCCATCTGCATGAGACGACAAAGCATGCGACTGATGACTGGTGTGAGGGTTTGTCACTCTAGAGGACAAGTCACTACTATAACTTCCGGTTCTCTCTGTTTCTGTGTCGTTTCCGTGTGTCATGACGTAACAAGTTCTTTTGCACTCGCCCATAGAGCTAAATAAGTTCGCGTTGCCCTTGCATCCGCCGTACCAGAATATGCGGCAATGTCCCAATCTGTGGTCGAAATAGTATTTCATCTCCCACGTGGAGCAGGGCCCCACCTCCATGGGCAGTTTACACAGGGAGAGCGAGAACATCATGGGCACTAGCGCTTCGGCCATGTTTGTAAGGTGAGATCACTTTGTGCGGCAAGCACAGACTTATATTTTTCACGTACACAGTCGGTTGACTGACTGATGAGTTAATCGTTACAAGTTTCGTTCACGCCATGCAGGCAACAAACACTGCAAACATTAATGATGGTGTTACGGAATCTTGCACCGTCTAAAAAAATCCAAGCTTAGTGAAATGTATCGGGTGAATCCGCACTCGAAGGACATTAACCCTTATCGATTCGAAATACACCAGTGTGTGAAATAAGTTTGACTAAAATAGTTCAAGGGTAGTGCCAGAATAGCTTGGCGCCTCTAAGCACCAAGCTATTCTGGCATCACCCTTGAACTAAAGCCATTGGTCAATATTCTTATCTGTAAGTACTATAATGTAGCTTGCATATGGAAGTGTACACATTTGAAGCTTTTAGCCTCAGTATGATATGGGTTAACAATTCATGTGACGTGCAGCAGCATCATAAACCAGCTCCACAGAAGTTGACACACAATTCCCGATACGGCCACACTACCTCCTTCACACAATCTGATTACCTTTCAGGCAAACATTTGACTCCTTCCCTGTCACTGGACAGATACTTGTTTCTGAAACGGTGTTCATTCAACGACCAAAATCCACACCTGTCCAAGGGACACGGATACAAGCAAGAGACATAGATCCTCATGAGCCCCCCCGACTGCGGGGGCCCATGAGGATCTACGTCTCTTGCAGTCGGATCCTGCTCGCTTTCGCTCGGGAGCGAAGGGGTTAATGACTGCTTACTTCGCGCCAGTTTAGTGCTTGGAAAGCAAGGGTCGACCACTTAACCCCTTGATGGCTACTGAAGACACGGTTCAGCGCAAAGGACGCGTGTCTCCCTCGAGCGGGATCGTCAGTAGCAGGCAAAGGGTTAACTACAATCGCACGCTGTTTCTTTGGCTGTCTGCAGCGCTTTTTTTTTGCCGCGATGATTCCTATAGAAATCATCGCCACAAAAAAACAACAACAACAAACAAACAAAAACAACCACACACACACAAAAAAAAAACCCAAACAAAATCGCTACTGACAGCCAAAGGGTTAACACTGAAACACTGAGATCCTTGCACGTTCAAACCTAGTCAACTAATTGTTGTTCTCTGTCCATCCAAAATGAGCTTTCACATTCCGCCACACGAACTGGTACAAGAACAAAACACAGATCACCCGCGAAATGCAGCTTGCAGAAATTTGTGAAGCCACAGCACAGCGAACAGATTTGTAAAATGTGTGTATCAAAAACACACCACAGAAAAACAGCGAACAGACTTGTTAAAGTTCCTGTTTTCAAGGAGCACCTCACAAGAACAACGGAGAGACTTGCAACCAAAAAAGATCGGAACACCATAAAAGAACCGGTTGGATTTGTCACCAAAAAATAAATAAATAAATAAATAAATAAATAAATAAATAAATAAATCACACATCAATGAAGTCCACACAAGAACAGAAAGACTCGCCGAAAATTGTGATCATATCAGAATTCTTGAAAATCTAACTGTTCTTGTTATTTCAAAGCGAACCTCATGAGGCGGGTGAGAATATGTATAATGCGACACCGGAGGGCCGGTAACTGAGGACAGACACTCGGACCAAAGCGTCCCAGAGATAAACGCCATCAGGCTTCAGTTGGCCTCAGTTGACCTGGGCAGGGCCGAGATCCCCCCGATGACCGAGCGCTTGCTGGAGGTGTTTAGGGCGATAATCAAACAACTTTCACTCTTCAAGTGTATCGCAGATTGTAGGCCAGTTATAGCCATTCACTGTCTGACGCGTTCTGGTCGTAAAATACACCACCTCTCTGTTTGTGTTGCCCATTTACCCTCTCAATATCTGTGTCACAAATTTACCCTCTCTCTATGTGTGTGCTGGTCTGTGATTTTGGACGTTACGGCCTGCGGCCGTAACGTCCAAAATCACAGACCAGCACACATTTGTGTCACAATCTCCCTTCTCTCTATGTGAATCTTTCACCTTCTCTTGACTCGTGACAAGTCAGGGTATACGGATTTCTCTCGCATTATCCGTGTGTGGGTCTGTGAATTTGGACCTTAAGGCTCTGAGATCCGTAGGGTCTAACTTTGCAAAAATGCGCACAATCGATCCGTAGTAAGGTCGAAAACCACAAACAAGCGCGTACCGTCTTTTCTGGTTTCCAGACACTGTCTTACCAAATCTGAATGAAGGTCTCTCAAGTTTCCTTTGACTACCTTACCGATATTCCGTTCATCCTTTCTCGTTTCACACCCGTTCTGATAATTCCTCCCACTGTCTCCGTCCAGTTCAAGTATTTGCCGGTTTGGTTTCGTCATCAGTGTTACTTGTCTTCGCACAAATGTAACACTTTTTTCTTTTCCAACTCACTTTGCAAAACGATCAGTCTTCTGTTAAATTTCAACACGCTCTCTATCCAACTCCGTTTTTTTGCGGCCAACTTTTCTCCCTCCACACTCTCTTTCTCTCTCTATTTCTGAATGAATCGCACACTCTCACGTCGGAAGTGTTACCCCGGGTAGGCTGGGGCGTGTGCCCGGGTGTGCCCTGACTTGGTAAGGCAATGAGGGGTGGTGCGCTATGGAAGTATTACCCACTGTCTATTCAGTTTCTCCGCGTTTCTCACAGTCAAGCCCTGTCCTGTAACAAAACTGAAAGCAAGAGGCATAGATACTCATGAGCCCCTGCGACTGCAGGGGCTCATGAGAATCTGTGCCTCTTGCAGAAATCGACCCTATGTTCTCATAACACCCTGCAGCGTCCGGGGCGCATGAAAGTCTATGCCTCGCCGTGAACTCGACAATAAGTTTCTTAGTAGTCTGGGACCGTTGCCTACAACCACCGGCTTTCCAATGCTGTCTATCTACAGTCAGTGCTGTAGCGGGACTAAAACCGGATTGGCTCCCACGACTGCGGATATAAATACTGTCGATCTATGCTAGCAAGAAGCATAGATGTATAGGGGCCCCTGGTTGGCAGGGATGCATGAACATCTATGCTTTTTGCAGATAAAAGTAAATGGAAGAAAAACTGTCTAGACTCCCGACACGCGGTTGCGCTTTCTCGTCCAAATTTCGCGGCTTCAGCGGCCTTGTAGTCTCGCTGACTCGCTCACAATCATTAGGTCTCTCTCTCTCGGTCTCTCTCTCTCTCTCTCTCGTCTCTCTCTCTCCTCTCTCCCGACGCTCTCTCGCTCTCTCTCCTATCTTCCGCCCATACCCCCACTCTCCCTCTCTCTCTCTCTCTCCGAGGCTCTCTCGCTCTCTCTCCTATCTTCCTCCCATACCCCCACAACCCCTACACCAACTCCAAACCCTCTGCGTTCACCGAAAACAAATTTGCAAGTTTTTCGCCGCTTAAACATAAAAATGTCATCATGAATTCATTGGCGAGATCTTAAAAGCAAGCCGCACTTGGCTAGCTAATCAGTGTCCTCAATAACCACAATATTCTGCCACTGCAAACCTGCAATTAACCCCCCTTCCCTCGTCCCATTAACTTCCTACTTTTTCGGAACGCGCATATACATTTGCCATCAAGAGGCACATATCTCCATCAGCGATGGAGACTACGCCTCTTGCAAATGATGGGGCGGTTCAGTGTGAGTGAAGGGAGTAAGATGACAGCAGCGGCCGGGTGTAAATTATTGCAGTGATATAAAGTGCACTCTTTTGCCTCTTCAAAAAGCAAAGATAATCAAGTTGTGTGGAGCTAAAGACGATAGCATCTAACGTATAAAACCTTTCTTTTTTTCAGTGTACATTCTTACATTTTTTTCCTCTGTGCAGTTGTTTGAAGAAACCATCGTCCTTGACTGGAGTGCCTGAGTTCTCGGCTGTATTATATATAACTGTAAAATAACACTTTTGCACCTAACGATGACTTTCAGAACTTCGGGTGTGTGTCTATCACAGTGTGTAACCGCTGCGAGAGATGGATCGGCCATGATAGTTCACGGGTAGTGCAAGTTCAGCTTGGCACCTGGGAAGGCGACAAGCTAAACTGGCACTACCCTTGAGCAATCACCTTCAACTGTTTGTGGTCAGTGAACTTCTTATTTAGACCTGGTGACATTTGTATTCGGGCACTATTAACTCCGTGACTGTCAGTGGACGCGGATTTCGCGTCTGAAACCACTGCACACTGACCAACGCTCGCATAAAGAACACAACTGAAATGGGACCAAACGTGGGCACAAAGAACACTGACAAGACTAACAAGAGACATAAATCCTCATGAGCCCCCGCGACTAGATGATTTAGCCCATTTCAGCCCTGACGCACTACAACAGGCGATGGATCGACCACGATAATTCAAGGGTAGTGCCAGATTAGCTTGGCGCCTGTCGGCGCCAAGCTAATCTGGCACTACGCTTGAATTATCATGGTCGATCCATCTCATGCAACAGGTGCATAGTCGATAGACGACGCCTCCAAAATTTGGGAAATACTACGTGCGTCGGGCGGAATGAGTTAAGTCTCTTGCAGATGGATAGCGTTTGCCTGCCCGGGCAGTTAAGGGGTAAAAGAGGTCCTGATGGACACTGCTTTTGCTGTAAGCCAGGCTATAATACTGACTCATACCTTCTTTTGTACGAGAGGCTGTGATTGATAAGCCGACGTAAGGCTGGCTTTGAACAGAAGCAAAATGATAACGCACATTGCCTTTTGCAGAGCCGGACCAGTCACAATCCACACCGAGCAAGAGCCAAATGACCAGTTGCAAATACAAGCAAATACTTCACTTCAGTAGGCGGGCACTCCTCAAAATGCGTTTGTTTGCTTACTGAAAATGACGACAGATTTGGAAGTTAGAACTGTTGCCATTGAACTGCAGAGGTATGTGTGTGCTGGCCCTTGAAGCACTATCCGCTTTACTGCCAGTGGTCGCAAGTAGTGTTTCTAGAATAAACATAAATTCAAAGAAAACAACAACAAAAAACAAAAACACAACAAACACCAAAAAAAAAAAAAAAAAACAAAAAACCCAGTCGTCCAAACAACCTGGATGCAAAGTGGTGTCGGCAAGAGGCATAGGTCTTCATAAGCCCCCGTAACTGCGGGGGCTCAAGACGATCTATGTCTCTTGCAGCTGGACCGTGTTCAGTGTTTCTCGACACGGAATAGGTTAAACGCTATTCGCATTGCACTGTGCCGACTGAGAAAAAATGTCACATAGGCAAATGCGTGATATCGCCATATATTCAAAAACGTGTTTTCGTGGTTAACTAAAATAATTTAAATTCATTTAGTGTGAGAATTATACGCTGACATTTTCGACTAAACCTTTGCGGAAATTTTTTTTTCTCTGTCAAACGCAGTCTGGTCCTGGAATCTACTAAAGGGGAAAAAAAACTTGAAGCCGGCAAATCTCCCCCTTAACCCCGCCCATTTAGTTCCTGAACAAAAGGTACTTTTGTGTGCCCCAACGTTTGTGTTTTTTTTTGTTGAAAGGTCCTGGTAAATCAAAGTGGCACAGTTGGAGTGCGCCTGAGTTGATCAGTGTTCAGGTCGTACTCCATAGGCAATAGATTTCCCTGTCCCCCATAACCCGCCCGTCAGGGCCGTCCATGATCACCTCGGTGCTGTGGACGTTAAACCCGAACTAACTAACTAACTTGTGTGCTGATTTTTAGTTTAATAAATCAGAGGGCGTAGTCAGTGCTCAGCGTTTACGCTCGTTAAGCGGCAGCGGCGGAAAAATGAACAAGAATAGAAGAAAGAAAGCAAAGATCTGAGCCCTACCCCGCAGGCCAATCTGGGCAATACCAAGTTTTGATTCACAGCAAACAATGGCTGGCCTTTTTACACACGGAGATAGACATGTTTTTTTTTTTTTAAAGGGGAAACGGCTGAAAGAGGGAGTCAGTCAAAAGGCATAGATCCTCATGAGCCCCCGCAATTGCGGGGGCTCGTGAGGCTCTATGCCTCTTGCTGACTTCGTGTATCTATCAATGCTCTTTCACGTGGAGGGACGACGGAGGGTGGTCAACCCCACAGATCCTCGGAAGGTGCGGTCCTACGATACGCTTCTCAATGAAACACAGAGAAAAGGAGCACGCAACCCGCTGAGAACACCTTCAAGTTTTTCATTTCCGGCCAGGCGCACTGAGAGGACGATCACAATTCACCTGCTCCAAGCAAGTTACGAATGTATGCCAGGTTAAACTGTCGAAGAGTTTCAAGTGTGACCTCGGCAATTCTTTGACTAACGTCTAGTCTTCAGAACCAGTCGCCGTAAAATGCACCTCTAAAACTGATCCGTCTGGAATGCCGATGCGTCTGACGCCTTCTTGCGTGAACTAATTTTCACGTCATATATGTTCTGTCAGATAAGATCTTGTATTCGGTTTAGTAAGTGATGGTGCAGGCGACATCCAGGCATCCACAAATTCAGGGGATATTCCCACGGTTCATAAAACAGGAGGTCCTGTCACTACACCACAATTATAATACATAAATAATAATTACGGTATTTATGATGCGCTTATCTTATAATAATTATAACTCTGAGCGCGCAAATTATCGTTAATGAGAACAACTGTGATAGCGCAAAAGTGATGCCAGAACGGCTGGGCGCGTCAGTATAGGCGCAAAGCTCTTCTGGAACATCCTTGAAATATGGGTCTTGTTGTGCCGTCAGGGTTGAATAGGATTTAACTCATTCGACGCGTGCTGCATCCGAATACACGGTTTTACGCCGCGTATCGGGATGCAGCAAGCCTCGGATGAGTTAATTTTTAAACCGCAAGCACCAGTCCAGACCGCTTTGTCATCTTTGCAATATCTGACTGATTTTTATTTTTCAGCAACAAGATGTTCGCACCAGGAAACCTCCCCAGTGCGCAAAGGCCATCGGGCCGACGCCGGCCGCTGCCGTTGGCCCGCGCACGACCGTGCGCGGGCCAACGGCAGCAGACGTCGGTCCGATGGCTTTTTGCGCATTGGGTCGTAAGTCTTACTTTCCTTGCCCTCAGGACTTCCTGTGTGTTTCTCCAAGACCCTTTTGGACGCCCGCAACGGTTACTTAGTGTCGTTGCTTATTTATCGAGCATTCACACTACCCATACATAGTTCCTTTTGCCGCACTGGGCCTCGCAGCGGTCAGCCAATCAGAAGCAACGAGGCGTGAGATATAATTCTGTATTCACCCCAATACTTCAGAGACCCGTATGATACCCATACGTGTCAAGTCAGCATCGCACAGAACTCTCTCCGTTTGCATGCGGCATACTTTCGCGTGAGTCCCTGCAGCTGCAACTATCTATGTCTCTAGCTGGTCAGACCTACATCGTCCCCTCTTGGTACATCTTTACTGCTCAAACTGAGGCAGCCGTCGGGGTTGCAGCCTGTGACTACTGACTTCAAAGTCTGTCACTATGCGTCGCAGTGTGACATGAATGGGGATTGTATAAAAATGTGAAAACGAGATTCCGCGAAATAGCGGCGTGAAAGGCAAGGGAGACTATCCCGAGCGCGAAGCAAGAATGGCCACCGTGACAGACAAATATGATGGACGACTTTAGTCTTGTATAGACCTCATATTCTGATGCTCCAGACATGAAAGCAAGTCACTGATACCATCAGTCACAGAGAGAACAACCAAGGCAATCCTCCGTCTCGGATACATAGATATAAATCAGGTCTGTCCTTCGGACACACTAGTCAAAATTGCGGGCTCGGTGAGGTATTTAACCATTTTGGCCCGACGTACGACAGCGAGAGATGGATCGACCATGATAATTCAAGGATACTACCCTTGACTTAGCATGGTCGATTCATCTCCTACATGTAGTACATAGTCGATAGATGACGCCGCCAAAGTTGTAGGAAAAGCGGCGGCCTTGGGGGTAAATGGGTTAATTGCCCGCTGGTATAATAATGGCATAGACACCGTTTCTTATTGACCCCTGCAGCTTGGGGAGAGAGGGAGGGAGGGGAAGGGGGTGGGGGTGTCTCATGAGAATCTATGCCAATGACAGACAGACGGAGTTCGATATTAGACGTGTGATCCGTGATGTGACGCTGAAAAGACCCCGGTACTTTTCATGTTGTTTCTCACTGGGTGGGACATAGCAGGACACGGGGAGGGTTTAGGGGAGAGGTTGCGGCGTGGGTTTGAAAAGAAAAAAAAAAAAAGAAAGAAAAAAACAGACACAGTGATATTATACAGTGGTTAGTCAAAGGGTGGGGTTTATTGTTAACCTTGGCGCCTCGGGTGACTTACGTTTAAGTGATTTAAACTTTCATCTAAGAGGTCACGGCTAGTACAAACGGCGACAACTCTAAACTTGCATTCACTCTTGCGGCTTTTGGAAACACCAATTGCGCAAAGGCCATCGGGCCGACGTTGGCCTCCGTTGGCGCGCTCACGGCCATGCGAAGGGCAAACGGCGGCCGACGTCGGCCCGATGACATTTGCGCACTGGCCGGCAAGCAGTTTCTTTCACGCCAGCTGTCGGACGGATTAACCGTGTTAGCTCAAGGTAGCGTCGTTAACCCCTTTAGCCCCGACGCATTACAGGAGATGGATCGACCATGACAACTCAAGCGTAGTGCCAAATCAGTTACCTTGGCGCCATCAGCCAAAACGTTAAACGTTTAGGGCACTGAATAGAGGCCTGTACACATTTTAACCCCAGCCGGGTCCGAACCCACGACCTTTCGGACGAGAGTCGAACGCTCTACCACCGAGCCACCCAGCTCACCAGCTGTCATCAAATGACTATGAACAGTTGTCGCCATCAGCCAACTGCTATAGTTGGCGCCATCAGCCAACTGGTAGGCTACATGGCTGTCATCAAACGAATATGTACCAGTTGGCGCCATCAGCCAACTGGTACATAGTCGTTTGATGACAGCTCCAAACGTGGGGAAATGTGGCCTTGGGGTTAAATGGATTACAATATTTGAACCACCCCACTCCACCCCCCCCAAAAAAAAAAAAAATAAAAAAATAAAAATAAAAAAAAATAAAAATAAAAATAAAAAAAAAAAAAAAAAAAAAACACACACACACACCCCAAACAAAACAAACACACACACAAACAAACAAAACAAAAAACAAAAAAACAACAAAACAACAACAAACAAAAAACCAACAGCAACCTAAAAGAAATCCAACAACAAACAAAACAAAACAAAACAAGATGGGATGAACCATAACCCACAAAGTCCCTTCTATATGCGAGATGCCCTCGCTGTCTTTGACCCAATTATGATGTTGAAATATCTCCTTTTGAAAAAGCTTAGCAGATCTGCCAATGCGCCACAGTGAATTCTAAAAGGGGCGCAGTGCATACACGTCATTGGTTTGTCAAACGTCAAATATCATGACGTATTTGGTTATGGTTTTTACGTAATTTTATATTTAGCGTGATATGAGTTTCACCTTGGCTTTATGGCTTGAGAAAATGGTGACAAAACTAGAATTTCACAGTACGATTTCAGTCTTGCTATATAATTTGTATGAAATCAGGTTGACTTTATCTAGCTACATGATAAACTAAGTACACCTGCATGCTCTTCTGAAAGCGCGTCCATGTGTGTGTGTGAGTGTCTGTGTGTGTGCGAGAGCGCTCCAAACATCTCCAACAGTCATAGATCATCATGTGCCCTCCGGGCGCATGGGAATCTATGCCTCTTGGAGATGCACGCATGTGTATGTGAGCCCGCGAGAGAGAGAGAGAGAGAGAGAGAGAGAGAGAGAGAGAGAGAGAGAGAGAGAGAGAGAGAGAGAGAGAGAGAGAGAGAGAGAGAGAGAGAGAGAGAGAGAGGAGAGAGAGAGAGAGAGAGAGAGAAAATTGTGTCATATTTAGAGTATTGCGTCAATGTCTGCGTGGTGACGGAGTTGCTTCTTTTACGTCACCGCCACTGTCTGACTTTCTTCAGAAGTCCAGGTTTTATACTGTTTTAATTTTTTTCTGAAAAGAATTAATTTTTACTAAAGAAGTTGAAAATATACAAAGCTGGCTAACGAACTCATCCAATGTCTTTCTCCAAACTAGCTATATCCAAAATTTCAAGTAAATATGACAAAAATTACGGACTCTAATCTGGGTCAACCGACTTTCTATAAACTGTCTTTTATATCCCGGTACAAAATGCTCGGAGGCTCTCTTAGCCACCCCTTAGAGAAAATATTTCGCCAAGTTTCAAGCTTGTGCGTACAGCAATATCGGAGATTCTCGTGTTTACATACATACGCACACACTTAAACACATACGGCTTCGCGCCAAATGTACGTTTATCAGTGAGGTTAGCTTAACTAGACTTGACGTAATTTTTATCTTGTTACTTCAGTTGTCAGAGGATTAGGCTTGCCCGTCTTTGACATCATGGACATGCTATTAAATACATCCCACCGCGACCCGTCCTAAAAAGTCCCTTCTATAAATAAAAGAAACTTAACAACAATAACAAATAAAACAAGATTGGATGAACCATACCCCACAAAGTCCCTTCTATATGAGAGCTGTCAATGGTCTCTACCTCTTGTCTTTGACCTGATTCTGATGTTGAATTATCTCCTATTGAAAAAGTATCGCAGATCTGCCAATGCGTCAATGAGCTCTATAAGGGGCGCAGGACATACGCGTCATTGATTTGTCAAACGTCATTTGTCATGACGTAAGTTTTAGGTTTTTTTACGTAATTTTATATTTTGCGTGATATGAGTTTCATTTTCGCTTCATAGGCTTGAGAAAATGGTGGCAAAACTAGAACTTTACGGTACAATTTCAGTCTTGCTATAATTTGTGTAAAAGTAGGTTGCCTTTACCTAGCTACATGATATACTAAGTACACGGGTCACCTGCATGATTTTCTGAAAGCGCGTCGATGTGTGTGTGCGTGTAAGTTAGTGCGTGCATTCGCGCGCGCTCCGCCAAACATCTCCAAGAGGCATGAGGATTTATTTCTCCTGGAGATGCGCGCATGTTTTGTGTGTCAGAGATAGAGAACCGCGCGCGCGAGAGAGCTGAGAACGACGTCATATTTAGAGTATTATGACTGTTAGTGTCTGCGTGGTGACGGAGTTGCCTCTTTTACGTCACCGCCACTGTCTGACTTTCTCTAGCAGTAAAGTTTTTTTTTTTTTTAGTGTTTTAATTCTTTTCTGAAAATAATTAATTTTTACCAAAGAAGTTGAAAAGATACAAAGCTATCTAACGAACTCATCCAATATCTTTCTCCAAACTAGCTATATGCAAAAGTTCAAGTAAATATGGCAAAAATTACGGACTCTAATCTGGGTCAACCGACTTCCTATAAATGGTTGTTTATGTCTTCAGTGAGACATTCAATTACAATATGCTAGGAGGCTCTCTTAGCCACCCACTTAAGAAAGTATTTCGCCAAGTTTCAACCTTGTGTGTACAGTAATATCGGAGATTCTCTTGCCGTTTACATACATACGCACACACATACATACGCACATACATACGCACATACGCGCCAAATGTACGTTCAGCAGCGAGGTTAGTGTAACTAGACATGACGTAATTTTTATCTTGTTACTACAATTGTTAGAGGTTTAGCCTGCCCGCTTTTGACATCATGGACATGCTATTAAATTAGGCACAGCGCGACCCGTCCTAAAAAGTCCCTTCTATAAATAGAAGCGTCTTAAAAACAACAATAAACAAACAAACAAACAAAACAAACCGCAATATACCAAAGCAGCCACGTCCATGAGGCTGTACTCCGGCAGATAGACAAGTCTAATAATCATAAGGTCCCCGCACGACCTTATACATCACTTATACACCCATGAGTTTTTGCAAGACATGTGTGTTGCTCTGCTCTGGTGACCTTGAACCTGACGACTAATTAGTGTGTGCTGGTTTGTGATTCTGGACGGTCTTCAGGCTGCAAAGCCAGGCGTAGCCTAGTAAAAAAAATCATAGACCTGCGCACTTATATGTTTGCAGAAGGCCGCCGTTTAGCACCAATGGAGAATATTTCTTTGCAGTTTGCCACTTTTCCTCCTCAAAAAGCCCAATGAGCAAAAGGCCATCGGGCAGATGTCGGCCGCCCTTGGCCCGCGCACGGCTGTGCGCGGGCCAACGGCGGCCGACATCGGCCCGATGGCCTTTGCGCACTGCGAAGGACACTCAAGTCAGAGTCACTCAGAGTCTGAGTGTGAAGTAGTGAAGGTCGACACAGCTGAGTAGCAGACGTGGCTGAAATGTTTCTACGGTGAACCCCTCGAGTCCGCTAAAGCCATAGATCTTCCCGATCCATCGCAGGAAAAGAACTGACGAGCCCTGGCACGGATCAGTCCGAATTGCCACAATGTGTGGCTGACGGAGGAAGGCCAAAGGTGGCTAAAATCAAGGTGGAAAGGTTACGGGAGTTAGCCGCAGGCCACAAAAACACCACACTACAACATGGCGATAGGTGGTCTCTTCACAACGCAGTCAGGACCATTGGACAGATATGTTTGTACACGCTTACAAACCAGGCTAGCAAGAGACACAGATTCTCATGAGCCCCATCGAATGCAGGGGCTCATGAAAATCTATGTCTCTTGCAGATGGCCAGTGTCTTTTAGAAAAAGAAAAAACAAAAAACCACCATCGAACGATTTCTCTTTCCGGAAAACTTTTTTTTTTTTTTTTTTTTTTGCTTTGAGGACCTGAAAGAACGGTTCCTCTTTCCGGAACACCTTTTATTACTTTGAGGACGTGAAAGAACGGTTCCTCTTTCCGGAACACCTTTTTTTTTTTTTTTTTTTTTTGCTTTGAGGACTACGTGAAAGAACTGTTCCTTTTTCAGGAACAATTTTGTTTTGCTTGAGGACGTGAACAGTCAAGGATAATACCAGAATAAAACCTTGGTGATGCTCAAGCTGAATGCAACATTACACGAATAATCAGGTCAGATGTTATTCTTGGCGATATAGGCGACACGTGTCAGTATTTGTGTCTATTTCCTCAAAGACGTCACCCTTTTGCAGCTGGATATTCAGTGTTTCTGTGAGCCGGCAGTAAAGATGTTAAATAAAAGCAGCATACACATGTATGAATAATAAACGCGACGAGTTTTTCAACCACTGATTTCGTCTGTTTGTCGCAATTAGGTTCAGATATTTGTCAAGCAACCTGACATCACTGTAATTGAGCAATTACACCATCACCATTCCTCATCCCTTCCCGCCGCACACCGCGCGACCCCTCATTACACTTGCAGATTAACCAGGTTAAGGGTCACGGGCCCTGAAATTTGTGTCTCGCCGTAATAATGACTGTGACAAAAGAGCGCCGCCTATTTTCGTGAACTGAAAACTCAATTCGCTTTTTCCAGCTGTAAACCTTAACATCTGCAAGAGGCCTAGATTCTCATACGGCCCTGCGATGCAGGGGCTCATGAGAATCTACGCTCTAGCAGGCAGACACTGGCTTCATTTTATTCTATCTCGCTCCTCTGGCGGACTTTTGAAACTCAGTTGAAGTGTGTGGTACGAGTGACACACTGTAAATGTGGGTTCGCGTTTTAGAATTCACCGCACATAAGGCTAGCATATAAACACCTCACGTCTTCATCTGGCGATAGAAACACTGATGGCCTTCGATAGGCACAGATGCTCATCAACTCCCGTTTTTAGGCACGGGTGCAACGTTTGTGATAGTAGTCTTGAGACTCCTCAAACATTGTTACTGGGTCATAGTTTTATTATACACCGGCGTATGCAGCATGCAGACACCTTTCAGTGGGCGAAGAACTCGGACATATGATACGCAATAAATGCATGACTTCGTCCTCCTGGACTTTTGCCGTTGAGGTCCATAGCAATACTGACTCTAATACTGGCATAGATCTTCAGTCGTGATCAGTCTACAGCCTGCGGCGGGATCTCATCGAGATCCATGTCTCGTGCGGCAACAAGACATTGGCGGGAGGTCCACTGCCGAAGGCTAGACCGCTGAACCAGCAAGAGATCTAGACAGGCTGGCTTATAAGATCCTGAGCCAGTACTAACGCTGATGGCCCGTGGATGTTGCAGACAGGAGGTCTTCCGCTGCGGGCTGGGTACCGAGATTGCTAATGCCGACAGAAGTGTGTCCGTCACGCCAGAACCATTCATTATTTATTCGTGCTGGTCTGTGATTTTGGACCTTACGGCCCTGGGCCGTAAGGTCCAAAACCACAGACCAGCACACAAATTGGGTATCGGAATTGCTTGCTAGGCACGGGGGCAGGGTCGTGGAAGATGGATGGACATCTACAGACCAAACGATCATGCACTGTCTCATCCCACTCATTTAAATGGGCGAGTGAGACAGTACAGGAAATCTAAGGTTATCAGGGTCCAACTATCTACCGCAGTTTGTCTTCCGCCGGAACGTAGCAGTCAGTTCTGAAAATGAGCGGGTTGCAACCAGACAAAATGTGACGTGAACCGTTGTAGAAAATGCGGGGTACGGACCAGGGTACAAAATATGAACAAGGGTGTATGTGTGTGTGTGTGTGTGGGGGGGGGGGGGGGGGAGTACGGACCAGGACCAGGGTACACAGCACGACAAGGCTGAGCAAGGGGATTCGTCTTTCTATCAACCGAGAACCCATGATACAAAATACAATTCTTTAAAGTTTTGAGCAGGCAGAATTTTGTTTTTCTAGTGCTTACACAGATCACACAATGACGACATATTTCTGATAAATTGCGTAATGTTTGGGAGGGGCGCGAAAAAAGGTCTGAACGATATGCCTCAAGCCACAGCGACTGACATTAGTCCGTGTTTAGACCACGCACTCCAGCAATGAACTACACTTTCTGCAAAAGGTATAGATCCTCATGAGTCCCCGCAACTGCGGGGGCTCATGAGGATCTACACCTCTTGCTGGTTTCGATTTACGTCTGTGTCCCTTGAGCAGAGGAGATTTCAAGGGTTTCAGCGTAAGACTCCACGTGTAAAGGTCATGGTTGCAATTTTCATAGAGATCATCATGGAACAGGAAGCGTTTACAACGAACTGGGGACCTGATACGATGAACCCAGAAGATAACGCACAACTGATGAAATGCAAATGGAAATTCGCTTACCTATGCTAAAGTATTTTCAGCATTGTAGAAAGTGCAGGTGCACCCATAACAGCTGACGTTTCCAAAATGGTCGGTCGGAAATAATAGCCTCACTTGATACGACTACTGCGACCGACTTCGGACCGATGGCCTTTTGCGTATCCTGGTTTAAGTTTGCAAACAAATATAAATTATAATCACACTACAAACGGATGTCTTTAATGAAGTTAAAGGTGCATTATAAGATCCATGCTTTCACAATGAGCGCCATCGGTGGATGCCCTTGAACTGTCCTGGTCGATCCACCTCCCATTAAGCCCAAAGTCAGTGATAGGATATGGGATATCTCTTGCTGTAAATAGCCACTGTTTTGCATTTTGAGTGCCTTCGTGTCAATTTCTTCTATTAAGTAAGTGCGTTGTATTATTTTGACCATTTGTAAGATATAATAATAATTATAATAATAATTACGGTATTTATAATGCGCTTATCTTATAATAATTATAACTCTAAGCGCGCACTCACAACTCGCACACGCATGCGCACGCTTTAGACAATGATTCACGTACCACAAATAGTGAAAAAAACATTACGACGGTCAGCTTGGGGTAGGGAGTGTGGTGATATAGTAAAAGATGCGTCTGTGTCCCTTGTGGGTCATCATCATCATCATCATCAGTCCCTTGCCCGAACTGGGCGTTGGGGGGACTGAAAGGCAGCAGCAACAGACAGTGCTCTCCACTGAGTTCTATTTTGGGCGGTGGCAAGCAAGTCTGACATCTCGAGTTCGGTCCATTCTTTTATGTTTGCGACCCAACTCTTTCTCTGACGACCTCGCCGACGACTTCCTTCGAGAGTGCCTTGGAGGATAGTCTTGGACAAGGTGTTGTGTCGGGTCACGTGGCCAAACCAAGCAAGCTTGCGCCGTTTCACGGTTGCCAGAAGGGGTTCATGTGGGCCCACCAGGGAAGTGACGATGCTCCGTAATATTCGTTGGTCTTGTGCTCGCGGTACGAGATGCGGAGCAACTTCCTCAGGCACTTGTTCTCAAAGGCCTGGATTTTCTTTTCTAAGTCTGCAAGCAGTGTCCAAGTCTCACAGCCGTAGAGTAGAATAGACACTATGAGGGACTTGTAAAGCCTGTACTTGATGGTGAACCTGATGGAGTTACTTCGCCATATCCTGTCCAGCCTGGCCATTGCGGATGTTGCTGTACCTATCCTGATACGGATCTCTGCTATGCAACTACCGTCTTTGGACAGGGTGGCTCCCAAGTACTTGAAGCTATTGACCTCTTCTAGCTTTTGGCCATTCATGTGAATGTTGCTGCTGCTGTCGCTTGTGGTGTTGATCATCACTTTGCTTTTATCCGTACTGATCTCCATGCCATAAGACCCTGCGCTACTTGAAAGTTTGTCTGTCAGGTTTTGGAGCTCACTATTGCTGCCTGCCATGAGGTCAATGTCGTCTGCGAATCGAAGATTGCCGCACAGGGATCTGCCACCAATAGAGATTGAAGTATGGTGGTCGTGGAGGGTTTCCTGCATGATCTTCTCCAGGAATATGTTGAAAAGGACAGGAGAGAGCAGGCATCCTTGACGGACACCGATCGTCGTCCTGAAGAACCCTTGTGGGTAAAAAGCAAATAATATCACTGGATCCTTGTAATAGCGGTAACTTGATATCCTTGTGGGGTCGCATGTTTCTCTGAGATTAGAACGAGGATTATGAGATTAGAACGTGGAAAAGTCAACACTCCAGCCTAAACTGAAAACTTAAAAAAAAAATCCCACAAACAAAGCAAAACAACAACAAACACCATGTAACACACACGGAGGTAGATTCTGAGGTGAAAGATAAGAAAGCCGGATGAAGCCAAACCGGCAAACGTCTACCATTTGTGTGCCGGTCTGTGATTCTGGACGTTACGGTTTGTACCCATAGGTGCAAAATCACAGATCAGCAAACATTGTAACCCATTACATCATGAGGCTGATTTTGTTAAATCGCTTATTGTCCTATGAAGGCTACATTACAAGTTAGGACATGGGTCAACCATTTTAGTTCAAGGGCGGTGCCAGAATAGCTTGGCCCCTTGAACTATCACAGTAAAATTAATTTCAAGCTGTGGCAATGAAAAGGGTGAAGAGTACTAGATTCTCACAGGATTTCAGTGTAGCCAACACCAAGCAAACAAATAGGCAGGTTTCAGCAGAAGCGGCGGGAGGGGAGGGGGGGGGGGGGGCAAAACCGAGAGTCAGCCCTCTATAAAGATCTTCCTGAGCCCGCGTAGTCAGCACAACGACCTCAATCAACCACGGCGGTCCTACACGGACTAAGACGATTCAAACTGTACTAGTAGGAAGAAAGGTGAGGTGTGAAAAAACGTCCGCTGTCTGCGTGAAGCACAGACCTTCAAGCGCTCCTAATGTGAGTCTTCACTCTCCACAAGATCTGGTACGTATGCCACTTGCGGACCTTAAATTTACGTTTCTTGTTGAACTTTATCGCATGCACGTGGTCCTCGGTCAGGGACGACAGGGCGTTAAGCCGCTTGCAAAACAAAATAAGAAAGGCGGGGCTGAGTAAGGATTTGTGCACATGGTGGTGGTTTGTTTGGATTAGGCTGGCATTTGTTGCGAGACCCATAACCCGAGGTCTTCCACGATCTGTTTTTTTTTTTTGTTTTTTTTTTACCCCCCCCCCCCCCCACACACAAACACTCCTGCCGCGAACGGCTGCACACCACTGCAAGAGGCATAGATCCTCATGAGCCCCCGCAATTCTATGATCTATGCCTTTTGCTGATTTTCTTTGTCACTCCAGAAAGGTCAACAGGCTTCCTTGAATGCCCACCATTGCTTTCCTTATCAGAAGACGCTGTGGAAGGCATTGAACTGATGATACTACCTGAGGCACTACCTACATTCGTGTGCTGGTCTGTGATTTTGGACCTTACGGCTGAATAACAGACCAGCATTCGCTTGCTCTTGAGGGACTTCCTGTTTTCCCGTTTTGACAGAGAGGTAGCTGTGGGATGTCAATCCGAAAAGAGAAGACATCAAGATAACTCCGCATCATAGGGGCCTGACACTCGAGTAATGCAAATCCGCTGCGCCACTGCCACAGCTCAAGTCAGAATACGACTTGAGCTTAGTAGGCGGTCGCCGCGCGCACGCAGTGGCGCTGCGGATTTGCATTAGTCAAAGCACTATCGTCAGGACCCTATGCGTCGCATTGTCTGTTTAACAAGCGATACGTAAAAAAACAGAAAATCGCAAAACATAAAAACAAGATAACACTGACGTGTGCTGGTCTGCGATTTTGAATCTAAATAAAATCCCGTGACGATCATTCTGTCTCTAGTCCTACCTTCCCCTTACGTCTTTCATAACCCCCCTCAACCCCCCCCCCCCCTTTTCTCTCCCACCAACCCCAACCCCCTCCCAATCCCTACTACTTCATTCTCTTCTCTCCCCTTTTTATTCTGCCGTGAGCCATTCAGTGTGGAGTGCTGCTTCTGCGATTTGAGACCACTTTTCCCAGCACGCAAAGGGCCTTCGGGTCGAAGTCGGCCGCAGTGGGCACGCGCACGGTCGTGCGCGGGCCCAGTGCGGCCGACTTCGGCCCGATGTCCTATTGCGTACTGGGTTAGTACCTATCCCCATGACTAGTACACACAAGACAAACAAACTTACATTGAAACTGAAAACCGACCGCCAGGTCTTTTTAGTTCAAGTACTACTGAGAAAGTAGGTTGATCATACGATAATTTCCTATCAGGTACATGGTTGACAAGTATTAAATATCTTCGGTCAGGTTAGTGTATTCCATTCGGCAATACATTGTTCTCGCTTTCATTTTGAAATGATCTTTTTTTTATTTTCAAGAACCAAAAATGCCGCCATTTTTACAATTGTCAAATTGGTGGTGAACGGTCGATCAGCACAGCGAGCAAAAAATTATCGGGCCGTAGCAGATCCGCCCACAAGCACGCGTTGACATCATCTCCTGTAAGCCACCTCAATATCTTTTGACATTTTCGACATTTTCAAGAGCTATTGCCGTGGCTTGCGATGGACGCATAATTTCGTGCCCCATCTCTCCTCATGATGCATAATCTTTTGCATCCAGCGTCAGCTGCGTGAGATACGTCGACCGTGACAGCTTTAAACTAGTACCTGATCATAGCTGGCTGTAATCGACTTTTACGCAATACGACGGAAAACGCGACAAACTGACTTCATTGTGGAATCGTGGTGTAACTCGTTTATCAATAGAGAGGTTAAGTTTGCGCGGAACGACTCCAAACAACGAACGAGAGTGAACTGAAGGCACGGCGGTTAACCAGCGTGTGCTGTAGCATAACAACACTCCGATCATCTCCAAGAGGCATGGGGGAAAAGGATGATATGTGCCTCTTGGAGATGTTTGTGAGGGCTGTCCATACTTATGGTACAGGCTGCTTATCCGCCATGGCTCTGGTTCGTTGTGGGGAGTCGTTCGTTGCGAAGGAAATCTCACTATTATGTACTGAGTTCTACGACGTCAAAATGTGAGCTGCTCTGTGATTTTGGACATTACTGCTTCGAGGCGAATGGTCACAAATCACAAACCGGCACATCCGTACTTGATCTGTTCCGTTTTGTTCACCACCCAGCAGGCGAGTCATAACCCTTTTCCTACAGGAATCATCGCGAATAGACCCGCTACCGACACCCTTCGCGGTGATTCCTACAGGAATCATCGCGGCGACTAGAACCGCTACCGACAGGCAAAGGTTAAAAAAAAAAAAAAAAAAAAGGAGCCGCTGGGCTCGTGAAGTGAAAGGGAGTCTGTTGAAATGTCCACACTCTGACTCGATGCCTCGTATTCTGCTCACGTAGTGTGCCATCAAAAGCCGTGACTTAGATTCTAAGACTTTCATAGAAATTCCCGCTTGATCAAGTTCTCCCTTTTATGCAGTCAATTCCACTTGACATCTTCAAGCTACGAGCCAGCGCACAGACGGTCTTTCAACAGAGTCTGCTTTTGCCCACTTTGTATGGAACCCGTTTATGAAAAAAATCTAATCCAATCCAATCCAACTCAGTCCAATCCAATCATTGCATTCACCCCTTGACTACCAAGGAAAAGTGAACGCGATCTAACTGCAAGAGGCGACTGCGGGGGCTCATGAGGTTCTATGCCTCTTGCTGAGACCAGTTTGTGTCCATGTTGTTTGGACAGTTGTGGCTTTCGGTCGTTCAGTGAACACAGATTTCGGAACCAAAATGTATTTTCGTTGGCAGGGAAAGCGTTAAGCTTCTTTTACAAGAAATGGTGTTTATTCAAGGGATAGTGCCAGATTAGCTTGGCGCCTGAGAAGGCGCCAAGTTAAACTGGCACTACCCAAGAACTGTCACGGAAGGCACATCACCTGACGCAACCATAATTATGCAAATTGTTTCAGGCGTGAATGCGTTCACTGGCTTTAATGTTGTTTTTTCCCAACGTAACTGTTTCCACTTGACGAAGCTAACTGTTCATGCTTGAAAGACTTTCATCCGCACGTGATTGGTTTTAAACGCTGATTTATTTTCTGCGGGCATATTAATTCTGGTAATCTGTCAGCTTATTAAATGGCTTTTAGTTTCAAAACGACAATACTCTTTTTTGTTGTTGTTGAACCACGAGCTTTTGTTCAGATATGTTCACGGTTGGGTAAAACTTCAGTACTTCAACGATGTTCTTTCTTCTTCATCATCTTTTTAGCCTCGAGGGCCACAGTCCCTTCAAGTTCACGTTCACTGTCTCTGAGCACTACCCTTGTTCTGTCATGGACTATCTGCCACCCATAGCTACCGCTGGAAGTGAAAGTGTATGAGCTTCTCAGTTATGATATTGTCGCCGAGCCTCATCAGTATTGCGGTCGGTGTAACGCGCTAAAAATCACTCTCACGCCAGATCGACCAGGACTCACTTTAGCGTACACCTATTTACGTACGCCAAAGTGAGCCCGGTTCGATCTGGAGTCATTTTAGCGTGTCACTCCTTTCACGCAAAAGCGCCGTGGAAAGGGGACTCACGGTGAACCTGTGTCACCCACAATGACCGCTGACAAACAGTCTGGTGTAGGGATGTTTCTGGCGCTTGACACCGGTCTACACAAGATGTCGTGTGGCATTTTCGTTACCTGGCTCGGAAGACCAGTAATGTAAGAGTATATGAAACACACACGCAGGGGTCGGGACCTCGTGGAATATGATATTCCAACTCGGAAACAGCAATGGGAACATGCTTACACAAGTGGCATCAACATGCAGAGTGTTAGCTCCCTTTTCTTCCCATCAGCACGTGCCGGGCTTACCGCCGCCAATGGAATGTACTCTCGACGAAGAGTGATGCTTCCGGATTGAGTCAATAACCCTTACTACAGGTGTGCTGCGGGGTCAGTGAGAAATACAAATATCGGAAACCATCAAGTGAGTGTTCATGTTCCGCGTTTGCTGCGTGTACACTATAATTATAGCGATGTGTATACATATAGCTATACTGAATTATAATGTACACACAGCATAATGAACATGAGCACTTGACGTTTGTTTGGTATTTGTAAGCCGATTAGCCTCACTGTAAAATCATCGGCTTTTATTTATGATAGCGGAAAAAATGAAAGGTTTGGTCACATCTCCTCATCTCCGTCTCAGTTTAACTTTTTCGAGATGTCCTACATCCGGATACGCGACAAAATCCGAGACTATCCAGATGCAGGACGACTCGAATGAGTTAAACCAGAAGAACAAGACCCCAGGGCGCAATTGATCCTCGGTGTAAATTCAGAAACTGTTTTTCACATGACTAGCCATTTGCTGGAGCTATAAACTGATGAGTATATGCATGCGCAAGCCCTACTGTCTCGGAGGAGGAAGCACCAGACACGCGAAAAAGCACTCGATGGGTTTAGGGGCATAAAGCAGGCTCTATTTGAAGTGCTAAGAAACACAGAGTGCATTGTGGGTAATGTATTTTTAACCTTGGCTTAACGAGGCGAGGCGGAAACGGAAATAACCCGACAGACAGCTGCAGATGGTTCGTCTGCAAAAAAAAAAAAAAAAACCCAAAAAAACACAAAACCGCCAAACCGCAATTCTGTTAGCTCAATTATCAATTACTGGCGCTGGGTTTAAAAAAAAAAAAAGGTGTAAAACTTTAACGCCTGCAAACCTGTGCATAAAGAAAGTCAAAGTCAAAACAGAAACCTAACTCTGATCCTGCCTGGGCAGATTCAAACCAATTACATTAATGCTGTTCTGTGCTTTTTTCACGCCTCCTAAGTACACACTTTAACCCTTTCACTGCCGAGAAAAAGTAAACACGATCCAACCAATGCAAGAGCCATAGATCCTCATGAGTCCCCGCGACTGCGGGGGCTCATGAAGATCTATGTCTCTTGCTGACACCATTTTGTATCCATGTTTCTTGGACAGTTTTGGCTTTTGCTCGTTGAATGAACAACTATTTCAGAAACAAAAATGTAAGTAAAGTGGCTGGGAAGCTGTTAAGAAGATGCACATGCATCCACCCCACAAACAACCGCACAAAAACAGAAGAAAAAAAACGCTATGAGAAAGAGAATTAAACCAGACAATGCCAAAGAACCGGGATGATCAGAGAACTGAAAAAGATGTGAAGAAAGGAAAACAGCCTGTCAACAAGTGATCGAAAACCCATCAGTATTGTACAAGGTCAAACAAAAAGAAAGTTGGGGTCATAGCTAGAGGAAATGGGGCGGCCGGGTACAAAAACGAACCTGGGAAAAGGTAGGGGAGATGGGGTGGGGGGAAGGCCGGAGGAGGAACTAAGGGAGGCGGGCAGCTAGGTGTTTGTTGTTGTGCTATACCACCCTCCACCCACACTCCCCTCTGGGTCATGCAATGTATTTTCCAAAATAGCGGAACCCCAGCGCTGGTGATGAAAGATGATGTTATCGAAGCTCTGTGATGTGGATTCTGGCCTCACGTGTCCCTTGTTTGAGATAATATCCACCCACGCCTACCACACCTGCAAGAGGCCGCATAGATTCTCATGCGCCCCTTGTTCACTGAGGGCCTCATAAGAATCCATGCCTCTTGCTCAGATAGATTTGGTTCCGCATTTGCACCTCTACGTCCTAGGACTCAGGAGGGCACAAGGTGTTGGTTGATATAGATACGGAGAGTTTGCTTTGTTTCACCAGTCTTAGGGATGTTTCTCTCCCTCCCCCCTACCGGGTCGCCCCTGCCTCCAGCCATGCACACAATGAGCCCTGAGCCACCAATCAATGTCCTGGAACTGACGAGAATAGCATGGATCAAACCCATGGAAGGCTGAAAAACAGGAGGTAGGGGGCATTCTCGTGGGACACTTGATCACAAACACAGAAACACTGAATGAAAGGATACTGTACTGTCGTTCCTTTCATTCAGAATTTTTTTAAAATCGGATTCGGTCTAATTATGTAAACGTATAATTTACGGCAATAAGATATTTTGTCCTTCATTTCCCAACACAAATGTGATATGAAAGACGAGGGAACGGTGAAGAAACTGAAGATGAGAACGTGTTTTTAGACTGATTAACCCATTACATCCTGAGGATGATTTTTTTTAAAAATTGCTTATTGTCCTATGCAGGCCACCTTACAGATAAGGAGACAGATCAACCATTTTAGTTCAAGAGTAATGCCAGAATAGCTTGGCGCCTCAGGCGCCAAGCTATTCTGGCACCACCTTTAAACTATGATAGTCAAATTAATTTCAAGCAATTGAGTATCAGGAAGAAAAGTGTTAAGGACGGGTCTTTGTCTGTGATTTTGGACCTTACGGCTCTAAGCATAGACAACACCTTAAAAGAAGGTTCAGGCCGCAAGGACCAAGAAAATACAGATCAGAACAGAGTACAAGAAGATATTAACTGTCTACATTCTTTGCAAAACAAAAAACAACAACAACAATAACTACAAAAATCCCAAACAACTAACATACTGCCGAGTAGAGAAGGCTGTAAATAGCATGCGTGCCGCAGACTTCTGACGTGAAATTCTGTCACCCTGATCTCTGTTGTTGACATGGGAAGCGGAGCACTCTGATGTACGGCAGAGCCCCGAGTTATTCGCACTATCCCACACAATGAAAAGTGATATTTTATCGTTATGGGAAGCTATGACGCAAAAGATGCTTTCTCATAATCATTAAAGAGCCAGTTTGCACGTCACTGACTTGTAAATGAATTATTACTACTGCTAAATTAAATACGGCATGTCAGTATCAGACAACAAGTAACCGCAACTGTTATACATCTGAACTGAGCAGAAACCCAACGACTTCCCGGTTGGTTGGTTAGTTCGGGAGTTTAACGTCCACAGCACCGAGGTGATCATGGACGGCCCTGACGGGCGGGTCATGGGGGACAGGGAATTGGAAATCTATTGCCTATGGAGTACGACCTGAACACTGATCAACTCAGGCGCACTCCAACTGTGCCACTTTGATTTACCAGGACCTTTCAACGGACATGCTATTGAACAAATCCGTTTTTTACCCCTGGATTGTGAGTCCAGCTACCGGGGCCGGGACTTCCCGAGTCTATCAAGGCCTGTGCTAGAAACCCTAAAGTGCCAACCCACAAACAAAAGAACCCCATGACTCACAACACTGTTAATGCGATCTAATTCCGCATGTGAACTGCTAATTAAGTAAAGGATACAGCAAACGGAAACATGCGTCTTTAAAAAGGCGGTCTACGCGCCAGCTATGCGTGGAACTAAGCGAGCAATAGGTCACAAGGGCAGACACAATGAGCAGACCCCGGGGTGGCGTGCGCGGCACGTTGATAAGAGGCAAAAGTCACTGGACTAAAGTTACACCTCATCATTAACCACACTGCACACACGCAGCCACCGCCGGCTACGGCTTACAGTTCGATCACACACGTGCGCAAAGGGGTCAATCATTTCGTAGCTCTTTCAGTTCCAGAGCCAAATGGCTCACATTTTACCGCGTGTGCTAACTCCTTCACCGCCAGTGGACGCAGACTGTGTTTATGACATCATTGTAAAATCAATGTCAAAGATCCCCAGACGTCAGAGGAACGTGGGTACAAAGCGGCGTCAGCAAGAGCATAAAACCACATGAACCCCCGCAGCTGCAAGATCTATACTTCTTGCATTTGGGTTGTGTTCAATATCTTCTGCATTGAAGGTGTTAAATGCTAAGAAAAAGACGCGGAAGAAGGATTGGCTGTGATACCAATGTCAGTGCACGATTAGCTTCACAATGCGCAAAAGGCCATCGGGCCGAAGGCGGCCGCCGGTTGGCCAGCACACAGCCGTGCCCGACGGCCTTTCGCGCAGTGTGTTAAGACATGTTCAGGCGCCATGCTGGAATCAGGGACTAAGCTTTAACTATCAAGGTCGGCAACCATATCATGGAAGACCGCCACACAAAAATTACAGGCCTTCAAAACAGACAGGTATGTACAACCAGTACAGCAGCGAAATGTGGCATCGACAACAGAAACTCAATGAACACAAACACCATCCACTGCCGGCATCTTCAACCTAATGGTGTCCCCCTCCAATTTGTTTTCTGATTAACCTCACTTTTTTCGTGTCGGTAGCGGTTTTTGTCGCGATGATTCCTGTGGGAATTATCGCAACTAAAACCGCTACCGACACGCAAAGGGTTAAGCTAGCCCTTTTGCGCAGCATTGTCTCGAGAATAGGCTGGTTGCCAGTACCTGAGTAGCGAGAGATGGCTCGCTAGATTACGCTACTTGAGCCGAGACTAGACTCGGCTAGCCACGAAGTGTGTTCAACTCTCGGCAGGCTGTTACGCTTAGCTGATTTTTGTTTTGCTGGGAATCGTATTTAATATGCGGAAAACTTTAGGCTCAAAATGACAAAAAACTGACTACGATTGCTTCTTGGTCATACCGAACAAACATACGGGAACTATTGCGAACTATTAACCCCTTTTCGCCTGGAGAAGGTCACTTTAAATGAGCGCGAATGCCTTTATCAGAGTTGAGCACACGACACACGAATCACAAGCGAAAAAAAACCTCTACCGACAAGCAAAGGGTTAACTTTTGTAGTGTGAATGTCGTAAAATGGATGACTTTTCTGTTCTTCTTCTCCTTTGCTACATAGGCGAATTCCACCTTTGCGCACTTGAAGTAGAAAACATCTGTTACGTGTGTCTGCTCACAATTATTGTGCAAAGAAGGACAGAAAAGTCTCAACTGGGGTAAGATCACATTTTGAAACCGTTGTACTGGTGAATTTTAGCAATCCAAGCTCAATTGGGAGTAGTTCACTTTAATATGTAACAAAATCCAATGCCGCTTTAATAACTATTTCTCGCTTTTCGCCGGAACGTTCATTTTTATCATTATCTGAGCCGGTGTCAAATGGCGGGAAATGAATTTTCCAAGCATACGCTGAAAATGTCAACATAAAGCTTTTTGAGGGCAGAAATGTCGGCTCTCAAGAACTGAACCCAATCCCTCCCATTCTCATCTCCCCCCCCCCCCCACCCCCCCCACCCCACACACACACATATACGAAAGCAACAAGACTGCTTACCCACGTATTGAGTGAGCCCGTGGAATTTCATATTTAAAGATTTTATTAAACCCAAAAGGGGACTTTTACAACGTAACGCCAAAGACAAATTTCCTCTTGGTTGGACAATACAATAGGATATACTGAGTAGCAAAAGAAATGCAACATTCTTGGAATAATCGGAAACACTACATGCTTGCAAAACGGTCGCACATCTGTTGCCTGTCAGTATAGTTTCAGTCTTTGCCGATACGGTAATGCCACAGTTTCATAACTAAAATGCTGAAAGCATTTCGCCTGGCGCGCTGACATACACCTGACGCGACTCACAAAAAGCAGAGGCTCTCAGACTAGAAACACCACCTCAGCCCCAAATTACCCAGATATAAACAGAATAACCTTATAGACCACCCAGTCAGCAAACGGTTCACGGGCTGGCGTCGACCGCACGTAGCACGCGCACGGCTGTGAGCGTGCCACGTGCGGTCGACGCCAGCCCGAAAATCTTTCCTTAGTAGACTGACCAATCCATCCCCATCTTCTTCGTCCAATTTCATTCTCTGCTGTTATCTGCTCTGTTCTCTCCCAGAGTCTGACGTTGCTGATCTTCTCTGGCCAGTGGATTTTCAAGATTCTTCTCTAAGGCAACTGTTTA
>BTPG01000004.1:75599257-75631757 GCA_036245525.1 Semisulcospira habei | reverse complement strand
AAAACTAGGTGCGGAAAACACTTACCCCTTTGCGTGTCGGTAGCGGTTTTTGTCGCAACCACTGTGGAATGTTTTTCAACCTTGGGATTAACACGATGATGGTGATGATGATGATGATGATGATGATGATGATGATGACACAAAAACGCTATCGATATGAAAAGGGTTATAAAAAAAAAAAAGAAAGACTGAAATTCCTTTTGTCTATGTCTTGAAACTCAGCTAAAAAAATCACGTGAACCTAATGCACTGGTCATGAAGTATCCCCTTGATATACAGCTTACATTGAAGAAACTACCAAGTGAGTAGGAAAAAGCACTGTCAAGGGAGAGAAGTGTGCATGATAGACCAATGATCATAGATCTACTTTGGTCCAAGCACACACACACACACACACACACACACACACAAAGACAGGAAAGAGGGGGTGCGCTAAGTAAGTGACTGGAAGCAATGCATATGGAAGCCCCTCCCCCGAAGGGGGGCGTATCACATATCCCACTGTTCCAGCCCCTTGGTGCATGGAAATTTAAATCTAGGTCCCCCAAGTGGGGGTCCAGATATTGAGCCGGTGTGGACAGCTGTTTCGGTCTTGGCGACCTCTTCAGCACACCATCGGCAATACTGGAGGAAGAGAAGGAACTTCTGCTTACCTGCAAAGAAAACCACATTTTACTGTGGTTTCTGCAGGGGCTTCTTCTAAATTACAAGCACTGGCAGTCAACCCTTTCGGTCTAGTTTTTTACTACAATTTCGACTGCAACCCCTTCCCCCTTTTTAGTAGGTTCTCTCTTAGGGTGCATGGAAATTTAGCTCTAGGTGGAGGCATGGAATGTATGCCCCTGCAGAAACCACAGTAAAATGTGGTCTTCTTTGCAGGTAAGCAGAAGTTCCTTCTCTTCCTCCAGTAATGCCGATGGTGTGCTGAAGAGGTCGCCAAGACCGAAACAGCTGTCCACACCGGCTCAATATCTGGACCCCCACTTGGGGGACCTAGATTTAAATTTCCATGCACCAAGGGGCTGGAACACTGGGATATGTGATACGCTCCCCCTTGGGGGGGGGGGGGGTAAGGGGGCTTCCATATGCATTGCTTCCAGTCACTTATTTAGCGCACCCCCTCTTTCCCATCTTTTTTTTTTTTTTTTTTTTTTTTTTTTGTGTGTGTGTTCTTGGACCAAAGCTTACATTGAGCCGCAAGGTGGAGTTGGTGGGACCTCGCGAGATGAGAGACTTGGTGATGTCAGTGGGCGAGATTTTGGCGTAGCGGTACTTGGTGTCGCCGATTAGGAACGTGGAGTTGTCCTCCCTGGGTCGTCTGCTGTCCCACTGTGTAATACCGTCTCTACTTTGTAACACTGTAACAAGGAAAGTCAGTACAGGAATACAGGAGATACACACGAATACGCAAGTAAATGAACGAATCAAACACAACTAAAAAGAAAGTAAAAGTGTTCGCCCTATAATTGTCGGTAGCGCTTCTATGTTGTCGCGATGATTCCTGCAGGAATAATCGCGACAAAAAACCGCTACCGACAGCCAAAGGGTTAATGGAATAACAGTCAAGTACTCTGAGTAAAACGTACCCAGATAGTTTGATGAGGGCGCCAGTTCTTTGATGACAATGTTGGTGGATCCTGCTGGAATGGTCGCCACTTCATTTTCACCTGAAAAACAATTTGAAAGCGTGATCCCGATGTTGAAAACACACACACACACACACACACACACACACACACACACACACACACACACGTTCGAACACACGCACGCCCGCACTCACGCACGCACGCACGCTCGCACGGCGCACGCACACACACACACACACACACACACACACACACACACACACAGAAATTAGACGTCATTAATAATAATACTTTTTATAGAAATTGTACAGTGTTTCCGGCCTTACGAAACAGCAGGAAAGGTTACGAAAATATTCACCTCAGTGAACGGACATTAAAAGATGTATTCAATCGGTATTCTAAAAATATTACATTAACAGTAATTTAATGAAATTGTGGAACTTACTTACTTACGCCTGTCACCCCTACCCGGGTATAGGCCGTCGACGAGAGACCTCCAGCGACTCCTGTCCTGTGCTTCTCCTTCTATTTTACTCCAGGTGGTTCCCAGTCTCTTGATATCTGCTTGGAGGTCTCGACGCCAGGAGTTTCTCGGCCTACCTCTTTTCCTCTTTCCCTGGGGGTTCCATGACAATGCCTGCCTAGTGATACTGGAAGCTGGCTTTCTCAGACTGTGACCAATCCATCCCCATCTTCTTCGCCCAATTTCATTCTCTGCTGTTATCTGCTCTGTTCTCTCCCAGAGTCTGACGTTGCTGATCTTCTCTGGCCAGTGGATTTTCAAAATTCTTATAAGGCAACTGTTTATGAAGATCTTTGTGGATTACGAGAAAGCATTTGACAGCGTGGACCGAGAGACTCTGTGGAAACCCCTACGACACTACGGTGTACCCACAAAGCTCGTCCGCCTGATCAAGAGCAGCTACGATGGCATGACATGTCGCGTGATCCACGAAGGGCAGTTCACCAGGGAGCTCCAGGTCAGAACTGGTGTCAGGCAGGGGTGTCTGCTGTCTCCGTTCCTCTTCCTACTGGCCAGAGACTGGGTCATGAAGATGACCACAGAGCACAGATGAAGTGGAATACAGTGGACACTGTGGACACAGCTTGACGACCTCGATTTTGCAGACGACTTGGCATTACTGTCCCACACTCATCAACAAATGCAGGACAAGACCACGAGGCTTGCTGACATCTCGTCCCAAGTAGGCCTCACCATTCACAAACAGAAAACAAAGACAATGAGGCTGAACACAACCAGGGAAGAACCAGTCTTGCTTGCTGGCACCCCGTTGGAGGAGGTGGAGTCCTTCACCTATCTCGGGAGCATCATAGACAAAAAAAAGGCGGCACTGATGCAGACGTTAGAGCACGAATCGGTAAAGCCAGAGCAGCCTTTCTCCAGTTGAAAAAAGTGTGGAGTTCCAGAGAGCTGTCACAACACACCAAAGTCCGGATTTTCAACTCCAACGTAAAAGCAGTTCTCCTTTATGGAGCAGAGACTTGGAGATTGACAAAAACCACAGTCAACAGAGTACAGAAATTGTGGAAGACTGAGTATTAAAAGTAAAATACAAGAAATGGTCACCGACCTACTTTGAGATTCTGCTCCCTGAAGATCCCCGTTATGGGCTGACAACTCTCGTCCTTCCCGCCACACACACGACAATTGTCTTCCCCTACCCTGGACCCCAGCTTCCGATCGCATCCCACCTCCTGCAAACACACACACACACACACACACACACACACACACACACACACACACACACACACACACACACACACACACACATACACACACACACACACACACACACACACACACACACACACACACACACACACAAAGACATTAATCGAAAGATATATACATATTAATTGGAAACAAACTCAAAAATTCGGATTTTATTTCAAAGTTAAAATCCATGCAGATGAAAAAACATCTCTACAGCACCAAGATCTCTACAGCACCAATGGCTACATGAACAGCTGAGTTGTAACCCTTTCACTGCGGCGAAGAACACCACGGAATTAATTAAGAAAAACGGAACACCACCCAACTGCAAGAGGTATAAATCCTCATGAGCCCCCGCAACTGCGGGGGCTCATGAGAATTTATACCTCTTGTTAAAACCGCTTCGTATCCATGTTCCTTTGTTTGGTGGCAAGCCACTGACAGTGAATTTACACCGCTTTAAAAAGCGCAATTTGCGTCCTTTGGCATTAGTGGTAAAGTAGTGGTCCGTGGCGCAGTGGTAAAGGCGTCTTCCATCAATGCTAAAAGTGTGAGGTTCGATACCGTGTTCCGGCGTCGGACTTTCCTCCTCTCAGTTGTAAGTGACCGTCGGGGGTTATATGTCTGGGTAATCCGGCTCTTCCTCCCCCTCCTCCACTTTGGTACCTGTTTTAGGCCCTTTTATAAATTTCAAACATATAAGCCATCAATATTTCAGACAATGATATGCCGAGGGACTCTAAAACTGAATGTAATAGTCAATCATCCGCCCATTTGCAGTAAACTAACGACAACGGAATTACCTTGCAGTTACCAGCCACACAGACGCAGTGTGAGTCAAAAGAGTCACACTCTGTGCCGTCCGCCACCCTCTCCTGCAGAACCCGCGCTTCTCCCGTCTCACGGGCACGGCAGTGCAACACACACGGACTCGCCTCGTCTAGAACAAACAGCAGTCAAAATATGACTACAATTACACAAAAAATCCTTCACCGCCAACTTATCCATCCATCTATCCATCCATCCATCCATCCATCCATCCATCCATCCATCCATCCAAAAATGTGATTGACTGATTTATCCGTCCGTCGTGACAAAAATTAATTATTACAACTAATTACGTTTCACACGAGGAATTTTTGCACTCCAAAGGACGCAACCTGCAAATGTCACGCAAGACAAAACAGACACAAAGATGTCGATTATGTCCCTTTGACTACCCTTTTAAAACGTACACACTATAAAAATCGACACAGTACGGGCCCAGAATTTGTCCTAGTAAAACAACAGACAGCTTCATCTCACAGTTAGTGCCCAATTAATGTCTAGAGGACACAATCCAGGACGTGCATGCAATGCTTACCAAGTATGCAAAATACTCTCGGGCCGACGTCGGCCGCAGTGGGCCCGCGCACTGTCGTGCGCCGGCCCACTGAAGCCTTGTAAACCTGTACGGTGAATACGTTTTTAATCTACAGTCAGTTGTCGACGGAACAGAACAAGTATGTAGGCCTTTTGACATCGGACTGAACACTTTTCTGTACCACTTTAAGAACAAATATCATTTAGTGCCATTTGACCTAATAATATGGGCTATTTTAATTAACTCCTATTAGATGTTGATTTTGCTGTACATTCGTAAAAATTTGGGTGAAAAGACAAGAACAAGCCATCCTCAATACCCTAATAGAGCCCCGGCGGGAAACGGCCAGATTTCAGTATCCAGATCAAGCTAATTTCATGCATTCCATGCGGTGTTTTCATGTTTGAAAACTGACTTAAGCAGCTTACTCATTGACGTGAAAATGGATCTTTCTTATAGTTATACTGGTCTGAATATACCGTAAATGTAAAATAAGTCATTTCATGAACAAATTGCGAATTTTTACCATTGTACAGCAAAACTGACACATTGTCCAAATCAAGTTTAAAAAAAAAAAAGTAAACCATAATAGGTTGGTTAGTTTGGGTTTAACGTCCACAGCACCGAGGTGATCATGGACGGCCCTGACGGGCGGGTTATGGGGAACAGGGAAATCTATTGCCTATGGAGTAAGACCTGAACACTGATCAACTCAGGCGCACTCCAACTGTGCCACTTTGATTTACCAGGACCTTTCAACGGACATGCTATTGAACAAATCCCGTTTTCCCCCCTGGATTGTGAGTCCAGCTACCGGGGCCGGGACGGGATTCGAACCCACGACCCGGCGATTCCCTTCGCTCTCCTGCTCCGACGTTTAACCGCCTGAGCTATTTCGGACTCTAAACCATAATAGGTCGATGACTGGCACTGAATGGTATTTTCTTTAAAAGATTAGTATTGTGGTGTGTTGGTGTTTTTTCGAAGATATTTGCAAAAAAATCGTTGTGCGCTCCGATGTCAAACGACCTATCAATGAATTGGAAAACTGATGTGAGCCTTGATGGAGGAAGGTCAGTCAAAAGAAATACCCACCTTGATGCGGAACCCACGCCAGGTAGCGGTCCACCCCCTGCACCTGGTACGGCACATCGTTAAACCGCCGACACTGCACGGACCGGAAACTTTCCAATCCCTCCGGACACGGCTGGGAAATAGTGGAACAAAATGATAATGTACATTTCGGTCTTTTAAACACATTCTGCCCCAGACTCACCACAGCAAGGATATAGATCGACCATGATAGTTCAAGGGTGATGCCAGAATAGCTTGGCGCCTATGGGCGCCAAGCTATTCTGGCATCACCCTTGAACTATCATGGTCCATCTATGAACTGCAGTGCACTGCAGTCTTCAGAGGACAAGGGCAACATGTGGGGATTTCGGTGTTGGGGTACAATGAGTTAAAACACATTCTGCCCCAGGACCGCCGAAATCCCCAAATTTTCAGGTTGCCCATCTGAAGAACTGTAGTACAATTCTGGCGACAGATCCAGCATAATAGTTCAAGGGTGGTGCCAGAATAGCTTGGCGCCTATGGGCGCCAAGCTATTCTGACACCACCCTTGAACTATCATGGTCGATCCATGTCTTGCTGTGGTGTGTCGGGGCTGAATGAGTTAAAGTACAGCTTACCTTATCCACGTCAATACCCAGATTGAACTGATATATTTCCATCTTTGAATTATAGTAACTGGGGGGTTGAGAATGGGCGCGGTCGAGTGGGTGGTGGGGGGGCGGGCGGTGGTCGAGGGGTAGAGAAGTAAGCATTTCCCTCATGATTTGACAGTAAAAGTGTTAAAGATAAGGCTGAATGTTGAAGAGGAAACTGAATAGGATTTTACAGCTTAGTAAATACGAAGCTAACACAAGAATAAATACGAAATTTATATTTCTGCGATTTTGAACATGAAAGTAGACTCATTACCTGTGTGTTACAGGATTCGTAAATAATATCCTCTCCTTGGCAACCCCTGCTCACGCCCGGGCTGAGAAACAAAAAGTGCCACAGGATCACAATTACACTTTCAGTTCTGGCGCTGAAAATGCTCGATTAATTCATTTAAGGCTCTCCTCATCAAAGAATGAGTTAACCCTTTGCGTGTCGGTAGCGGTTTTGTCGCGATGATTCCTACAGGAATCATCGCGACTAAAACCGCTACCGACACGCAAAGGGTTAAGCATCGACGGAGACACATGTTATGTGTATGCCGGCCTGTGTGTTGGTTTGTGAGTTTGGACCGTGCAGCTCTGGGCACTAAGGTCCAAGATCTCATACCAATACACATGTACGCCGCCCGACAAGTTACTGACAGTGGCACATAAATATAGAACAAGAAACCAGTCAACAAACATCAAATCAATTGCACAGTTAACGCTTAGCTGTTGGTAACGTTTTTGTTTTGTTTTTGTCGCGAAAATTCCTACAGGCATCATCGCGACAAAAAGCACTACCGACAGGCAAAGGGCTAATAAACTGACGATCATACAATATATTCATAAATCCTAACGTATTATATTCATAAATCATAAGGTACAATCACGAGCAAAAGAAATGCGACATTTATTTTTTGACTCATTGGAAAATCTAAAGCGTTTCCGATGATTCCAAAAATGTCGCATTTCTTTCGCTCGTCAGTATATTTTAAATTTTTTATCACAATGATGCACACAGTGCACTAAATATGACATAGAAAACACACAGACACGCACACATTGATTCACACATGCACTCGCGCACACGCACTCATTGACGCACGCACGCACACGCTTACACACGCACACACGCACGCACGCACACACACACACACACACACACACACACACACACACACACACTCAAGCACACATGATATTAATCTGCTTGGTCGGAGCATGCAGCATGCAAATCAGTTATAGAAATGGAAGAAGAAAAAGATGGGATTAACATTGTCATGCAAAAACAGTGGAGAGTGGAGGAGGACGTTAAGTTATGCACAAGGTGTCAAGACTGAGAATCCTCTTTTTAGATGACATCCAACAAATTATGATGTTCTCAACCCTTTCACTGCCGAGAAAATTTACACACGACCCTAAATGCAAGAGACATAGATCCTCATGACCCTTCGCAGTTGCGAGGGCTCATGAGGATCTATGGCTTATGTGATACCGGGGTGTATCCACGTTCTTTGGACGGCTGGGGTTCTTTGTCGTTGAATCAACAATCTGCGACTCCTGGCAGTGAATGGGTTAACACTTTGTTAACTACTGGCCCCTTTGACCCCCCACCCCCGCTCCCCCCCCCCACCCCCACCCCCCACCCCCCCCCAAAAAAAAAAAAAAAAAAAAAAAAAATTATGCAAGTCTGCCGCTTCAGCTGCAATTCAAGACATGATTAGATAAATTTCACTGCAAATTAGTCTAGTCCACTACGAAAAATCACCGTGCAAAAACCTCCAAGTGCTAACTACATGACCTACAAACAAGAGCGGGCACTAGAAATGTTCTAACTGCTAAGGAAAGGAACAAAATAATGAAAGGAGGAGGGGCGGTGACGCGTATATCTTATGTTACTTT
This sequence comes from Semisulcospira habei, assembly GCA_036245525.1. Lineage (NCBI taxonomy): Eukaryota > Metazoa > Mollusca > Gastropoda > Semisulcospiridae > Semisulcospira > Semisulcospira habei. The sequence goes on along the minus strand of BTPG01000004.1, from coordinate 75,623,453 downwards.
GCATGCAGGACTTGAATGATGAGCGGACATTAATTGTCCAGTTTGAGGAACTACAAAGGGTTGAAAGGTCAGAGATTCACAAGAGAAGTGCCATGTTTAGGTATAACAAAAATTCAACCTTTGATTATTTGAAACACATTATTAAGTCATTCGAGGCCAGCCGCATCCGGATGCGGCTGGCCTCGAATGAGTTAATGATTTAAAACAAACTGCTCATTTCTAACGTGGGCTCCAAACCATTTCACCCCACGACCACAGTTCCTCAATTTTGGAGAAGTCATCTAACTTCTACGTAATAGTTGCAGGAGATGGATCGACCATGATAATTTAAGAGTAGTGCCAGATTAGCTTTACGCCTGAATTTTCATGGTCGACTGATCCCGCTGCTGTAGAGCGTCGGGGCTAAATGGGTTCATTTCTTAGCAGACACTCTGCCATGTGGAGGCAAAAGGCAGTAAGTCCATTTTTGTGAAAAGCGAGTTTTTCTTGCCTTTCAATGAAAATCTCGCTTTTCACAAAAATGGACTTATGTTTTTGGCCTTAACAGGGTAGTACTACTAACTCGGACGCAAGCAGCAGTGAAAACTGCATGTGACGTCAAATATGCAGACAGCACTGAAAACTGCACGCGACGTCAAACATGCGGGCACCACTGAAAACTGCACGCGACGTCAAACATGCAGGCCGCATTGAAAACTGCACGCGATGTCAAACATGCAGGCAGCAGTGACAACTGCAAGTGACGTCAAACATGCAGGCAGCAGTGAAAGCTGCACGTGACGTCAAATAAGCAGGGTGCATTGAAAACTGCACGTGACGTCAAAATGTTAGGTAGCACCAACGCATGTGTCCGAGTCAGTGATGAGGTTTCGTTTCAAACGAACGACTCACAAGAACGAGCGAGAGGGAATTCACGGCGGATAACCAGCTTGTGCCATGAACATAGACAACACTCCAGACATTCCTAATAGTTACAAAGTAAAGTAGATAATAGCACTGTCAAGGGAGAGAAGTGTGCATGATCGACCAGTGATCATAGATCACTGGTCGATCATGCACACTTCTCTCCCCTGACAGTGCTATTATCTACTTTACTGTAACCTTCCTAAAATATTAGCACTGGCAGTCTCCCCTTTTCTTTTCATTCCTAATAGTTATATCTCCTCACGAGGATCTCTGCCTCTTCGAAGATGTTCGGAGTGTTGTTTATGCTTATAATGCAAGCTGGTTATCCGCCGTGTGATTTCGCACTCGTTCGTTGTTGGGAGTAGTTCATTTAAAACGTAACCTCCCTATCAGCAAGCACGAGCCAACGTGAGAGTAATTCACAAACACAACAGGTCTAACGCAAAACTCTGTTTAACTATTTCGTTTGCTGCAGAGACCTGTTTAATAGTTGTTCTTTTGAAAATGAGGAGGAATGGTGTACTAGTGAAACACAGCCCGACAGAATCTAAATTGAAGTTTCATGCACGCCACAACCGTTAGCCGAAATCCCGGTGCAATGCTCGCAACAAAAAAAAAAAAAAAAACGTGACAAGTGAACTAGCTTGACTGATCAACCAACACCTTGTCGTAAGTGTATTCACTGTTTTTCAGTTTCATGACTTTTTGCAATACGTGTTACGAATTAACTCACTCAGGACGTGCCGCGCGCGAATACGACACAAAGAGGCGTATTCGCAAGCAACAATCCTAGAAAGTGTTAGCTCACTCATGGCGCACCGCATCAATAGCTACGAAAGTGTCGTATAGCGTTGCCGGCGGAAACGCTATACGACACTTCCGCAGCTAATGATGCGGGGCTCCTTGAAAGAGATTTAAAAACAGGTTATTAAAACCGGTCCCAAAATCTTCATAATTCAAAATTATAAAATGATTTCTCTTGTACAGCTCCGATAAATGCACCATGTCAAATTTCAATTCATATATGTGATGAAAATATGACTTGGCGTTTCTAAATGGAATGCATAATAATTATTGTCTCAATGTGAGGGTTTTAAGGAGAAACTAAATGTCGTACGATGCAAACCCTGCAAATGTTTACCTCCTGTTGGTTCCAGAATATGAAAGAAAAAAATAAAACAACAAATGTTTTCAAACAGAAAAAGAAACACAAAGCCAAACCAACAAGGACATGTTAAAAAGCATTCATCAAAATCTTCAAATCAGGCATCAGCGGTAACCTTATCAGGTTGTCACACAAGATTTTTACTTCCATTTTAATATGTCTAAAGGAACACCTCACTGAAGTGGCCACGTTTACTTCCTTATTGACCTGTGGCTGTGGCCGCCTCATACTTGTTGTCGACCAATAGTGAATCAGTCATCAGTCAGAACAGATTTAATCTGCCTTTCAACTTAGTCAAGCAGCCTCCGCATCAACAGCTGCGAAAGTGTGGTATGGCATTGCTGGCGGCAACTTTATACGACACTTCCGTAGCTATTGATGCGGGGTTCGAATGAGGCAACAGGAACACAAGCTGTGTATTGCACAATTCTTGTATTATATATATATATATATATATATATATATATATATATATATATATATATATATATATATATATATATATATATATATATATATATATATATATATATATATATATATATATATATATATATATATATATATTAAAGATCAGCTGGAAAGCGGAAAACACACTTACATAAATTACTGCTTTAATCAAGCAAAATGTTTGCAAAAAAAGCATTTTTATAATTAAAGCTTTCATAATATAAAAAGTCGCTGCAAAAATGCAAACCAAAACTAAAAATGTATATAAGGGACACAACTCTCGCGACAGAAATCTGGAAACTGACTACTCACGTGCCGTGGTGACATTTACGCGTGCGATGACTAACCCCTCCCCCGCACGTGCGTGAGCATTGTGACGGTTCACCCCAGTCGCCCCACGTGGCGAAATCTTGGCCCTGTCATGGACACATATACAGCCACGCACTTTAAAAACGCAACAAAAACAATCTTAAGATCAAAGGATAAGAACCTAGCCGTTCAATTAACACGGATATATAATAAGACCAGTAAGAGGCATAGAACTTCAAGAGCCCCCCACCCCACACCCCTCCCCCTGACTGCGGGGGCTCATGAGGTTCTATGTCTCTTGCATTTGGATGTGTGGTTCTGGCTGCCAACTCAAAGGGTTAAACATTGATAACTATCAACTTTTTGAAAATATGTATTCGGCGACAGATATAACTGATCAATGCTGTCACGTTATTTTAAGTGCGTAACTGCACACATAGTATGGCGTGTAGGCTAATTAAGCTCACTCATGCAAATGGCCCCAGCGGATGCGGGTATTTTTGAGAATGTATGCGTCTTAGTGGCAGTGATCAGCCATCACGCGATTTATTGTGATGAGCAACAGATTTTTACAAATAATAATCCAAACATTCGAAATACAAATAAGAGAAGCTGGAAACAAGATCATGATGATCATCGTCGTCGTCGTCCGTGTCGTTATCATCATCATCATCATCATCATCATCATCATCATCACCATCCCACATCTACAAATTACCAATTTACGTACCTGAGTATTATGCAGCAAAAGGATGACGTAAGCAAGGAAAACGGGATGTACGAGTGACGATAGATTCATGATGACGAAAGAGGATGACGTCGCGAGTGCTGACTATGGCTACGAAACTAATAATCTGACGTCACGTCCGCCGGTTCTGCATTGGTCCGCTCGTCTGCTAATCCCTCAGCGGCTAGTTTTTGTTTCTGAAAAAAAAAAAAGTAAGAATTAAACAGAAGACAACAACATTGATGATACATAGTCCTACATACTGAGCTCGTGAGATTCAGTGCCTGTTGTTTGTAGACATCGGGCTCATGTTAAAGCCTTTGTGCATGCAACCACCGGTAGTATTTACAGTACAATTACGCCCACTGTTTACAGTAGCGGTGGCTGCATGCACACAGGGGTTTAATGTCAAATAGAAAGAAAAAAATCTCCTCGTTTCGAGGTATATACCGCATACACGGCGCGACTCATGGTAAAGTGGAAATGAGTTTGAAGCTCGCATACTGAGGCTAAAAGCTTCAAATTTGTACACTGCCATATGCAAGCTACATTACAGTACTTACAGATAAGGATATAGACCAATGGCTTTAGTTCAAAGGTGGTGCCAGAATAGCTTGGCGCCTCTAGGTGCCAAGCTATTCTGGCACTACCCTTGAACTATTTTAGTCAAACTTATTTCACACACTCACTCTGGTGTATTCCGAATGATAAAGGGTTAACCATTTGCCTGTCCGTAGCTTGTTTGGTCGAGGTGATTCCTGAAGGAATGACCTCGACCAAACACGCTACCGACCGCAAAGGGGTTAATAAATGGTTATTGAAGACCAGACAATTTATCTGTGCCGGGGTTACCCGTATGAGTGAGCTTAGTCCTGCGCCAGCCACTAAGCAAGGTGCTCCGCTATAGCGGAGCACCTTGCTTAGTAGCTGACGCAGGACTAAGCTCACTAGCTGGCGCAGGACTAAGCTCACTCATGCAGCTGGACCCCGGTCTGTGGTTTTCAACCTTATGGATCTTGAGCCGTAAGGCTCGGAATCACAGACCAACGGCACACAAATAATGTCATTAGTCCTGTCCTTAGCATTTCAGATGATGACATTTCACTGTGCGGCATTGTGCAATCTCCGCTGTGGCTATCGCCTACGAGATAGTGGCGCCATATTTCTAAGATGCTGTTGCACAAGTGACGCCCTCCCCCCCCCTCCCCTCCGCCTCTCCCCCTCCCCTCCGCCTCTCCCCCCTCCCCTCCGCCTCTCCCCCCCCCACCCCCCAGACAGCTAAAATCAGCGTGGGCCATAGATCAAACTTGTGATGAACTCTAGCACCTGAGAGAGCTCAAGACGATCTATGCCTAATCCAGTTGGGTGATCATGACTTTTTTTCTTCAGTCAGGGGATTAAAAAAAAAAGTAACGCTATAAGACACTTTCGCAGCTACTGATGCGGGATGCCTTATATGAGCGAACCATTGTTTGTCGCGGTATCACGTCCTTCGAGATTGCTGAATCTACTCAGCTGCTGCTGTACGACCTGGCAAGATCTCAGTCCCCCAAGCTGTTGCGCTTGCGTGCGACTTTCTTCTTTCAAGACCGATCTTGACTTGGATAAGCAGACTGACCTTCACCTAGATACTAAAGCTAATTAATGTTAATGTGTCTATAGTATAAAAGGGGTCCCGTTCTTCATTATCCATTGTCCCTCTCTGCGCTAGGAACTCCCATCCAAGCTGCTTCCCGTTTGTAGCATGTCATCTCAGTTTGGCGGCTTTTATATGTGCTGGTCTGTGATTCTTGACCTTACGTCCTTAGGTCGTAAGGTCGAGAATCGCAGACCAGCACACAATTAGCAAAGTTTTAACATTTTAGTTCCTGTGGCAACGACAGGATCTGGATCGACTTCGACTTCGATAGTTTAAATGTAGCAGTGTCTATAGTTGAAAAGGCACTCGAGTTGAGCTTGCACGGTCAGTTAAACTAATGACCTATCAGTGGAGCTACGACAGGTGATTGGACAATGAAAGTCAAGTGACATGGCAGGAGACGGACAGCAGTGTCTTCAAGACAGCTATCGAGAAATGAACCGAGAGATTTTATCAAAAGATGACTTCATAGGGTCAGGACAATTGAAGTTCGTAACTGGCCTGCTTTATCCAGTGTGCAAAAGGTACTAAGGCCGACAATCGGTCTTAGCTGACCCGCGCCGCACGGCCGTGCGTGGTTCAGTTCGAACTGAATCGGCCCGGGAACCTTTTGCTCACAGTATTGTATTTCAGTATTGTCACGTCATTTGAAATTCATAACTGACCTTCTTTAACTCGGTGAGATACAGGTCATCGGGTCGACGTTCGCCTTGCCGGGTTGGCCAGCGCACGACTGTGCGCTGGCCAACTGAAACGTGCATAGACCCGATGATTAGCCCACCAGGACTTCACAAGGCCATAAAACCTGTTTACAGTGTGTTCGCTCAGCTGACCGAGCGGGAATAATTTAATTTGTGGACGCTCCTTCTAATTTCAGGTCTGAGGAAGAATAACAGACGGCCTTTACTAGGCTCTCATATGATCGTCAACAACCCCATTTCAGCTTTTCCAAAAGCTCTTCGTTAGTAAAGTGAAATACTAAATACTATCATTGTGATAATGACGTTTCCTCCTTTCTAAATGCTCTGATGAATCATTTTCGTAAGTAAATCTCTCTCTCTCTCTCTCTCTCTCTCTCTCTCTCTCTCTCTCTCTCTCTCTCTCTCTCTCTCTCTCTCTCTCTCTCTCTCTCTCTCCTTGCCCTCACTCTCTCGTATCTCAGTCTCTCGTATCTCCTTCTCTCCCTCTCTCTCTCTCTAACCCTTCCTTCCTCCCTCCCTTCCTCTCTTTCTCTCACTCTCTGTCTGTCTCTGTGACAGCTAGAGTGGACATCACAGAGAGTCTGCCGAGGCATAAATTGCGCCGTCAAAACCCTTTGAGTGTCCCACTAGTCATCCTAACTACTTTAAGCCTGTCCATTTAATGACCAAATCTTGTCCGTGTCCCGTTGTCGCGTGTATCTTGTCCGGTTCTCTGCATTCTTCTGTTGTTCTCGGTTTTAACAACAGAGTCCGTAGTCACGTCATTAACTGTCGAGAAAAACATGAACACGACTCAACTGCAAGAGACATAGAAACTCATGAGCTCCCGCATTTGCGGGGGCTCATGAGGATCTATGCCTCTTGCTGAAACCACATTGTATCCATGTTCCATGAACATCTGGGGCAGGTTGTCTTTGATTTAACAAAGCTTTTACTGTGACAAACACAGTCTGCGAACACTGGCAGTGACGAGTTGCTGACGTCTTAGAATAGTTGGCTAAACACGATGTACAAGGTGCGCAGGGTGTATTCGTGGAGTTGCTGATCAACCTGGCTCCCTATAGTCTTCGTCGTATGTACTAAAGTAATATGTGATAATAATAGTGCAGTAATAACAATAAAACAATATATAAGTATAATAATAATAATATGTAATAATAATATGGTGTTAAATTTCTCGAGCCAAGGACCCAAGGTTCCAAGTGTGATGCGGCGGCCTCTAAGGAATGTTCACAGGTTGTGGGAGATAGATGGGCCACGACAGTTCAAGGGTAACACCATAATAGCTTGGCGCCTCGAAGGTCCCAGGTTAATCTGGTGCTATCCTTGAACTATCACCTCCCACTGACGTTTGTCAGATGACAACGACTTAAAACCAACAATGAACTGGTTAGCTTGATGTCTCTTTAGCTGCTACGCAGATCAGTACCATTAAGCTATCACGGCCGAGCCACGTCCCACAAGTGTTGACGGGAGGCAGATTCCACCATGTTTAGCAATAGCTACATGGGCCGTATCTGTAAGATTTTTTTTTTCTGGCCTGTCGCTTGCCATTCGGAAAATGGCCAATTTGCCAAACACATCCAATACCCCCACCCCCACCCCCCATCGAACTCAGTCCCCGCATCTGTACACCGCTTAGATCCTCGTCAGCAGCTGTGAGGGGCCATGAGGATTCATGCCTCTTTCTAGCTCGTATTTACATCTGTACCTCTCATGTGTAGGAGACACAGTGTTTTTCTATCTATCCTTGTACGGCTGCCCTTGTTTTATCGACTCCGATGTATACAGAGAACTCTCAGTGACATCTCCTCCTAAGAAGCACTGATTGAACAGTAACCAGCAAGAGGTATGGATACTCATGAGCCCCGCAACTGCGGGGGCCCATGAGGATCTATGCCACTTGCAGAAGGTCTGTTCTTGTTACTGACGCTGACGATCCACACGCCAATTTTGTCCGCTCGTTAGTAGGGAGGGGGAGTACCATGCTGCCTGACAGAGGGATGTGATGTGACTTTGTCCGCCTGCACAATGGCAGTGCTTTGTCCCCACTGGATGATGACGGTGCTAAACAATGGGTGGGCGGAGAGAGAGCGAGAGAATCAATGAATCAATGAATCTTTATTTTGCAACGAGAGAGAGAATCAATGAATCAATGAAACTTTATTTTACAACGGTTTAGGCATTGACATCGTCATCGACACAGCCATTTTACAAACCTGCCGTTGCAGAGAGAGAGAGAGAGAGAGAGAGAGAGAGAGAGAGAGGTCAATTTTGGACATAATCGCAATAAACAAAAACAAAAGAAATGACTGCCAGTATAATAATTTAGAAAAAAACCAACAAAACCAACAAACAAACAAAAAAAATACCAACGGTAAAGTAGAGAAAAGCACTGTACAGTTCTCTCCCCTGACAGTGCTTTTCCCTTACTTTACTTGGCGGACTTTTTCCTGAATATTTGTGCTCGAAGATGGCGGGGGAGGGGCTGGAGGGTGGTGGGGGAGAGGGTGGGGTGGGGGAGGGGGGGGCTGGGAGTGTGGGGCTGACTTCCGCGGGGGGGGGGGGGGGGGGGCGGGGGGGATAGGTTAACCCCTTCGCTGTCCGAGAAAACATGAACTTGATCCGACTGCAAGAGACATTTTCTCTTGAGCCCCAGCAGTTGCGGGGGCTGATGAGAATCTGTATGCCTCTTGCCGCTGAAACCACTTTGTATCCGTACTGAGTTTCCTATGCCGGACAGCCGTGGATGTTTGACGTTAATTAAGTCCCTGATTTTTTAAGCACACTTTGCATTAGCAAATACATGCCAGGCCTCGTATATCCGACCACATCTCATTCCCAACCTTCTAATGGTAATGTACGTCTCCTCCTACGCAAGGTTACGGTAACCTTACAAACGAAAGCTAAACCCAATCATTTACCTCCGTCCTTCAAGAGGTAAAAAGACCTAGGAGAGACTCCCTCCCAGTGCGCCAAAGGCCATCGGGCCGACGCCGACCGCCGTTGGCCCGCGCGGCACATCCGTGCGCGGGCCAACGGCGGTCGGCGTCGGCCCGATGGCCTTTGGCGCATTTGGCCTTCGAACAAGGGAATATAAATCCTTGCAAGTGAGGCACCCATGAGGATCTAAGTCTGCGCACATGGAAGACATTTGCTGAGTACATCTGTTTAATGCCTTTCCTGCTGCTAAATGTGTCGGTGCCAGAACCGAGTGCAGGAAAATGTTTTGCGGCCGGAAATTCTTTCTGCAGACTGCACTGCACCCCCGTCAAGGCAAAAGGCAGTAAGTATTATTGTTCAACATGGAGATTTTCGTTGTATTACAATGAAAATCTCGCTTTTCACAAAAACGGACTTGCTGTCTTTTGCCATCACAGTGCTGTAAAGGTCGGGTCAGTTGCAAGGGGAGGGGGTGTGGATTTTTAACCCCTCCCCTGCTTATAACAGTCTGTGAAACCATTGGAGGTTAACTCATTTAACCTCGAAGCCCCCATTTCCCAGCTTTTAGAGGGATCCCCCAATGACTGTGTGCCAGTTGCAGGTGAGGGATCGACCATGATAATTCAAGGGCAGCGCCAGACTATCTTAGCGCCACGATGCGCCAAGCTAATCTGGCACTACCCTTGAATTAACATAGTCGATCCATCTCCCAACTGCAGGGCTGGCGTCGGGGCTACATGGGTTATGGTCCGTCTGCCTGCAGAACCCCGTTAGACTGAAAACTCGAAGGCGCTGGTGAGATGCATAGATCCTCATGAGCACTCTTTGATTGCGGGGCCTCATCAGTGAGGATCTGCGCCGCTTTTCATTGGATGGTGTATATCTGCTGCGTCTTGGCACTGAAGGGGTTAAATGTGGTTCGGCTTCTCTCTGATTCGAGGATGGTTAACCATTTGGCTATCGATATCGGTTTTTGTCAGAGAGACCAAAAAACCGCGCAAATCCGACAGCCGAAGGGTTACGGCCTTACTGGAGACGCGCTGCATCCGAATACACGGTTTAACCCTTAATCGCCATTGGACGCAGACTGTGTTTCTGAACTCGTTATTAACCCATTCAGCCCTGACGCACTACAGCAGGGGATGGGTCGACCATGATAATTCAAGGGTAGCGCCAGATCAGCTTGGCGCCTGTCGGCGCCAAGCTAATCTGGCACTACCCTTGAATTATCATGGTCGATCCATCTCCTGCAACTGGTGCATAGTCATTAGATGACGCGGCCTCCAAAATTTGGGAAATACGGCCGTCGGGCTGAATGAGTTAATTATACGCCAGAGACCCCAAGCCGCCTCATGAACATGGATTCAGTCAAAATATAGAGTTTCAGCAAGAGGTATAGCCGGATCCTCATGAGTCCCCCGCAACTGCGGGAGGCTTATGAGGATAGATACCTCATGTAGTTGAGCGGTGCTAACATTTCCTCGGCAGTCAAGGGGTTAAAGCCGCTTATCCGGATGCATCACGTATCGAAAGTGTTAAGTCAGTTTCGTGACAGATTCGCAGCACAAATCATCCAAGACTAATAATAATAATAATTTTATCTATCTATCTATCTATATCCCGTAGTCTTGCCGTCCGTTGGGGCACCACTGATGACTTAACAACTAGCTCCCTCCATTCCTCTCTGTTCTCTGCCATTCTCAGCGTATCGCCCAGCTTCAGTCCTGTCCACTCTGAGATATTGTCCTCCCATCTTTTCCTCTGTCTTCCTCTCCTTCGTCCTCCTTGCACAGTGCCTTGCAGGATTGTTTTGGCAAGCCCTGCTGAACGCGTGACATGCCCATACCACTTCAGTTTGCGTTTTCTCACAATGGCTAATAAGTCTTCATAGGGCCCGATGGCTTGCCTGATTCTGCTTCCCACTTCCTCGTTTGTGATGTGATCTCTGTATGAGATGCCAAGCAGCCTTCGAAAACATCTCATTTCAGTGGCTTGTATCCTCCTTTCTAGGTCTGCTGTGAGGGTTCATGACTCGCAGGCATACAAGAACACTGAGATGACTAAGGAGCGCATCAGTCTGATCTTGAAGCAGAGTGTGATGTTTCTGTCCTTCCATAATTATGGTCTTCAATTTTGTCAGTGCTGTTGTTGTCTGCGCAATCCTGGACAGTATTTCTGGTTTTGACCCCTCATCTGTCACAGTGGCTCCTAAGTATTTGAATTTCTTAACTGTTTCCAGATTTTGGCCTCCAACCATGATTTCAGTGCCAATGCCACTGGCGTTATTGGTCATCAGTTTGGTCTTCTCTGCACTGATTTCCATCCCATATGCAATGGCTGTACTATCCAGCTTTTCCACCAGCTGAGCTAGCTCCTTCTCTGTTCCTGCAAGGCCATCAATGTCGTCCGCAAAGCGCAAGTTCGTGATTGTTCTGCCTCCAATACTGACAGTTCCTTCATGATCTTTCAGAGCGTCCGTCATGATTCTTTCCAGGAAGATGTTGAAAAGAGTAGGTGAGAGCAAGCAGCCTTGTCTGACTCCAACTGTAGTCCTAAACCAGTTTCCTATTTTGCCGTTGAAGCAGACTGCGCTAGTGGCCTTGTTGTAAAGGTTTGCTATGACTTTGATCAGGTTGGCATTCATGTTGTATAGCTTCATGGTGGACCAAAGGGCTGCATGCCACACCCTGTCAAACGCTTTCTTAAAATCCACAAAGACATGATAGAGGTCCTGCTGGTGCTGGAGGTATCTCTCACATAGAACTCTCAGGTTGAAGATCTGCTCAATTGTGCTGCGCCCTGGTCTGAAGCCTGCCTGTTCTTCAGCTATGATTTCCTCTGCCTGTGGCTTGAGCCTGTTCAGTAGGATCTTTAACATGACTTTGCTTGGGTGGGATATAAGACTGATTGTGCGATAGTTCTGGCATTGATGTAAGTTGCCTTTTTTGGGGAGAGTTATTATAAGTGATTGGGTCCATGGTGTGGGCCAATCCCCTGACTGCCAGATCTTATTGCAGATTGTTAGTAAGGCGCTTATCGTGTCTTTTCCCCCTTCTTGGACTAGCTCTGCAGGGATGTTGTCTGCTCCTGCTGCCTTCCCTTTTTTCAGCGACTTCACTGCAGCCTCTACTTCTTCTCGGAGGATGGGATAGTTGCCATTGTTGGTCACGGGTGGGTTGACAAGTATGCCTGGGTCCCCTGTAGCTCGGTGGTTGTACAAATCTGAGCAGTACTCTGTCCATCTCTTCAGTATGTCTTGGTCTTCCGTAAGACAGTTCCCTTCACTATCTTGAATGATCGAGGAGCGTCCTTGTTTTACACTGGTCAGGTCTTTCACCAGCTGGTATGCTTTTTTATTATTATTTTTGTTCAGATTTTCTTCTACGTGTTTACACTGATCTTCAATCCACTTATTCTTTGCCTTTTTTCATGCTTTTCTGGATAGCCTGGTTAATTTCCCTGTATTGTTTAGCTCCTTCTACCTTCTGATTTCTTTTTCTTTAATTCTCGACGCTTGTCACATAGAACAAAGATGTCAGCTGTAACCCAAGGTTTCTTTGCCTGTCGGTGTTTGCCAAGGATCTCACTGGCTGTTTGGGTTACAACAGTGTTAAATGTGTCAATCAGTGTGTCCACGTCCGTGTCTTCTGGACCTAGAAGTAGCAGTGGTGCGAATTTTCCTCCTATCTTTGCCTGAAAGGCTTCCGCTACCTCTGGGTCTTTCAGCTTCTCGAGGTCAAACTTGATTCTGGTGCATAATAATAATAATTACGGTATTTATAATGCGCTTATCTTATAATAATTATAACTCTAAGCGCGCACTCACAACTCGCACACGCATGCGCACGCTTTAGACAATGAGTCGCGTAACACAAATAGTGAAAATACATTACGACGGTCAGCTTGGGGTGGGGAGTGTGGTGATATAGTGCTAGAACTGTTGAAAGAAATGAGTTTTGAGGGCGGACTGGAAGGAGGATAGAGAGTGTTTCTGACGGAGAGAGAGTGGGAGAGTGTTCCAGGTGGATGGACCGTATACTGAGAAGGAGCGGGGGCCGAAAGTGCTGAGTTTGGTGCGGGGGATGAGGAGGCGGAGAGGGTCGGAGGCGGAGTGGAGGGAGCGGGAAGGAGTGTACGGGTGAAGTAAGTTGGAGAGATAGGTAGGAGCGTAGTTGTTTAGGGATTTGTAGAAGAGAGACAGAATCTTGTATTGGATGCGTTGGGGGATGGGGAGCCAGTGAAGGAGCTTGAGTAGGGGTGTGATGTGGTGGGATTTTTTTCTTTCTGAGGACGAGGCGGGCAGCATTGTTCTGGACGCGCTGGAGAGTGAGAGTGGTGGAGTGAGGAAGGCCGGAAAGGAGAGAGTTGCAGTAGTCGATGCGAGATAAGATGAGAGAGACAGAGAGTTTGGTGGCAGCTTCGGTAGTGAGGTATTTTCTGATCTGACTGATGCGGCGGAGGTGGAAATAACATGCCTGGGCCTGGCGGAGACGAAGCTGGTCATGGAAAGAGAGGAATCGAGGATAACGCCAAGGTTCTTGACCGAGTCAGAGAGGGAGATGGGGGTGCTGTCGAGTTGAATGTGGAGAGAGGGAGGGAGCTGGGAAAGTTTCTGACTAGTGCCTACCAGCATGGCTTCCGTTTTGTCGTCGTTCAGTTTGAGCTTGTTTGCTGTCATCCAGTTTTTCACGTCTTCATAGCAGTCAGCCGTGCGAGTCAGTAGTGTCTGAGTGTTGTCGAGTTTGTCTTTGTCTAGTAATTGTGAGTCGTCAGCGTAGAGGTGGTGGTGTATGTGGTGAGACTGGATGATGTTGGACAGGGGAGAGGTGTAGAGTGTGAAAAGGACCGGGCCCAGGACGGACCCCTGTGGAACGCCACAGGAGAGCCTGACTGGGTTGGAGGAGACGCCGTCGATGGTGACGGACTGCTGTCTGTCGGAGAGGTAGGAGAGAAACCAGGAGTGAGCAGAGTCAGTGATGCCAAAGGAGTGGTGAAGGCGGTGGAGGAGGATAGAGTGGTCTATGGTGTCGAAGGCGGCAGAGAGATCGAGTAGCGTAAGAAGGGAGATGTTGCCCGAATCAGTGGAGAGAAGCAGGTCGTTTAGGATATGTAGAAGGGCTGTTTCAGTGCTGTGATGTTTGCGATAGGCAGACTGGAAGGGACTGAGGAGGTTGTTGTCGGCGAGGTGGAGGTTGAGTTTGTTGAGGACAACCTTCTCAAGAAGCTTGGACAGGAAAGAGAGATTGGAGACTGGGCGGTAGTTCTTGAGTTCGTTTGGGTCGAGGTTGTGTTTTTTGAGGAGAGGACGGACGATGGCGGACTTGAAGATATCGGGGACGGAGCCATTCTCTAGAGATGTGTTGATGATGTCGGTAATGAAGGGCAAAAGTTTTGGGAGGCCGTCCGGGTAGAGAGAAGCTGGGAGGGGGTCTAGTTCGCAGGTTTTGAAAGGCATGGATTTTATGGTCTTGGGGACTTCATCCTGAGAGACGGGGCGGAAGGACGAGAGGGGAGTGCCGGAAAAGGGGGGGGGGGGGGTCAGGAAGGCAAGGCGAAGGACTGAATTTTGTGTGTGCTGTAGCAAGGTAAATGAAAGAAAGCTTCACGCCTGAAAACTGAACACAGGGGATGACTGAAGAATCGTGATAGCCTGCTGCCGTACTGCCTGATCAGCACTACCCGTGAGCCATCATGGATCATCTAGCCTCCGGCAGTAGCACCGAAAATCATAAAAGTTCAAAGTTCGTAATCCGCTGCCTGAACGGAATTTTTTAATTTTAGCCTATGGTAGAAATTTTTAATGGTCTTTTTTTTTTCTTTTTTGGGGGGGTGGGTGAGGGTGGGGGTGGGGGTGGGGGTGGGGGGTGGGGTTGGGGTGGGTGTGGGGTGGGTGGGAGATGATTAATGCAATGTCTAGGAGCACACACACGTTCTGACACTGTGCCAACTATCCTCCGCCCAGATGGCTACAAAAAGACGGCAGACGCAAACAACCTGAGGCAGGTGGGAAAATTCACAAACAGACGTACTTAAAGATCGCAAAACACAACTAACCCCTTGCAATACCAAATTCGAGTTACCCATACTTTTTAATTCGTTCCTGCGGCACTACACACAAGGCACGAGAGTTGGATCGCAAAGGACGTAGTGCTCAAAGGAATAGTGAGGTTACGTATACGTGGAACGACTCCCAAAAACGAATGAGAGAAAAGTCATTGTGAATAACCAGCGGATAACCAGCTTCTACCATAAGCATAGACAACACTCCGAACATCTCTCAAGAGGCATAGATCCTCATGAGCCTGATTCAGTATCCGCCGTCATTTCGATGTCGTTCGTTGTTGGGAGTCGGTTTCGAACGACATCTCACTATAATCTCATTTGGACAGACCCAAAAAAATCAGATGACTTACCTGGCATGCACTTTCACACCTTCAAAAACACCTGACCCATTTTTAATTGTCTGGACTAAGCTGTTTCTACACAATACCGTGTCAGTTATAGAATCTCTGTGGGAATCCGTCAGGCTACAAGTAACCCCTTCACTGTCGCCTGGGAAAAAAAGCGACAACCACTCAACTGCAAAAGGAATGTCAATCGTATGGGACACACCGCCGCAGGTGCAGCGGTTTATGGGTTCTTTGTTTCTTCATTCGTGTTCTTTGGGTGGATTGTGTTACATGTGCATTTAGCGATGCATTAGTGCTTCTAAGACATTAGTTGTTATGTCCCGTGGCAGTGATTAACCTGTCACTGCCACGGGACATAACAACGAATGGCTGTCGGTAGCGGGTTCAGTTTTTTGGGTTTTTTTCCCGCGATGATTCCTGTAGGAGTCGTCACGACAAGAACCGCTTCCGACAGCCAGAGGCTAAAGTGCAAACGGCGACATAGCGCATACCCTATATATTCAGTTTATGATAATTTAATGTTAATAGAGTCCGAAATAGCTCAGGCGGTTAAGCGTCGGAGCAAGAGAGCGAAGGGAATCGCCGGGTCGTGGGTTCCAGTCCCCGTCCCGGCCCCGGTAGCTGGACTCGCAATCCAGGGAAAAAAGATGGGCTTGTTCCATAGCATGTCCGTTGAAAGGTCCGGGTAAAGCAAAGTGGCACAGTTGCAGTGCGCCTGCATTGATCAGTGTTCAGGTCGTACTCCATAGGTAATAGTTTTCCCTGTCCCCCATAACCCGCCCGTCAGGGCCGTCCATTATCACTTCGGTGCCGTGGACGGTAAACCTTGAACTAAAACAAATTAATGTTAATGTACGCCTTAGCACACAGGTTGTATTACGCTCGTGAATCACAGTAAAGCCTCAGTCTACCACCCTCTCCGTCACAGACAGCACTGTGGCTAGGGCCGGGACTTGCGAAAGTATTTCACCACATGCTGCTTAGTCTGTGATTTTCGACCTTACGGCTTCGTATCATGGTCCGTTATTTGCGACCATGTGACTCCAGCGCATTAAGGTCTAAAACCACAGACCAACACAATGATCAGTGTGCATTGTGACAGTACACAGGTGCACAGGTTGCAGGTTGGTGTTTTAGCACAGGGGGAGAAAACTGTGCTTATGGCAAGAGTTTAGTGCCGCTGACTCGGAGCGTCCCCGTGGGGACGCTCCGAGTCAGGCGCACGAAACTTTTGTGGCATAACTTCAGTTTCCTCCCTCTGTGGTTTTAGTCTATGGCATTCAAGCCAAGGCCGGTCGCTTTCAAACAAACTGGTCGTTTCACGCTCGCATAAAGAAGCAAATTGTAATGCCTTGTGAAGTCGTGATATGAACTTGTCTGGTATACTGTCAACAATCCTACATCGAAGAAGCTACTCCTCCGCCTACTAAACAGATTCATTCAGCCAAATACTCTCAGCACTAGGAACATTTCATTTAACCCATTACATCCCGAGGCTGATTTTTCTTTCTCAAAATTTGCTTTGTGAAGGCTACGCTACAGATCAGGAGACAGATCAACCGTTTGAGTTCAAGGATAGTGCCAGAATAGCTTGGCGCTTTAGGCGCCAAGCTATTCTGGCACCACACTTGAACTATCACAGTCAAAATCTATTTCAGTGGATGTATCTGGATGAAAAGGGTTAAGCTGTATGCCTTCAGATGCACTTGGAAAAAAGACAACGACATTTAGTCCGCTAGCGCGGTCCATACAAGCACTCAGGCACTCGTGTGAAATCTCAGCTAAGGATTCAAAATCAGTGAACCGAGTCGGTTTAATTCGTTCCAGACGAGGGATTTATAGTTACTTTAACACTTTGAAATGCTGGTAGTCGCACCTAAAAGTCACGCTACAATAGGAAATGAATTAGGCTTGTGTGTGGTTGACTGGTTAGATTTCGATTCACTGGCTCGAGTAATGCACTATTCTGTGTTGCATCTTTCACATCCGACATCGGTTCCGGAAGGTGGTTTGACCGTGATAACTCCTAGGTAGTAGAATAAACAAGCTTGGTCAGGGTGTTCAATCTGAATCGATCGTTGTAGCACATGGAAATTGCCTGATTAGCTTGGCGCCTGAAGCAATACCCACGAGCTACTACTGACGGCCGACCCGTTTGTCTCGCTGCGACTGACTTGCGCTAATGCAGTGTTAGCAGAGGTTGTCCTAGCCCATTTAGTCCCGACTCGGCGGAATAACAGGAGACTCATCGACCATGATAATTCAAGGATAGCGCCAGATTAGCTTGGCGCCTGATGGCGCCAAGCTAATCTGGCACTACCCTTGAATCATCATGGTCGAGCCATCTCCTGCGACTGGTACAGTCGTTAGGTGACGCCTCCAACATATTTAGGAAGTGTGGCCGTGGAGCTGAATGAGTTAACTGTCAGCCAGTTGGGCTTGCAGCCTGTTAATGTTTCTCGCCGCACTCTGAGCGGCGGAAGTCAGTCAGACGATTAGGATCTTAAACGTTTTACACCGACACGAACCAAAATCAGAATGTACTTTTTATCTCGAACGTTTGAAAATGTAATCATAATAATCCCAATGTGCAAAAGGCCATCAGTCGGGCCGACGTCAGCCGTCGTTGGCCCGCGCAAGGCCGTGCGCGGGCCAACGGCGGCCTGATGACCTATTTTGCGCATTGGGATAATTATAGACCCTTGGCGCATTCTACGTCATTACCACGCCAACTGTCCCTTGACTACCATATATCGAATTATACATATTAAAAAAGCAAAGCCTATATTTACTGAAAGTTACACGAAATCGTCTTTAAGCCGCATAATCTAGACCCTTGGCCGCTAGCATAAAGCGTACACGTCTCGCAGCAGATATCGTAATCCGCAAACATAAAATACACTCATCCAGATGCTCCTCATTATTAAAAGAGGTTCGCGGCACGCACCATAGTCTAAACATAAAACATCTAACTCTATATCGACTAAAAGCCCCTCCCCCAACCCTCCCCCCTCCCCGCCCTCGCGGTAATGAAATCTATGCGTCTGAAAGCCAAATGACTATATACACGACAGTCCAAACAACGCCGGTCTGGAGGCTAAAGGTGAATAGACACAAAAGAGCTCTTTAAATGGAGTTAAACACCAGGCCGTGACCAGGTCGCGTAACTTCAAGGGATTATATGCCACTTAGGAATCTGTCGCATTTAGTGTCCTGTGTGCTGAACCCTGAGTTTGGACCTAACGGCTCCGTGTTGCAAGGTTCAGATTCACAGACATCATCTAAAATGTGGGGCACGGATGTGAAATGCATCAAATGCAGTTCTATTTATAGCTTTTCTTTTAACCCTTTGGCTGTCAGTGGCGCATTTTGTCGAGGCGATTCCTGCAGGAATCGCCTCGACAAAATGCGCTACCGGCAGCTAATTTTTTTTTTTTTTTTTTTTTTTTAAATTCCCAGTGCCATTTGGTTCACAATTAAGTGCATCATTTAGACCGTCACATATAACAGACTCTGAACGCTCAACGATAGTGTCTGATATTCTTGACTCTGAAAACTCGAGGGTAGTGCCTGGATGCGCCAAGCTAACCAGGCAATACTCTTGAACTACTTATGATCGATCCATTTACCGCGATTGGTGATCAGCAGTAATTCACAGGGTCCGTATTTGACAAACTATTGCAAAATGTGGGACAAAGATGTGAAATTCTTTCTCCATAATTCCACTGATTTATGAACGCTCCGCCCAGTGATGACTTACTGCTCTGTTAATAAAGTGTAAACAATCTTTCACATTAATTACAAATTAATGAAAGCCTTGAGAACAAAGACAAGTTCATCGACATAGAGATGACCAAGTAGGTCTATTACATCGCAGAAAAATAGAAAACAATTATGTGGTAGCAGTTCCACGCGACGTCGACACTGACTACAACGCTAAAGACTAATTTGAAATACGTTGGTCTGTACACACAACCAAACCTATATAATTATGTGCGTAATTAACGGTCTGCGTCTTACGGCCAAGAGCTGTTTAGACCTAAATCGTAGAACAGTACACAAGTACCGGAAGAAAGGATCGGAGCTGCCATGAAGCCCGTAAAACGGTCGTTTCATCTCGAGTCCTGAACTTGGCTTTGGAGGTGAAATATTTGAGATTCAGACCATCTAGAGGACTTTTGGATATCCAGTTTTGTTTATATACAACAAAACAGCACCGTAAGCTGAAAATCCAATCGCAAGCAAACTTGTTTCCACACAAATATCAGCATGAATGACCTATAGAACACACGACGTCCATGTCAACCAGCATTGTATCCACTGACTGGCGACGGAAAGGGAGCTAATGTCTCTCCACAAGAGGCGTAGATTCTCATGAGCCCCTGCAATGGCAGGGGCTCATGAGAATCTATGCCTCTCGCAGACGGAGGCAGCTGGCAGGACCTGCAGGGCGTTTAGAGCTTTACGTAAATTTGAATCCAGATAGGAGCGGCGACATAGCTTGGCAATGAGGTTCGAAATATGGCCTCATTTTTTTCCGGCCAGTGAGCATTTAGGACAGTCGTGAGATAGCTGGTATCGCTGAGATGTGAAATCGTGAAAGACTTATTGTTAGAGGAGAATGCCAAAGATATAGGATGAGGGGAAAAAAAGAAATTTATATAAATGAGCGCATTGGAGAGGAATGTCCTGTTTTAGATTTCATTTAGTCTGAGCAGAAGACATATGCGAGTCTCTCTCTTTATTTTATTTATTTATTATTTATTTATTTATTTATTTATTTATTTATTTTTAAAAGTTATATTTCACGATTTATGACCACTTTCAAGTTCATGTAAATTTAAAGTATGTGTGTGTATGCGTATGTGTGTGTGTGCGTGTGTGTGTGTGTGTTTGTGTGCGTGTACGAAATATTTCTTTTACTTTGTATTTTATTATTATTATTATTATTATTATTATTATTATTATTATTATTATTATTATTATTATCATCATCATCATCATATCATCATCATCATCATCATCATCTCGTTTTTGATTTTATTTCCTTCTTTGGTGATATATTTAAAATGTTATTAAGGACAGACGTGAAAAAAAGACCTGCGTGCCTACTGTCGTTATCCTCAAAAAATAAAGTTTCAGTTCAGTTCAGTTCAGTTCAGTTCTCTCTCTCTCTCTCTCTCTCTCTCTCTCTCTCTCTCTCTCTCTCTCTCTCTCTCTCTCTCTCTCTCTCTCTCTCTCTCTCTCTCTCTCAATATTGTACATTCCCTCAGCCTCCATCATTTACAATTCACCTACCCAATCCAATTCACCTAAATTCAAAATAATAGTGACAGCTTTTAGTCCATTAAAACATACACCGTCAGACGACAAAATAACATGTCCCCTGTAACCTTTTCCACATCACCAGGCTACGATTGGCCAAGCCAGAAGGTTTCAAATCTATAGAACCGCCTTCAACATTTTTTTCAAGAGGCATAGATTCTCATGAGCCCCTACGGCCGCAGGGGCTCATGAGAATCTAAACCTCTTGCTAGCAGATATTTGCTCCTGCTGCTCATCAAAAAGAGTAGGTTGTCGTGGGTCTAGACACACAAGACTGAGAGGCTTGAGCCCAATCAGATCAGAACGACCGTAACTCGCCACACAAACTCTTTCTCCAATTCTCTTGCTTCGCCGCTTGTCAAAGACGGGCCGAATTCACTCCGATTTGAGGTCAGTGACGGGACCAAGCCGCAGTCAGTCAGTACCAGACCATGATGGCCCAACGGCAGTGGTTATTGGCAGGCCGAGCGCAATGTTGTTTCAGCAATACCTATGTGCAACGATGGATGCAGGTGCGGTCACAGAGGTGTGGACTGGAATGTAGCGGAACTTGTCAGACTTGAAGAATATGTGAAAAGCATGGTAGGATCAATGTTTGTACGATATGGAAAGGAACTCTGGAACCTCTCAGGGATAGGGTGCAGCGCGTGTAGGCCTTTCCTAGCTAGAACACAGATCCCTTCATTAAAGTACCATTACGCATAAATCTGAAGACACATTTCAGCACAATGTGTGTTTGTTATGCCTTGTTATACCTTGTTACAGCTAATGAAACCTAACAGCTGTCTGGACACACAGCAAAAGCACACGCGTACTGATCGCGCTTATTTATTCTGCGCAGTCCTTAGCGTGTCGATCTATTTTTATCGGTTTCTCGCACTGATAGCGTTGTATTTCTAGAACGGAGTGGAGTCATTTTCAGGTTACTTTATATAAAGACGACATGTGCTGAACTGGATTCTCCTGTGTCTAAACGAACCATAAATAGACCTGTGTGTAGAGTTTTGAAACCACCTGTAACAGAAGTGTATCTGTGAACAGTTACGGCGGTAGTGGGCCTTTAACAAACTTGAACTGAAACGAACCATCCCTCTAAAGAAATGTTTACGTAAACGTAGCTATCAGCAGATGAATGATTTTAGAGGTGATTTAGAAAGAAGAAAAATAGCATTTAAAGATTGTTTTTGTTTTACTGCATCTTTTTAAGTCCCTCCCGTTAACTCATTCAGCCCGACGCACGTATTTCCCAAATTTCGGAGGCGTCATCTAACGACTATGCACCTGTTGCAGGAGATGGATCGACCATGATAATTCAAGGGTAGTGCCAGATTAGCTTGGCGCCGACAGGCCGACAGGCGCCAAGCTAATTTGGCACTACCCTTGAATTATCATGGTCGATCCATCTCCTGCTGTAGTGCGTCAGGGATGAATAGGTTAAAGCGACAGAACACCACAGACCCCCATTCAAGCAAACGGAGTCACCACATTGGCTATTCAATTATTCTCTTCATTCCATCGAGCTCCTCATTACGAGGACTTATAAATGGAGCCTGACTATACCATCAAGAGGCATATATTCTCATGAGCTTCTGCAACTGCAGGGGCCTATGAAAATCTATGCCTCTTGGAGATGGAACAGAGAGAGTCGGGGGATACCTCACGGCCAAATCCCGTCTCGTGTACTTAGGCTTAACCACAGTTGACTCGGTCAAAAGGTCCTTTTGTTGGCAGCCTGTCAATCTCTCTATCAAGAAACTGAGACTTTAGACTCGCACCTACGCAAGGACAGCCTGGTACACTACTAACCTCCAGTCTATTAGGCAGACCTTCTGACCTCTCAAAGCGACAGGACCCAGTGTGCGATTACAAATTACGTACACACGGTTGAATAGAGTATCAAATAGTGTATTCAATAGTTTACGCAACGTGTTACACAAACGTGTATTCAATCGTTCGACATAGGCAGGTCTGAAGTATTGCTGACATAAAGTGATAAACATCGCCGTATCCTGAGCAAGGAAGTGGTTAAACCTTGAACAGATTTAACTGCAAGAGACACAGATCCTCACGAGCCCCCGCAGTTGCGGGGGCTCGTGAGGATCTATGTCTCTTGCTGACAACACTTTGTATAAAGTTTCTTGGACGGGTGGGACTCTTTCGGCAGCTCTATTAGCAAAGAGTTTAGCAACACAATCTGCGTCCACTGGCAGTACAAGGGTTAAAAAGAGTTTTGAAGAAGTAATCAAGGAGAATGGGTCACCAAACAAAGAAATCTCTCCTTTGAATGCGGAATATCAATTGTAAAATTACTTCCAAACAGGCGGTAATCGTGCATATCATCTTGCTATTCCATAATAAATTCTGCAAATAAATCTGCGTTGAGTATTCATACACCAGAACATTAAACTAACCGTGCGTCCGCTGTGACAGCACAAACCTGTTACTTTGACTTCCGGGCATAACCGCATGTTTCACTCACAGGCAAAATCGTGACTGTGATACAGCCCGACAAAGGCAGTTATATCAGAGCAGCAACTACTTTCTTTTTTGCACAAGGACCATGAGGAGTCTGGAGCTATAAATAGCTTTTACTTGGACTCTTACCCTTGAGTCCATGCAAAACGACGGGCTTGTTCAGATAGCACGTCCGTTACAAGGTCTTGGTAGATCAAAGTGGCACAGTTGTAGTGCGACCGAATTTATCAGTGTTCAGGTCGTACTATAAAGGTAACAGCTGTCCATGCCCCCTCCCTCCCCCCTCCCCCGCCCTCCTCCCCCCCCCCCCCCACATAGCCCCGCCGTTAGGGCCGCCGTCCATTATCACTTCGGTGCCGTGGACATTACTTCGAACTATCTAATCTGACGCTTGTTGGAGTTGAGCGGCGCATACGCTTCAGCTGTAAAACGGACACAAAGTGACGTAATCACGCAGTTATGAACGAAATAACAATCGTAGAAACTTGTTGGGAGGCATTATAACACAATTTATATATAATGTTGAGAATGTTTCGGGAGCGCATACGGTATTTAATGGGTTAATATTGTAAAATCTTGACGATGGCCTCACTTTAACTCATTCTACCCCAACACCGAAATCCCCAAATTTTGCCGTTGTCCTCTGAAGACTGCATTGCAGTGCAGGACACAGATCGACCATGATAGTTCAAGGGTGACGCCAGAATAGCTTGGCGCCCATAGGCGCCAAGCTATTCTGGCATCACCCTTGAACTATCATGGTCGATCCTTATCTTCCTGTGGTGTGTCTGGGGTAGAATGAGTTAAATATTCCTCAGGCTTGGTTCTGATTTACATTTCGCCGTGACAGCCGCCATGTGCCTAGCTTGCACGGCAGTCAGGCACAGTAAGTCAGCCAGTAAATCTGCCCATACAACTCATTATACAGTAAATCTGACCACAAAACCACCGTAAACAAAGACAGAGTGCCAGGCGTAAATCACAGTGCCAAGAGAATACCGGATATTAATATTATTGTGAAGGTAAGACGTACATATACAAAAGTCACTGGATAAGGTAAGAGTGTATACATTTAAACAGACTAACGTAGGACATGTACACCTGTTCCCGTTCATTATTCCATAACGTCTCTTTTTAACACATTAA
>BTPG01000004.1:75588474-75599237 GCA_036245525.1 Semisulcospira habei | reverse complement strand
ATTAACCCATTCAGTTCCGAGGCCGTATTACCCAAATTTCAACGCAGTCACCTAACGAATATATACCAGTTTCAGGAGATGGATCGACCATGATAATTCAAGGGTAGTGCCAGATTAGCTTGGCGCCAAGCTAATAATGGTACTACCCTTGAATTATCATGATCGATCTCTCTCGGGGCTAAATGGCTTGAACTATGAACTCTACAGCCGGAAGTGGATTAGTGGTCACGGCCATAAGGAGCATTTAGCGCCAGATCAGCTTGGCACTACCCTTGAACTATCAAGGTCAGTTCAACTCTTTCAACAACAACAAAACGAAAAAGAAAAAAAAACCTGTAATGAATTCAGGAGAGTAGGACGTTCAGTGTCTAGACTGCGTAACATGAAACAACCGATCCAACACCTTCGCAAAAATTGTCAATGGAGCTTATTGTCCTTATAACCTCTCTCACCCGGGAACCATCCGGTCCCTCAACCCCCTCCCCCTCCCCCACCCCCCTTTCACTTCCTGTGTAGCAGCTACCCACAGACGGAGCATGACAAAACTGTGATTTGAAATTGAGTTTACCTTAGGTTTCGTCTGACTCCCGGCGGAAGTTAGTCGAAAGCCGAGGTAAATTCAATTTCAAATCACAGTTGTGTCGTGGAAGTTAAACAACAAAGGGAAACTCAATAGAGGCTATATACGTATGCCAAAATTGCACGTGTTTTCGACGAAAACGGTGGATAAAAAGCTCGAACAAACATGTCCCGGCTTTTTATCCACCGTTTACGTCGGAACACGTACAATTTTAAATTACTACCGATTTCTAGAAATCGTCCATTTCGAATATTGTTGGTCGTTCACAGACGGTGCAGCCTTCCAGTCTCCTCTACCACCATTCCTTCTGGCCTAACCTCTCCTCTCCCCCCCCCCCCCTCTACCCCTCCCCTCCCACCGCCCCCCCCCCCCCCCCCCCCCCGCTCCCCCAAACACATCTCCGAGGTGGTTGTCTTAGGTCGACAGTATAATGGGTCCTCAGCCCTCCTGCCCTGGCGAAATCCCGCCGGTGATCTATGGGACAGACTACAAACAACAGGAAAGCAGCCGCCGTCTTCAGTACATCACTGGCGTCACAACACATGATGCATCGTCTCTGATTTCTGTAGTTTGTCTGCCATTTGAGACCTTAAAAAATCAGAAAAAGAGAGAGAGAGAGAGAGAGAGAGAGAGAG
Organism: Semisulcospira habei; assembly: GCA_036245525.1. Taxonomy (NCBI): domain Eukaryota; kingdom Metazoa; phylum Mollusca; class Gastropoda; family Semisulcospiridae; genus Semisulcospira; species Semisulcospira habei. The sequence goes on along the minus strand of BTPG01000004.1, from coordinate 75,598,022 downwards.
AGAGAGAGAGAGAGAGAGAGAGAGAGAGAGAGAGAGAGAGAGAGAGAGAGAGAGAGAGAGACAATGACAATGACAATGACAATGATTCTTTATTTTACAACGGTGAAAGTTTTGGTGAAACCATTTTTCGAACTTGCCGTTGCTAATCTACTTTACATATAATGCACAAATCACAAAAATACTATCATTAAATTGGGAAAAACTAAATATATAACTAATAAAAATTGAAATATAAAGTTTTTAAAAAAAGAAATCATTGAAAAGGTGAAAATAAACATAACAAATCTCACACATACACACAATTATAAAGGTATAAATCTTCATACATACATTCATAAACACAAGCACAAGCACAACACACACACACACACACACACACACACACACACACACACACACACACACACACACACACACACACACACAAAATACATGCAGCATTAGCATCTTGTATTAACTGAAGATATAACTGAATTGAAGAGTTAGAAAGGGGAAAATCGTACACTGCAAGTGCAGGTTGCTGTGAAAATCTTACGATGCTGAGGTGAGGTACTTGAAGAGAGCGGTTTTAAAAGACGAAAGCGTTGTTGATGTTGTAACATGTTTGGGCAATGTGTTCCACATGCTAGCACCTGAGAACGCTAAACTTGTCTTATAGAGATCGATTCTAGGTCGTGGCACAGTAATGGACTGCCTTGATCTGGAGTATGTTGATGCCGGGAGGAAAAACATTTTTTTTTATATACTCGGGGAGTCTGTTATTCAATACTTTGAACATCGTTATTCCCTTATTGTATAATAAATGTTTTTTCAAGGGGAGAATTTCTAAGGTTTTCAGTTTATTATCCGTTGTTGAGTTACGGTCCGAAAGGATAAGCTGAGGTTTTCAGTTTATTATCCGTTGTTGAGTTAGGGTCTGAAAGGATGATGATGATGATGAGAGAGAGAGAGAGAGGGAGAGAGAGAGAGAGAGAGAGAGAGAGAGAGAGAGAGAGAGAGAGAGAGAGAGAGAGAGATGATGACGATGAGAGAGAGAGAGAGAGAGAGAGAGAGAGAGAGAGAGAGAGAGAGAGAGAGAGATGATGAGAGAGAGAGAGAGAGAGAGAGAGAGAGAGAGAGAGAGATGATGATGATGATGATGATGATGATGATGATGAGAGAGAGAGAGAGAGAGAGAGAGAGAGAGAGAGAGAGAGAGATGATGATGATGATGATGATGATGATGATGATGAGAGAGAGAGAGAGAGAGAGAGAGAGAGAGAGAGAGAGAGAGAGAGAGATATATGATGATGATGATGATGATGATGAGAGAGCGAGAGAGAGAGAGAGAGAGAGAGAGAGAGAGAGAGAGAGAGAGAGAGAGAGAGAGAGAGAGAGAGAGAGAGAGAGAGAGAGAGAGATGATGATGATGATGATGATGAGAGAGAGAGAGAGAGAGAGAGAGAGAGAGAGAGAGAGAGAGAGAGAGAATCTTTGATGAATCTTTTTTATTTAGGATAGAGAGAGAGAGAGAGAGAGAGAGAGAGAGAGAGAGAGAGAGAGAGAGAGAGAGAGAGAGAGAGAGAGAGAGAGAGACAGAGAGAGACAGAGAGAGACAGAGAGAGAGACAGAGACAGAGACAGAGACAGAGAGACAGAGAGATGATGTGTGTGAGAGAGAGAGAGAGAGAGAGAGAGAGAGAGAGAGAGAGAGAGAGAGAGAGAGAGAGAGAGAGAGAGAGAGAGAGAGAGAGAGAGAGAGAGAATCTTTGATGAATCTTTTTTATTCAGGATAAAGAGAGAGAGAGAGAGAGAGAGAGAGAGAGAGAGAGAGAGAGAGAGAGAGAGAGAGAGAGAGAGAGAGAGAGAGAGAGAATCAATGAATCAATGAATCTTTATTTTACAACGGTGAAGATAACACAGACAGTGACTATATCATTTTTCGTACCTGCCGTTGCTAAAACTACGACTAAGTACAAAATATACATAAAACACGGACATCAAAGCACAGTGATACAAAATATACAGTCAACTAAATACAAACACACGCATGCACGCACAAACGCACACACGCGTGCGCGTGTGCACACACACACACACATGCATACACACAGACATACATACACGCGCACATACACATGAAAGAGAGAGAGAGAGCACAGTCTGGGACTACACAGGATTAATTTTAGGTCATGACGATCTTGTGAATTACCTACATATTTACAAATCAGAAGTTAGTATTTGAAACTGCCCATTAATGGCCTTGCGCTGAAAAGAATCCGAATGCACTGACTAAATGCACGGGATTCAAATTTCAGAAATTGGTTTCTGTTGTTCTAAGATTTGTTTTCGCGAACTGCGTGTTGCTTTATCCCATGTAAAAATTTCCAAAACTAACACTGACCAGCCCCCACCAATCTCACTCACCCCAAGACCTCCCTCCTTCCTCCCCCCTCTCCTCCCGCTCTGTTGTCCCTGTCTGTCTGGATAGTTGACAGATACTACCATTAAAACCATCACGATATACCTACAAATCGCTGATGATGGATGCAACATGATAGTTCAAGAGTATTGCGCCCGATTAGTGTCGTGACTCCCCCATGCTCCGAGCTCCCCATGCTATCCCTTGTCAAGCACATCTCCAGGTACGAATGCCATCAGGCACAACCCGTGAGCTAGAACAGTAGAAACTGAAACTGACAGAGCAAGAGATATCTGACTTGAGTAATGTTATCCACAAGTATCTCTGACTCACGAACAAAGAGCAGATAATCCCTTACATCCCTACACTGTCCCTTTATGTGTGCAAGAGACATAGATCCTCATGAGCCCCAGTAGCAGCAGGGGCTCATGGGGATCCATGCCTCTTGCTGGAAGGTCCAGCCTCATGTACATCCTGAGAAGAAGGAATTATTTTCCCGTGCAATCTGTCGCTGGAGACGTAATGCGTAGCCGTGTAAGTCTACTCTGACATATGTAGGGTCAACCGCCATTAGTGACACTGCATTTTACAAGTAACCCCTTTACCGCTAAAGCTCAGCGAACAACACCCAAATGCAGAAGGCATAGATCCCCATGTGCCCACGCATATGCGGGGGATCATGAGGAACTATGCCTCTTGCTGGCTTTATTCAAATCTGAGTAGTGTCTCGCGCAGGGATGTGCGGCGGTGCTCGGCGATAATTTGGGGGGCACCATTCCAAGCCTGTGACACTGCACCGTACAAGTAAAATTATTGTAGGTGAATCCGAGTGCAACCGTCAGATCCAGCTGACGCCCAGCCTGTAGACGAACTGATCTGCGCACCTCAGCGTTTAGTGAACATCCTGTTTGGTCCAAGCCCTTCTCAGTCCAACGTATGCAGCAGGATATGACGTATACACACAATATGGCCGATATATGTGCTGCTCCATTTGAAGCACCACACCATATTAAAATCAAGTTTAGAATGATAAAAGTTCACGAGATTAGCCATAAGTAACTTCCGTCAGTAACACAGCAATGGACAGTATGTAACAATAGTCTGTGTATTAATACTATTACGTTACTCTTCGACTCACACCGGACGGTTCTGTGTAAAGAAATAGCAAGCGGGGTACCATTATTAGTTGTTCAGTTCAGTTAAGAACAAATACCGGCAAAGGCGGTTAGTACGGGCACACTGAGTCATCCCAAAATTACATCGAGCTAATAACGAAAAAGAAAATATTGGGACTGCCCTTTTGCACAATGGCAAGGACAGCCCACGCATGAAATTTAAACCGAAATGTCAATGATCAGCTTGCTAGTTCTAACTCCCCCATACATAGTTCATGAGCGTGTAGGAGACAAGGTCATTTCCGATTAACAAATTAAGCTGATCTAGTGACTCATATCCACTTAGGACTCGTGCACAGCTATTTTCAAAGCCAACGAAGCGGTCGGCGGACAAGCTCACTGAAACAGCACGTATATTTCTTTGCCGGGCTACACAATATCAAGCCCAGCGCCAACCGGGAGAGATAGATCGAGCGCAAGGGTGGTGACGGGTCAGCTTAGCGCCAAGCTGACTCGACACCACCCATGAGCTTTACTGACGCTCAAAGGGAATGCACACCACCACAAGGACTGGCTGTCGGCACAGACCTTGAAGAAGATAGAAGCGAGGAAGCAGAAGAAAGCAGCGGTCAACAACAGTCGCACGAGAGCAGCCAAAGTAAGGGCACAGGAGGAATTCTCGGAAGCCAACCGCGAGGTGAAGAGGAGTATCAGGGCAGACAAGAGGGCCTACACAGACAGCCTGGCAGCAGAGGCAGAAAAGGCAGCAGGCAGCGGCAACATGAAACAGCTCTACGACATTACCAGAAGATTGTCGGGTAAGTATGGCCATACAGAAAGACCAGTAAAAGACAAAGAAGGCAAGCCTATTGCAGACAGAGCAGACCAACTCGACAGATGGGCCGAGTATTTTGAAGAGTTACTGAACAGACCTAGCCCACCCGACCCCCCCGACATCCAGCCGGCAGAGACCGACCTACCCATCAGCTGTGACAGACCCAGCCGGGAAGAGATCAGAAAAGCAGTGGCATTTTTGAAGAATGGCAAAGCAGCAGGGCCAGATGGCATCCCAGCGGAGTCTCTGAAAGCAGACCTAGAGACAACAGTTGAGATGCTGTACCCACTGTTTGGAAAGATCTGGGAAGAGGAGGTGATGCCAGCTGACTGGAAGGAGGGGTACCTAATCAAGCTTCCCAAGAAAGGCGACCTCAGCAAGTGTTCCAACTACAGAGGAATCACCTTGCTGTCAGTACCAGGAAAGGTCTTCAACAGGATCATCCTAGAGAGAATGAAGAGCTCCGTTGACCCCCAGCTGAGAGACCAGCAAGCAGGATTCAGGAAGAACCGATCATGTACAGATCAGATCGCCACTCTCCGCATCATCGTGGAACAGTCTCTGGAGTGGAGCTCCCCGCTGTACGTCAACTTTGTGGATTATGAGAAAGCATTTGACAGCGTGGACCGAGAGACTCTGTGGAAACTCCTACGACACTACGGTGTACCCACAAAGCTCGTCCGCCTGATCAAGAGCAGCTATGATGGCATGACATGTCGCGTGATCCACGAAGGGCAGTTCACTAGAGAGCTCCAGGTCAGAACTGGTGTCAGGCAGGGGTGTCTGCTGTCTCCGTTCCTCTTCCTACTGGCCATAGACTGGGTCATGAAGATGACCACAGAGCACAGACGAGGTGGAATACAGTGGACACTGTGGACACAGCTTGACGACCTCGATTTTGCAGACGACTTGGCATTACTGTCCCACACTCATCAACAAATGCAGGACAAGACCACGAGGCTTGCTGACATCTCGTCCCAAGTGGGCCTCACCATTCACAAACAGAAAACAAAGACAATGAGGCTGAACGCAACCAGGGAAGAACCAGTCTTGCTTGCTGGCACCCCGTTGGAGGAGGTGGAGTCCTTCACCTATCTCGGGAGCATCATAGACAAAAAAGGCGGCACTGATGCAGATGTCAGAGCACGAATCGGTAAAGCCAGAGCAGCCTTTCTCCAGTTGAAAAAAGTGTGGAGTTCCAGAGAGCTGTCACAACACACCAAAGTCCGGATTTTCAACTCCAATGTAAAAGCAGTTCTCCTATATGGAGCAGAGACATGGAGATTGACAAAAACCACAGTCAACGGAGTACAGACCTTCATGAACAGTTGCCTTAGAAGAATTTTGAAAATCCACTGGCCAGAGAAGATCAGCAACGTCAGACTCTGGGAGAGAACAGAGCAGATAACAGCAGAGAATGAAATTGGGCGAAGAAGATGGGGATGGATCGGTCACAGTCTGAGAAAGCCAGCTTCCAGTATCACTAGGCAGGCATTGTCATGGAACCCCCAGGGAAAGAGGAAAAGAGGTAGGCCGAGAAACTCCTGGCGTCGAGACCTCCAAGCAGACATCAAGAGACTGGGAACCACCTGGAGTAGAATCGAAGGAGAAGCACAGGACAGGAGTTGCTGGAGGTCTCTCGTCGACGGCCTATACCCGGGTAGGGGTGACAGGCGTAAGTAAGTAAGTAAAGGGAATGCACGTCATGATTTAGGTCAATTCGTTCCTACCCAGTAAACCCGTTTGTCTGAAGCCTCATATAAGTTAACCCCTTCTGCACCGGTACTTGAACAGTATTAATCGCTGAGCGCCCAAGAGGGTTAACCCGTTCAGTGCTAGTTGGCGCAGTGTTTCTGCAATCTTCGATAATTCTGAACAAAAACAAAAACAACAACAACAACAACAACAACAACAAAAACCCGCTCCCATGATCATGGATTCAAAGCGTTGTCAACAAGAGGCATAGATCCTCATGAGCCCCCCGCAACTGCGGGGGCTCATGAGGATCTATACCTCTTGAGGTTGGGCGATGTTCAGATTTTCTCGACACTGAACGGGCTTCATGTATCCAGTACGAAATGTGTACAGATGTGCAACAGGAACATCAAACGAATGCCTTGGGATTTTTGTGTGCACAAAAAAAAAAAAAAAAAAAAAAAAGCAGCACTCCTGGCCTTAAGATTTCCTGCTCAGTCGAGAGTGTAAATCCGAAATGGCTGGCTTTGTGTATATTTGCCAAAGACAGCTTTCAAAGATTACGACAGTGTTCGGACAACCGTGGCTTAACCCGGCGTTGCGTGTCGGCAGCGGATTTTAGTCGCGATGATTCCTGTAGGAATCATCGCGACTAAAACCGCTACCGACACGCAAAGGGTTAAGTCGGCCTAAAAAAAAAAAAAAGGGCGCAAAAAAGCGTTTCAGTTTTCTTGTGAGAAACGAAATAAATAAATAAATAAATAAATAAATAAAACATGCTTTTGATTTGCAAAGACGTCATAAATTACTAAATGCCCAAGAGGGACACTGCAAAAAGTACAGGACTTAATAGAAATGATACTTTCTGACTCGAAACTGATCAAGGATAAATTACTTATTGCATATTCCATCTGACTCACACAGCCTGCTTCAGCCTACTGGATGAGTTGCTGTGGTTGTGACGATAATGTAATCGAGAGTATGTAATTCTTGACTCCGAGTCAGTAATGTCATTTCTATCACGCTTCATCTAGAGCCGGAAGGTCTGTATTCCTACAAACTACAGGACTGTCTGTCTACTGAAATCGAAGGCACTGGGCGGTCGTTGCGTGCCCGATCACCGCTATATATATATATATAAAACGGGTGCTATTTATTTCCTACTCCTACCCGTGTCTGTGAGTCAAAGTGTTCACGTCTTCAGTCTTTCTTCACTGGTTATTGTTCTTGCATGTTGCCGGCTTGACTGTCACTCTAGTTCCGGATTGTCGTGTCAAACAGCTGTACCAGCGTACGTGGAGAAAGGTCGTCGGAACGCCTCTAACACCTCTTAACTGCCGGGGCAAGGCAAACGGTACTCAGCTTCAAGAGACATAAACCCTCATGACCACCCACATTCACGGGGGTTTGAGGGTTTGTGTCTCTTGTTGTCCTATGTTCGTTATCCTTAATTTTGGGTCATATTTACAATGGTGCTCTTTACGCCAATCTCCGTCAGTCAGTGAGTAGTCCTGTCCCAGACGCGAAATTCGTGATCATTGGCAGTGGCGGGGTTAACGCTGTCGCACAGAAAATGTGAATGCCTCGTAGTCTGTGATTCCGACTCTTAAAAACGTTACGTGTAATAAACATGTACTTGAGGCCGTACGGTAAAACAACGACGATATGCGACAGGACACTTGCGCGGAGAAAAAAAAATTAAATCATGATAATACAATTGCTTACAAATATACACTCGCTTTTTACCTCATTCTGTCCAGGAATCGGCTCAGTCACTGCCATCAACTGAACTGAAACCAACACACTCTTTCTCAGGCGAAGTACGTGATCATAAATGGGTTCACTCGCATTCTGAAGACAAACAGTTACGAATATTTGCTTCCTGTAGGCGAAAGAAATGCTGAGATAACCCCAAGGACAACATGTTGTTCCTTAGGCTTTGAAAGTGGGGGGTGGTACAGCGCTGGCAGCGGCGACCAAACAGCCTCCGGTGAAACCCCGCTGGCACGTCTCCATGTTGACCTTGTGACTTGTGAGGTCACTAGAAGGCCACTGTGACCCGCAAGGCATCATCTAGCTTCAGGCTTAACCCCTGCGCTGCCCAGGAAACAAAAGTGAACATGACCCAAATGCAAGAGGCATAGATCCTCATGAACCCCCGCGGTTGCGGGGGGCTCATGAGGATCTATGCCCCTTGCTGACACCATCTTGTATCCATGTTCACTGGACCAGTTGAGGATCTTTAGCGCTGAATTAATAAAGTTTGAGAAACACGATCTGCCACTACTGACTTGGCACTGAAGGTGTTAACAAAGACGGTGGTAGGGCGACAGTGCTACGGCTGGAGGGGGGGGGGGGAGGTGGATTAGGAAGACTGAGTGGGGTGGGGTGGGGGTGGGGGGGGGGGGGGTAGATTAGAAACCCTGCGAAAAAGAAAAAGGAAATGTGGCAGACAGAATCAATACTTCTATTTAGAAAATAAACTGCAGTGGAAATACCATGTAAAGGTATCAATTGCGGGGCCAACTGGCACACGCTGTGAATTACAGAGACTGTGTTCAGCTCAGCATTCAGTGTCTAATTCACAGCGTCACGCCCCCCCCCTCCCCCCACCCCCCCACCGCCCCCCCCTCCCCCCCCACCCCCACCGCCCCCCCCCCCCAAAAAAAAAAAAAAAAAAAAAAAAAAAGAAAGAAAAAAAGAAAAGAGATGGCAGAGACATCAAATCATTTTTGTGTGTGTAAAAAGCAAGATCATCATTGTGTTACAAGGAACTTCAACCTCGCTTTTCACAAAATTAATGGACTTCCTGACTTTTGAATCCACAGGGAACAAGTAACGGCCCGGACAACCGAAGAAAAATTCCGCCCATTCCAGAAATGTCTGACCGCACCATTGCCGACCCATCAACTCTTCCACCGCCTTTCATATTGAGTTAAAAATAAATTTGAACGGTATTTTACCAGTAAGTAAAGGCCATCGGCCGAAATCGGCCGCAGTGGGCCCGCGCACGAATGTACGCGGGCCCGCGCTGCGGCCGATTTCGGTCTGATTACCTTTTGCGGAGTAGCAGCGCTTTATTGCAGGACTAGACGACATTAAAAAAAAAGTGTTATGTGGAGCACAGTGACTCACACTGTAAGTGGTTGTACGAGCTGGCTATCTGTATAGGAAGTGAGTCGTCTCTGACACACAAACACAAAACTGCCTTGCGCACACAGGTGAAATGTACAGTGCTTTATTTTTGAGGCACGCGACTGACACACAATTGGGTGTCAGAAGTGGGGTACACTCTATCGGACTAAGTACTTGTGTGAGAGTCAAACGAATATCTGATAACGGGAAATAGAACGTCAGTTGGGAGCACAAACTGGAATAGATGCAAATGAATCTCCGCAGTGTGCGGGGACTGAAGGGGAACTATTGCTTTTGCGGATAAGCCAGCGTTTAATGAAGAAGACTGCAGGAGGCGTTGTGGGCGGTGTGAAACATAAATTATCAAA
>BTPG01000004.1:75485974-75583474 GCA_036245525.1 Semisulcospira habei | reverse complement strand
TCTCGTTGGGTTGCCAAGTCTGAACATTGCGTTAGTTTAGATGAACTTCAGTTCTTGCCAGTTATGAAATTTATATTTGTTGTTGGTTATTTTGCTTCTTTATTTTTCAAGTGTTAATCATGTGATTAGATCCACAAAAATTTAGGGTCAGATGTACTTAGAATAGTGAAATATAGGATTGGTCAGATTACCAATTTTTTTTTTTTTTTTTTGGTGGGCTTATTTGTGATTGGGATGTTTTGCTTATGTGTGTTTTTACAGCTGAACCAGTCCTGCCAGCAGTGGGTTTCATGACTGCATGCCTGATGCCTGCTGGAAAATTTCACAGCGCCACAAGAGAGAAAGCATGGATGCGGTACCACCAGGAATTCCTCAAACATCGCCTTGATGTCATGAAAGCCATTGACACCACTGCTGCCAACGCTGCATTTCTGTGCTTAAAACTCTTTGAACGCTTGATAAGTCTGGCATATCCGAGAACGAGTGAGCTTTCTGTGCAGAGACAGCACACGGAGTTAACTGAGCTTGACAGTAAGGTTGTCCCATACATTGGTGGGTGTATTCTGCGGAAACAGAAAGAGCGACTTCCCCCAGCATTTCTAGAATGTCTTGGTGCTTTCCAGTGTGAGGAGGAAAGTAGCCCTTCACTCACAACAACACTGGACAGGGGTGGACTCACCCATTTACATCAGATGTCGAAAGAACTGTTTGAGATGCTGGAGGTGAAGTTCCGTGACTATACTGGCCAAGTTGCGCAGTCTTTTAGTAGCACAGACTTTCAGCAGTTATGCTCCAGTGATAAAGAAATAACGTTGAAGTTTGAGGAGTGTTTGCAAGGTGTGGACAGCAAAGACAATTTGAAAGAAAGGTTGTTTTCAGCCATTGTTAGCCACTACTTTAGGGTGAGGATTCACCATGAGTGTAAACTCTACATGGAGCGACTTCGAAGTCGAGAGGCCAGCTCGAAGCAGAGCAGAGCTTTTAGAAGGGGGCTTAAAGAAATGCAATGAAAATGCAAATATGGTTGACAATGACAATAAAAGGATGAAACCAATAAAGTTTGCTTTAGAAAAGAGTTGGCTTTTTGTGGATTATATCATTATAGTAAGAAAAAGATAATCAAGATATTTTTTGTTGTTGCTTAAAGTGTCATGGTGTCACACGTTACAGCTTACAGGAAAATAGTGAACAAAATAAAAGACTAAACATAGGCTCAAGCATACTATGTTAGGTGGTGTGCTATTATTTTATATATTTACCATTACAGTATGCATGTGTCTTGTTTGCAATTATAATCACCATCCTCACCATTACAATCCATATTATTATCGCCGTCATCGTCATAATCAGCACAGCATTTTTAATCACCGTCTTCACAACACGTAGCTCAGTGGTCAGAGCGCACGACTTGTGTGAGTGCATCTTGGGCGACGTGGGTTCGAATCCTGACTTCAGCAAACTATTTTGTGATTGCTGGATATTTCGGGCCAGCGCCTTGAGAAGCTCTCTGAGCTTATAAGTGCGCTATATAATAGAAACCTCTTTTTCTTTTTTTTTTTTTTTTTAACGATTATTACTGTCACCGACACAACATATAAAAACATCAAAGCGGTTAACATCACTATTACCATCACCCACAAAACAAACAGCAATATCAGTAGTATTTGTAATTTCTTCATCAATACCTACAAAAACTGAATGTTCACTCTCGTTCGGAATCAACTGATAACATTCACCATACTGCACACTTTGCAGAAAATTAGCATAATCTAGCCCATCAGTGCCTGCTTTTGAAGTGTTATGACTCTCACATATCAATACACTCAACACACCTTAGATCATTTACTGATTTAGTTCACTAAAAACACCACACCCACAACTGATCATTTTAGGTACCATAGGCACAGGCAGAACATTTCGTTTCATACACATACCATGAACAGAAACTAAAACATAAGATTGTGCACAGAACATAAAATCATTAGCTGGGCTCTTTGTAACGTGGACTGTCTGACAGTCACCATCAATACCATGATTAATTAATTTTGAGTTCACATCAGATTTAAATTTTTTAACCTTGTCAATATTATTAATAGGACTATAGACATGTAAGCCAATAGTTTTAATATAACCAACATTACTACTGTGATCATTAAATTTCTCCATGGCTCCTCGCTCACACCTGCTTTCGGGTAGCCGTGAAAAGACACACCACGACAAAAAAGACTGTCCGTGTCACACTTGCTAAAACTGCAACGACTCCCACCGTGTTGTCGCTTCGACATCGTGCCGAAATAGTCAAAACAGTCCAAATAACTTCGTATGCACTCGTACTTCGACGTGTCTTTTCACATTGGTACCGGAAAGGGCAATGCAAAAGTGCGCGGCTAAGATGCGCGAAGGAACTCAAAGCGATAATTGTTGAAGTCAGAGGTCAAGTAAATATAGGTCAGTGCTCTCTCTCTCTCTCTCTCTCTCTCCTCTCTCTCTCTCTCTCTCTCTCTCTCTCTCTCTCACGAAGACACGATAATGACGCGATGGATCAGCCGTGATAGTTTACGGGTAGTGCCAGATTAGTTTGGCGCCTTCGTAGGCGCCAAGCTAATTTGGCACTACCCTTGAGCTATTATGGTCGATCGATCTCCCACAACGCAGACGCCTCTAAACTTCCAAAAATCATTATTAGGTGCGCACACTTTACACATTCGATACGTGTCTCATAAGGATGCGCGGCTATTAGCCGCGCATCCGTATGCATCACGTGTGGAAAGTGTTAAAACGTCCCAGGTATCATCTGTGTCATGGTCATTTTGCCGCATTGCCGAGTCCAGCATATCAACAGGCAATGTGTCGCATCCTTTCCTCACAGCGTGACGTCCAACCCAGATGGTGCAATGACATGGCCCTGGTAACACCTCCAGTAGCAAAACGTCTTCGGGCAAACGACAGCCGCAGTGGGGCCCGAGGACCTTTGCTTACCGGGACATGACACTAGTAATGGCGCATTAACCTGCAAACTTCTATAGGGCAGAAATTCCGATTATGTGAGGTAGGGTGCTGCACAACAAGCGCAGTGATCGGCAGTCTACAGCTAACAGTTACAGGACTTCTCCAAGTTCAAGTTCGAATACAGAGAAAAAGCGTCCACCCATCCTTCCATCCATCCAATGCCCAACGCATGTATCCATACATACATTCATCCAGCCACCCACCTAACTCACGACCCACCCACCCACCCATACATCGATCCACCCACTCACTCACCCACCCATCCTTTACAAAAATGATCTTGCAATACGTTGTCCAAGAAAACACACAACTCATATTAATGAGATACAAAAAGGAAACTTACCAGAAAATGTCCAAGCAAGTCTCAAGGGCAGGTCCAATCTAAAAATGCCGCCTTGAGATGGCCTTAGCCACGGTTGCCTGCTCGGCGTTAAACACAAATAACTAACTAACCAATCTAAAATTAAAAATGACACAGTTATGATTGGGTTTCTGAGGATCCATGAACTCATCAAAACCGAAACGGAAACCACTTATGATGACGTGTTCACTCTCGGCAGTATGTTCCCAGTGTATTTCCTTCACGCGCCATCCAGATAATTCATTTCCTCCTTAGGGCAGTAAAAATTCCACTAAGCCAACATTTCCCACTCAGTCACAATGGTAAATGCACTCACGTTTCACGCGTATTCGCAATGTATTACACAAATTTGCCATGTGCTTCACAGCCAGTAGTTGACACCTCGTGTGTGAAGGGAAACCCGGCACCGACACAACTGTCAGGTTGGACAAAGCTAGAATCAGTCCTTCAGGTACAAAACTTAAGAGCACGACGTGTCTATAGATTTTCATGAGCCCCTGATGTGACATCTGCAAGAGGCAAACCGCTTCTTGCAGAAACAGAACTAAACAGAATCGACTGCGTATTTCTCGCGGCCGAGGTGCGCACACAAATCTACAGGCCTTGCTGCGCGGTAACAATTAGTTTTCTCAATTGAGTACAGGGTATAAACGTAATTGCTTCTCACGTGGAAAAGGTCACGAATCACAGGGGTTGGCAAGCAAGTATTCCAGGTCAGCGTTGTCCACTAGTAAAGTGTGTTACAAGTTTTACGAGCGTGACCCAGAGTATCCCCTCCAGTGCGCTGCTTAACGGTCTGGTCTGGCGGTTCAAGCTGCACCCCCTCCGGGCGCCGTTTAAACTAGAGCCGCTCTGTCGCCAAGCTGTTAAACCAACAGCCGGCTTCTGCGGCCTCTTCACCTCTGTGTACAACTCCACTTTTTCCCTCCACTGAAAAGGGTCTCGCTCCGTACACTTCCCTGCCTACGCTCCCTTTCTAGCAAGTGAAGAAATGAGGTGGTGTCTTCCACAAAATACAATGCTGCATTCCCGTCCTGCGCCATATAAAGGCAAATTGGAAAAAGAGCGACCAGATGGAGCCACGCAATACCGCAATTTTCTCCCTCTACTTCGACCGTTTGTCACGTACGTTGCACACTTACTGGCAAAACACGAAACATCTTGACTTCATTCTATGCACTGTACGTTACTATTTACACGATGAAAGAAAAAAAGAAGGATTTATCGAGCCACAGTTCCTTTGAAGTCACTATTGTTACCATTCTTACACGTATTGGGAGGACATATTTTTAGCTTTGGGTTCAACTAACTCATTCAGCCCCACTGCCGTATTTCCCAATTTTTGGAGGCGTCATCTAACGACTATGCACCAGTTGCAGGAGATGGTTCGACCATGTCGACCCATCTCCTGCTGTAGGGCGTCGGGGCTGAATGGGTTACTGAACCAAAGCCATCCGACTGACACGATTTCAGATAGCTACACTGCTAGGGTCGGATGGATAGATTGGTTATTTCGGGGTTTAACGTCCACGGCACCGAAGTGATAGTAGACGGCCCTGACGGGCAGGATATGGGGGACAGGGAAATCTATTGCCTATGGAGTATGACTTGAACTGACACTGAGCAATTCAGGCGCACTGCAACTGTGCCGCTTTGATTTACCATGACCTTTCAACGGACATGCTATTGAAAAAAACCCCGTCTTGACTGGATTGCGGAGTCCAACTGCCGGGGCCGGAACAGCTAGGACATGAATCCACGGCATCAGTATAGGATCGGTTGCATGAGTGAGCTTATTATATACTCCAATGCCAGCCATTAAGCAAGGTGCTCCGCTGTATGCTTAGTGGTTGACGCAGGACTAATCTCACTCATGCAACTGGTCTTTGGTGTTAAAAAAAAAAAAACTATTCAAACTTAACTGTAACTTGTAGTTTTGAGCGCGTTGTTAATATTTCTTATCACCATTTTTCAGTTTAAAACTACGCACACTTGTCGCAAACGGCCGCTATGTCAAAGACTGAACGATATTAAACACTGTACGCATACACCGTCAAATTATCACGGCTGTCCTGTTTCAGTCGTGCAGGCATGGGGTGGGCCTGTGTGAGAGGCCTTAGCGACAGACTACCGGGGGTGGGGGGCTGTCACTGACCATTGGGCAGTCTCCGTCCCTCCCCGTGACCCCACTCACAGCATCAAACCCCCATCACCTCCTCAACACGTGGCCAACGGCTGATGGTTCCGTGTGTAAGAGGCATAGATTCTCACGAGCCCCTGCAGTCGCAGGGGCTCGTGAGAATCTATGCCTCTTGCAGATTATTTTTAAAAAATGGGTCTCTGCAAATGACCCGGCGGTCAGTCGGCACTTAGCGATATGGTCGTCAGGAGTGCGTTGCAAATCTTCAAAAATCCTCCCCCAGTCTGAGAAATAGTGATCTAAACAAGGCCGATCCTTGCCAGTGATAAGGATATATTCTCAAGCCTCCGAGGTCACATGAACATCTGCTTCTTGCAGAAGGCGCAAGGATCAAGAGGGTCCCACATGGAATCGCGCCTGATGTATTTAATTCAGGAGACGAACTTCAACGTAAGGAATGAAGTAAGTCGGTGAGGATTGCAGGCGGCAGAAATCCTCATGAACCCGCCCCCCCCCTCCCACCCCCACCCCCCGTAACTTACGAGAGCTAATGAAGATGTATGCGTACAGCAGATGGGTGGGTTTTGTTAAATAAGTGTCTGAAGCAGCGTGACGAGGTCTGAGGCGGTAAGGTACACACACTGTCACTGGCAGCAGACAATTTAGATGGTTTGTGGGCGGCGTTTGAAGTACATGTCAATGGGAATCCATTTACCCTGTCGCCTAAATTGTGCGGTAAGCCATTTCAATATTGGATTTGAAAACTGTTAATCTTTTGGCTGTCGGCAGCGGGTTTTGTCGCGATGATTCCTTCGGAATCAGTCATCGCGACAAAAACCGCCACCGAGAGCCAGAGGGTTACAGATCAATTCAGTAATCAGACTAAAATTCTGATACTTCAAAGGCAAGAACATTACACGCGTACATCTTACGACAAAGAACAAACGTTTGAGCAATCACAGTCAATCCATGTCCGGCCCACCATTGGCGCTGACCAATAAAGAGTCGAGTTATAGTAATGACTGTTCTATTGTACTAACATAACGGGTCGTGGTGACCTGCGATGACGCGCAATGTCAAAGCCCACAATGCATCAGAAATGTCGGGAAATTAACTGTCCGGCATGTAACCAAGTCCGCAGTCTCTCTCTCTCTCTCTCTCTCTCTCTCTCTCTCTCTCTCTCTCTCTCTCTCTCCCCCCCCTCAACCCCCCCCCCCCGCTCTCCGCCCCCCTCCTCCACCTTCGCCACCCATTCTTTCTCTGACAACACAATATTCAGCACCCGGACCGAAACCCCCAAATTTTGAATTGTCCTCTGAATGACTATTAATTCTGGAGACAGATCGAGCATGATAGTTCAAGGGTGGTGCCAGATAGCTTGGCGCCTATTCTGGCACCACCCTTGAACTATCATGCTCGATCAATGTCTTGCTGTGGTTTGTCGTGGCTGAATGAGTTGTCTCTATAATTGTAATACAGTCCTTCAAAGGGCAACTTCAAAATGTGGGGATTTCGGTCCTGGGGTAGAATGTGTTAACTTGACTAAGCATCTTTTCCACCGAACAGTATCATCAGTAGCAGTCAAAGGGGTTACTAATTTCCGGTGTCCTTTCTCTTCTGGAGCGTTTCTCTCCCTTGGCTGGCCATTTCATTGCAATGTGTGCCATCGTCCAGGATTTATAAAAAAAATGTGTTTTGTTCTGGGAATAACAGACGTTGCTCGGAAATCAGAAGTAGGTCAAAATTGCCCGTGTTTCGACGAAAACAGTGGATTACGTGAAACACGTGCAACGTTGACATACTTTTTGATTTCCGAAATCGCCTATTGGCCAGAAAGACGACAGCCCTGCAAAACCCTCTACGACAATTTCTGCTAACTAAATATCGATTTCCTGACTGATACTTTTTCTTCAATTTCTACGAATTTCTGCACAGGAGGATTAATTCAGCCTCAGCTCCCCCTCCACACTTGTGTGTGGAAATCAAAGCTTCGTTTTCAGATTTATTTTTATTGTGTTTTTTTTTTTTTTCCTTTTCTAAAAGGATTCGCGGCCACTCCGAAAAGTGGAATTTTTCAATCGATCGTCAGGCAACGGAACAGTGGACGCATTCGTTGTTTCGTAGCCTTTACGCACTCTTGTGCATTATGAAGCTTTCGTGGCCCGAAACCTTTCCTATGACAATATTCATATAATCCAGCAGCGAGTTTTGGAGGATAGTAATTTGAACACAGATGTGCATAAGTCACCACCAATCGAATACACGCCCCAACCAAATCTTTTGTGACAAACTGTCGTTGAAAATAATTGAATTGCGCTGAGTTTTTATCGGCCCAATCGGATCTGTCCTGTCTCATTTGTCTTCGGCCAATCAGAGCGTCACTTACTTTCATCCCTCCTGTGATAACATTATGATATTGGTTTTTATTCTCAGTTACTCGAACTGGCGGTGTCAAAAATCTCCCGGGGTTCAACTTGAAAAGTCTTACGGTCGACGACGCAATAAGCTATCGGGCCGAAGTCGGCCGCACTGAGGGAGCCCGCGCACATTAGATGGCCTTTTTGAAAACTGTGTAGTCAGTCAACACACAATCAACGCAGCACGACGTGGAACCGAGGACGTTTTGCCTATCGTCTGTGCAGGGCATGAACCATATTGAAGGTTTCCCGGGAGTTCTTCCCTTTTAGTTGCAGCGCCAAATGTGTCGTATATTAGAATCGTCAGCCGAGAAAACTTCACAAGTCGCTGATGAAAATAGACTGTTTCAGTTCGAGGGTAGTGCCTGATTAGCTAAGCACCTGTAGAGGCGATAAACTAATCAGACACTACCCTTGAGCTATCACGACACTCAATCTGTTGGCTCTGGAAGTACAAGAGCTTGCTGTCTTCATGTACATGTCAGACCTGATTACTGAAAGTGGGGGGGGGGGGGGAGAGAGAGAGAGAGAGAGAGAGAGAGAGAGAGAGAGAGAGAGAGAGAGAGAGAGAGAGAGAGAGAGAGAGAGAGAGAGAGAGAGAGAGAGAGAGAGAGACAGACAGACAGACAGACAGACAGACAGACAGGCAGGCAGACAGACAGACAGACAGACAGACAGGACAGACAAGACAGACAGACACAGACACAGAGAGAAAAATGATGATGATGATGATGATGAAACGTTATTTTTCATCGGTAAAACGTTTTGACAGAAAACAAATCGTCATTTTACAAACTTGCCGTTGCTAACATCTACAGCATAAAAAAAAGAGAAAACTTAAAATAAAATTACGTACAAAACCCAACAGCATCATTATATACAGGAAAAATAATAACACTCATCACACATACATGCA
Source organism: Semisulcospira habei (assembly GCA_036245525.1). Taxonomy (NCBI): domain Eukaryota; kingdom Metazoa; phylum Mollusca; class Gastropoda; family Semisulcospiridae; genus Semisulcospira; species Semisulcospira habei. The sequence goes on along the minus strand of BTPG01000004.1, from coordinate 75,574,631 downwards.
CACACGCACCGCACACACATACACACAACACACACAAACAAACATGAGCACACACACACACACACGTGCGCACACACATACCAACCATATGCATGAAATACATGAGGTACAGGATACATTCTAGTACCTGAGAAGTACTAAGTTTGACCCATCAGGTAATCATAAAGTTTTGTTTTGAAAATTCCTGGTGAGGTTATAATTTTCAAGTGTAGAGGGATAGAATTCCAAGCAAACGGACCAGAGAATGACATACTAGTTTTAAAAAGGTCGATTCTTGGCAGTGATAGAGGTAAGGTATTGTTTCTTGAGGTCCGTTCACTGACGTTCTTGCTGAGATATAAATTTAGTGATTAGGTACTGGGGTGTCATGTTATTCAGTATATTATGCATAAAGACGCATTTGTTTAAAGTAAGTTGCTGACGTAAACGTTGCTGATGTGCATTTTCAGATGGATTGTGTCATTCAATCGCATCTCCCAGTATGCAGAAGATCCTCGTACCGATGTCAGCCCGCGCATAGCTGTGCCCTAACCAAATAAGGCTAATCCCAGTACGCAAGACGTTATTAGGCCCAAGTCGACCGCAGTGGGCCTGCGCACAGTTGTGCGCCGGTCCACTGCAGCCGACTTCGGCCCGATGGCCTTTTACGTAGTGGGATGTCGGCCTTAGGGTTTGTTCAATGGGCTGAACGCGCTGCTTCATCCGTCAATGACAAGTTGTAGGCCTTTGGCTGGTGAAGGTGCCAAATATTGAAAAGCCACTACCTTTATACTCTACCCACGTAACCCCCTAACAAACAAACAAACAAACAAACACCAAACAAACAATTTTCTACAACAAACAAAGAAAGAAACAAACAAACAACTTTCCACAACAAACAACAAACACACAACAAACAAACAACTTTCCACAACAAACACACAACAAATAAACAAACAAGCAACTTCAACAACAAACAAACAAACAAACAACTTTCCACAACAAACAAACCAGCAAACAAACAAGCAAACACACACAAACAAACAAACAAACAAACAAACAACTTTCCACAACAGACAACATTGCAGAAGTAACCAACCCAAACTCTGCTTTAGCTGACTGGTAAAATCTGTAACTTAATTAATTAAAACGTCCGGAACATGTGGGGCGCTGCTTGCGTAAACACATTACGTCTGATTTGCTCGATACACCAACATCATTAGCATCCTGGCAGTCATTCCGTGTTGGTAATTCCGTGTTGGTACAACATGCAGCCTGGCGGCATACTCACACACAACCTGGAGCTTTTCCCTAAAAAAGACTGTACGCACTACACGGTCATCACTCCTAATCTACTTTAATCCATACCATTCGGAATACGCACCAGTGTGTGAAATAAGTTTGACTAAAATAGTTCAAGGGTAGTGCGCCAAGCTATTCTGGCACCACCCTTGAACTAAAGCCATTGGTCTAGATCGGGGGATGACAGCTCAAGGGTGGTGGCAGATTAGCTTGGCTGTCAGATCACGGATAATACATCCGTCGGAGGCTGATGCAAAGTGAAAATCCGGCCACAGATCAGCGACTATAACGGTAAAGTTTTTTTTTTTTAATTTAACCCGCTCAACGCCACACCCAACTGCAAGAGGTATAGATCCTCATGAGCCCCCGCAGTTGCGGCGGGGGCTCATGAGGATCTATGCCTCTTGCTGTAACCACCGTATATCCGCGTTTCTTTGACGGCTGCGGATCTTGAATGAGTTGAATTTACAGCGATTTTAAAAACACAGCCTGCCGCCACTGTCAGAGAAGGGGTGAAAACTAGCCGACAGAGACATGGTGATTTAGCTCATTCAGCCCGGCGCACGTATTTCCCTAATTTTGGAAGGCGCCGCCATCTAATAATAATAATACCGTTATTAACTAACGACTATGCACCTGTTGCAGGAGATGGATCGACCATGATAATTCAAGGGCAGTGCCAGATTAGCTTAGCGTCTGTCGGCGCCAAGCTAATCTGGCACTGCCCTTGAATTATCATGTTCGACCCGTCTGCTGCTGTTGGGCGTCAGGGCTGAATTGGTTAACTTTCACGGCCCTTGACGTTGCTCTCTCTCTCTCTCTCTCTCTCTCTCTCTCTCTCTCTCTCTCTTACAAGATGTCCTGTATATAAAACAAAACACGGCAGGAAAACAAACGCATCATACAAAAAAAAAATAATAATAATAAAATGCAGTGAAGAATAATAATGAAGTGTCAGCTATAAATGTTGTAATGGATGCGCTGGTATTCGTCAAAGCCCGGAAACGTCCCCGCCTAACAAAGATCCAGGTGTAACGAGCTCACCAGACCAACGGCCTGGCAAACCGCACAGTCTACAATCATACACACGTAATGTGTGGAGTAACCCACCCAGCCCTGACGCACTACAGCAGGAGGTGGATCGACCAAGATAATTCAAGGGTAGTACCAGATTAGTTTGGCGCCTGTCGGCGCCAAGCTAATCTGGCACTACCCTTGGATTATCATGGTCGATCCATCTCCTGCAGCAGGTGCAGAGTCGTTAAAAGACGCCTCCAAAATTCGGGAGATACGTGTGTCGGGCTGAATGAGTTAACCCCGTCACCGCCAAGATACAGTGAAGGTACAAAATTTAACTGCAAGAAGCTTAGATCCTCATGAGGATCTTACGGCTTCCGAGTCAAAACGGCTGTCAGGTTTTCAATCTGCGGTCTGTACTGTAGTGAATGGCCCCTCGGAACGAAGGGTTTATTGTGAGCGTACTCAACTTGACGTTTGCTCGGCTGCAAAAGCTGGCTAAATCTGCCGTCATATGGCATAAGCCAGCACTAGTCCATTTTGTTGTTGTTGTTGAGAAAAGCGATATTTTCAATGTTATACAATGGAAATCTCGCTTTTCTCATAAATGAACATACTGTATTTTGCTGTCTGACGACAGCAATAAACAATGGGAAAGACTATTACTGATTATTAATGATGACGGCATCGATGACGGTAACATTTATGACATCATAGATGAAATCTAGGAAAAGTGGTTTGAACAACAGGGGCGGAACCAGGTCAGATATCGGGGACGAGTGGTGCGTAATTCTCCATAGAGGCTGTAACTGCCTGTCATATACTGACGAGCAAAGGAAATGCGACATTTTTTGAATCATCGGAAACATTAAAGTGTTTCCGATGATTTCAAAAATGTCGTATTTCTTTTGCTCTTCAGTATAGTTTTAACCGCTTTGTTTTCAGCTACTTGTAGCCTCACGCAGTCCCCCCAACGCCCAGTTCGGGCAAGGGACTGATGATGATGATGAGCCTCACGCAAAAAATAATAATAATAATTAAAAAAACAAACAAACAAACAAACAAACAAAAACTATCTGCAATGTAGAGGGACATTGCTTGGCAGTTACTGGCTTGGAAAAAGTTTTCAGCAACGGGGAAGCTGGCTGACCCACACGCACTATCGATTCACTTAATGTACTTGTAAGTGCCCTGTCCTTTTTCTCCCTCAGTGTTTGCGAGCAAGATTGTAATCCAATGGGTAAAAGGCCATCGGGCCGACGTCAGCCGCCGTTGGCCCGCGCACTGGGTAAAGGCGGTTGACGTCGGCCCGATGGCCTTTTGCGCATTGGGGGTAAAGCACAGGCCGAGACAGTCGGTCACTGTAATAAAAGCCCCTCCCCCCTACCACCGCACACACACACACACACACACACACACACACACACACACACACACACACACACACACACACACACACACACACACACACACACACGGACGCATGCACGTACGGACGCACGCACACACCAACTCTGAACGCATACCTCATCCTGTCTCCGGTTGACACGCACATACCGTGTGTACGTCAGGACGTCAGGAGGACACAGCTAATTGGACTTCCTGTAAGTGTCACACAAACCTTCTCTCTCTCTCTCTCTCTCTCTCTCTCTCTCTCTCTCTCTCTCTCTCTCTCTCTCTCTCTCTCTCATCTCTCTCACACACACACACACACACACACACACACACCAGGGGCGGATCAGTTACCTCGAGAGGTGGGGTAGGGGGTGGTCGTGGTGGGGGAGAGGGGGGGCGGGCAACTTTTTTGTTTGGGACAATCAGTCTGACACATAAAGCCTCCTGACGGCAGACATTCGTTCCAGAGGCCGAAGAATCAAACAACGGGGAATAAGGGGGAGCGGGTTGGGGAGGAGGGGTGAGGGGGGGGGGGGTGAGTAAGCGCGTGTGCCAGAACTCTCCCCACTCTCCGAAATGACATAGAACGGGCCTGGAAGGCGGATGGGGGTGGGGGTGGGTGGGTGGGTGGGCGGGGAACGCCCCAAAAAGGGACTTTGTTATAGCATTTTAATGAATTTTGGTTCTGAGAGGGGTGGGGCCGAACCCCTCGCCCCCTACCAGATCCGCCCCTGCTTACACACACACACACAGACGCACCATCACAGACACACACACACACACACACACACACACACACACACACACACACACACACACACACACACACACACACACACACACGGATGAATTATAAGAGCATTCAGAAAGGTGAACTCGGCATTATGAACTATATCTGTAGTGAAATGAATGTCCAGCATCCCCTCTAAATCCAGAATACCATCTCAGCCTGTCAGGGGACCCCCACACATGACGTCATCAACAACTACTGCTTGATGTCGGCACGTGAGGCATGTCGGCTTTCACCTGTTCTTGCCTGGTACCGTAGCATGTTCGACTGACTGGCCAAGGCACACATTGTTCATAAGCGATGAATTGGACGAGGCGAAACTTACATCCTTAACCCATATCATACTGAGGCTAAAAGCTTCAAATTTGAACATTGCCATATGCCTTCAACATTATGGTACTTACAGATAAGGATATAGATCAATGGCTTTAGTTCAAGGGTGGTGCCAGAATATCGTTTCGCCTAGAGGCGCCAAGCTATTCTGGCACTACCCTTAAACTATTTTAGTCAAACTTATTTCACACACTGGTGTATTCCGAATGATACGGGTTAAATCATTCGAGACGTGCCGCATGCGGATACGCGGCGAAAGCCGCGTATCCGTATGCGGCACGTCTCCAATGAATTAAATGTGTGCTGGTCTGCGATGTTGGAACCATACACCATGAAGCCGTAAGAACCAAAATCACAAACCACCACACAAATAGAGTAGTTTTTCAGCTGCATGTAACTCAGTCCAGACGCGCTGTATTCTAGTACACGGCTTCATGCCGGCTGTATGGCGCGAACTGAATCAAAAAACAAATGCGTTAACTCAACGACTGTGTTGAAAGAACGCCGCTGTGAGTTGTCTTTAGTTGCTGTCAAATGCAGAAGAAGAAAGAAGTACGTAGTAGTCTTTTCTGCCGGAACCCCCCCCCCCCCCCCACGCCCCAGCCACCCAAAAAAACCAAAACAACAACAACAAACGAAAAACAAACCCAAAACCCACAAAAAATAAACAACCAAACAAACAAAATAAAAGCAGAACCCCCCCCCCCCCCCCGAAAAACAAAACAAAACAAAACAACCCCCGGCCCCCCCACCCACCCCACCCCCACTCCCCATCCCCCACCCCGCCCCCACCCCCACCCGCCACCCTCCCCCCCCCCCCCCAAAAAAAAAAAAGGGGAAAAAAAGAAAGAAAGAAAGAAAGAAAGAACTACTGTAACACTGGCAAGATTTTTGGGTTTCCTATGTCCGCCCACACTGCTGGGGATGCAACACGTATCTCTCGGTGATTCACACTTACCTACTCCTCAGGTGAGGCCTGCCTGACAGAAGCAATCAACAGGTGTTCGCGTAAGCATGTGTACACGGGCTTACTTGTGGACTTAGCCACGTTATGGTCCTATACTATTTCACTCGAAGAAAGTGAAGAACGGGTACAAAGAACAGAAGAAAGAAGTGAAGAGAGAACTCTTTTGCTTAATGAAAGATCGAACTTAGTGCCGCTAGGGCAAGGGTAACGCCAAGCTAATTAGGCACTACCCTTGAGCTATATAGGTCGGTTAAACTCATGCGCGCTAGGATTGAAAAGTGAGATCGATCTAAAGGGTTCACCCTTTGGGTATCGGTAGCGCTTTTTCTTACGATGATTTTCTCTTTTCGAGATAATAAAATACTCTTATTAAGGCTTATTCTTGTTCTATTCTTATTCCCGCTCCAGGAATCATCACGACCAAAAAACCGCTACCGACAGACAAAGGGTTAGTAAGAAGTTAACTCATTCAAATCCGACACGCCACGGCAAGACATGGATCGAGCGTGATAGTTCAAGGGGTGTGCCAGAACAGCTTGGCGCCTATAGGCGCCAAGCTATTCTGGCACAACCCTTAAACTATCACGCTCGATCTGTTTCCAAAAGTATAATACAGTCTTCAGGGGGCAATTTCGAAATTTGCGGATTCGGTCCTGGAGCAGAATGTGTTAATTTGGCCGTACAGGCGGGGCCCGGTAGAGAAGAGTGTTTTCACGAAGAGGGTTGATTGGTTAGTTCGGGTTTAACGTCCACAGCACCGAGGTGATCATAGACGGTCCTGACGGGCGGGTTATGGGGGACAGGGAAATCTATTGCCTATGGAATACGACCTGAACACTGATCAACTCAGGCGCACTCCAACTGTGCCACTTTGATTTACCAGGACCTTTCAACGGACATGCTATTGAACAAATCCGTTTTTTCCCCCCGGATTGTTTTCACGAAGAGTGTTTCAACGCGCAGTACTTATTTTCTTCTAGCTAATTCGAGACGTGCCGCATACGGATATGCGGCTTTCAGCCGCATATCCGTATGCGGCACGTCTCGAATGAGCTAGTCACTGTGCACTGTATTAGAAGAAATACATTCTGTGCATGGACACACATAATGAAAATGCTTCCTCTAGCCCAGTCAATAGTCCCTTTTCCTGGGCTGGTTGGTCGATTAAGGCCTAATTTAATTCTCGTTATTCCTAAAGCTAATGAGGCTGCCACACTGACTGATTAATTAAGAAAGAACAAAACCCCCTTGCTCCCTCCCCCGACTCTCGCCCCTCCAGCCCACCCCACCCCCACCTACCTCCAAAACAACAGGTCAACTTTTTACACCACACGACTTTTATACCCATAGTTCAACCGAAATAGGTCAATAGAAACAATAAAATCAAGTCAGTAGGACTAACAACCTTTTGTGAACTCAAACAATTTCTGACGGCTACATTCGTGGGGATGTGTGGTTTTGTATCTTTCCTGCCGGACCCCCTCCCCCCCCCCCCGCCCCCACCCACCCACCCACCCACCCAAAAAAACAAACAACAACAAACAAAAAACAAACCCAAAAACCACAAAAAATAAACAACAACCAAACAAACAAAATAAAAACAGAACCCCCCTCCCCCCCCCCCCCGAAAAACAAAACAAAACAAAACAACCAACCCACCCCCATCACCCCCCATCCCCCCTCCGCCCCCCGCCCCCCCCCCCCCCAGACATAAGACACAAAATCATAGACCCACCCCAGCACAACTATAAGTAACCTAGTTCAGCACAAAAATAAACATCGAGTTCAGCAACGTGCTAGAGCTTTGTCGAAGGGCTGGACAGGAAATTACGTATGGCGTTATGTGATGTCATCACGAGAACCACGCCGGAAGCGGTGCCGGTCAGGTGACGTATATTTTAGACCTCGTGCGTACTCGCTGACTCGAGCAAATGCAAACTGGAAGTTCAAGGACTGTAAACCTAGCATACCATATTGCACCATTTTCTGTAGACTTCCATTGAGAGGATACAAGTATTCTGCTAGTCCCAGACAGAAATCGCTGTGACCTTCGCCAGCCTGAGGCTAATAATGACGGTGTGAATGGGGGCAGCAAGAGGCATAGATTCTCATGAGAATCTATGCCTCTTGGAGGTATCGAGTAAGTTCACCTGCGGCATTTCCAATACACTGTCAATGCGGAACGGGGTCAGTTCTGCCAGAACCTGTAAACGCTTGAGTGGCTCGGTTGTTTTGCTCTGGGACTAGGGCCATTCCCAGCAGTCAGTACTTAGATCGGGTGCCTGCGCTGCAGAAACAGCTCAGCTTAGATCAAATGCGCGGCGGGTTTCTAAAGATTTCACGCTTGAATAAGCACGTTGAACTTATGGGTAATCTCTCTCTCTCTCTCTCTCTCTCTCTCTCTCTCTCTCTCTCTCTCTCTCTCTCTCTCTCTCTCTCTCTCTCTCTCTCTCTCTCTCTCAACCCCCATTAGACTATAGAGTAAACGAACCATTTTGTCGGTTAGTTAAAAGAAACACTGACATCGAACCCTTCAGCATATGAACTGCACCAAAATACTTAGAATACTTGTAATCGTGTGTTTTTCTACCAGGACAAAGTCTGCGAGAGCACAGTACATAAATAAACGGTTGCTGGTCTGTGATTTTAGACTTTGCTGTCTGTGACTGTGACTATCCTATGCAATGCATGTGTAATATTGTACTTCTAGCTAACCTCTAACACAAAGACTTTCACAACAAACATAAATAATTCTTGCATCACGGTCTAACTTTGTTAATGTCAGAAGACCACACCGTTGGTGTTTGTCACAATGGTGAGGTCAGTCTCGAATGACATTGACCTATTGTGTCCATTGCAACAGATGACGTATACTTGCGATGTTAATTTAATTCTTCATAATAACACGTTTCGCATAATCTCGACAACTAACGTACTTTGAAGCACAAGTATTGAAATACCAGCGTATGATTTCTTTAGAAATGTGCACGGGGGTATCCTTCAAAATTGCAAAAGTAGAGTAGGCATGGACGTTCAATAACTTTAGTATTCAAACGAGTATATGTTTAACCCATTACATCCTGAAGCTGCATTCTTTACTTTGCTTATTTTTCTATGAAGGCTACATTACAGATCAGGAGAAGGATCAAACCATTGTACTACAAGGGTGGTGCCAGAATAGATTGGTGCCTTGAACTATCATAGTCAAACTTATTTCAAGCAACAGGGTATCAGAATGAAAAGGGTTAAAATATAGCTTGTCATGTGCGGCAAACACTTCATCAGCGATAAACCCATATTTTTCTTTTGCTTTCTTGTTTTCCGCATTAGCAGAGCTCTGGATTAAGCGACTGGTTCGACAAAGCGACAAAGATCATCCGGCATCTGAGTACATTGACCAAACGCCAGATTATAAAAAGAAAGTGAACAAAGTCTTTTTGGCCCATCAACACAGGCAGAAGACACACACACACGGACAGCGTAGCGTACGGACCTCCGCGCTGCGCTATTACCAAGACACAGCCTGCAACGAGGAGAAAGGACGGCTACCGCTCTCTCCCATCACAGCAAACCTATCAGTCATCGCAAGCCATGCAGAACCAAGCGAAGAAGGGAAGGCGGAAGACTAACCGCCAACAGGCGGAAGAGCTTTCCGCCACCCTCCCCCAAGCGGCAAGACCATCGCCACCGGCCAGGAGGGAGACGAGGAGCCATAGGCCCCCTCTCTCCCCTCCGATCTGGCCACAGCCGCCAACACCGGCTACACCGGGCCACCACCCACCGGGAAATTGGACCCCGCCAACACCAGAACATCTCCAAGCTCAAAATGAAGCCCTCTTCAGGATGTGGCAACAGAGAGACTTCAAAGGGGCACAACGCTTCATCGACACCGCAGTAAGCCGAAATTGGCTTCTAGAAAACAAGGAAGACGAGACAGCCCTGGATCCCCCCCAGACACCGCCCCCTGGTAGCGGGGGGCCCGAGGAACCGCTGGATTCGGCCTCTGAGTCGGAGTTTTCACCCTCATCCCCGCCGCCGCTCACCCTCCCGGAACACATTACCCGGGAACGGGCGGCATCGTCGGTGGAGGAGGGGGTCAGGCTCAGGAGCATGGACTTCAGCGACCTGGTGATCCTGCTCCAGGACGCGGTGCCTGCCATATCATCGGTAGGAGGGGACAACTACCACCGGGCACTTATTGCCGCCCGGTGGTTGATCCACACCGGGGCCATCGACGACCTCGCCACCCCGACACTCTGCGATACAATCACGCAGACTAACACCACAACCTGCGCGGAAGCAGAGTGTCAGGTGGCACCCACATGCAAGGAAGCAGAGTGCCAGGCGGCACCAAAGTCACAGGCAACTGGGACGATGGCAGCTCCTCAGACGGCGCACAAGAAGACGGGGACCATCACCACCGCCACCAAAAACAGGGGTTGCGGAAACACCTCGCCGCCTACCCATGAAGTAGGCACAGATGCAACCCCTGTCCCCCAGCAAGAGGAGATAGGCACCACCACCGAGCCAACGCAGCACAAAGAGAGGGGCACTACCACCGAGCCCACTCGGCAAGAGGAGACAGGCACCACCACCGAGCCACCTCAGCAAGCGGAAAAAAGGCACCACCACCGAGCCTACACATGAAAAAAAACAGCACGGAACCACACAGGCGACGGCGAAACCGGCCTCCAAGATGGTTCAGGCAGCGACAACGGCGCCCGGCACTGCTCCCTACGCCACCACCACACCTCCGCCTGCAACCCCAACACCGTCAGCCACCCCATCCACGTCAGCGCCCGGCCCCTCAAATAAGAATTGACTGGCCGTCACCACCACCACCCTACCTCCCCAGACCCAGCTGCAACCGGCCACGGTTCCCCCGGCCACCACCACCACCACCGCCACCACTCCTGCAACATCTACTGGAGTGGCTGGCACACCACCACCCACCAGCCTGGCGATAGGCGACGGCCCCCGGCCTACCACCTGCCTCCTGCACCATCAACCACCCGGCCCCGGCAGCACCACCAGCCAGCAGCGCGACGGAGCGACAGACAGACAGTGAGACAACCTCCCCCCCCCCTCAACCTCCCCCGGCCCACCCCCCCCTGGACGAAATCAGCGAAAGCTGGAAGTCCCAATCCCTTTCAAAATATCCATCCATCCATCTTTTTGGCTCTTCAAAACTTTAAGTCAAGTCAAATACACGTCTACCGACATCCATTTGGTTAATGTTTTTGAAGCGCCAAAAGGACCGACTGATATCAAACCACAAGAGGCAAACTGTAACATGATAAATCTTGTGTCCACGTGGACCCATTTAGTCTCGGCATGACACAAGGTCCCGGTACACAGTGCTGTTTCCGTACTGTACAGTCTCTTAGCCATAGTCAGTCCCAGGCATCCCCTAATATTTCAATCCCCTAAAAAAACACTACTGCCCACCAGCTGCACATTTGCCATGCACAAAATAACAATAAAAACAGCACATTGACAGTCTCATTTCTTGGCTATGAACCCGATTCCTTACCAACCCCACACCCAAGCACAGCTGAAATCAGCGTGCCCCTCAAATCACTACGTCAACGGCAACTCAACATAGGCCCACAATTGTCCACTGGATAAGATCAGGATGGTATGAATCAAAGCACCAAACATGTCTCCTCTCATGTAACCAGAAATTTCCAGCAAATTCTAACATTCAGCCCTACTACAACATTTCAAACAAGGCAACAATTATTTTTAAAAACACCGGTCCTCTTACTGCCTGAACTGGCCAAATTTGACTATGTAATGTGACCTGAAAAGGAACTGTCCCACCTGAACACCATTCAATCTGCCATCAGTGCAACCCTTAGACACTAGCTAAGTCAAACCCAAAGTGACACCATTGAATGTTGCTGCATCTTTAAGTTATGGCCCATTATGTGAAGCGCGCTGTTGTGGCGTTCAATATGCTGTTAATGTTTTGGATCATGCATATCTGATGCCATGAAAAACAGACTAGATACGGTCAGAATGCCTCCAAAATTGGCATGTACATCAAGTAATATATCTGATCTTCAGAAATGTTGCATTTGAGACACAGGCACCTGCAAGTCTTTTTTTTCATATTTTTCCACTACCCACCCCCCTACTTTGTCTGTTTTTCCATGTTTACAAACACGTGCAATACAGTCAAACTGACTTCTGGTGGGCTGGACAACTAAAAAAGCTTACCATGACACTGACATTGATGAAAAATGATCTTTCAGACCCAAGGCCATTTCCTTGTGTATCTCAGGGCAGCAAAAAGACAATGCCCTGGCATCCTCATTGCCCTGTTGTCTGGTGCCAACAAGCAGGAAGAGACCAGTAACCAGCTACCATGCCCTATATACTGCTGGCAATCTTTTCTACAGGCAAAAGGGGCCATGAAACAGCTGTGCAATTTAAACATTAAGTCTACTGAACTAACCCACAGGCAAAAGACTACACAAAACAGCCAAAACTATGCTATGCGGGACACACCGCATACCTAAACAAGTGTCTGGAGTGCTTATTTAGGAGATAGCAGGGAAAAATGGTTATGTACAGTTCATTTTTATATAAAACACACCTGTCAGAGTCTCAAAAGGCCTAAACTCATGTTGCAAATGCAGCAGGCATGTGTGTGCCAAACCTGTGAACACTCCTGTAAAAGCCTGTACTGGTGGCCGCAGCTGCTGGTCCCATAACAATGCACTCAAATGAGCTTTACACAGAGTAAAAATGCTTGTGTTTGGCTCAGAATAGACACCAGAGACATCCTTAATGACAATTACAGCAGAATGACACCTCAGACGCAGCCAGTGTAGCTGGATCATGCAAAATAACACATCTGCATGTCACACTATTTTTCACTCTGAGGTCAGCTGTCTAATAAAATGAACATGCTGACACTGTTTCATTGTAGTTTTGATATTAACCTTTGACCTTAAGCCCCCCCCCCTCCCCCCCCCCCACCCCCACCCCACTTCACCCCACAACTTCAATAACCGAAAAGTGCCTCTTTTGTTTACGCATTTATAAAACTAACGCCCTAAACCCCACCCCTTTCAAGGTCAAGGTCACAGCTCATGGTCGAAGGTCAGACTCATGACTACTTGTAAACTCATGACTACTTACAAAAAAATAAATCAACAAACACACTAACCATAGCTCACAGTGCAGGTAAACTGGGTGTTGCAACGCAAAATATGCAAAAACGCCTATAAAACTGCAATCGCAGCGATTTTTTGGCAAAATTTGAAATTTTTCATGATTTTCTCAGTTTTCCAACTGCAAAAGTCCAAACTGAATGATATGGTTACATTAAACCAGTTTCTGATCTATGTCACAGTGGCATGTGGTGCCCTGACAGGTCCCGGTACACAGTGCTGTTTCCGTACTGTACAGTCTCTTAGCCATAGTCAGTCCCAGGCATCCCCTAATATTTCAATCCCCTAAAAAACACTACTGCCCACCAGCTGCACATTTGCCATGCACAAAATAACAATAAAAACAGCACATTGACAGTCTCATTTCTTGGCTATGAACCCGATTCCTTACCAACACCACACCCAAGCACAGCTGAAATCAGCGTGCCTCTCAAATCACTACGTCAACGGCAACTCAACATAGGCCCACAATTGTCCACTGGATAAGCTCAGGATGGTATGAATCAAAGCACCAAACATGTCTCCTCTCATGTAACCAGAAATTTCCAGCAAATTCTAACATTCAGCCCTACTACAACATTTCAAACAAGGCAAAAATTATTTTTAAAAACACCGGTCCTCTTACTGCCTGAACTGGCCAAATTTGACTATGTAATGTGACCACAAGACACGGACAGGAACGGAAATGGCTGACGGAAGAGAAAGCGATAGGACGGATACGATCTCTGAGGTGGCTGATGGGATTTCTTCGCCGCACAGCCTCGTCATCTCTTCTTCAGTCACGTCCGTGTAGACTTTTCTGTTTCTCCCTCCACAGCACTCCACTGTTTTACCGGTAGCTGCACGCACAAAGGGATTAAGGGGAAGAAGGCAATACAAATGGAAAGGGGGCGGGAGGGGTTGCTCAGTTTCTGCCACTGCGGCGGAGCTAGTTTCTGAAGACCATGTCTACTCATATGTCCCCGGTTGTGTTCCGTATAATGGTCTGCGATCAGTGATCAGACGCCCGCCCCTCTGCATGACAGCGTTGAGACATTGACGGGCGGGAATGTCTTCAGTGCCCTCAGTCGGCTGGTGTGTGGTGACCACTTCCGTCGTTGTCGCATCTTATTTTCCAAGCACTCAGGAAACCATACTGAGTAAGGGAGAGTAGTACGAAAAGTTATCGCCCCTACACTGATTTCGTTGATCAAAAATAAATGTTACAGATTCAATCAAATAAAACTGGTGTGCTGGTACGTGATTTTGGACCTTACGGCTGTAAAGCCGTAAGGTCCAGAATCACGTACCAGCACACACATGGACAAAATTTATTTGAATCATTTAAAGTTCGGTCTGTCTACATGCGGTCGCAGTTTTCAAATGATGGTTGGTTAGTTCGGGGTTTAACGTCCACGGCACCGAAGTGATAATGGACGGTCCTGACGGGCGGGTTATGGAGGACAGGGAAATCTATTGCCTATGGCGTACGACTTGAACACTGATCAATTCAGGCGCATTGCAAATGTGCCACTTTGATTTACCAGGACCTTCCAACGGACATGCCGCTATGGAACAAGCCCGTCTTTTTTTCCATGAGTCCAGCTACCGGGGCCGGAACGGGGACACAAACCCACGACCAGGCGATTCCTTTCGCTCTCTTGCTCCGACGCTTAACCGCCTGAGCTATTTCGGACTCCATTTCAAATGAATCATACACACTCACTTATATGTAGGCAAGTGGTGGCTATACTGCCGCCTCTTTCATGAGCAGCGTTTGGCTTCTTGAAAACACGTCTTGCGGCCTGCTGTGGAAGAAGATGGCGTCCAAGATTAACCTCCCCGGCTTAACTGATGTGCTGCAGGAGATTTTGCCTTCCTTGAGTTAATGCCTTCACTACCGAGGTCTACGAATGCCAACTTGTATTCGCCGCCACAAGTAATTTGATGAGTTGGCGCTTTTCTGTGGCGGGATCGAGGTGTGATGGGTAGTGATCATGTACGGGTAAATTTTATTTTGATCCTAGAGGAAGTGAATGTAAGGTGTTGGGAAGAAATGGGGTGGTTTAAAGTAAAATTACGTAAAGAAAAAAAAAAAACGTCATGACAAATGGCGTTTGACAAACCATGGAATGTAAGGTGTTGGGAAGAGATGGGGTGTTTTAAAGTAGTGTATAATCGTGCGTGTGTCTGAGAGAGAGGGTGTGCTGTTGTGCATGCGCAGTGAGTCCAGTGTTTTCCTGGAGAACAGCGCTATACAATATATATGTATGTAAATTAACGCGTCACGAATTGGGCTTTAAAACAGCGTCATTGGCACAATTTCACGGAAACATTAATGCCATAAGTGATGCCACTCGAAAAGAAATAAGATGGGATGAACCATAACCCACAAAGTTCCTTCTATATGAGAGCTGCCTTTGATGTCAAGGGTCTCTACCTTTTGTCTTTGACTTGATTCTGATGTTAAAATATCTCATTAGTTTTGAAAAAACCTCGCCGGCAGATGTGCCAATGCGCCATAGTGAACTCTATAAGGGGCGCGGGCAGTGCATAATAATAATAATAATAATAATAATAATAATAATAATAATAATAATAATAATAATACATACATACATACTTCTTGTATAGGCGCTGTTCTCCAGGAAAACACTGGACTCACTGCGCATGCACAACAGCACACCCTCTCTCTCTCAGACACAAGCACGATTATACACTACTTTAAACCACCCCATCTCTTCCCAACACCTTACATTCCATGGTTTGTCAAACGCCATTTGTCATGACGTTAGTTTTTTTTTTCTTTACGTAATATTATATTTAACGTGATATGAGATTCGCTTTCGCTTCAAGACTTGGGAAAATGGTGACAAAACTAGAATTTCACGGTACAATTTCACTCTTGCTATAATTTGTGTGAAAGCAGGCTGACTTTACCTAGCTACATGATATACTAAGTACACCTGCATGCTCTTCTGAAAACGCGTCCATGTGTGCGTATGTGTGCGTTTCTGCGTGCGTGCACGCGCGCTCTCCAAACATCATCAAGAGGCATAGATGTTTATGCGCCCCCCCGGGCACATAAGGATCTATGCCTCTTAGAGATGCACGCATACGTGAGAGAGAGCGAGCAAGCGAGAGAGAGAATTACGTCGGATCATCCTATAAGCCTGTGGCTTGTTTTGATCTGATGGAAATTGCTGTTGGAAATTGCTGTATATCCTCTTATCGGCATTTTGCAAAGCAATAAACTATTTAAACCAATTACGTCATATTTAGAGCATGTCTGCGTGGTGACGAACTTGCTTCTTTTACGTCACCGCCACTGTCTGACTTTCTCCAGATGTCAAGTTTTTTTTTTTTTACTGTTTTATTTTATTTTTTTCTGAAAAGAATTAATTTTTACTGAAGAAGTTGCCGAAAAGGTACAAAGCTGGCTAACGAACTCATCCAATGTCTTTCTCCAAACTAGCTATGTCGGGTCACCTGAATTCTCTTCTGAAAGCGCGACGATGTGTGTGTGTGTGTGTGTGTGTGTGTGTGTGTGTGTGTGTGTGTGTGTGTGTGTGTGTGTGGTGTGTGTGTGTGTGTGTGTGTGTGTGTGTGCGTGTGTGTGTGTGTGTGTGTGTGTGTGTGTGTGTTAGTGCGTGCATGCGCGCGCGCTCCAAACATCTCCAAGAGACATAGATCCTCACGCGCTCTCCGGGCGTCATGAGGATCTATGCCTCTTGGAGATGCGCACATTATTATCTGAGAGAGAGAGAGAGAGAGAGAGAGAGAGAGAGAGAGAGAGAGAGAGAGAGAGAGAGAGAGAGACAGACAGACAGACAGACAGACAGACAGAGGTGTTCAAGTCCCTTCTATTTATAGAAGGGACTTTTTATGACGGGTCGCGGTGGGGCGAATATAATAGCATGTCCATTATGTCAAAGGCGGGCAGGCTAAACCTCTACTAATTGAAGTAACAATTACGTCATGTCTGCTTACGCTAACCTCGCTGCTGAACGTACATTTGGCGCAAAGCGCCGTATGTGCGTATGTATGTGCGTATGTATGTATGTATGTGTGTGCGTATGTATGTAAACAAGAGAATCTCCGATATTTCTGTACACACAAGTTTGAAACTTGGCGAAATACTTTCTTGAGTTGGTGGCTGAGACAGCCTCCGAGCATAATTGAATGTCTCATTGAAGACATAAACAACCGTTTACAGGAAGTCGGTTGACCCAGATTAGAGTCCGTAATTTTTGCCATATTTACTTGAACTTTTGCATATAGCTAGTTTGGAGAAAGACATTGGATGAGTTCGTTACTGAGCCAGCTTTGTATCCTTTCAACTTCTTTAGTAAAAATTAATTGTTTTTACAAAATAATTAAAACAGTAAAAAACATCCACTTCTAGAGAAACTCAGACAGTGTCGGTGACTTAAAAGAAGCAACTCCGTCACCACGCAGACACCGATACTCAAAATATGACGTAAGTCTCTCTCTCTCTCTCTCTCTCTCTCTCTCTCTCTCTCTCTCTCTCTCTCTCTCTCTCTCTCACACACACACACACACACATGTGCGCGCATCTCCAAGAGGCATAGATCCTCATGTGCCCGGAGGGCGCATGAACATCTATGCCTCTTGAGGCGCATGCACTCACGCACACGCACACGCATACACACATCGACGAGCTATCAGAAGAGCATGCAGGTGTACTTTGAATAGCATGTAGCTAGGTAAAGTCAACCTGATTTCACACAAATTATAGCAAGACTGAAATTGTACCGTGAAATTCTAGTTTTGTCACCATTTACCCAAGTCTTGAAGCGAAAGCGAATCTCATCTCACGTTAAATATAAATTTACGTAAAAACAAACAAACAAACAAACAAAAAATACGGCATGACAAATGACGTTTGACAAACCAATGACGCGTATGCACTGCGCGCACCCCTTCAAGAGTTCACTATGACGCATTGGCACATCTGCGAGGCTTTTCCAGAAGGAGATATTTCATCATCAGAATCAAGTCAGAGACAAAAGGTAGAGAGCCTTGACTGCGAAGACAGCTCTCATATAGAAGGGGCTTTGTGGGTTTATGGTTCATCCCATCTTGTTTACCGTTTGATTATTTTCTGAAAAAAATTAATTAATTTTTACTAAAAAAGTTGAAAGGATACAAAGCTAGCTAACGAAATCATCCAATGTCTTTATCCAAACTAGATATATCCAAAATTTCAAGTAAATACGACAAAAATTACGGACTGTAATCTGGGTCAACCGACTTCCTATAAACGGTTGTTTATGTCTTAAATGAGACATTCAATTACAATATGCTCGGAGGCTCTCTTAGCCACCCCTTTAAGAAAGTATTTCGCCACGTTTCAAGTTTGTGTGTACAGAAATTTCGGAGATTCTCTTGCAAGCTATTAAATTCGCCCCACCGCGACCCGTCCTAAAAAGTCCCTTCTATAAATCTCCATTCTTTCTTGGCTTGACTTCGCGAACGAAGATTCTACAGGGCTTGCCCACGTCGTCTGCAGGTATGTTCGTGGCTGCGGAGGCCAATCCGGGACAGGCAGGTTCGACCGCAATGGCTGCAGGGGAAGGTCTGGTCAGGGTTCTGAGTTACGACAACTCTGTTTTTTCTCCTGAGCCGCTTGTCCTTAAGGTTAGCTCTGCGAGAGTCCTCAAATGAGACGGCTGCCTTGTAAATTGTAAATGGTGGAGCGCCAGGTGTCACGGTCCGCAGCAAGCGAAGACCACTGGCGGTGGTCGATTTGGCAGGCACTAAGTGACTTCTTGAGACCGTCTTTGTATCTCTTCTTTGGTGCCCCTCTGTCTCGGTGTCCAGTAGCGAGCTCGCCGAACAGAGTGATCTTGGGTAGGCGATGATCCTCCATCCTGGAGAAGTGCCCCGCCCAGCGAAGCTGTGTCCGCAGCAGCAAAGCCTCGATGCTCACAGTTTCCGCCTGTTCAAGGACCTCGAAGTTGGTGACATAGTCACTCCAGTGAATGCTGAGGATGGTACACAGGCAGCTCTGGTGGAAGCGTTCGAGGAGTCGTAGTTGGCTGCGGTTGAGGGCCCAGGACCCGGAACCGTACAGCAGGGCGGTGAGGACGACAGCTCTGTACACGCTGATCTTGTGCCTTTTTTCAGCTGTTGATTGTGCCACACCCGCTTGAATAGTCGCCCGAAAGCACTGTTCGCTTTTGCCAGCCTGTTGTCTAGCTCTTTGTCCAGCTTGGAGTCTGACGTTATGATGCAGCCAAGGTAGGTAAACTGGTGTACAGACTTCAGTTCGGACTCGCCGATGGTGATGTGGGGAGGGCGATGCTCTTCCTTGGGTGCCGGCTGATGAAGGACCTCTGTTTTTTTCAGACTGACCTCGAGTCCAAAGAGCTGGGCAGCATCTGTGAAGCAGGTCGTGATGCGCTGCAAGGCTCTCTCTGTGTGTGCAACGAGGGCAGCGTCATCAGCAAAGAGCAGCTCACGAATCAGTCGGTCTAGGGTTTTGGTGTGGGCCTGCAGGCGTCTGAGGTTGAACAGGCTGCCATCGAGACGATACCTGATGTACACTGCGTCGTCATCGTCGGGGTCCACTGTGGCCTGCTTCAACATTATGCTAAAGAAGATGGTGAAGAGGGTCGGTGCCAGCTCGCAGCCCTGCTTCACGCCGTTGAGAATAGGGAATGGTTCTGAGAGGTCACTGTTGAGTCTGACCTGGCCTTGCTGGTCCTCGTGGTCCTCGTGGACGATCATGCTGGGGAACTTTGGGGGACAGCCAAGTCGCTCCAGGATCTGCCACATGCCTTGCCTGCTCACAGTGTCGAACGCTTTTGTTAGGTCGACAAACGTTACATACAGCCCTTTGTTCTGCTCGCGGCACTTCTCCTGAAACTGTCTCAGCACAAAGACCATGTCGGTGGTACTCCTGTTGGCTCTGAAGCCACACTGGCCTCTGGGAGGTGGTCTTCAGCGATGGCAGGTACCAGCTGACTCAGGAGCAGCCTTGCGAGAATTTTCCCGGCAATGGACAGCAGGGTAATTCCACGATAATTAGAGCAGACAGACTTCTCTCCTTTGTTCTTGTACAGGGTGATGATGACTGCATCACGGAGATCCTCCTTTGGTAGTGTTCCTTTCTCCCAGCAGCAGAGAAAGAGGTCGTGGAGCTTGTTGTGCACTGCTAGGCCTCCATGTTTCCAGATCTCTGGCGGGATTCCGTCAATGCCTGCTGCTTTGCCACTCTTGAGCTGGTGGATGGCTGTGAGGGTCTCTTCGGCGGTGGGCGGTTCGTCCAATTCAACCTTTAGTGGGAGGTGTGGGATTTGGAGGATGACTGTTTCTTGAACAGTGCGCTCAGCGCTGAAGAGGTCCTGAAAGTATTCCGACCAGCGGTTCAAGATGGAGGTATTATCTGTGAGGAGTGCCTGTCCATCAGCGCTTCGCAGGGGACTTTGTACCAGGTGCCTAGGGCCATACACCGCTTTCAGTGCTTCGTAGAAGCCCCTGTAGTCACCGTTGTCAGCGCAAAGCTGGGTCCTCTGCGCGAGTACTGCTGCAGATGAGGCGGAAGGCAGACTTCTTCATAGGACAGGAAGGCTGGGCTAGGTGGGCCTGGTGGGCGGCTCTTTTTTTTTTTTTTTTTGCTAGAAGTTCCTGGATCTCTACGTCGTTTTCGTCAAACGAGTCTTTGTTCCTCTTTCTAACAAAGCCCAAGACTTCCACAAAAGATTTTACAATAGCAGTTTTCAGTTTATTCCCAGAGTGTTTCAGGGGAGGAGTCTGCTGGATCAACTGTGTCTTTGAGCATGCGCTGTACATCTGTCTGAAAGGCAGCTTTCTTGTCGTCACGCTGAAGGCTGGCAACATCAAGCTTTTTTTCGGGGGGTGGGGGGGGGGGGCTTTCTTGGGTTTCAGCTTGAAGCGGAACCTGAGTTTGCAGTGGACAAGGCGGTGGTCAGTGTGGCACTATGCGCTGGGCATCACTCTAGTGAGGAGGACGTCACTGCGGTAAAATAATAAAGAGCATTTATATCGCGCTGAATCCCCAGGAGCAGTGGGCTCTAAGCGCGTTACAAAAAATGTATATATGCAGAATCTCACTACCTTTAAAAAAGTCTAATCTATGCACTTCTAATCTACGCACGCACATACAACTAAAACACACATAACAAAACCATATGTATGCAGACCAAACCATCATCACACACACGCACACACAATCTGTGGATTAATGGTACGCAAGCTGAAAGAAGTAGGTTTTAAGTTGGGTCTTAAAGACGTCAATGTTTTCAGCATTCCGGAGGTGTAGGGGAAGTGAGTTCCAGACAAACAGGGGCTTGATACTGGAATGTCCGGCAGCCAAACCGCTTAGAGGAAAAGCTGGGGACACGGAAACGCTTCTCAGAGCAGGAACGAAGGGAACGGGAGGGCTGATAGATGTTGAGGAGGGATGAGAGGTATGGCGGTAGGGATCCATCAAAGCAGCGAAAAGCCAGGACCGCAATCTTGTACTCGACTCTAAACTGAATGGGTAGCCAGTGCAATT
Organism: Semisulcospira habei; assembly: GCA_036245525.1. Lineage (NCBI taxonomy): Eukaryota > Metazoa > Mollusca > Gastropoda > Semisulcospiridae > Semisulcospira > Semisulcospira habei. The sequence continues at coordinate 75,553,143 of BTPG01000004.1, read as the reverse complement.
CCTGAAGTAGGGGGGTTACATGGTCCATTTTAGATTTGCCAAAAGCAAGTCTGGCAGCATTGTTGAGGACTGTCTGCAGACGAGAGAGTTCTTTCTGGGGGACACCTGCCAGGAGGGAGTTACAATAGTCTAAGCGGCTAAGAACAAGGGAGCAAATAAGTTGAACAGTAGCGGACCGGGTGATAAATGGTCTAATGGAGCTGATTCTTCGCAGCTGGAAGTTCGCCGTCCTGCACACATTAGTAATGTGATGGTGCATGGACATACTGCAGTCGAACTGAACTCCCAGATTACGTACAGACTGGCTAAAGGTTATTTCACTGTCGCCAACCACGAGGGAGGCCCCTGGTGGGACCTGACTAAGGGAGTGGTCAGAACCAGCGCAAAGTGATTCAGTCTTGCCGTCGTTCAGCTTCAGTTTGTTGCACAGCATCCATTTTTTTCACAGAGGAAATACAAAGTTCAATCTCTTTCACAAGAGCAGGAAAATTAGATGGAGAAGCACCTTTGTGGAGCTGGGTGTCGTCGGCATACTTGTGAAATTCACAGGCATGTCGGGTGATGATGTCAGACAGGGATTGGGTGTAAAGGCTGAAAAGGACGGGCCCAAGGACGGATCCTTGGGGGGACACCGAATCTCAGCATGAGGGGCTGCGACTCTGATTGATTGACAACAACCTTCTGAGTACGCCCACGCAGATACGAGGAAAACCAGCTGACGCACTAGGACATAGTCGATAAGGTGCCAGTGCTTGGAGCGAGGATGCATCCAGGTGGTCTTTCGACTGTCCTTTTGCTGGAAAGTAGTGTTGGTGATGACAAGCTGCTGCTCTGCACAGAACTCCAACAGTAGGCGGCCATTGTCATTACAGTTCCCAACGCCATGCTTGCCGAGGACTCCTTTCCAGGCTTCAGAGTCTTGGCCCACTCTGGCGTTGAAGTCGCCAAGGATGATGACTTTGTCGTCTGCAAGGGTGCTCTGTAGGAGGCTGCGCAGGTCAGAGTAGAACTTGTCTTTTTCTGCAGGCTCTGCCAGGAGGGTTGGGGAGTACACACTGAGAAGGGTGACGTATTGCTGGTGTCTCAGTGGGAGGCGCATGGACATGATGCTGTCGGAGTGACCCGTTGCCGGTAGGTTTTCCAGCCTAGTCGCAATGGGGTCTTCTTGACCATGAAGCCCACGCCTGAGAGCCGTCTTTCTGATGCAGGCTTTCCTGGCCAGTAGAGGGTGTAGCCAGCGCCAAGTTCTTGGAGGCTGCCTTCCTCCGGAGGCGTACTTCGCTGAGCGCGGCGATGTCGATGTTTAACCTCCGCAATTCATGGGCAATGATGGCGGAGCGACGTTCATGACGTCCGCTGTGTGCTGTGTCGAGCATGGTTCGGATGTTCCAGCATGCTACGTTGAGTCCGGTCGTGGTCGTCATGAGAGTGGATCCGTTGTTTTTTCTTGTTTTCTGACGGCAGGAGAAGATGCCCGTTGACCGCGGCTAGCCAACTGTGGTTACGGGGGGATGAGCTTTGGTTAGGCCACCTTTTCTAGGCCCCTCTCCGTGTGGAGCAAGCAGTGCTGTCCCTAGAGAAGGCTGCTTGGTCGTTCAGGGTGTGCCGAGTGACGTTGTCATCCCCAGGTCAACATCAGGCGACCAATATCCTGAACCGCCTGTATGCAGGTTTGAGACTGCGGCTTCCAGTGACATCTTTCACCTGCCGCTTTGCCCCTTGCCCATCGCTACAGGACTTGGAAATGTCGGTGTCATGGTCCGTGGGCGTTTCCTAAAGCCTGCGCGGTGGAGCTTTTTGGTGGAGTGCAGTGTGCGCAGTACTGGCCCCACCGTTTAAACCCTTGGTTTGTCTGTCATGGCCTAGCAAGCTATAAATAGAAGGAACTTAAAAACATTTAGCATTATATGTTTATAATATTTTAGAAGGTTTACGGCCATTTGCCGTGTTTAATTGTCATTTAGAATATCACGTTATTGTATTTTGGTTTGTATTGTGAAGATGAATCAAATACAAGCGCAACCGCCGGTTTTGCGCGACCACGATAACTCATTCTACCCCAGACACGCCACAGCAAGATAAGGATCGACCATGATAGTTCAAGGGTGATGCCAGAATAGCTTGGCGCCTACGGGCGCCAAGCTATTCTGGCATCGCCCTTGAACTATCATGGTCGATCTGTGTCCTGCGCTGCAATGCAGTCTTCAGAGAACAACGGCAAAATTGGGGGATTTCGGTGTTGGGGGTAGAACGAGTTAACGAGAGATCACCTGTCAATAAGGACTCCATCAGTTAGGTGGGGAGCTGGGTGGATCTGTGGTAGAGCGATCGACTCTCGACCGAAAGGTCCCGGGTTCGAATCCAGCTGGTGTCAAAAAATTTGTTCAGATCCTATTTCGGTGCCCCGTCTTTGAAATCATCTTCGTGGTGGACAGAAGACGTTAAGCCCTAAACGTTTAATGTTTAACGTTTCCATCAGTCGTTAAGCCCTAAACGTTTAACGTTTCCATCAGCTAGGTGGTTGTAGCCACTTCCATGGTGATCTTTATTGACAGGTAACACTGACTAATAAAAACCTGAAGACTTCTCGGAAGAGAGAACTTGTTTGCTAAGCCCACATTTTATCTTATTAAAAAAGCGGTCGCTTAGAACAGGTTAAACCGAAGGCCCGAACGACCAAGACAAACCTCAGTGAAGGGTCAACACGAGTGTAGAAGGAACAACTGAAAAAGAAAAAAGCACTGGCTAGTTTCACAGGCTTTCACTGATGGCTAAAAATAAAGTCAACACGTGCACTAAAATAGAACCAGCACCTTACAAGGTAAACGCACGCCACATCTGTCCTGTATGTCATGCCACGTCATAAGTTGACCCTTTCACTCCCAGCACCAGTCTCACAATTTTGCCAGCTACTCTCTTACCGGCAGCCGCGCGCGACTTTTATTACGGTGATGGATCGACCGTGATTGTTCAAGGGTAGTGCCAGATTAGCTTGGCGCCTTTCAAGGCGCCATGCTAATCTGGCACTACCCTTCAACACTCACGGTCTTGAAAGGCGCCAAGCCACCCTTGAACATTCACGGTCGATCCCTGAACAGCGGCTGTGACATGTAAAGTGCAAATGAGTTTGTTTGTGTTTTAAAAGGGAGGCAATGCATTCTACGGTTGCCGCCCCTGCCGAGGATATGTTAAAAATGGGACCGGCCGACAGTCAACACTGAAATAAATTGCTGACTTCACTGTCCGCAAGTCTTAGTCATCACTGGCTGGCTACCTGTGCTGTGTGTCAGTGTTGGAGCTGCGGCAGCTTACTTTATAAAGTCAACAGTACGGTTCTGTAGCCGGGCACGTTAGTTTACTTTCTACTTTGGCTTGGCGCTCGGCCGGTTACAGTTACAAAAGAAGCATTTTTAGACAGCTGCTGTCAGTGTATCCACCTCTGTACGACCTTCCTAAACGCTGTCTCGAATTTCCTCTAGGTCGAAACACAAACTGCATGAACCGGCCAAATGATTGTAACCCTTTGGCTGTCGGTAGCGGTTTTTGTCGCGACGATTCCTGCAGGAAATAATCGCGACAAAAAGCCGCTACCGACAGCCAAAGGGTTAATGCAGGGTACTATTTTTTCAAAGTACTCTGTTAGGCATCGAAGTAAAGTAGGTTATAGCACTGGCAGTCTCCCCTTTTCTTTTCTGTTAGGCATCATATGTTCGCTGATGACACACAGTTGCACGATTCTGGTCCCGTTCCTGAAGCTGGTCGTTTAATTTCCAACGGGCTGTCTGACAGAAGTTAAAGACCGGATGATTAGCAATAAACTCCAGCTAAATGATGGTAAAACAGAGTCCATGCTTATCACAGCTGGTGTGCGTCCTTTGCAGTTGTCCTGTCTTCCCAGTCACATCTCTCAATTGTCTGTCAAAATCAAATCACTTTCTCTGCCGGACACTATAAAAAAAAAAACCTTGGTGTTTTCATTGACAGAGACCTCAAAATGGATAAGTATGTTAGTCTTATGTGCAGATCAGCTTTTATTGAAGCAGTGCTGCCCGTTTAGTTCTGCGCGCGCGTAAGCGTGACCGGCCAAATCCGCCCCGCCCTTAAGAAACGCCACTGGCTGCCCGGCCGTACAAGAACGCATTCTGTATAAATTGTCCTGCATGTGCTTTAACTCTCTCAGCCTGACTTCACCTGCCTATACTATCTCTGACTTGCTCCATCTGTATACTCCATCTCGTACCCTCCGCTCTTCCCTCTGACACACGTAAATTTTGCCTTCCCAGTTTCAAATGTAAAACACGTGGCGGTCGTGCCTTCTCCCATCTTGGTCCCGCCACTTGGAACAGCCTCCCCGACCCTGCCCTTAACTGTCAAACGCTCTCCTCATTCAAATCACTTCTCAAAACCCACCTCTACAACGCCGCTGCCGCCGCCGTGAGATGGCCTTAGTCGCCCAGGCTGCTCTGCGTTAAACCCAAATAACTAACTAACTACAACGCTGCCTTTTACTAGTTCATTTCCCCAGCCAGGCACAATTCATCACCAATGCCATGTGTGTGTGTGTGTGTGTGTGTGTGTGTGTGTGTGTGTGTGTGTGTGTGTGTGTGTGTGTGTGTGTGTGTGTGTTGTGTGTAATAATAATAATAATAATAATAATAATAATAATAATAATAATAATAATAAATTTATATCAGTTTTTGCAGGCCATCAGGCCCATATGAACACAAAATACAATTTACAACCAGAAAATACAGGAAGGTGGTTGTAAAAAAAAAACCACAATCACATAGCATTACATCAGCGCACATAAATAAACAAAAACAACAAAAGTTCAAAGCAAATCCCTCTAATTCCTTAATTTAAGGCAGCCTGAAATATATATAGCAACTTTAAAGACCAGTTTATCATGTAGGTTTCCACACAGCAGCTGAACTTTGAGATCGGATGGGAATCTGTAGTAAAACAGTCGAATGTACTTTTTACGTAAAGGGGAATATTTTGGACACTCGAAAAGAAAATGACACAAATCTTCAGCCTTATGCCAATCACATGAATTACATTCTGGATTAGTGATGGGTTTTCCAAATCTGGATACTGTTGTATCTCTTGTTACGTAAAGGAGTTCATGGAAAGTTGCTTCAGACACTGGAGAGTATGTACAAACACGTATAAGCTGCTGTAAGGGTTGGAACCAAAGTTGTGTTGTGTGTGTGTGTGTTTGTGTGCGTGTTAGCTGTTAGCCTTTTCATAGTATCAACGCATTGAGCTGCTTTTAGAATAAGCGCTTAACAAATCTCCTTTATTATTATTATTATTATTATTATTATTATTATTATTATTATTATTATTATTATTATTATTATTATTATTATTATTATTATTACAGGATCAAAGACGTTTGAAAGAAAAAGAAACGCTTCAAAGACTGCATAAGAGACAGCCTCAAGCACTGCGCCTTCCCGGTAAAGGAACTTGAAGCACAAGCACAAGACAGATCCGGTTGGCGTGCCGCCACCAGGAAAGCCTGCACGCTCTTTGAACACAATCGGCGCGAACGGAGTGCCAGAGCTCGCAGAAAGACAGCGTCGACTCTCCCCACAGCTACGTTTCAGTGCCCCCATTGCCCTCGCAGGTGTGGCTCCAGGATTGGCTTGGCCAGCCACACCCGCACCCACAAATAGAAGTCATGCACAATGACGACATCATCGGTTTCGATGGTCTACCCATTACAGGATCAAATACGTTTGATGGTTGTTTAACGTCCCGACAGCTACACGACTTTCTCAGTCAGGGCGTGCCTGCGCTGCATGTGAAGATAAGAAGTAAAAGAAAACAGAATATTTAATGTAACTATGTCAAAAGCTGATCTAAATAACAACAACAACAAACATAATAATAATAATAATAATAATAATAATAATAATAATAATAATAATAATAATAATAAATAAATAAATAAAGTTAAAAAAACAGCTGGTTTGTGGACTAGAACCATGGTCCAGGCAAAGTAGCTAGGCTTGCAATCCAGGCAAAACTGAGTGATTTGATTCCGATGACGAAATCCTAGTGCATCATTATTATGGGGAAATGTTGCCATGCCACGCCTGAACTGATCAGCGATTAGGCTATAAATAAAAAGTATAGAGGCTACGCTATCAAAGTCTGTATTCTTTTTGGTTCAAAGAGTGTTGCTGCCTGCAGTCCGTTGGTCACTTTCAGCATGAAAAACAAAAGCTGCGGGATGAAAGCAAGACCCTCAATATTTGTACAGTGGAGCCGTGGTGTCGTTATAGCCAAAGCAAAACACAGCTTCACCGTGCTACCGTCAGCTATGTTGGGTATTGCTCTGTTTTTTGAACGCACACTTATTCAATCAAAATTCATTCCAGCTGCACAATGCCTAGATACTCAAGAGGGGAAACAGGCTTATTCCTCATAGCAAGAGGTATAGATTCTCATGAGCACCTGTAGTTGCAGAGGCTCATGAAAAGCTATACCTCATGCTGGCGGAGATAGGCCCGTTTCTAAGCATAGTTTTCTTGTCAAACGGAGAAGATCCTCAGGGTTTTGGTACGTGACTGAGAGTGTAAGCCCAGGGCCACAAGAAAACTGATTGCATGCATGTTCAGCTCGCAGCGGCATGGACACGTCAGAAAGAGGGGGAAATGATGCCAAAAAGCGAATAAAAACACAGGGACGGGAGACGGCTAAAAACGATTGTGTCCGAGGGCAAGATGGAACCATTCTGGCAAGTGGCTTTGCAAAAACGGTGTCAGAAGTGGGATTTAAAAAAAAACAAAAAAACTTCGACGTCAGAAGGCGCGGGCTCTGTCAGGATGCGGCCCAAAAACGCGCGTCAATGTCCGAAGGCGAGACGGAGGGGTTCTGGCAAGTGGCTTCGCAAAAAAAAAAGAGAAAAAAAGATGGCATGTTTTCCCCAGATTCATTCCGCCGCTGGTTCATATTACTCCGCCAGTCGCTCTTTCACTTCCAAAGCCAAGTGTGTGTGAGGTACGGCCCAAATTCACGAATATGATGAACGGTGGTGAGCAGTCAACGTCAATCCATCTCCTGCCCAAAATCATAAATATAATGAACGGTACGTAGACAGTTGCGGAGTTGCGAGTTAACCCATATCATCTATCTATCTATCTATCCCGTAGTCTTGCCAACCGTTGGTGCACCACTGATGACTTGGCAACCAGCTCCCTCCATTCCACTATGTTCTCTGTCATTCTTAGTGCGTCGCTCAGCTTCAGTCCTGTCCACTCTGAGATATTGTCCTCCCACCTTTTTCTCTGTCTTCCTCTCCTTCGCCCTCCTTGCACAGTGCCTTGAAGGGTTGTCTTGGCAAGCCCTGCTGATCGCGTGACATGCCCATACCACTTCAGTTTGCGTTTTTTTCACAATGGCTAATAGGTCTTCATAGGGCCCGATGGCTTGCCGGATTCTGCTTCCCACTTCCTCGTTTGTGATGTGATCTCTGTAGGAAATGCCAAGCAGCCTTCGAAAACATCTCATTTCAGTGGCTTGTGTCCTCCTTTCGAGGTCTGCTGTGAGGGTCCATGACTCACAGGCATATAAGAACACTGAGATGACTAAGGAGCGCATCAGTTTGATCTTGGAGCAGAGCGTGATGTTTCTGTCCTTCCATGTGGTCTTCAGTCTTGTTAGCGCTGTTGTCTGTGCGATCTTGGACAGTATTTCTTGTTTTGATCCCTCATCTGTCACAATGGCTGCTAAGTATTTGAATTTCTTAACTGTTTCCCGTTTTTGGCCTCCAACCATGATTTTGGTGCCAATGCCACTGGCGTTATTGGTCAACAGTTTGGTCTTCTCTGCGCTGATTTCCATCCCAAATGCAATGGCTGTACTGTCCTGATTTACCACCAGCTGAGCTAGCTCCTCCTCTGTTCCTGCAAGGCCATCAATGTCGTCCACAAAGCGCAAGTTCTTGATTGTTCTGCCTCTAATACGGACAGTTCCTTCATGATCTTTCAGAGCGTTCGTCATGATTCTTTCCAGAAAGATGTTGAATAGAGTAGGTGAGAGCAAGCAGCCTTGTCTGACTCCGACTGTTGTCCTAAACCAATTTCCTATTTTGCCGTTGAAGCAGACTGCGCTAGTAGCTTTGTTGTAAAGGTTTTCTATTATCCATATCATACTGAAGCAAAATGCTTCAAATTTGCCGGTACATGCCATATGCAAGCTACATTACAGTACTTACAGATAAGGCTATAGACCACTGGCTTTAGTTCAAGGGTTCAATAGCTACAATGACTTCCATTCTACAGAATGGAAGTCATGTATTTTTGGGAGGTTAAGAGCACTCGGCAATCTCGCGCAACACGTTGCGAGAGATGGATTTGACGCTGATTGCTGAATGGTAGTACAAGCGCCAAGCTCACCCGGCACTACCCTTCAGCGGTCAACGTCAAATCCATCTGCGCCTGTACAGCCGCCAAGCTCACCCGGCACTACCTTTGAGCAGGCAATCCATTTCCTGCAGCTGGCGAGGGAACTGAAAGAGAGATATAGATAGGTTTCCGTCTGTAGGGCTCTTGTGTCGCGACTGTTTTGAGTGTCTGTCCTAGTAACTAGACCCTAGAACGCCGTTAACGATAAATTGACCAGAGTAACTCGTATTTAGGTGCATGTATAACTCATTCTACCCCAGACACACCACAGCAAGATAATGATCGACTATGATAGTTCAAGGGTGATGCCAGGATAGCTTGGCGCCTATGGGCGCCAAGCTATTCTGACATCACCCTTGAACTATCATGGTCGATCTGTGTCCTGCACCGCAATGCAGTCTTCGGAGGACAGCGGCAAAATTTGGGGATTTCGGTGTTGGGGTAGAAAGAGATAATGCGTGAATTATCGTGAACGTGTTTTTAATTGGTTGTCTCATCAAACCTTTAGGTTCGGCGGTTTTTATTTATTTATTTATTTTTAAAAGGAGGTGCTGTGATCGTCAGAATAATATTATGTCTGGACCGATAGTCTTACATAAGCAATGAGAGATCGGCGAGTTGAGGGTTTTGCTGAAATCAACCGTTTAGTTCCACACTTTTACTGACTTACAAGATCACCATAAACGTTGCTGTGAATGCTATACTAGCTGTATCAGGTAATTAGGTCAAGTTTTGGATAATAAAAAAAACGTCAAAGGACTAGTAAGGTGACTGTGGTTGGTTAGTTCGGGGTTTAACGTCCACGGCACCGGCCGGGCGTGATAATGGACGGCCCTAACGGGCGGGTTATTGAAGGGAGGGGGGAGGGGGCGAGGGGTGGCAGGGACAGCTATTGCCTATGGAGTACGACCTGAACACTGATCAATTCTGCTGCACCGCAACTGACTGTGCCACTTTGATTTACCAGGACTTTTAACGGACAAGCCCGTCGTTTTGGCTGACCTTGATTATGGTGTCTGCCTCTCTTTCCCTGAAGTTGACGTAAATCTGTGTACAAGTACCGCCATTACCTCAGTAGCAAAACGTCTTCGGTCTGACGACGGCCGCAGTGGGCCCGCGCACGGCCGTATGCAGGCCCCCTTGCGGCCGTCGTCGGCCCGAGGACCTTTGCTTCCCGGATATATTAGGCGTTTTCGGATTACCTATGTTGTCTTCTCACATACGTTAGGTATCAATCTCTGCGTGCTGGTCTGTGATTTTTGTCCTTATGGCCCCAGACCGCAAGGTTCAAAGTAAGAGACCAGCGCACCTCTATGAAGAAGAGTCGCCAGTCGTGACATAAATCACTATTTTCCCATCAAGTTCTCAGCTTTATGTCGAACCCCTACAGAACCCCTCCATCGATAAAAAGCTGACTGAATCAAACTGTCACTCCCAGCAAGAGGCCGGGCCCAGATCCTCAACAGCCCCATGAGGGTTGCAACGGCTGATGAGGATCCATGCCTCTTGCGGACGGCGTTAGATACTAGGGCTTAATCTACAGCCAGCAAAGGTCAGGCAAGTCATTTGGTCGCCCCTTCGCCTGGTAAGCCATGTTCCTGTGAGACCGCCAGCTCCGTTAGTCTAGTACATGACTGATGGTTAACCAGCCCTCTACCGCTAGTGTTTTCGAAATCATTTTTAACTCAGCGTCCAAGATCCCCAGCCGTCAAAGGAACGTAGACACAAAGTGCTTTCAGCAAGAGGTATAGATCCACATGAGCCCCCGCAATTGCGGGGGCTCATGAGGATCTATACCTTTTGTAGTTGGTGCATCTTTTTTTCGGCAGTGAAGGCGATAAAGAAACCTGCTGTCGACAGTTCGTCATTCATGCATGCATTCTGTTGATTTTGTTATTTTCATACTTGAATGAACGTGTACGGCAACATTCATCTGAGAGTGTGCGTGTGCACAGATGAGGTAATGTTTTACATGTTGATTGTTGCATTATTACTCCATACCCCGATAGGAGCTAAAGGAATCAAACAAAATCTTGAAAACAATCTTTAAAATCTTGTTTCAGCGGCGTTCAACTGACGTTCACTTTTACTTTTTTTGTGTTCAGCTTCTGTTCTAAGGAAGACCCGTATTCGCTCGAGGCCCAGTTTTATTTCGCGGCCCAATTTTACTGTCAGACAACCGTTCCCGTGCCTCTTTAAATTCTAAACATCTCAGCAAGGTATCGTAGGTTTTTCGCCAATGGAATGTTATGTTCAGACGAACTATTTTATACTCTTTCAATGTCCAACTGTAGCAGCAGTGCACAACTACTATTATTCTGTAACTAGACGTGTGTTAGCAAATGTGCTCTGTCCCTTGAAAGGTTCTACTTTGAAGATTCCTGTTTTTTTTTTTTTATATAACTGTTTACAACGATGCTGATATGTCGTGTACTGACGGATGAATCTCTGTTTGCCACCTTTGAGCTTTGTGAACATAACTTTTCAAGAACTGTCCCAAATACTGCGCATGTGCCCATGTCATTGAAGTTGACCCTGGATTCAATTACGGCAGGGGCGCCAAAAATCCTTCTGCAACGTTCGTGTCTGACGGGTTGGTTGGTTAGTTAGTTCGGGTTTAACGTCCACGGCACCAAAGTGATAATGGAAGGCCCTGACGGGTGGGTTATGGGGGACAGGGAAATCTATTACATATGGAGTACGATCTGGACACTGATCAAACTCTGGCGCACTCCAACTGTGCCACTTTGATTTACCAGGACCTTGCAACGGACATGCTTTTGAACAAATCCGTTTCCCCTCCTGGCCCCACGACCCGGCGATTCCCTTCGCTCTCCTGCTCCGACGCGTAACCGCCTGAGCTATTTCGGACTCCGTGTCTGACGGACACACACACACACTGTATTTGTTAGCAAAATGTATTTCTCTAAATGTGGGACCCTTTGTACAGCTGACACAACCTCATTGACAATCTGTGTGGTTACAAATCATCGGTACAGTCTCGTTAACTCATTCGAGACGTGCCGCATCCGGTTACGCGGCAAAAAGCTGTATCCGTACCCTGACATGTTGCTGACAGGATCTGGATCGCCCATGATAGTTGAAGGGTGGTGTCAGAATAGCTTGGCGCCTGTAGGCGCCAAGCTATTCTGATACCACCCTTCAACTATCATGGCCGATCTCTCCAGAACTGTGACGCAGACCTCAAAGGACAAGAATGGATCTCCTTCAGGATGCCATGAGTTAACCCACTTAACCCCAGGGACACATTTCCAAAAATTGGGGGGGGGGGGGTCAGGGGGGGCAGGGGGGGGGGGGCGTTACCTATAACGACTATGTGCCAGTTGCAGGCGATAGAAGGCGCCAAGCTCATCTGGCACTACCCTTGAATTATCATGGTCCATACACGCCCTGCTGTGGGGCGTTGGGGCTACATGGGTTAAAGCACCGCGACCTTCACGGGAGGGTGCTGCGCATGTCTAGGGGTGACGCGGGGATGACTGAGACGATGGCGGAAGATGAAAGGGAAAGTTTGGGATGGCGCTACTGTTGATACAAGATAGCCCACGTCCCCTTCACGGCCGTCCGCCGGCGACTGCTGGAGACGGCGTGGATCGCCGGCCGTCAGAGCTTTAGAATAGTGCCTGGCTTCACTACCTGTGACTACCTCGCACACCTTTCACGACAGCAGTTCAATTTTCCGTAACGCAATTCTGTGGACCAATAACATTTTCTTGTTTTGTCTTACATTTCATGAGAGAAAAACCCAACGAAAAAGAAGCACGCTTAGAAAAGACAGTCACAACACAATTTATTAATATTACGAAAACACTTTTGGGCGTAAAAAGACTTTTTGGAAATAGACAAACAAACAAGTAAACATTTCGCTACTTAACTTATCAGTGCGTGGAGAAAGTGACAATTGAAGGTTTTCCTCTGCATTTTACACGCTTGGTTTGGATTTTTGGTACCTTTCATCAGAGCTGAACATCGTTGTAGTTTAGGTGTCGTGCTTGGGTGAATTCAGTGTAGTTCAAGGGTCGTGCCCGATTCGCTTGGCTAACCGGGCACGACCCTTGTGCTATCATGGTTGATTCCGATCTCCAGGTTTTGCAGGTACTGTGTTTCATAGCAGACGATCGTGCGTACATGGAAGTCGACTGAGGGCTTGAAAGGGCGCGGGGTGAGTGGCGCTCATTGTTTTGTGGGACCAGCATTTTGAAATGTCGTCCTTTGTTGGCAAAATGTTGGTATTTTGTCGAGAGACTTCTCTCTCTCTCTCTCTCTCTCTCTCTCTCTCTCTCTCTCTCTCTCTCTCTCTCTCTCTCTCTCTCTCTCTCTCTCTCTCTCTCTCTCTCAGGGGCGGATACAGAGGGTGTCTCGACGGGGAGCCCAACAGCCCTCCCTCCCCCCCTCCCGTTTTCCAAACTGTCATAAAAAAAAAATATAGACCAAAACAGTGACTATCACGCGAACATAAAATCATACAAAGAAAGAAACACGCTTAAAAAGAATAATTACAAATAAGTTGTGTTGAAACTATTCTTTCCTGGTGCTTTTCTTTGGGGGGGTTCTTTAAAATTATACTATCGTGTTGTGTGTTGTAACCGTTCTCTGTACGAGTGTTACTTTTTATTTATTTATTTATTTATTTTGTATTTCTTTTTTATTATTTTTTATATTATTATTCTTTTTATTATATATATATATATATATATATATATATATATATATATATATATATATATATATATATATATATATATATATATATATATATATATATATATATATTACGGGGGGGGGGGGGGGGGGGGTCTCAGACATATTTAGAGTTTTCAGAGGTTACGATATTTATTTGTTAAAATTTTCTTCTTTTATCTCAGGACACAGCACCGCTTTTGGTACTTTTTTAAAAGGAAGAGCTGATCATATCTACATGCACTTGTCCTCCTCCCCGCCTCCACCCCACCTCCCTAACAAAACAAGATTAATCGGGCTCTTCTGGTTCTTATATGTTGTTAATTTTCTTATTGAAAAGAATGTTCTACCTGGCGTTTCTACAGGAGCAATCACCTTGTGTTAGACTGGTGACACGCATCAATGACTACAGTGCTACTCTGATGGGCATTGGTGCATGTCCACGCACAATACTGTACCCTTAAAAGACAAAGCTACGAAATCTGAGTGAGACTGTGCTCAGAGAGTGATGTTTGACGGGATTAGGGGATTTGCATTTACCTGTGACACCCGGGCCAGTCGGCTGCTCACCCAGGGGAAGACACTGACTCAAAGCGCAGTTGATTTCTCGCTTTCTGACATGATCACATGTCCACAGTCGTAGGCTTAAACCTAGATGACTGTCACGTATGTGGATGCAATATGAATGGTATCGCACAGAAAAAAGTAATGCTTTTTATGAGCCCCTGTGACTAAAAGAGCACATGAAACTCTGTGCCTGGCTGACTGGAGGAACTGGGTGAGTTGGGCCCCAGTTCAGCAATGACTGGACACTTTCCCACCCAAGTCTGAGGATGCAATTTATCGCACTGCAAGAGGCACTGACTTACATGATCCCCTGTGAGTGCAGGAGCACATGACATTCTATGTCTGGGTGAAGTACTGTGACAGGTGCAGGTCAGGAATGCCAAGTGAGGATAATTGACTATAGGCCAATGAACACACTAGGCCCACCCACCGATCCCGTTTTAGTCGCGATGATTCCTGTAGAAATCATCGCGACTAAAACCGCTACCGACACCCAAAGGGTTAAGTGAATATTTCGAAGAGGATGAGCCTGCTTGGTACTGACGATGCAAGAGACAGCCCCACAGACTAGTATCGTAGTTACAGTGTTATGACAGGACTGTGTAAGAGCGGTGCCTTGTCAATGACAATATGACATCGCCACATAGTTGTGAATGGGACAGGACCTGCGCAATGTATCAACAAGCTAACATAACACACAATGCGAGTCACTCAGTCCCTCAAAGAAATTAATATTTTTTTTTTAATCCAGGCCTGAAAGAGACATAGATTGTCATGAGCCCTTGTTTTAGCAGGGGCTCATGACAATCTATGCCTCCTGCCGCTACGTCTCAACCAGATTTACATCTCTCTTATTCAGGCGCGGAAGGATAAAGGAGTTCGCCACTGTGACCCGACTGACTGCACAGATTTGACACCGACATGTCGATTGACAAATAAAACTGCTTGTTCAGCAGCTTGTCTGTTGCGTACAGCTTATCTGCGCGATGATTTATTTATTCGAATTGAGGTCAGCCTCTTTTCAATGAGTTCTAAGCCTTGCTTGACATTCTTTGAAAACTATTCACGGGTTAGACGTGTATTCGACGCATTTACAAACATGTATGGAGCTACCCTGGACAGGTAGAGACGCAAATATGCTTAGTATAGGTCGTTTGACATCGGAGCGCTCAACGTATTCGCAAATATCTCCGCAAAGAACCACTTCTTTTTTTTTACCAATCTTAGAGCAGATAGCATTCAGCGACCGTTCGCCTAATACGATTTACTATTAACTCATTCGCATCCAGATGCGTCTGGCCGCGAATGAGTTAAGAAACTAGAACAATGTGCCAGTTTCGCTGTACAGTCGTAAAACTCGGATTTTTTTTTCTCTCCATGAAATCCTACATCCTTACATGTGCCCCAGACAAATTAAGGCTACATCCCTACATGTGCCCCAGACATATTAAGGCCAGTATCAGAAAGGCACATCTTGACATAAATTGACTAAATTTTCAAACCTGAAACAGCGCAGGCGTGCATGAAGTCTGCATGCTTGACCTCGATATTGGACTCTGCCGGGGCTCTATTTAGGGTATTGAAAATGACTTGTTCTTGTATTTTCACTCAGTTTTGGCACTAACTGACATTTGTTCTTAAGGTGGTGCAGAAAAGTGTTTCTGTGTGGACATATCTGGGGGGAAAAACGTTGTCAAACGGCGCAATACAAAGCTAAATAGTGATATATACAAAGCTTATTGTAAATTGGTAATAATATGACCCCCCCCCCCCCGTCCCCCTACCCACCGTCATTTTCCATCCTTGTAACGTTACTACTTTACGAATACCTGCGTGAAACAATTCATGTGGTAAACATTTGACATCGTTCAACTGAAACATAATTATCAGGCTTGCGAAACATTGAATTAAACGGGTGGCTGGTTGAAAAAGAAAACAAACATAATTATACTCTTGACCATTACAGAAACTTGGGTTCCGCAAGTTTGACAGTCTCAACAACTGTCACGCTTCAAGTAGAGCCACGGAAGATGGGCCGCTCTCGGTGTCGCAAGGGTAGTGCCTGAGCATACGTAACTCCGTCACTGCCGAGAAAAAGTGAACGCGATCCAGCTGCAAGAGGCATAGATCCTCATGAGCCCCCGCGACCGCGGGGGCTCATGAGGATCTATGCCTCTTGCCGAGACCAGTTTGTATCCATGTTTCTTGGATGGTTTTTGCTTTTTGGGAATGAACGAAAATTTCAGGAACAAAACTGTATGTACACTGGATATGTCAAAGGATCATATAGGGCGCCGAACGTACTGTGATTTTTTCCCCCGGGAAAATTATCTGACCTATCAATGACCCCAGCCCTCCCGTCCCGTGGCATCTAAACAAGAACCTTTTGCGACTAACCTGAGTTCACTCATTCAGCACGACGCACACCGGCCATTTCCCAAATTTTGGAGGCGTCATCTAACGACAATGCACCTGTTGCAGGAGATGCTGCGTGCGTCAGGGCTGAATGAGTTAAACAATAACCTTCTGCGACTAAACTGAGTTAATATGAACATTTGCAGTAACGCGTTTCGGCTCCGTCTGAAAACAGGAATTTTTTGGTGCATTGAGAGTTCATCTCGAATATTCGGCGCGCTTTAAAGGCCCGTTACCGCCGTAACTGCTGAAAGATACACTTCTGTAACATATGGTTAGGTAACGCTACACACAGGTCTAGTAATGGTTCATTTAGACACGGGACAATTTAGTTCCGCAATACACGTCGTCTTGATACGACAACCGACACCAATGCGTCCCATAAATATAACGCTTTCAGTTAAGTACGAGAAACAGCTAAAAATAGACTGACAGGCTAGCGGCTGCGCAGAATTTTTAAAAAGTGCTATTACGCGTGTGCTTTTGCCGCGTGTCCTAACTGCTGTTAAAGTTCATTAGGTGTGTCGACAAACACAAAACATAAACACAAACGGTGCTGAAACGTGTCTTCACATTTAGGCGTATTGGTAAAGCCAACATTCAACCAGTGCCGGCTGACGCAGGCTGTGTTTCTACAATCTTCGTTGATTCAACACATAACAAAAGACCCTAGCTGTCCCAGGAACATGAATATAAAGTGGTGTCAGCAAGAGGCATAGAGCCTCTTAAGCCCCCGCGACTCAGCGGGGGCTCATGAAGATCTATACCTCTAGCAGCTCAGATTTTCTCGGCACTGAACGGGTTAATATAATTGCGACAGCTGTGTTAGCCTACTAAAGGCTGTCCATTTCCCACGGTTGATGCCATAAGCGGCAGAGTGTCTGAGCAAAACTGGTACATACATTTATTTGTTTTAAGAAAATCTGAAATAACTGAGCTCATCTTGGAAGCGTGAAGCCGTGCACATGGCATCTACAGATACCATCATAGATCCTGTATGTGTGAATTTATAGATGTACGTTTTTTGATCGTATCGGCTGAAACCCTTTGCCCAAAGCTGTGAACGTAACATTATGACCAGGCGCACCGTGGCTATTACACACATACACACGCGAAGATAACGTTGTACAGAAACTTACATACTTCGGGTACATGCACACCCGGTCACTCAGAAACTTCAGTCTGCAAGAGACATAGCTTCTTATGAGCCCCTGCGAACGCAGGGGCTCATGAGAATCTATGCCTCTTGCGGTAATATCAGTCCGTCCTACTTACTGACATGCCGTGGAAGTTAAAAGGTTTACACGTGTGACTGAGAGCAATCAAACAAATTCTTACCTGTCCCGCTGACTCAGGTGGCCAAGTAACCCAATTACGGGTGGGCAGGATAATCCTCAAGTGCACAGCGTGTACAGAAAATCCTTCGCCTCTCAGGAGATTAAAACATCACAGATGTGTTTCAGTTTTAGTCCCAGTTGATGTCTCAGTATCAGGCCTTTTAGAAGTCCCACCGTGTGACACAATATTCCCGTGGAAATGTTTCAGCAATGACTGTCACAGTTGTTTAGTTGTCAACTATAAATTTCTCACTTCTTTGCAAGACGTCACAATGAAACTGACATGAAATGGACGAGGCGTTGGCTTCGATCAAGTCTGTCTCACGTACAACAAAAATATCACAGCCTACTTAATGTCCGTGTAACTGACTACCCCAGCGTGAGTGTCGCTGAAGTGTTGCCAGTTTCCCAGCCTGTGTCGACTGAATTATCGATACATACGGTCTACGAATGCTGGCCTGCGATTTTAGGGTTTGGGTACCCTAATCACTTAACCCTTACCACAACCCCTTTGCTGCCAGTGATTACGTACAAGAACACAGATATAAATGAGAGCGAAATAGGCATAAAGAACTTGTGTATAGCCGGGTAACAAGAGACAAAAATCCTCATGAACCCCCGCAGTCGCGGGGGTTCATGAGGATTTGTCTCTTGTTGATGTGTCTCTTGCAGCTGGGTACAGCGTGCTCCTTTGCCTCGTCAGTTAATGGGTTAACCAAAATGACAGACCAACACACTTATACAAGTTTATATATCCACGCAGCGCGTTTTCGCCAATTTCACAACGTATCCGCAATAATTTTCTGCACATTCACAGTTTAGCAGCGCAGGCTGATGTCTACGTTGCATCAGCAGCCTAATAAAGGTGATTTAATCCACCCACAAAAAGAAAACAAGTTAGCTGCATATCCACAACAGATTAGCAAATGAATTAAAGGCGTCCATATTCGCAATTTTGATTCACTTACGCCGGTGTACGAAAGATGAAGTAATAGCGTGTCCACAATCAATTACTAAGTAAAGCGTATCCACAAACACGCACACACAAACACATAAAAACTAGCAGCGCATCCACACACGAAATAGTGACGGTAAATTAGCGGCTACCCTCTCGTCACTGACAGAGCGAATTATGCGACCAGTAACAGGTAGCTGAGTCGGCGAAGAACTGCAGCTTTCAAGTTCAGACTGCGTGTCAACACTATCTCTCTCGTCTCTTCTCTCTCTCTCTCTCTCTCTCTCTCTCGCTCGCTCTAGCTCTCTGTGACGCGAACGAAACAGCGCGACGTGCGACCCGCCACAAACCGAGGACACAGTCGTAAAAAAGAAAAGAAAAAAAAAGCAAACCTAAAACTTCAAGCTGCAGACAACGAGTCTGAAATCTCCCAGTCTGTGAAGCGCAGTAGAGTTAAAAGTGATTTTGGGTCCGCTCCGCAGGGAACGACTTGAGTTGAATCCCCCTTCGACGAGCAGAACTGTCGCTGTAACAATGCCCATAGTACAAAAACAACAAAAAGTGTTTACTTACGCCGAGCGGACGAATTTTATCACACTGCTACTTCGGTGACGAAAATGGGTGTCACTGCCGAATTTAGCACAAGATAGGCCAGACCAGGTAAGCCACACTCACAGGCATACGCACACGCGTACGCGTACGCGACAGTTTCATCACAGACGCACGCACAGTCAGCGTGTGTCTCCGAGTCCCAAACTAGCCAAGTGGCTCGGTTTCAAAAACTGTTTAGTTCAGGGGCACCTGTGCGCCGCGCCGAAACTGAGTCGCCCTTTCAACTAGCAAGCAGACGAGAGAGAGAGAGAGAGATAATTATGTCCATGACGTATTTTCCACCCATGTGCAAGAGACATAGATCCTCATAGGCCTCCGCATTCGCGGGGGCTCATGAGGATCTATTCCTCTTGCGAACAGTGGCCCGGCTTTAGCTCTATAGTGGATCTTTACCCTGCTTTACGTCTGTGTGCCTCGGTGCGAGGAGGTCAGGGGTGTTCATTTTATAAGGTTTGACTCAGCACCTGAATGTGCAGCCCAGCGCGGATATGGCCAGGGACGTATGTTTAGAGCTACAGTGAGTGGTGGGTGAGTGATGGGAAGTGTTTTCATCTGAAGCATCTAAGGAATAACCTTAGCGGCACGATACATTCATCATCATCATCATCATCAGTCCCTTGCCCGAACTGGGCGTTGGGGGGACTGAAAGGCAGCAGCAACAGACAGTGCTCTCCACTGAATTCTATTTTGGGCGGTGGCAAGCAAGTCTGGCATCTCGAGTTCGGTCCATTCTTTTATGTTTGCGACCCAACTCTTTCTCTGACGACCTCGCCGACGACTTCCTTCGAGAGTGCCTTGGAGGATAGTCTTGGACAAGGTGTTGTGTCGGGTCACGTGGCCAAACCAAGCAAGCTTGCGCCGTTTCACGGTTGCCAGAAGAGGTTCATGTGGGCCCACCAGGGAGGTGACGATGCTCCGTACATATTCGTTGGTTTTGTGCTCGCGGTACGAGATGCGGAGCAACTTCCTCAGGCACTTGTTCTCAAAGGCCTGGATTTTCTTTTCTGAGTCTGCAAGCAGTGTCCAAGTCTCACAGCCGTAGAGTAGAATAGACACTACGAGGGACTTGTAAAGCCTGTACTTGATGGTGAAGCTGATGGAGTTACTTCGCCATATCCTGTCCAGCCTGGCCATTGCGGATGTTGCTGTACCTATCCTGATACGGATCTCTGCTACGCAACTACCGTCTTTGGACAGGGTGGCTCCCAAGTACTTGAAGCTATTGACCTCTTCTAGCTTCTGGCCGTTCATGTGAATGTTGCTGGCTGCTGTCGCTTGTGGTGTTGATCATCACTTTGCTTTTATCCGTACTGATCTCCATGCCATAAGACCCTGCGCTACTTGAAAGTTTGTCTGTCAGGTTTTGGAGCTCACTATTGCTGCCTGCCATGAGGTCAATATCGTCTGCGAATCGAAGATTGCACAGGGATCTGCCACCAATAGAGATTGAAGTATGGTGGTCGTGGAGGGTTTCCTGCATGATCTTCTCCAGGAATATGTTGAAAAGGACAGGAGAGAGCAGGCATCCTTGACGGACACCGATCGTCGTCCTGAAGAACTCGCCTGACTGATTGTTAAGTAGAACCGCGCTGCAGGCGTTCTTGTAAAGCGCTTCTATCATTTGGATCAGTCCCTCCTCTATGTTGAACGATCTCATGACTTGCCAGAGTCCGTCGTGCCAGACGCGATCAAATGCTTTCCTGAAATCAATGAAGTTGTGGTAGAGTTCGCGCTGATGCTGCAGATGTTTCTCGATCAGGACGCGGCAGTTGAAAATCTGCTCTACAGTGCTTCTTCCAACTCTGAAGCCAGCTGCCACTGTTCTTCTGCCAGCAGTTCCTCGGCGAAAGTTTTGAGGCGGTTGAGAATGATTCTAAGCATTACTTTGCTAGGGTGACTTATCAGACTGATAGTTCTGTAGTTCTGGCACTGTTTCAGGTTTCCTTTCTTGGGGAGCGGGATCACTAGAGACTGTGTCCATTCTACTGGCCATTTCTTTTGCTCCCAGATCTTTTGACAGAGTGTAGTGAGGACCTTCGTTGTTACTTCTCCTCCATGTTTCAACAGTTCAGCAGGTATGTTGTCTACACCTGGAGACTTTCCTCCCTTCAGGCTGCGTACGGCTGCTTCCACCTCTTCAGCTAACACTGGCAGGTCTTCAGCCTTCCTGGCCCCAGCCTGGTTGTTTTGGAGGATGCTGGTGTCTGGCTCAGCCTTGTAGTTATACAAGTCTCGGCAGTACTCAGTCCATCTGTTTAGTACAGCAGTGTTTTCCGTAAGGAGTTGGCCGCTGCTGTCTTCGATGACTGTGGCTGTTCGCTGTTGAGTCTTGGTGAGGGTCCTTAGCGTTTCATAAGCTTCTGCTGTCTGCTTTGCCGTTTGCCATGCCCTCTTCCACGCTACAACACTGGTCTTCAATCCAATCTTCTTTGGCTTCTTTCATCCTCTTCCTGATCTTCTTGTTGACAAGTCTGTACTTGTTTGCTGATGTGAGGTCTTGGCCTCTCTTTTTCTTCCAGGCTCTCCTCTCATCACAGAGATCGAGGATGTCATCGGTGACCCAGGGCTGTTTGCGCTTCCTCTGCTTCCCCAGCACTTCTTCTGCTGTAGAAAGTAACACCTCTTTTATATTTCCAGCAAGGGTGTCTACGTCGCAGTCCAAAGTAGCCAAGGCTGCAAATCTGCCTCCCACCTGGGCTTGGAAGAGCTCTTCTACTTCCGGGTCTTTTAGCTTCTGGAGGTCGAATCTGATGCGAGGGCTCTTGCTATCTCGTTTCAATGCCAGCTTCAACTTGAGGCTAGTAAGGACGAGGTTGTGGTCGCTGCCAATATCAGCGCCAGGAAAGGACCTCGTTTGTGCTTTGTTAATGCTGGATTTGAATCGTCGAGGCAGCAAGATGAAGTCAATCTGGTTATGGACCGGGCCAGCTCCTGGCGATTGCCATGTCACTGTTCTTGACTTCTTGTGTGGATGGAGGGTATTAGCAACGGTGAGACGGTGACTCTGTGCGAACTCTAAAAGTCGCAGGCCTCTGTCGTTTGTTTCTCCAAGGCCAAACTTGCCAGCTGTTCCTGCCCATTGTTGGTAGGCGTCAGGGCCGATCTTTGCATTCCAGTCACCGAGGACAGTCAGAATGTCTTTCTTAGGTGTTTTCTTGATGATGTTGTCCAGTTGTTCGTAAAATTCTTCTAATTCTTCATCATCATGATCTGCTGTTGGAGCGTATACTTGAATGATAGTGATGTTGTGCGGTCGGGCGGAGATGCGGATGGAGATTAGTCTGCTTGACACGGGGGTGCAGCTGATGACAGTTCCAGCCACCTCTTTCCTTACGATAAAAGCTACGCCATGTTCGTGCTTGGTTTCTTTTCCGCTGAACCAGATTTTATGGCCTTCATCTGTTGTTGTTTCTCCGAAGCCTGTCCATCGAACTTCTGCAAGTCCTACAATGTCCCAGCGATAGCGCTTCAACTCGTGGGCGTGGGTGAGTTCCTTCACTTTGCCGCACTGGTAGAGTGTGCGAACGTTCCAAGTTCCGATAGTTATTCCTTGCGTGGGCAGCTTGATGGTGGGTTTGGTTCCAGTAACACACTTGTCGCCCCCACCCTGGAGACCTCCAATGGGGTGCGCGGTCGTTGGTGATCCGGGCCCCGACCGATCCGGCATGTTATTCTTATTCTGTTGCTTTTCCATCAGTCCTTTCAATGGGCTTAGGCGAACTTGGCGGCGCCCGTCTCCTCTCCAAGTATTTCAACTGACTGAGAGACGCGTCAGCCCCTCACAACGTTTCGCCCGCCAGCAGAAGCGGTTACCGGGGTGTGGCTAGGTAAAGGACCTGGAGCCAGCTGTGAGAGTTGAGTGCCATGTGAAGACCAGTGCTCCCGCCTGCCCCAAGAGGCGCTGCTGGCTGAAAAGTCAAAGGTACTACTTCTCCATGAACACTCTACACCCCCGATACATTGCCCAGCGTAAATTAAGCCCCCGTCCGCAGGATTGTAAGCCACACTGACGTCACCTCAGCCCATTAACCCTTATCATTCGGAATACATCAGTTTGTGAAATACTGAAGTTTGACTAAAATAGTTCAAGGGTAGTGCCAGAATAGCTTGGCGCCTCTAGGCGCCAAGCTATTCTGGCACTATCCTTGAACTAAAGCCATTGGTCTACATGGCAGTACTATAATGTATCTGTAGTACTATAATGTAGCTTGGAGTGTACAAATTTGAAGCTTTTAGCTTCAGTATGATATGGGTTAAAGTACTGACCATCGCGCATAAATCTGAAGACACATTTCAGCACCATTTCTGTTTGTTATGCCTTGCCGACACGCCTTAGCAGCAGTTTGGACACGCACACGCGTAATCGCACTTATATATTCTGCGCTGCCGTTAACGTGTCAATCTATTTTTAGCTATAGCGTTGTATTTTCTAGAACGGAGTTGTCAGGTTACTTGTTGATGACATTTGCTGAACTGGATCCTCCTGTGTCTAAATGAACCATAGCTAGACCTGTGTGTAGCGTTTCGTAACCATCTGTTTCAGAAGTGTATCTTTGAACAGCCACGGCGGTAGTGGGCCTTCAACAATTACACAGCGGGACGACGTACCGCCTCCGACTCCCCCCCCCCCTCCCCGCCAATCCCCCCTCCCCTTTGGCTCCAACACTCACCACAATGCTCACTTTTGATTTGGGACACTGACCACACTGAGTCATGTCAAAGATGATTTACTGCTACATGGTATAACGTATTCTGAGATTCGTGGCAGTGTCAAGTCGCACTGGGTCAATTTATTGCCCGTCTTTACATCACTATTGTGTTACCACAAGACACCCAAAATCCCACTTTACGCCTCCATCACGCTATGAAGACGAAAATGAAGTCAGGCTGCTGCTACCCATGCAGTCGACGCGGCAGACGTAAATATAGATTCTTAAATCGGTGTTTAGGTGATACTGACCGAGAATCTCACTCGAGTGGTTTTAAAACATTATCCTACGAGCGTTCGCTCGTAGGGTAAGGTCAGTTTTAAAACCACTCGAGTTAGATTCTCGGTATCACCTAAACATCAATCTAAAAATCTTTTCTTTTTTGTTCAGTGTTGCAGCTATCCGATGTGAATTTGTTTTCGGCACACGCCTAGCCACAATACAGCCGCCATTGTGTCTTGACGTAATCTTGGCTTGACTTCGCGAACGAAGATTCTATAGGGCTTGCCCACGTCGTCTGCAGGCATTTTCGTGGCTGCGGAGGCCAATCCGGGACAGGCAGGTTCGACCGCAGTGGCTGCAGGGGAAGGTCTGGTCAGGATTCTGAGTTACGACAACTCTGTTTTTTCTTCTGAGCCGCTTGTCCTTAAGGTTAGTTCTGCGAGAGTCCTCAAAGGAGACGGCTGCCTTGTGAATGGTGGAGCGCCAGGTGTCACGGTCCGCAGGCGAAGACCACTGGCGGTGGTGGTGGTCGATTTGGCAGGCACTAAATGACGTAATTTACTGTGTAATGTGACGTCAGTATCTTGGATGCCAGACAAATGTTCCTACATGATGTAAAGAGTGCCAGTTGTCACTATGAAATGGCATGTCATTGCGAGTAAGCTGAAAGTAGGCCAAGTCTCAAAATCGCGTTTGCCCGTACCTTTCTGCAATACAATTTTTATTTGTGCCGGCG
The DNA here is from genome assembly GCA_036245525.1 of Semisulcospira habei. Classification (NCBI taxonomy): domain Eukaryota; kingdom Metazoa; phylum Mollusca; class Gastropoda; family Semisulcospiridae; genus Semisulcospira; species Semisulcospira habei. The sequence continues at coordinate 75,528,472 of BTPG01000004.1, read as the reverse complement.
CACTTTCGGGCGTTCACGCAGCAGTTCTGTATCACACAAAGGCAGCAAAGAAACGGATGATCTTGAAGCGCACTATCAATTTTGCTGAACACTGAATGGCCCCAAACCTCCCTTTGTAAGGAAGATGGGACACAACTCATCAGTGGGAACATTCAATTGTTTAGTTGCCAAGTGGTTTTTGTTGATAATTATGGTGCCAGAAAAAGAGGGTTAGTGGTTCACTGAAAGTTCAGTTTCACATATACAATTCGTTGTATAGTCGGCGCACTCTAACCCTTTGCGTGTCGGTAGCGGTTTTAGTCGCGATGATTCCTGAAGGAATCATCTCGACTAAAACCGCTACCGACACGCAAAGGTTATGTTGTCACACACGTGTTGATTTGATAGTACGTTGCAATTCGTCGTTCTGTGAAGGCCGGGAGGCGTGTTGAATACATCCGGATATGACGGTATACACTTGTTGATTTCAAGCTGTCCTTTAAACATTTTTTCCGAAACAGAGGAGGTACATACATTTGAAATAACCTCTGTATACTGAACTCACAGTGCTAACTTGCTCTAAAACAACTCCTTACACTTGCAAAAGGCGTGGATTCTCACGAGCACCTGCATTCGCAGGGACACATGAGAATCCACGCCTCTTGCTGGCTATGTACCCCGCTTACCTACCAGCCGAAGGAAGTGGAGAGGGTTTGAGGATGTAGGTGCTAGACGAGGGTATACCACGACAATTAGCCAGATTCGCTCTACTGACTTAGCGCGCCAGTTACAACAGGTGAAACTCCTTTTCTTTTCACTTTAAAGCCACTGTCTCTTTTTTATTTTATTTTTGTTGTAAAATTTAACATCTCGGGCTTTTCAAGGAAGTGTGTGAAGGGCCTATAGTATTTTGTGTTATACAACATTCGTTTTTGTCTGTGCATGTGTCTTCCCCAAAACACAACAACTCGCCTTAAAAAAAATTCAGACCAATAATGAAACACTTTTTCAAAATGGACAAACAAACAAGAATACACGCACCGATAAGATAAGAAGCAAAGCGTATAATTTGTTTGCATATATTTTTTTTTAAAAAAACAAAACAAAACAACAACAACAACAACAAAAACAACAACACTTTGCTACTTCTTTTATCGGTGCGTGTATACGCACCGATAAAATAAGTAGCAAAGTATATTCTTGTTTGTTTGCCTATCTAAATATATATATATATATATATATATATATATATATATATATATATATATATATATATATATATATATATATATATATATATATATATATATATATATATATATATATATATATATATATATATATATATATATATATATATATATATATATATATATATATATATATATATATATATATATATATATATATATATTAATAAATTGTCTTGTAGCTGTCTTTTCTAAGACTTCTGTCTTCGTTGGGTTATTCATAACTGAACTTTGCTTTTTTTTTTTTTTTTTTCCTCACAGTAAACAGTCTAGTCTTGCTCTTTGTCTTGGTTGGTTGGTTCTTTGAGGTTTGAACTCTGCGGAGCAAGAATGATTAAAGGGCGAGTTATGAGGGACAGGAACCGATGTTGCTTATGGAGTACGACCTGAACACTGATCAATTCACTGCCACTGTGCCTCTTTCAACGGACACGCTATCAGACAAGCCCGTCTCATTCCCACCCATCTGTCTTTTGTCTGCCTGATGAAGAATATTATTTTTACCACACTTTCCAAAAACATCTTTCTAGGTCCGTTAACACCGTCTTCTCTAGTTTGTTTTTCCGATTGATTGATAGATAGATTGATTTTTGGATGGATTTATGGATGGATTTGATTGATTGATTGATTGATTGATTGATTGATTGATCGATTGATCGATTGATTGATTGATTGATTGATTGATTGATTGATTCATTCATTCATTCATTCATTCAGTTGAATCATTCATTTATTCAGTTTAAGTCAATCACTCAGTCAGTCTGTTAGTCTCTATGTCCGTCTGTTTATTTGTTTGTCTCCTCTTCGGTGATCATCGGTTGAAATGACCTGGTTGTTTGCTAGTCTCCTGTTTTTGCTGTGAATGACATGACTCACTGAAGACTTTTCAAAAGCTGTGTCTGAACAGTCTGCACTTCTCCAGTTTCTTTGGCCAGAATAATCATGCGTAACGTTAAAACTCTCATTCACAAGTTGGCGCATTCAATGATTTAAAAAAAAAAGTCTCTGGTACATTGAAAGCGACTTCAGTGAGCACATCAAATATCAAACTCTTTCATGCGGAACACATTCAACCTGAGGGAACGGCTGCAGCGGAATTCGGCCAGCAAGAGGCATAGATTCTCATGAGCCCCTGCCAATGCAGGGGTTCATGATAATCTATGCCTCTTGCAGATAGATATGATTATTTTTCATTGAGAAACAGCCCGGTGAAGCGAGCGAGTCGCATTGATAGTGTAAATAATAATGACGAGTCAGATTTGCTTGCCTGAGCGTAAAGTGTTTATGCAAGATGAATGTGCGCTAGCCTCACCTATCTGGTTTGTGAGTAAGATGAATGTGTGTTAATGCAAAGGTAAATCAGTTGACGTTAGTTTTGATGGTTACATTGGCTTGAACTCAACATACGCCATTTGATGTTGCCGGTTAACTCAGGCAGTTCGCTTCTTGTCCGAGTTTACTTCAGTCAGTTTAGTTAGTTAGTTAGTTAGTTAGTTAGTTAGTTAGTTAGTTAGTTAGTTAGTTGGGTTTAACGCCGAGCACGCAACCAAGGCCATCTGACGGCGGCAGTCAGTTTGGGTGTCGGTAGCGGTTTTAGTCGTGATGATAAGCCTTTGGGTGTCGAAACCGCTACCGACACCTAAAGGGTTAATATGGTACCTCCGTAATAGGAAAAGCCCATAAGTGCTTCATCTTGCCTTAGAAATTTCCCCCAATCGTAGTGGCTGTCGATACTGTTTTCTGTTCCTTAAAATTCGGCAAACTAAGGATTCAACCTAGAGACTGCTCCTAATATGGCACTACTCGAGCTATCTCTTATCATGGTCGAGAGATGAAGCAAGCCTTTCAGGCACACCCCGCATACTCAGCTGTCATGGTCGATCCATTTTGCGCAACATGCTCGTATTGCTCAGTTAAGGAGTCGCAAATCTGATCCATTTCAGCCTATTGTAGTGACCAACGGTCTTGCCTAAAACGAAAGATAAACCCAGAACCGCACTTGATCAACAAGGCCGAGTCACAATCATCTGTAATGGTCAATCCATTTCGCGCGACTTGTTCGTATTGCTCAGTTAACGAGTCTTAAGTGCGATCCATTTCAGCCTATTGTGGTGACTAAAAGTCTTGCCTAACACGTAACGTAACCCCAGAGCCGCACTTTATCCAGATGACTCGTAGTTTTCCAACCAGGAAAAGATCATCGGGTCGATCTCGGCTGTAGCTTGCCCGCGCACAGTTGTGCGCGGGCAAGCTACAACCTAGATCGGCCCTAGGACATCACCTCACTGGGTTAGTGTGGCCAGACTGACCCGCCTAGATCAGCTGTAGGCTACGCACTTAATCCTGTCGAGCAGCCTCAGCTGACGTAGGCCTGAGGTAGTTTTGCTCGCCGGATTATCGTAGCTGGACCAACCCAGATCAGCTGTAGGGTAGCAACTTGAGTCGATATCCGATAACCCACTCCCCTTTTCAGGCGGGACAGGAGAGTACTTGAGATCCGCTCAAACAAACTGTTGTTTCATCTGTTGCTAAACGTCATCATTTAATACCCTCCTTCCTTTGGGCAGGCTTACTATGGGATGAGCTTTGACTTTGGAAAGGCATAGATCCTCTTGAGCCCATGCACGTTACAAGGCTCATAGAAATCTTTGTTTCCTGGAGATTACAAAAGGGATCTTATATCTGTTGATGATCTGTTATCTGAAGACCACCTGCCGAGTGCTGTGAAACTGAGCCGGCTGTTCCCAAGTGTCGTCTGCACGCTTTGTCACGTGCTGCCAGTGCCTCACACTGATTGGCTGAGGTGTTGTGACTTTCGATTACGTAACATTTTCCAAGATGAAAACTCGCTTTGATCCCTTCAATGTGGAGAAAAACTGAACACAATCCAACTACAAGAGACATAGATCCGCATGAGCCCACGCAGGATCATGGTTTGACTTGTATCCATGTTCCATGTTTGTGGCCTTTGGTTGATGAGTGAACAAAGATTTCAGAAATACAATGTAGGCCTACGTACAGTGGCAGGGAAGTGGTTAAGGATGCATTTACATGATTGCAATGCCGCACATAGCACCCACCACCATTTTCTACCAAGTTGCCTAAAAAGTAGAAATAAGTGGTTCAGTGCCGGATCCAGGGTGGGGGGGGGGGACCTAGGACCCCCAAATTGTTTTTTTTTTTTTTTTTTTTTATGGTTAGTTGTGTTTTACTATTCGATGGTTCTTCTTTTTTTGTACGGTGTATTTTACAATTATCTCACGGGATCGGTGGGTGTTTATGGGCCTATAGTCAAATATCCTCACTTGGCACTCCTTACCTGCACCTGTCACAGTACTTCACACAGACATACCCCGCACTCACAGGGGCTCACGTAAATCAGTGCCTCTTGCTGTGCGATACAATCCACATTGCATCCCCAGACTGAGGCAGCCATCTGGCAACAAGCTGCTGACTGCTGGTCAACCCCAGCGGTGGAAAAGCCTGGTGTCCGATCATTGCTGAACTGGGGCCCAAATCAGTCCCTCAGCCAGGCATAGAGTTTCATGTTCCCCTTCAGTCACAGGGGTTCATGAAAAGCATTACTTCTTTCTGTGCCATACGAATTTATTGCATCCTCATACGTGGCAGTCATCCAGGTTTAAGTCTACGCCTGTGTACACGCCAACTGTGATCAGAAAGTCAGAAATCAACTGCACTGTTAGTGTCTCCCCCGCGGGGTGAGCAGCCGACTGGCCCGGGTGTCACAGGTAATTGCTAATCCCCTAATCCTATCACACAACATTCTCTGAGCACAGTGGGTCTCCAGCCTCACACAGATTGCATAGCTTTGTCTTCCGTGGACATGCACAAGTGCCCATCAGAGTAGCTATGTGGTCATTGATGCGTGTCACCAGAGGGGAGGTGTGAAATGTCTTGATTTTGATCAACCTTGATCTAACCCTTAAGTAATCGTCAGTCAGTGTAAGAGGTATACATCATGAGTGATAATAACTTTCTGTGATCTGACCCTGTGTTCCTCATATGGAAGAGGTTTGTGGGTGTATAAAGCAGTATCACAATTTTCACAAATGGCTGTGTTGTTCCTCAGACGGAGGAGTACTTGGTAGTGTAGTGTTGTTGTCAAACACAAGGTGATTGCTCCTGCGAACTCCAGGTAGACCATTTTTTTCAATAAGAAAATTAACACCATATAAGAATCAGAAGTGCCCGATTAATCTTGTTTTGTTAGGGAGGTGGGGTGGAGGCGGGGAGGAGGTCAAGTGCATGTAGATATGATCAGCCCTTTCTTTTAAACTTTTTAAAAAGTGCTAAAAAGGTGCTGTGTCCCGAAATGAACGAAGAAAAGTTTTAACAAATAAAAATCGTAACCTCTGCAAACTCTAAATATGTCTCAGAAAACCCCAACAACAACAAAATTAAAAAACGAACCAAAAAAGAAACAAGCGTAAAGAGAACGGTTACAACACTATAGTACAATTTTAAAGAAAATCCCAAACAAGAAAAGCATCAAGAAAGAATAATTTCAACACAACTTATTTGTAATTGTTCTTTTTAAGCGCGTTTCTTTCTTTGTTATGACTTTATGCTCGCCTGATAGTCACTGTTTTGGTCTGGATTTCTTTTGTATGACACAGTTTGGAAAACGGGAAGGGGAGGAGGAAGGGCTGTCGGGTCCCCCCTTCGAGATACCCCTGGATCCCCTGTGGTCTTAAAACTCAGCTGAGTGGAGACTGCGTGGATGTGCTACGGACTACTTTTCATTGAATCACCACACTAGATTTTGTAATATGGATACATCGCTTAGCTCAGCTAGTGCCACAGCCTTATTCGCTAATCTAAAACATCCCCGTGTATTATTTTGAAATAAAGATTCATCAGTGTTGTTTGTTTGTTTGTTTGTTTGTGTGTGTGTCTGTGCGAGCGTGTGTGTGTGTGTGTGTGTGTGTGTGTGTGTGTGTGTGTGTGTTGTTTTTTCTTTTGGGAAGGAGGGGGGGGGGGGGGAGTTGTCATATTTGCCGTTATTAGAGACACTGTTTCGATCTTATACTAAAAAAATAGAAACCACAAGTTGCAGTTTCAAATTCAGTTCAAAATATTTGCGTGTAGATCACCATGAAATTAATCCCTTCACTGCTACTGACGATGCCATTCTGCGGAGTCACGATACGCTGACGTCAGTAGCAGTTAAGTTGTTAACCCATTTAACATCACGGTCGCATTTCCTAATTTTTTTAGGTGTCACTGTTCTAGAAGATGGGTCGACCATCAGGCTCTAAGCGAATCTGGCACTACCCTTGAATTATCATGGTCGACCCATCTCCTGCTGGCGTGCTTGGGGCCTAAATGGGTTAAAATGGCCGATCTAGTTCCTCCAGCAAAGACTATGACTCACAATAATTATTATATAAGCGCTGTACGCCAGCTTGTGCTAGTCCCCCATACCCCAGTTGGTAGTGAGGACAGTAAATTGGAAATAATGAATGAATTGCAGAATCGCACACGGTCTACACTCTGGTACGTCTGTATCCCCCCTGGGTATATTCCCCTTATTCTAGCGTTGATTTCCCTCGCTCCTTTTATTGATATACTTTTACGCTTAATACCACACGACTACCTCGGACTAAGAAAAATTAAAGTAAGTGTCCGATCTCGACCAGCAAGAGGCACAAATTCTCATGATCCTGCGTGGTCGCAGGGGCTCATGAGAATCTATGGCTCTTGCAGGCGGAAGTGGCTAAGGAGTATACACGCGCACACCATCGCCGCTTGACACTTGTGACCTTTTTATGCGGCCCCTCTGTTTTTTCTGACATCACTCTTGTTGCTGTCTTCTCAGCCGCGCGTGGATTGTGGCCCCTAGTTGATGGCACTCGTGCACTCTTCGTGTAAGTATAGTGCCTTGGCTGGATACAATATTACAACACTTTGCAGAAATATATTTCAACGTGACGAGTACTGAAAGGTTAATCCAAGTGAAAAAGTGACAGAGAATTAGAATTGATAACACGTTATAGGCCTACAACAACAATACAATGAAACAACGATGTCAGTAATCAGTACCGTCGATGTCAGAAATCAAAATGGCCTCAGTTTTCCTTAAACCCTTTGGTTGTCGGTAGCGGTTTGTCGCGATGATTTCTGCAGGAATCATCGCGACGAAAACCGCTACAAAATCCACTTTTAAAAAACCAGAGACACGGAGATGATTGTCAAAACTACATGATTCAATGCTTGACATGAAATAGCTTATCTAAAGTATGGTTCTCAAAGATGGCTATGCACTTGCAGAAACTGAATTGCCGCCAACACTGAAACGTATACAAAAGTAAACCTGAATACCAAGCTACATTAGCTTACATGAGAGATTTTGTTGGAGGCTGAACATGGGTATTGCTGTCCAGTTTGTCAGACTACCACCATAACTGAATCCGTCTTTCATCTTCATTTTATTGTGTGCTACGCATGCGCGCAGCTCGTGAACGGAAGAGACGTCAAGAAGAACGACAGCTGACTCTATAATTAATATTATGAAATTGTTAAACATCACGTGGCTACAGAGCAGCTAGTGTGAAAGCTGGGATTAACCCATTTAACCCCACAGCCGCGTTTCCAAACTTTTGGAGGTGTCACAATGACCATGTACCAGTTGCGGAAGATGGATCGACCATAATAATTTAAAGGGTAGTGCCCGATTAGCTTGGCGTCATCAGGCGCCAAGCTAATCTGGCACTACTCTTAAATTATCACGGTCGATTAAATGAGGTAACCACTGACCCAGAAAGGAAAGATGGTCAGACTGATGACATGGACGGTAGTTAGCCCGTGGATGTTTTGCGTATTGGATAACTATCTGTTGAGGTGCTGGATGCTTTTTTGCCGCGCAGAGCCAGAATGGAATCCTGAGATATTTTGTCTCAGCTCCAGCTCTCCCCCACAGCCCTCTCCGTATGCAAGATACCACGTATATTCTCATGAGTCCTGCTGCTACAGAGACTTGTGTTGGCAGAGATCAAGCCCCATTTACATCCCAGACCTTGGAAGATAATGTGGTATTCAGTCAACTCTGCTCGTAAAGCAATGTTTTCTTTCGCTGAAGAATTCTCCGTTATATGAACTGTCAAATAGTTGGACGATAAAAAAAAAAAAAAAAATTCTACCGTAGCAGTCTGTTGTACGGCCCTTCTCTCCGCAAGAGACATAGATTCACAGGAGCACCTGCAGCCACTGTGGCTCATGAGAATCTGTGCCTCTTGTTGACCGAGAATGGCTTCAGCTGTTCCTAAGAGTTAGGGTAACACACGGTTTAAGCACGTAACTGATAAGAAAGACTTCGTTTGTTGTTCTGCCCCGGCCGTCACGGGGGAAAAAAAAAGGCTCACATAAAACTAGTGTTTGTTTTCAATCCGCTGAGGGAGGAGATATGGCCGAAGCCCGCCACTCTACAAGAGAAACTGTACGGGCCTGTGGAGGCACTGCAGAAGACCACAGATTTCATTTTGAGAGCCAAACTCCAAGTGTGACGGCGTTCGAGAAGAAGAAGAAGAAGAATGGTCTTTGACTGACGTGCTTAGAACTTTAACCCCCGAAAACTTAAACAAAAGCTAGTCTGTTAGCGCTTGACGTTTTGGCTGTCGGTAGCGATTTTTGTCGCGATGATTCCGACAGGAATCATTGCGATGAAAACCGCTACCGACAGCCAAAGAGTTAAGTCCTGGCATGCTACAACAAAGATAGATAATGGATAGAACATGATAGTTGAAGGGTGGTGCCAGAATAGCTTAGTTCTTAGAGGCCTACATACCCTCTGACTTCGATCCAGATGAGGTTTGTCCACGTCTGCTGCTAATCCACATCCATCTGCTCAGGAGACACGACTGATAGATGCGGCCTGAATAGGGTCAGAACAGATTTTGACTTTAACCTGTGACTTTTGGCGTAGCAACTTCCCAGACCCCAAAGACTGATCTTACTTACTTACTTACGCCTGTCACCCCTACCCGGGTATAGGCCGTCGACGAGAGACCTCCAGCAACTCCTGTCCTGTGCTTCTCCTTCGATTCTACTCCAGGTGGTTCCCAGTCTCTTGATGTCTGCTTGGAGGTCTCGACGCCAGGAGTTTCTCGGCCTACCTCTTTTCCTCTTTCCCTGGGGGTTCCATGACAATGCCTGCCTAGTGATACTGGAAGCTGGCTTTCTCAGGCTGTGACCGATCCATCCCCATCTTCTTCGCCCAATTTCATTCTCTGCTGTTATCTGCTCTGTTCTCTCCCAGAGTCTGACGTTGCTGATCTTCTCTGGCCAGTGGATTTTCAAAATTCTTCTAAGGCAACTGTTCATGAAGGTCTGTACTCTGTTGACTGTGGTTTTTGTCAATCTCCAAGTCTCTGCTCCATATAGGAGAACTGCTTTTACATTTGAGTTGAAAATCCGGACTTTGGTGTGTTGTGACAGCTCTCTGGAACTCCACACTTTTTTTAACTGGAGAAAGGCTGCTCTGGCTTTACCGATTCGTGCTCTGACATCTGCATCAGTGCCGCCTTTTATGTCTATGATGCTCCCGAGATAGGTGAAGGACTCCACCTCCTCCAACGGGGTGCCAGCAAGCAAGATTGGTTCTTCCCTGGTTGTGTTCAGCCTCATTGTCTTTGTTTTCTGTTTGTGAATGGTGAGGCCCACTTGGGACGAGATGTCAGCAAGCCTCGTGGTCTTGTCCTGCATTTGTTGATGAGTGTGGGACAGTAATGCCAAGTCGTCTGCAAAATCGAGGTCGTCAAGCTGTGTCCACAGTGTCCAATGTATTCCACTTCGTCTGTGCTCTGTGGTCATAAAGACTGATCTTAGACGGAGAGATAATAAGTGGGATGGAGAGAGAGAGAGAGAGAGAGAGAGAGAGAGAGAGAGAGAGAGAGAGAGAGAGAGAGAGAGAGAGAGAGAGAGAGAGAGAGAGAGAGAGAGAGAGAGAGAGAGATAGATGATGATGATGATGATGATGATGATGAATCTTTTATTGCAGGATAAAGCTGTACGACGACAAAACGGAAGCCATGCTGGTAGGCACTCGCCATAAATTTTCCCAGCTCCCTTCCTCTCTCCACCTTCAACTCGACAGCACCCCCATCTCCCTCTCGGACTCGGCCAAAAACCTCGGCGTTATCCTCGATTCCTCTCTTTCCATGACCAGCTTTGTCTCTGCCACGGCACAGGCATGCTATTTCCACCTCCGCCGCATCAGTCAAATCAGAAAATACCTCACTACCGAAGCTGCCACCAAACTTGCTGTCTCTCTCATCCTATCTCGCATCGACTACTGCAACTCTCTCCTTTTCGGCTTCCCTCACTCCACCACTTTCACCCTCCAGCGTGTCCAGAACAATGCTGCCCGCCTCGTCCTCAGAAAGAAAAAATCCGACCACATCACTCCCCTGCTCAAACTCCTTCACTGGCTTCCCATCCCCCAACGCATCCAATACAAGATTCTGTCTCTCTGCTACAAATCCCTGAACAACTGCGCTCCTGCCTATCTCTCCAACTTACTTCACCCCTACACTCCTCCCCGCTCCTTCCGCTACGCCTCCGACCCTCTCCGCCTCCACATTCCCCGCACCAAACTCAGCACTTTCGGCCCCCGCTCCGCGCCTTCTCTGTATACGGTCCATCCGCCTGGAACACTCTCCCACTCTCTCTCCGTCAGAAACACTCTCTCTCCTCCTTCCAGTCCGCCCTCAAAACTCACCTCTTTCAACAGTTCTAGCACTATATCACCACACTCCCCACCCCAAGTCGACTGTCGTAATGTATTTCACTTTTTGTGGTACGCGAGCCGTTGTCTAAGCGTGCGCATGCGTGCGTGAGTTGTGAGTGCGCGCTTAGAGTTATAATTATTATAAGATAAGCGCATTATAAATATCGTTATTATTATTATTATTATTATTATTATTATTATTATTATTATTATTATTATTATTATTATTATTATTATTATTAGGCAACTCAATGCCTGTGTTACAAGCTGTCCTGTATACGAAACAAAACACAAACAGGAAAACAAACGCATCATACAAAGAAAAAATGCAGAGAGAGAGAGAGAGAGAGAGAGAGAGAGAGAGAGAGAGAGAGAGAGAGAGAGAGAGAGAGAGAGAGAGAGAGAGAGAGAGAGAGGGGAGGGGGGGTTGGCGTCACACAGAGAGAAAACAAACATGAGGTGAAAATGTCAGACGCGAAAAGAAAGTGGGCGAAACAGGTAGATCGTCTCCGTGCTATCTCAAAGGAGTCATCGCTCCCACAGGTATCCAGAGGTGAATCGCGTAAGAGGGGCTATGCATGGCACCCCGCTGTTATTCCCGGCACTGACGACTAAGCCCTCAGACCCTTACAATCTAGAATGAACCCTTGAAAATAAGTCACGCAGCTCACCTTCAAAGCCGGCTAAACTGTCACTGAAAAAATTAAATAGACCTCAACCCACCACGCAAAAGGCCATCGGGCCGAAGTCGGCCGCAGTGGGCCCGCGCACGACAGTCGATAGCCTTTTGCGGACTGGGAAACCCAACTGAACATTCCATCTTGGTTGAATCATGAGAGAGAGAGGGCGTACGGCCTCACACTGCCGCCGACTTCTACCCGACAGCCTTTTGCGGACTGGGAAACTCAACTGAACATTCCATCTTGGTTGAATCATGAGAGAGAGGGCGTACGGCCTCACGCTTATAAAACCCCACTGCCAACAACTGCCCGCTTCACTCCCCTCAACCATCTCCTCGCCCCTGCCTCTGCCCCTGCCCCCCGCCCCCCCCCCCCCCTCCCCCCTTCCGCCCACAGTCTCGTCTCTTCAAAACCTGGCACTGTCATTCCCCGTAGGATGCATCTTATTAGATCGAAGAACGAGTTTGCCTCAGGCTCTGAAATCAGTCCGTTGTTGACATACCCTCTATAGGGAATGAGAGATGTCGAGGGCGGAGTTTTGAGGGCGGACTGGAAGGAGGAGAGAGAGTGTTTCTGACGGAGAGAGAGTGGGAGAGTGTTCCAGGCGGATGGACCGTATTAGTGTTACTTAGGGAATACGACAGAAGGAGCTTCAGGGCTTCTGGTTTGGCCTCTCTCAAACCATTCACCAGTGGGTGAAAAACTCGGTCGTTGTCCCCCAAATAACGGCTAATGCCTAATACTGTGATTAGACACGTGTGTAAATAAACAAAGCTTTGTGTTCAAGCTGCGTCCTCAGCCAAACGGCCAGCCAAGTGTCCATCTCCAAACAATCTTTAGTCCAAAATGCTTACAGTCTGGAATCGTGTGCTCTGCATGTTGATGTCAAAGGTTATTTCGTCCTCAAATCATTTTGGAATTTTATTCTCAAGCGCATTCGCGATGTCCCTGATACTTCCTGATTTTATTATTGTTATATGTTTTTCACCAAAACATACGCCTTTTGGCTCGTCATGAAAACACCGAACAGTCGAACACAGACTTCAGAGCAAAGTTTCACTTAAATCATAATAATAATAATAATAATAATACAATAATAATAATAATAATAATAATAATAATAATAATAATAATAATAATATAATAATAATAATAATAATAATAATAATAATAATAATAATAATAATAATAATATAACTCTTTTATAGCTCAATATCCCCACAAAGAAAGGCTCAGAGCGCTTTACATCTAGATAATCTAACTAACTGAAATTTACTAAGGTACCGACAACATACACAGGCACTCATTCATAGGTAAAAGTGCACATTTACACAATACTAAAATAATAAACATAAAACATTTCAGGAACCTGATCAGCTATATACATGTAGATGGGAAAACGTAGGGTTTATCAATCCATCCATCAAAGATACTAATCAATTCACCCTTTGAGCGTCGGTAGCGGTTTTAGTCGCGATGATTCCTACATGAATCATCCAGCGACTAAAACCCTAACCCGACAAAGGGTTAAAATAAACATCAGACTGAAGATGCGCGTCAATAAATATGACCATCATTGAAGAAGAAAAGGTCTGGTGGGTTTTTCTTTCTCATTGAGTGACATTGTTGAAGATTAAATTTCCTCATGCCAGACTGACTTTTTCCTATTCAGACATTTTCCATTTTTAGATCGTACTGGCATCCGTGAACCACCTATTTCTTTGACATCGGAGGACAGTGTACCAAATAGAATAGCTACCGATTCTAGACAGGGAGGCGGAAAGACAGGTAGAACAGCCGGCCCAGACCCTCATGTGCGAGCTGGTCTGTGATTTTGGACCTTACGGCCTCCGGCCGTAAGGTTCAAAATTACAGACCCGCGTACGATCTTCTCCTTACTTTTAGGATGTAAACTGGAACGTGTCTGTCAGCAAGAGGAATAAATGTTCACGAGTCCCTGCGCCAGAGTTTCTGTGCCTCGTAAGACTGAAAGTTCTTTTCGATTCAGAGACACCAGTTGTCGAACATGTCACGGGGGACAACGGCGTTATTTCACGCCCCGCTAGGTGGCCGCGCTGTCATGTGACACTTGTCAAGTGGTGCTATTTCAGGGTTGTGAGGCTTGGGTGTCCTCTAGAACCAGGGGCTGTGTTGATTTAAAATCCCTGCTAGAACACATTTGCATGCTGGTGTGTGATTTTGGTAATTACGACCTGGAACGACCATGATAATTCAAGGGTGGTGCCAGATTAGCTTGGAGCCTGGTACAACCCTTGAACTATTAATCGGTGATCGTATGCAGTCTTTACGATGGGCACCTCTCAAAGCTGCCACGGTCAATGGTGAGGTTTCGTTTGCAACGAACGACTGCCATCAATGCCTCTTGAGGGGAGGGGGGATGGGTGGGGGGTAGGGGGGGGGGTGAGGTGGGCGGAGCAAGTGACCGGGCAACTTCGTAAATCAAACATTACAATACATATCATGACATTTATATCTCAAATATTATTTTTTCTCCAAATAACCAAGGCAAAATATATGATTTTTCCTCGAAATAAACGGTCCAAAATTATTGGGGGGGGGGGGGGTGAGGGAGGGGAGGGGGGGGGGGGCGGATGGGGCGAGGGGGGCGGATGGGGCGAGGGGGAGGGCTCTCCAGCCAACACCCCGCCCCTCTCCCCCGCCCCCTCGCCCCATCCCAATAATTTTAGCCAATATTTCAATTTTTTTTTTTGAGAAACAAAATCATTACGCTGGTTATCCGCCGTGACATCGCTCTGGTTCGCTGATGGTAGTCGTTGGTTTGAAACGAAACCTCGCTGGTGTAAGATGTGACCCAGTAATCAAAAGTCCTCGGGGCGACTTTGGGCGTGGTTGGCGCACGCACAGCTGTACATGATGGGGATCAACCGCGGCTGCTGACTTCGCTCCGGAAATCCTCTGCTCACTGGTGCCGGGAGTGAGTGAACGACTCCATTCCCAATGCGCAAAAGGCCATCGGGCCGACGTCGGCCGCCGCTGGCCCGCGCACGGGTGTGCGCGGGCCAGCGGCGGCTGACATCGACCCGATGGCCTTTTGCGCGCTGGGTTGTCCTGAAGGTGGACAAATATAATCCTAGCTTATGAAGCTACAAACATTGTGCAAATCACCAGATAGTCAAACTTAATCAGGTTAACTCCTCTACTGAGTATACATTAGCTGTAAACATTGACCCTTTCGTTGCCAGTGGTCACAGATTTGTGTTTCTGAAATCTTTGTTGAGTCAACAATCAAAGAGCTCTGGCCTTCCGAGGAACATGGATGCCGCAAACTGGTGTCGGCAGGACGCGCAATTCTTTATGACCCCCGCAACTGAGGGGACACACGATGATCTATGTCTCTTGTAACCGGAGAGTGTTTCAGTTTTTCTCGGCGGGGAAGGGGTTAAAGTCAAAATCCCACAACTGACAGAACTTGCATAATGAGGAAGAGTCAGCATACGGCCAATATCAGTTAAATTAGATTTTAATGATATATTACTTTCAATGTATATGTAGTTGTCTTTGAGGGTGGTTGGTGCTCCGAGGACATGATGAGCCTGACCATGCTAGTTCAAGGGTGGTGCCAGAATACCTTGGCGCCTACAGGCGCCAAGCTATTCTGGCACCACCCTTGAACTAGCATGGTCGAGCCGTCTCCTGTTGTAGTATGCTGTGGCTAACGTGAATGCAATGTCCTTAGCAAGAAGAGCGATCATCGAGAAGGCAGAGTCCGCATAAAAACATCAGCATTGAACATGGTGCTGTCAGGAAAGTGAACAGGTGCCCCTTTGTTTGGTCAAGTGTTCAGTGGACGTGCCCCAGGTAAAACTTACAGGTGCTACAGGGACAGGGACAGCGGAAATGGGAAGGCAGGTAAGTGACAGAACACTTTTGGTGTCCTTGTCGGTCTCTGTTATGACACCGAGTGAGAGAGAGAGAGAGAGAGAGAGAGAGAGAGAGAGAGAGAGAGAGAGAGAGAGAGAGAGAGAGAGAGAGAGAGAGAGAGAGAGAGAGAGAGAGAGAGAGAGAGAGAGAGAGAGAGAGAGAGAACGTTAAACGTTTAGGGCTTAACCTCTTTTGTCCACCACGAAGGTGATTTCAAAGACGGGGCGCCAAAAAGATGTCTGTACAATTTTGACCTCAGCTGGGTTCGAACCCAGGACTTTAGGACGAGTG
The DNA here is from genome assembly GCA_036245525.1 of Semisulcospira habei. NCBI lineage: Eukaryota > Metazoa > Mollusca > Gastropoda > Semisulcospiridae > Semisulcospira > Semisulcospira habei. Next base: position 75,512,624 of record BTPG01000004.1, on the reverse strand, counting down.
TCGAATCTACCACCGATCCACCCAGCTGCCCGAGAGAGATAGAGAGAGAGAGAGAGAGAGAGAGAGAGAGAGAGAGAGAGAGAGAGAGAGAGAGAGAGAGAGAGAGAGAGAGAGAGAGAGAGAGAGAGTTGGGGTCAATACGATCTTTTGATTTTGGCAGTGGAACGACTTTTGCGACATTAAGGTCCGTAGGGAATACATTTTTTTTTAATACATAAGTTGTAAATATAAATAAGGGTCTCCGCTATGATGTATGGTACAGACAACTTTAATATTTGTGGGTTGATATCATCATGGCCGGAGGACTTCTTATTAGCTACGTCACTAATTAGTTTGCCCACTTCGTGCACAGCAAGTATGGGGATATTAAATGGTGGTGTGTCAGTTGTTTTTCTGTTGCAGAAATTAACTAAGTAATCGGGGCATATGTCAGCCTCTGTATCACGACTAGGAGTAGTTATCAAATCCGTATAAGACAGAAAATGTTCGTTGAATGTGTCGGCCGGCTGAGAGATTACTGGGGATGGTTGTTGGCCTACTGCTATTGCCTCGGGTGATCGAATTCAGTACCCGCCACACTGCTGACAAATCTTTGTTGTCCTTGAAAGTGTTGCGGATAAAGTCTCTCTTCGCGGCGTGCACCATTGACCTCACACGGTTAGTTCGGGTTTAACGTCCACAGCACCGAGGTGATCATGGACGGCCCTGACGGGCGGGTCACTTATGGGGGACAGGGAAATCTATTGCCTATGGAGTAGGACCTGGACACTGATCAACTCAGGCGCACTCCAACTGTGCCACTTTGATTTACCAGGACCTTTCAACGGACATGCTATTGAACAAATCCGTTTGCTCTCCCTGGATTATGAGTCCAGCTACCGGGGTCGGGACGGGATCCGAACCCACGACCCGGCGATTCCCTTCGCTCTCCTGCTCCGACTATAAACCGCCTGAGCGATTTCGGACTCTGACTTCACACGGTTTCGCTGCTTTTTAAATTCATCGAAGTTCTTTTTTCTCTTTTTAGGTCATTTAGCACCGACATGGCATGCATTATTTTTTTTGTCAACCAAGGGGGAAGTATCTCACTCTTTACTCTTTTTGTTCTAATCGGCTTATGTCTGTTTAATACTCCAAGGTATAATATGTACCAAGTGGAGAGCGCAATATTGGGATCAACTGTGAAAATGACCTCGTCAAAAGGAGTGTTACTAAGATCGTGTAGAAACTCATTACGATTGAAATGCTTAAACGACCTGTAGGTTGTTATGGTATGACGATGTTTCTTTAATTTGGGGAGTTTTATAGACCAGCAACAAATCACGGGGCAGTGGTCACTAACACTAAGATCTGAGACACTAACATTGGTCACCGCCTGCGGTTTGTTTGAATAGACGTGGTCAATGAGCGTAGAGCTCGTGGCGGTAATTCTGGTGGGGGATTTAACTAGCTGTACTAGGCCAAATAAAGAAGATGTAGTGTCCCATACATATCTATATTAAAGTCGCCAAGAAGAATGACGTCTTTTTGCCATTTACACACTCTGTCTAGGTCAGTAGTAAAATTGTCATACCACTCGAAGGTAGACGCCGGATTGCGATAAAGAAACCCGACAAATGACGGTGAGCAGTACGGGCTTTTGACCTCAATCCACACACACTCTACTTCAGCCGTTTGTAAGTCTTTACGCCTAAGGACTAAGTGTTCAATAGAGCGATGAACGTATACAGCAGTGCCTGTTTGACCGTGACAGGAGGAATCTCTTCTCATGATACTAAACTAATTAGGAATTTTCACGGCATCATCACTGATAGTTGAATTTAGGTGTGAGTTGACTCGGTAAGGCCGAATAAGAGAGAGAGAGAGAGAGAGAGAGATGATGATGATGAAACTTTATTTTTCAACGGTAAAAAGTTTTGACAGAAAACAAATCGTCATTTTACAAACTTGCCGTTGCTAACATCTACAGGATAAAAAAGAAGGGAAACTATAAAATATATATGTACATACAAAACCCAATAGCATCATTATATACAGAAAAAAATAATAATACTCATCACACACACATGCACACACGCACGCACGCGCGCCGCTCACACATACACCCACACGCACAAACAAACACGAGCACACACACACACACGCGCACACACATATAAAAACCATCTGTATGAAATACATGAGGTACAGGAAATATTACAGTACCTGAGAAACGTACTAAGTCTGACTCATCAGGTAATCAAAAAGTTTTGTTTTAAAACTTCCTGGTGAGGTAATAGTTTTCAAATGTGCAGGGATGGAATTCCAAACAAACGGACCAGAGAATGACATACTAGTTCTAAAAAGGTCAATTCTTGGCAGTGGTAGAGGTAAGGTATTGTTTCTTGAGGTCCGTTCACGTTCTTGGTGAGATATAAATTTAGTGATTAGATACTGGGGTGTCATATTATTCAGTATCTTATGCATATAGACGCATTTGTTTAATGTAAGTTGCTGACGCAGACCGAGAATGTTTAAATATCTAAATTTGTCTGTGGTAGGGATGGGGCGTCTATCTATCATTTTTACAGCTCTTTTGTATATGGAGTTTAATCTCTTCATGTGGACATCACTGCAGCCGTCCCACACTGTGGAGACATAATCAACATGGGACTTTATATGAGCATGAAAAAACAATTTACGGGTATTTGTATCCGTTACATGTCTAAGCTGGGACAATAAGAAAGTGTTTTTAGCAATGGTCTTACAAACAGCATTTATATGGGTCTCCCAGCACAGTTGATCATCAACATGTATTCCTAAGAATTTACGCTCAGTGACTTGTTCAACAGGTTCAGCGTTTAATTGTAATTGTAATGGCTGTAGTCGGCGTTGATGTTTTTGCCGCGTGGCGATTAAGATCCTCTTTGTTTTTGCTGGGTGAAGAACCATATGGTTCTGTCTACACCAGTCAGATACCTCATTGAGACTGCATTGTAAACTATGGCTAATGTCCGTCGTTTTTTTGCCAGAAACATGAAGACTCGTATCGTCAGCAAATAGATTACAATTAACGTCAGAATTAGTGTTATATTTAACGGTAGATCATTAATAAATAGTATGAATAGAAGAGGGCCCAAAATAGATCCCTGGGGGACGCCGTATTTTACATTTCCTTGCTTAGAGTATCTTCCATGGGCGTACACCATTTGTTTTCTGTCTTCGAGATATGATCGGAAGAATGCTATAGCGGTTGCGTCCAAGTGATAAACTGTTAGCTTATTTAGGAGAATGTCATGGTCCACAAGGTCAAACGCCTTTTTAAGGTCTAAGAAAACTGCTCCTGACATCAGGCTTTTATTGATTGATTCCAGCCAGCTGTCTACAATATGTGTCAGTGCTGACTGACAAGAATGTTTCGGTCTAAAACCAGACTGGTGAATATTAAGTAATTTACCTTTTTCCAGAAAATCAAGGAGATGTTTTTGAATGTGCTTTTCAAGGGGTTTTGACAAAGCTGACAGAAGGGAGATTGGACGATAGTTATTAATATCTTCAAGATCTTTTGATTTAGGGATTGGGATTACCTTTGCTTCTTTAAGAATGGTTGGAAATGTACTTTGCTTTATGCAGAGGTTGAAAATATATGTTAGTGATTCTACTGTATACGTTAATGAGATTTTTAGGGTTTCATTATCAATGCCATCAATGCCAGCAGACTTTTTGTTGGGCATGCTAGAAATATATCTGCCGACTTCCGCAACTGTAATATCAGGGATGGTGAAAGTATTTGATATAGTTGTTTTTTTAAAGTGTTCTCTGAGAGAACTCGGCACTTCATACGGTTTACTGTTATTTGCAGCTGACAATGCCAATATTTCGGCTGTCGTTAAGAAATGGTTATTTAATATATCAGCTGACATATGAGATGGGATTTCGGGTGCTGATTTACCCTTTGTTATGACGTTTAGAGCTTTCCAAACAGATGCCGTGTCCTTTTTGTCTCGAATCATTTGTTGGAAAAAAGACTTCTTAGACGCTCTAACTAAATATTTGACACGATTGCGTTGTTTTTTGTATTCTTCGTACTTTTGCTCTTTTATCAGTTTGTCTCTAAATGACATGGCCTGCTTGATATCCGCTGTTAACCACGGTGGTATGGTGGAATGTTTAACTCGTTTTTCACGTATTGGCGCATGTTTATTGAGTACACTGAGAAACAGATCCATCCAGCACGACAAGGCACTGTCAGGAGATTGGTGATCATAAACCTCAGTAAACGAAGCATTGTGCAGGTCCCACAGAAATTCGTCTTTATTAAAGTGTTTAAAGGAGCGATATTTTATAGTTTTATGTCTTTTAGTTTTTTGCTTGTCTAGTTTCATGGAGACGTTACAACATACTGGGTTATGATCGCTAACAGCTAAGGAGGGAACCTGCACATTTGATATTGTATCGTCATTTGTCACGTAAATGTGATCAATTAAGGTTGAGGATGTAGATGTGGTTCTAGTGGGTTTTTTTAACTAATTGTTTTAAACCGAATAAGGCTGTTGTTGATGCCCATGCAGCATGGTGCCCTTTGGGCTTAAGTAGGTCAATGTTAAAGTCGCCCAGAAGAACAATGTTATCTTTACTTTGATTAACTTTATCCATCATTTCTACGAAGTCATCATACCAGTCCCAGTTGGCTGCTGGATTTCTATAGATAAAGCCAACCAGGACTGTGGGGGATTTAGATGTTTTCACCTCGACCCATAAACTTTCAACTTTGGCTGACTCTAAGTCCTGTCGTCGTTTAAAGTTACTAATTATCGAATCATGTATATATATACTGCTAGTCCAGTGTGCTGGGGACTTGAGGCATCTCTGCGGAGTACTGAGAAGTTTGGAACTGAGATGGAGTTATCCCTGACAGTGCTTTTGAGCCTCGACTCGGATACACCAAAAACATGAAAATGTGTTGGCGTGTTTAAGAACACAGACAAATCTGGCACCTTATTAACTAAATGGTAAATGTTGAGGTGACCAATTCTCAACTCATCAGGTCGCTGTGGGGCAGTTTTTACATTATATTTTGGCATGTTGGTAACAGAACAAACGTAGCAATAATATTCCAAAAAAATAATAAAAATAATGTCAATGTATAATGAATAAGAAAGCGACAAGAAAACGTAGGAAAAACAACAGCAACAACAATAAAGCAAAATTAAAATGTTTTTGACTCTCGTGGTCAGAGTCCGCTGCGAGTTCGAATTGCTTGGTAATGTCAGATACAAAATAAAAGGCTCGACAGCTATGTAGAAAGAATCAGAAAATAAAAAAAAACACTTCCAAGCGCACCTATGCACGCTCGCCCGATGCTGCAGTTCCTAACTACTATTATAGTAATAATCGCACATCAAAATAAAATGGACTTCTATAATTTAAAGCAAAACAACAACAACAACAACAACAAAAAAGTCACTGCGACTTTAAAATCAAGCACAGCTAACTACGGACAGAACAAAACCGCAGTCATTAAAGTCGAAAATGTAATTCTAGATTACAAAAAAAAAAAGCTCAATTCAATTCTACTCGAGGATTAATGTCACAAAGAGATCCACGAAACACGCACAATAGAACTTTGGCAAGGCTGCGAGAAAACTACTAAAAAACAACAAAAACTGTCTGAAATACACGCTGTCAAATAAGAAGGGTGTGTCCTGACTGTCTAACACAAGCTGTCAATCTAGAGACTCGTGTCCTAATGTCCGGCGCGTGGTCTAAATTTCTGCAGCAGAGAAAACAAGGCTGCGCAGTCACTTTCACTAAGCTGGGGCACTCCTGGGGGCGGGGGTAGTGGGGGATATGGAAATACGGAGGGATTAGAGTACGGGTACACCGGTCGGCCGTCTGCTACGAAGATGGGGGGGCCCATGGTTGGTGTGGACTGAGTAACCGTAGGGTGACCGCTGTGACTTCTGTTCCGGAGCAGTTCCGGCCTTTGATCCACCGCTATGTTGGGTGACTAGCGGCGTGCAGTCGGCTTGACTGCAGTCTTTTTCCACAGTATGCTCCTGTCGGAATCGGGGTGCAAGGCTGGAACTGACTGGGCGCTGAGAGCGTCGGTCTCTTTGAGGCTCTTTGTCTTTGGCACCAGACTTGCCGTGTGTGTCACCGTGCCCAGGTAGCTGTTCATGGTGGCGAGACTTTGGGTGATTTGGTTCTGGCCGGGCTGCGTTGTTGGAGGTGCGGCCAGAGTACGAACGCTTGATGTTGACAGCGAGAGCACTGGTGCCCCGCTTGTTGGGATGGATGGCGTCTCTGAACCAGCCGCTCTTTACCTCGCCGGTTCTTGTAGAGAAGGCGTAGTCATTGTCAACAAACTTGACCTTGAGGGATGCGCACATTTCCCTCAGGCAGAGGTTGGTGTCAGTGATACATGGGTCTGGCTGCTGACGCTGGTTGTTCGTGGGCAGGATGGAAGACATGGAGATTTCTGCCTTGGGGAAGACTCGTCTGGCAGCAGAAATCACATCCTTCCAGCCCTTCTTGCCGATGACGAACCCACGCTTACAGTCGTTGATGCCAACGTGTATGACGATTGTGCTGACTGTATTCGTGGGTTCGGCATCATGAAGGCGCTGTAGAATGCCGGCTCTGTCGAGGCCCGACACTAACACGACCTGTGCCTTGTCAGTGCCAGTGACGGACATCAGCTTTCCGTGCAGACCGCGTAGGACAGAGTCACCTAAAAGCAGCGTCTGGGTGACAGGCTTTAGCTCTGGAATCCCAGTACGGTCGGTGGGTTTGTCAGAGCCTGGAGAGGGTCGGGGTGTTGGTACCGGCTCCTTGTGCTCGAGCGTTTGCCGGATAGCAGTGTTGTCGTGAGCTGGACGCGGGGGTTCAGATGTGGTCGTGGTGGCAGGGGATTTGGAGGTGGCAGGCGATTTTTCCGGCGCTTGCTTTGCCTCGGTGTTGGAGGGAGGAGAAATGCCTTTCTTGCTGCCTTTCTTGCCGGTCCTCGATCCCTCCTTCTCCCCCTCCAGCTGGGTGATTCGTTGTCGGAGGTGTCTAATTTCAGTTTGCAGCGCATCCACCTCAATATTGTAGGCGTGGCGGATCTCTCCAACTGATGACCGGAGAGCAGCTATCTCTGCCATTACGCGCTCCATGGCCAGGGGGTCTGGGTTGAGAACAACAGGGCAGACCGTCTGGCACGCAGACTCGATAACCATGACATCAGCAGGGGCAGGAGGCTGAGTGCCAATGCCGCCGACGTCAGATGTGATGGCAGCACAATCGCTGTCGATGCTGTCGTTGGTTATGGTGCCAGCGCCGCCGACGTCGGAAGTAGGGGCAGCACTAGCTTTGAGGTCGATGGGGGAGATAGTGGTAGCTCCAGTGCCGCCGTTGTCGGAGGTGAAGGCACTGTTGTTGCAGTTGTTGTAGGTGGTTGTAATGGTAGTGCCAGTGCCGCCGACGTCAGATGTAGGGGCAGCACTAGCTCTGTTGTCGCTGTCGTTGGTGGTGAAAGTGCCAGTGCCAGTGCCGCCGACCGTCAGACGTAGGGGCAGCACTAGCTCTGTTGTCGCTGTCGTTGGTGGTGCCAGTGCCAGTGCCGCCGACGACTGAGATAGGGGCAGCACAAGCTCTATTGTCGCTGTCGTTGATGGTGCCAGTGCCGCCGACGTCTGACGTAGGGGCAGCACTAGCTCTGTTGTCGCTGTCGCTGGTGTTGATGGTGCCAGTGCCGCCGACGTCTGACGTAGGGGCAGCACTAGCTCTGTTGTCGCTGTCGCTGTCGCTGGTGTTGGTGGTGCCAGTGCCGCCGACGTCTGACGTAGGGGCAGCACTAGCTCTGTTGTCGCTGTCGCTGGTGTGGATGGTGCCAGTGCCGCCGATGTCAGACGTAGGCACTGTTGAGCTTTGTTGTCGCTGTCGTTGGTGGTGAAAGTGCCAGTGCCGCCGACTTCTGAGGTAGGGGCAGCACTAGCTCTGTTGTTGCGGACGGTGCCAGTGCCGCCGACGTCAGACGTAGGGTCAGCACTAGCTCTGTTGTCGCTGTCGCTGTCGGTGATGGTGCCAGTGCCGCCGACGTCTGACGTAAGGGCAGCACTAGCTCTGTTGTCGCTGTCGGTGATGGTGCCAGTGCCGCCGACGTCAGACGTAAGGGCAGCACTAGCTCTGTTGTCGCTGTCGGTGATGGTGCCAGTGCCGCCGACGTCAGACGTAAGGGCAGCACTAGCTCTGTTGTCGCTGTCGGTGATGGTGAAAGTGCCAGTGCCGCCGACCTCAGACGTAAGGGCAGCACTAGCTATGTTGTCGCTGTCGGTGATGGTGCCAGTGCCGCCGACGTCTGACGTAGGGGCAGCACTAGCTCTGTTGGCGCTGTCGCTGGTGTTGATGGTGCCAGTGCCGCCGACGTTTGACGTAGGGACAGCACTAGCTTTGTTGTCGCTGGTGTTGGTGGTGCCAGTGCCGCCGATGTCTGACGTAGGGGCAGCACTAGCTCTGTTGTCGCTGTCGGTGATGGTGCCAGTGCCGCCGACGTCGGAGATAGTGGCAGCACTAGCATTGTTGTCGCTGTCGCTGGTGGTGCCAGTACCGCCGATATTGGTGGTAGAGGTTCTGTCGCTATAGGTAGCACCCTCGGTGTCGTCCATGACGGTGATGGTCTGGGTATCGGTTACGGTTAGAGAGAGAGAGAGAGAGAGAGATCCATTACGTATTTCCCACACATTCAGTTCGCAAGAGGCATAGATCCGAGTCCTTATGAGCAGGGGCTCATGAGGATCTATATCTCTTGCAGACAGAGATTTGATTTACAATGATTTTGGCGCGCAGACCTCTCTCTTAACACACACACACACACAGACACACAGACACACACACATACACACACACACACACACACACACACATACACACACGCACACGCACACGCACACACACACCCGGCGCGCTTACCCGACTTCTGTCTATGTGTATTCGGCATGCGTGTGCATGCAGTCACGAGTTTGCGTGTGCATTTTGAAGTGCACGCATACGCATTTGCGCACGGGCAAACATGACCTCCTCACCCTCTCTAATCAAAATCAAATCTAACCCCATTGTACAGTGCTGGCGGATGCATGCACAAGAGCGTTAAGAAACGTCTTCGAGAGTGCAAGACTGACTATATAATCAAACAAACTGTTTCCCTCTCTCAACTTTTCCAGTCAGATTATTCCAATTATCCGCGCATGCCCAGGGGATTTGACTTGTCATCTGAAGCCGCTCTATCCATTTCTTCATTCAAAACAGCATTACGCTTAGCTCTACGTGACTGCTGAATCCAAAGACGCAAATGTACCCAATCTAAGCCTGCATTCTCGCAAGCCCCTTTTGCTGCACTAGCTTTTGAGAATCGGTGCCTCTGGCAGATAGAATGGATTGATCGCGGGGGTCGAGAAGCAGTCTAGGTTATCCCTTCAGATGAAGAGGTCTTGGTTTGCCCACACCCGGGTAATTAGCATTCAGCCAGCTGTCAAGCAAACTTCGTTTCCCAATTTTCTTTCACGAAGTCGGAATCTTGACTTTGCATGATTGATGGTCAGCTCTGTGAAAATTCCTCCGGGCGTGTTCCCATTCAAAAACAAAGGGGTGGCTTGGCCAGCAATTCGATCTTTCTAGGTTCTAGCACTATCTGATGGGACTTTTTAACATATTCGAGACATCCTGAATTCGTAAAGCCGCGTATCCGAATGCAGGATGTCTCGAATGTGTTAAAAAGACCGATTCAGATGCTAGAATGCTTCAGATGCTTGGATGCAAGGTGTCTCGAATGTGTTAAAAGGTCCCTTCAGATGCTAAAATGCTTCAGACGGTAGGATTCAGAATGTCTCGAATGTGTTTAAAAGTCCATTCAGATGCTAGGATGCAGGACGTCTCCAATGAGTGGACATTGACATTGATCCCTGATGAGGTACAGCTGAACACAATGTCTTTGTCTGACAAGCGGCACAGGACGACTCCTGGTGACTGTTGTTTTCAACAAGATGTTGATATGAGTCAGACAAAAAATTATTACTGGAAGGACCAGTATTGGCCATTTTCGCTGCTCTTGAAAGACTTGATCGTTCAAGAGTTGATCGACTGATGTACAAACCGATGCGTGAATGATTCTGGTTGCAAAGTCTAATAAACGATTAAGCCAAGGCACCATAAACAGCAGATACCTCGATCGGATATTTTTCAAGACACATTCATCTATGCTATGAATTTGTTTGTCAGTATTCATCCACCCTTTTAGTCAGACTGGCGGGTGCATAATTTTCTGGTATCTATCACATCATTTTTAACCGTTCAGAACGGGTTCACTCTGACATTCCACTGAGTCACCGAGGACGGGTCAAAAGGGGACAGAAGTTGACAGTGGACATCGCGTGCACGAATACGCTCCAGCGTCCAGCCTTAAGCAAGAGGCTTAGATCCTCATGAGCCCCCGCAATTGCAGGGGCTCATGAGGACCTATGCCCCTTGCTGCGTCATATTCATCTATAGTTTGGGATTTTTTGGTGGGGGGCGGAGGAGATCGTGGTGTGTCTGGTGTAAGAACTGATGGAACCTTACAGTGTCTGGTGACTCGCAACAGCGTTGTGGCATGGCTGATTCCCACTGACCGCTCGGGAAACACTTAAGAAAAACGGTTCAACCCAGCAAGAGACACAGATCCTCATGAGCCCCTGCAGCATGCAGGGGCTCATGAGGATCTGTGTCTCTTGCAGATGGAGGCCGGTCCTCCCAGACCACGTATCAGCCGGGTTTGATTGAGCTCCTGTCAAAGTCTGGGGCGAGCAGACCGAAGGGTTCGTTAGAGGACCGAGGGGGGATGGACCCATGTGACAGCTAGTGATGTGAGATCGGAATAAAATCACTTTTAGAAGAACGGATGAGAACGGAAGAGGAGTGAGGGCGTAGAAAGTGTGTCAGTGTGGGGACTGCTAGTGACTACTGGGTAGTGCCTGCCTGATGAGCTTGGCCTATTTTTTTGTCCCTGAAATCGCTGACGAGTAACAAAAGAGGCCGCCACAAGCATGACTGATTTTCTTTTTAAATTTAGTTTAGTCACTTTCCAAATCATTGTGTTCAGTAACCCACAGTCTGCACATTTATTCTTCGTGACATCCCAGTGCACAAGAAGCCATCGGGCCGACGTCGGCCCGATGACCATTTGCGCATTGGGATGGTAGAATGTTGATTATTAGTCCATCCATTTATTTGCAATACTGCATTTCTCTGTGAGTCATCAATTATCTGATGTCTGTTTCGCTCGCGCGCACGTCATCATTTTGGTTCTAGTCTATGATATTGGGCCTTACGGTTTCAAGCCGTAAGGTCCAATATTACAGACCAGCACACAGTTGAAAGCACCCCGTAGGCGGTTCAGTTTGCAGCTGCACGACGCTTTTTGTATTATATAATTATATGGCACAAGGCCGGGCAGCGGAGCTACCTGGCACCTCGTCAAGTTGTCGTTCGTGACTCTGATTTATATATTCAGAGCGCGTGTGACTTTCACCGTATCAGACTGCGGCCCAGGCCAGGGGCCCGTTGCATGTGTGAGCTTTCGTCTTGCGCCAGCCAGTACTAAGCAAGGTGCTCAGCCATAGCGGAGCACCTTGCTTAGTGGCTGGCGCAAGACTAATATAAGCTTACTCATGCAACTGGCTCCAATATTTTCGGCTGATCCTGGCTTAATTCTTCCACACGCGATAGTTTGATTCTTGTCACGCCTTAGCTTTCTGTTCACACGATTACAGCCTGCGCCATCTGGCTATCGCGCCATCTGGGTGTAGCGCCATCTGGGTATCGCGCCTTCTGGTTACTAGTGTGGGAGGTCAGTCTTGGCCCAACTGCTAACCGTCATAAATTTGTTTCAACCACGCTAAGCGAATAAGAACTGATCGTTTGTTTGATTTATGCAGGTAAGACAATTTACCCACCGGTGGATAAATATTGAGTAATTGTTTATACATGTCTCTTTTCCTTTTTGTTCTAGTTAGCGTTTTTCTTTAACATATCCTGATGTAAAGCCGCTTTAAAAAAAATTAAAAAAAACTAAAATATCCCATCAAGCTTCTTATTACTTTTAGTAGTGCCGCGGGACAATAAGCCTGAAATGAACGAACGAACACGCTGTTATTAGTGTTAATCCTCCCTCCCCCCTCCTTCCGCCCTTCTCCTCCTCCACCTCCTCCATCCCTACCCCAAGCTCGCATTTTTACTCCTCGTTTTCCAAAGGCAAGACTTGAGAATATTCTGATGACATCTGACATCTACAGAATACTGGGTGCGTACGCTGTTCAGAAAACCTTTCGACTATGAGACTTCAAATGTACTGAATGATCAGTCTGGAGCCTCGAAGCTAATCAGGCACTACCCTTTCGATCCATTCCGCGGACGACTATAGGAGCAAAATAAACATTGTATACCCACCAGCCTAAATTACCCGGGTACTAAAAGCCACTAAGATACCAGTAAAACGATACAGCCAGCCAAATATGTACTATGCAATCCGTACCGGACACTTGCCCCATACTCGCCCATTAAGCAGAAACACATTGGGCCGATGTGGGCCGCAGTGGGCCCGCGCACGAATGTGCGCGGGCACACTGCGGCCGACGTCGGCCCAACGACCTTTTGTCCGTAGGCTGCTAACCCACGCCAAGGTTTGTTTTGCAAGGATTAGCAGAAATGGACAGACTGATACCAAAGTAGGTTGCTGTGAGAGGGCGGGACGTCGCAAGACATGCATGAATGTAAACTGTTCAGTCCTTTAACACTGCCGAGATACCATGAACACGCAAGTTCCAACTGCAAGAGGCATAGATCCTCATGAGCCCCCGCTGCCGCGGGGGCTCATGAGGATCTGTGCCTCTTGCTGACACCACTTTGTTCTTTGGACGGTAGGGAACTCCATGGTGTTGTATCATAACACAGATTGCAGAAAAAACATTTTCTACACTAGCTGTCAGAGATTGAGTACGTAGCTATACCTTGCGTAGACATAATTATGTAGGTAAGTATACTCTTAGTCTAGACCACTGTGGTTAGGTATAAAGTTTGTTAAAGAAACTGTTGACAAAATACACGTGCTTGACATCAATAAGACAAGTCACTCCATAACAAGTCAACAGACTCTACAATGAGAAGAAGAAGGGATACTGCTCATCACAGATTAACTGACTTTTTGATGGATGGGTGGGTGGGTTGGTGGATGGATGTATGGCGTGGGGAGTTTGGAGGGTTGGATGGATGGATGGAGGGACTGGGTGGGGGTTGGGAGGTGAATGGATGGACGGATGGGGTAGGGCGTTTGTAGGGTGGATGGATGGATGGTTAAATGGATGAATGGATGGGATAGGGGGGGAGGTGTTGGGAGGGGGGGTAGGTGGGTGGATGGATGGATGGATGTATGGAACAGATGGATGGATGACGGGTGGATGGATGGATGGATTGATTATTTCATCTCTCTCTCTCTCTCTCTCTCTCTCTCTCTCCTCTCTCTCTCTCTCTCTCTCTCTCTCTCCTCTCTCTCTCTCTCTCTCTCTCTCTCTCTCTCTCTCTCTCTCTCTCTCTCTCTCTCTCTCTCTCTCTCTCTCTCTCTCGTTCATTTTGCGAGGACAAAAAATGTCATTCCAAACAATCCACTGAGTTGTTGGCATCCTTCTGTCTCGGAAGACAATGGAGTATATGCGCTTGCTGGGTCAGTCCGTGTTTAAGATTTGCAGTGCCTGCTATGACTAATCAGTCCAATGCGAGAGCGGCAGTATCTGTTGCATTTGCTACAGGTGAAGCCTGTGAATGTTGCTGTGGGCACTGGCTCTTCTTTCTTTCGTCTGCGCTGCCTCTTCTCCTCCCACTGGCTTTCTCTGGTTAGTTCGGGTTTAACGTCCACAGCACCGAGGCGATCATGGACGGCCCTGACGGGCGGGCTATGGGGGACAGGGAAATCTATTGCCTATGGAGTACGACCTGAACACTGATCAAATCAGGCGCACTCTAACTGTGCCACTTTGATTTACCAGGACCTTTCAACGGACATGCTATTGAACAAATCCGTTTTCCCCCCCTGGATTGTGAGTCCAGCTACCGGGGCCGGGACGGGATTCGAACCCACGACCCGGCGATTCCCTTCGCTTTCCTCCTGCTCCGACGTTTAACCGCCTGAGCTATTTCGGACTCTGGCTTTCTCTCCTTCCCTCGCTCAGCTCTATGCTGGTCTTCACTGCGAGCCGCCAGCTGGCACGATCTGCGGTGGTGGACAAAAAAATGTCAGTCCAAACTATCCAGGTGTGACGAATACACATGCACTTGATGTCCCGCACAAAAGCCAGTAAGTTTTCCTTACATTAGAAAACCTACACCATTTAATGTGTGAGAGAGCTTTCCAAGCAATTACCGGCGGCTTTGATTCCCGTATCGAGTTGCGTGAAAACTGGAATCCGACGCGCGACGCGCCTAATCTCACCCACGTAAATGTCGACACACGCCAGTGAACGGGTCACGCAGTAGGTACAACTTAACCTTTTGGCTGTCGGTAGCGCTTTTTGTCGAAGTGATTCCTACAGGAATCACTTCGACAAAAAGTGCTACCGACAGCCAAAGGGTTAATGAAACAGTACAGTTGACCTTGTTTAGAGTAAACACTTTTTTTTATCAATACAAGGTGGTCTTAAAAGGCAGGTACTCTCTCAAGAGAAGTCTTGAAGGGGAAAATGTATCACCTGCCATAAAAGACCGTCATTTAGGTGGCTACTGCTACCTAAATGATGGTCTTTAAAGACAGATGATCTCTCATAAGAGTAATCGCTTAAAACAGGTCCCGTTGCTACAGCCACCCAAATGATGGCCTTTAATGACAGGCGATCTTTCATGAGGGTAATCACTCAAAAGAGGTTCTGTTGTTAGTATTCCAAATTTGCAGCCAAATTCACAATTTATAAAAAAAAAATGAAAGCTTGAAACAAAGACGCGTATACTTTTTTTTTAAGGCCCACCGGCTACCGCCGTCACTGTTCAGAGATACACTTCTGTGACAGATGGTTTTGAAACGTTACACACAGGTCTAGTTATGGTTCATTTAGACACAGGACAATCCAGTTCAGCACACGTCGTCTTAATATCAAGTAACCTGACAATTAATGACTCCATTCTGTTCTATAAATACAACGCTATCAGTGTGAGATAAAGCTAAACATACATTGACACGCTAACGGCTACGTAGAGTAAATAAGTGCGATTACGCTTCTGCTTTTGCTGCAAGTCCAAACTGCCGTAGCTCATTAGGTGTGTCGACGAAACACAAATAGTGCTGAAATTTGTCTTTAGTTTTACGCGCAACATGCGGTTTCTTTAACTCCTAAGGCTATTTTTCTTCACATCTGAGTTACAATTGTCCTGTTATAATTGCGTAAATACTACCCGTTGCAGAAAATGAATCGACCGTGATACTGATCAACAAAAGAACGCGAAATTCGAGTGCATGTTGTATTTAAATGATAAAACCACGAAAATACAAGTTACACTATTATTGATAGCCAGTGTACGAGCAACAACATGTAAGCATGCAGTCACCGTACTGTAGTAACCGTGTTACCCTCAGTCCCTGTGCACGAGGCACCCGTAATGGTTAGGACGCACGGCGTATGCTTTCCACGCACGTGCATACACTGCAGAGTGATGTTGGGTCAGGAACTGTGTTCAGCATTGCAAGGCAATAAAAAAAAAATCAGCAGTGTTACGCCTTCTGTCTCTTTTGCCGTTGCCACATCAACCACGCCAAGACTTAGTACTTCCCAACTGTGACGAGAACGAGCTCTTGAGCGTTTGGAAGCCGGAGAAGATCCACAAGCTGTGGCAGTGGTCTCTTTGATGTCAGATTTACAGACTGCAGCAACGCCAACGGGTCATCCGCTGACGCTCCCCGAAGCGGACAACCACGTGTGACAACTCCACGGCAAGACCGCCACATTTTCCGGGCTCACGTGCGAAATCGCTTTCAGCTGGCCGAGGAAACAGCAAGAGAAGTTATCGGCAACCAGCAGCCACCCATCAGTGGCCAGACAGTGCGACGACGGCTGTAGGAGCAAAACCTGCATAACCGCCGTCCAGCCTGTGGACCTGTTCTTACTGACCGTCATCGCCGTGCACGCCTACAGTGGTCACAGGCTCATGTCGACTGGACCTGGCGACAGTGACAGAACGTCCTGTTCACGGATGGGAGCCGCTACTGCATCAGCCATGCAGATGGTCGCAGAAGAGTGTGACGGAGAAGAGGTGAACGCTATGCTGATGGCTGTGTGCAGCACAACATCCCAGTCATGCCCTGGCCTGCCCTCAGCCTGGACCTCAATCCCATCGAACATCTCTGGGACCAACTGCAAAGGGATGTCAACGATGTACCCCCCAGACCAACGTCAGCCGGAGAACTGGAGAATACCGTTGTCCAGGCCTGGAACAACATCCCCAGGGCAGCTGTCAACCGCCTGATGCACTCTATGCGCCGACGCTGCCAAGCCGTCATCAACGCCAATGGGGGTCACACGCCATATTGAATTTGTGCTGTGCCATGCTTGCTCCAAATACAGAATAAACTTCCACACTGATTACGCTGGTGTCCATGATTTCATTCCTAAACTATCGATAACATCTGTTGTATGGTTTGTCCGAAATCGACTTCCAAATGATGGATTAAATGTGACTGAAGGGGCTACTTCGCGGTTTTTTTTTTTTTTGTTGTTGTTGATCAGTATATATAGGGGATCGACCGTCCTACAAAGGCCTACGTATTGTTAGGTATCCCGAAGGACTAATGACTGCTGATCGTCTGCTGATCGTCTGCCACAGGGCTTCAAACTAAACTTAACAGTGAGGTTTCGTTTGAAACGAACGACTCCCAACAACGAACGAAAGCGAAGTGAAAGCGGACACGCTGCTTCCACCACAAGCATAGACAACACTCCAACCATTTCTAAGAGGTATTGATCCTCATGAGCACCCCTGGGCTCCTGAGGATCTATGCCTCTTGGAGATGTTTGGAGCGTTGTCTATGCATATGGTGCAAGCTGATTATATACCGTGACTTCGCTTTCGATTCTTTGTTGGGAGTCGTCCGGCGTAAACGTAACCTTACTTTTTATTTTTCCGTTCACGATAAGTGTTTGCAGTGGTCCTGCCTGTGAAAATACTCTTCATGTTATTCGTAACCATTATACATTCTCAGAAATCAGTTTGCTTGTCACACAACGAAACATGACTGAACAACTCTGCAACATTCCCGCTGCACTGACCCAATGCGCAAAAGGCCATCGGGCCGCCGACGTCGGCCCGATAGCCTTTTGCGCATTGGGAAAGCTATCTGAACTTTGACGCGAGTACTTTTTCTCTGAGACATCGCAAACACACAACCGTGTGCCACCCCAAATGATGTGCCTGACCTTTAAGGGACTACGGATGATGCAGTGAAGTGTACGAGACCTGAAGTAGTTTACATATATATTTCCACTCTCCGGGCCTTCATCATTCATCGTCCTCTTATCCGGCTGCGAGAGGCATAGATTCTCAGAAACCCCTCTTTCTCTTGCTGGTCCGGCGACATCTGCTGCGGCGGGTCCTCCAGACGAGGGGGCCTGCAGGGTGAAAGCATATTGCTGACTGTCACGAAAGGTAGGCGTGGGAACCCCTCCCACAAACTTGTAAGTTGAGCAACCAAAGGTTGTCTACCCCAGCCCCATTATCCATTTTGATCCTGATACACCCATTGCTTGAAATAGAATTGATTATGATATTCAAGGGTGGTGCCAGAATAGCTTGGCGCCTGAAGCATCAAGCTATTCTGGCACCACTCTTGAACTAAAATGCCTGATCTTTCTCCTAATCTGTATTGTTTTCATCCCTACGTCAAACGACCAATCCCTTTAGCGCAAACTGTACCACATGACCGAGCTATAAAAACCCTTGAAGCAAAAATGGCGGACTTCTTGTAGCCCTCTTTATGACGCATATTGGATGCGAGTTTTGTTCTATAAAAAATCGCCAAAACGTTCTAAAGTAAAACGTTAGGCCTACTTAGTGTTGTTCGAAACAATAAGCACACTACTGGAGATGGCAACGTCATGAAATATTTTAAATTACGTCATAAGTCTATTATGTATAAATGCATATTCCTTTGACGTCAGTCATAACTCCGCCGTTGCCGGTCCCAAGCCCGGATGAGAAAGGATGAGGGAAACAACTACGCCAAACCTACAAGGAAAAACTACGCAAAAACTGTTGCACACTACGCAAAAACTGCTAGTCCCCGATCACTATTAGTGCCAGTGGGACAGTAAACTGGAACAAACAACAACGTCAGTCATGTCTGGCGTGATCCAGGTCGGAAGATTTCTTCTTGATTTCTTTTACGAAAATTGTGGAGGAATGAAAACAAATACGTTATTGATAGCAGGGGCTTGCTGCACGAACCCTTGTAGGCCTTCGGGAGGTCAAAAGAATCATTGTACCCCTCAGGCCTTCGGCCTTCGGGGTACAATGGTTCTTTAGACCTCAGTCAGGCCTACAAGGGTCCGTGTAGCAAACCCCTGCTACCAATAACTTATAATGTAACCTTCATAGGACTATACACACATTTTGAACAAACTCAACCTCAGGATGTAATGGGTTATACTGGACAAGGAGTCGGGAATAGCTCAGACGGTTAAGCGACGGAGCAAGAGAGCGAAGGGAATCGCCGCGTCGTGGGTGTGAGTCCCCGTCCCGACCCCGGTAGCTGGAATCGCAATCCAGGGAAAAAAGACGGGCTTGTTCAATAGCATGTCCGTTGAAAGTCCTGGTAAATCAAAGTGGCAAAGTTGTAGTGTACCTGAATTGATCAATGTTTAGGTCCTACCCCATAGGCAATCGATATCCCTGTCCCCCATAGCCCGCCTGTCAGGGCCGTCCATCACTTCGGTGTCGTGGACGTTAAACCCCGAAATAACCTGTATTGGACAAACACGAGACACGGGCGGACATAGTGACCGATAAAAACCAGTTCATCTTTCCCACCGGCTTGTCCTCCTCTCGATCCACATTCCAACCACGTGTCGCACTCAGTCATACGGAATCCTTCACTGCTGGTGGACATGATGCTAACACTTTGGCTTTCGGCTGCGTTTGTTTTTTGTTTGTTTGTTTGTTTGTTTTTTTTTTTTAATCGAGGTGCTTCCTGCAGTGTATGCGTGTATGTCAGTACGTTAGCGCCCTGCGCAGCAGCCACAGCCATACAAATGCGGTTTGAAAAGTGCACCGGACATTTGATTTGAAGCGAAACAGTAAGAGATAATAATGTTGCAAGGTATCACAAACAGGTCCATTTATGCTGGGCTCACTTCATCATTGGATCCAGTCCTTCACTGATACCATCGGCATAGCTACAGCTACGTTCGGGGGACCCGAAGTGATATAAATGCTGACCGGCGGTCATTTTAGCACGAAGCATAGATTCACAAAAGCCGACCCTGCTGCCGCTGGGGTTCTTGTGAATCTGTGCCTCCTGAAACTGAATGGAGCTGAATGAGGGTCAGTAACGAGTTTGAGCGATGGTTCGCCGCAGCAGTTTCAGTTAGATTGATGCGGAAAAGCCGAGCGGAAAGGTTTGGACTGAGAAGGACAATCTGATGATCTCCCGTGAATGACGCTCTTTCTAGCGGCGTGACGGAGGCTGGAAGAGCATCTAATTTGGACGAACCAAACGACAGGAGAGAAAGGAATGGAAAATGGATGAAACTTCTTGAATGCCGTGACATTAAAACTCCGGACAGTTGGACAGGCAAAGCTTCAATCGATAGGTAATGCCGACACTGAGTAACAACACCGGCCTTTTCACTAAGGCGCCAGCGAAGGAAGCAAAGTGGAGAAGGGTCGACTGAACTGATGGAGCAAGATACTAACAGACTGACATAAAATGTCATCGTGTTTATGAATTCATGCACTAAAAAATGTACCTGACATCGTTAGACTGAACTGTATCATAATTAGTGAGGGGCCCAAGGAACATGATTGTTCGCTGGAGGGTAGAGACTTGCCACTTTGTCCACTAATAAAGATAATTTAGATGATCACCCTGCGCGTCAGAAACACGTTGTTAGATGTTTATGATTAAAATTGCCAATAACTGTAAGAGTGGCAGCACTGGGCCTCCATACCTACGCGTTAATAGTGCCAACCCACGCACCGATGTTCCCTGTTTTGTTTCTGTCATCACCTCTTAACTCGCCGGCGGTGTGACCGTATGCTGCATCCCTGCCATGTAAAAATCCGTGTTGTGATGGCATGAGGTATGAGTCTTTCTTTCAAGAAACGTTGAATACAATGGGTTTTCAACATACAGCAAATGGGACACCCATAATGTAAATGCCAATTCACACGTATTGGGTTTTAGTTGTGTTTGCTGCAGATCTTACAAACATCAGATGATTATTCTAGTCCAGGCCATCATATCTAAAACAGCACCGGATGATAGCACACGCTATTCTAGACTCGTTTCGATGTACGTGTATATGTGTCGAGCCAGCGGAATAGTCCTCATACTCAGCGTCTGTATTATAAGCACATTTTCTTTGTATTTCTTTTTTTTTTCGCTGCAAAAGTGATATCTTGTGTCATGGTGTTGTTATAATGTCTAAAATGCTGATCACAAACAAAGACTGAAACTTGTCGCGGCTAGAATACTTCAAACAACACAAAGCGGAAACCGTGTCAAAATGCTTTCTGTTCAGTTTGTACGTTTGATTTAGCTTGAACTTGAATGACAATAACAAGAATTTTCAACGATATTATGCTTAGGTTTCGCTCACTTTTTCTCAATTAAAATTATTCGAATTAGACAGGTTTCTGTATGGAGTACACGCACACCTGAATAAGTGAAAAAGTATGGAAACCCACACTGATCATAATCGCATCTAAATAGACTAGTTGGTTTCTATCGCAGTGTTTGGTGGACACTCTATGAAAGATGAAACCAAGAAAATATCGACGTGTCCAAGCTCCTAATTTAAGCAGTCAACCAGCTCCATCGGTGGAAGTTATTGACTAGTCATAGTGTGCACTTCAGTGTCTGTCCAGCACGAAAAAACGGTGCTGGCTACAAATATGTTGCTGAGAATCTTGAAGCATTTGATGAACTTGGATGTTGTCTTGTCAGTCAGCCTGAACCTTCTTAATGAAGGCGATTGGTTTAGAGAAACATTCCAAAAACATTCTGCATCTTGACACAAATCATGCCGAACACAGGTCAGCAACACAATTTTGCAGCGGAAAAGAAAGACAACCAGAACCTTCTGCAAGTCCAGTGAAAACTAAAAAAGCAGTCAGCTCATCATCAGCACTATCAACACATGCAGAAAGAGAAGAAACACTTGGGAAGGGTAACGCGACACAGGCTGTGTGCTTGTTTTGTGATAGTCCCCCAGGCTCATCCGGATTACATGAAGCATGGACATTAACATTGGATTTCAAGGTCCGCAGTCATGCCCATCTACTCAATGACCAGCATCTGTTTTGAAAACTTGCTGACAACGAGATGGTGCCCTCTGAATCCAAATATCACTTGAAGTGTCTCACTCACAGCCTTCTACAGACGTTCTCGTACAACTTCACATGAGGAACCTGAAGAGGACGATGCCTCAACTTTGCATGCGATCGCTTTTGCAGAACTTGTGGCATACGCGGAGAGCTTCAGAGAGGATCCCGAAACTGCACCAGTCTTCACAATACCCAACCTTTGTCGTCTGTATGCTTCTCGCTTGTATGGCCTTGGCCTGAATGTTGCTGACAGGGTACATTCTGGACGTTTAAGAGGAAAGCTTCTGGCAGCTGTACCAGATCTTCTTTCATCTTACCAATCCAGAGAGGTCGTTCTTGTGTTTAACAGAGACCTGGGTGATGCTGTAAAGGAGGCTTGTACATGTGACTCTGAAGCCCTTGAGTTAGCCAGAGCAGCTAAAGTGGTGACATAAAAAAAAAAAACATTCAGATATAAAGCTGCATTCAATGAAAGATTTGAGAAACATTGCCAAGAGAGATCTGTGCCAGCATCCTTAACAGCTTTGGTCAGTTTTATTCTGGGTGGACCAGCGGCAATTGAGCAGTCTGAACCTGTTTATTATTCTCATAAACAAGCTGTTCTCACAATATGACAGCTTATTGCCTTCAACTGCCGGAAATTCTCGAGAAAAAAACTTCCTTTCAACCTCAAAACAAGGAGAGAGAAACACCACTGCCTCTGTATCTAGAATCTGAAAGTCTGAAAGTCCATGCAGAGACAAGAAAGAAAGAGCTGGTGGTCGACACACTGTCTTCTCTAGGGCTAGCAATTTCATACAAACGTGTGATGTTCATCTCATCACAGATTGCAAACTCTGTCATCAAAAGATTCGAAGAAGACGGTGTTGTTGTCCCTATAAATATGATGAAGGGCGTCTTCCCAGCAGGTGTTGTGGACAACATTGACCACAATCCTAGCTCAACAACAGCTTCCGACTCTTTTCATGGTACCGGTATATCCTCGATTCAACACAGATTAACTGAGAACCAAGAACAGTCTGTGCCACTCTTTGACGGAGAACAGTACAACCAGGGCATCCCACAGCTCCCAGAAAAGTACACCAACGTCCTACCTGTAGCTATTTCAGCTACAGAGCAGTTTGTACCCCATTCACCTGGTCCTCCCTGAAGTCGCAAGCCATGAAGAAGAATATGCGTGGTTGGAAAATGTCCATACATGCTTAGAAAATGTGTCGGTCCACAACCAGGAAGCACTATCTTGGGCATCCTACCATGCCTCGCAACGACCGTCTGCTGGAGATCCACCTGCTATCATCAGACTTTTGCCGCTGCTTCTAGAGAATGCCCACTTGACAGCACTGATCAAGCATGTCATGAACTTGATTAAAGAAGCCAGAGAACATTTGAATCCTTGACAAACATCTGTTCTCGCAATGGACCAGCCTAAGTATGCCCTCGCAAAGGGAATACAGTGGTTTTGGCCAGACACCTATGGTGAACAAAAGTTTGTGATCATGATGGGAGACTGTTTTTAAATAAACAGTGTGACCTCATGATTATTACAGGTATCTGCTGGGTGATCATAGTAGACACTCGAAACGCTTCTAAAATACAAGTGCCAAAATTAAAACATCTTGTGCATCTGAACTCAAACAAAAACACACTGACTTATGTTTCAGTGTTTGTGACTGACTGGCTCACTGCGGTTGTACATGTGTACATGGAAGGGACGCTGAAGGGACACAGTTGCATGTGGGACTTAAGGCGTAATCAATGCAAAATGTGAGAAAGTGTTATTAGAAAATTAATGTCAATTTTTGATTATCTCGGAGGTTTGCAAGTCCAGTTTACGTGTGTACATGTGTGAAAACAACTAACCAGACCACTGACACTGTAAGGCAGTGACAACAAGCAAGCAATAAACCTGAAAGGGGTCATGTTGACCTAATTAATTACTGCTAAAGAAAATATTGTGAAATGCTGTTGATACTGATAAGAAAGGAAACGTACTTCACGGTCCGCCAAAGCGCCACATTCACGTTGTGCTTGATCACAGTTTTCTTAGTAACTGCTAAAATGATCATCTGTAGTCGCGATAAAATGGGCAGATGGTCATGACCTAATTAACTGTGACCCATCAGATATCACATCCGGCAAAATTCTGACTGCATGATATATCATGAAGGTTCCTTTGCATGCATATTGTACTTCCATGCTGCTTTTAGTTCAAGCCAGTTGTATGTACAATAGTTATGGTTAAGAACAAGAACAAAAGAGTTTATGGGTCAGGTTGACCTAATTAATCGATGGCCGTTCCCATCTGAGAGCGCTGTCAATGTGTTTCTGACGCTAATATTGTTCGGAGAGGTACTGTTTACTTATATACCAAGTGGCATGTCTCTACTATGAATTGAACATTCGAGCTGTTTTATGATCCTTGGGCCCCTCACTAAATTTGAAACTGCTGGTATAAAATTCTAAACAAAATGCTACACTGTCGGTTCCAACGTTAGCGCGGCCCGCCGGAGGAGTGAGTTGGAATTTGACCCCACAGGGGTCTTCTGCATAAGTAGTGGGTGTACACAAAATGCAAACAAACAAAAAATTAACCCCCTTCACTGCCGAGAAAAAATATACGACTCAGCTGGACGAGGTAAAGATCCATATGACTGAGCTCCCGCAGTTCCGGTGCGGGCTCATGAGGATCTGTGCCTCTTTGTAACCATTCCTTTGACGGCTTGAGATCTTTCACGTTGAATTAACAATCTGATTACACACACACACACGCGCGCGCGCGCGCGCGCGCACACGCACACACGCACACACCAATTTGCGTCTACTGGCAGTGCCGGAGGGTGTTAAAACAGTGAAACAAGTTTGATCTTGATACTGGAAGGCTCGCCGGTGTAATCAGACAGCCTAGTGTGGACTGACTTGCTGCATACGGCATCCGTCTGTGGATTCATGAAACGACAGTTTCTTTACTCCGTCAGTCCGTCTTTACACGCACAGTCAGTCGTTCTAACACCCAACTGAGGAAGTGTAACTCTCCGGATATTGGACGTCAGCACTTGCTTTACCGGAAATGAAGCGAAGAAGTTATCTGGCAGAATAGCCTATTGGGCACCAATCGAGTCAAGCCCAGTCCGCGTGCGCCGGAGTAACATAGATGCTGTCGAGCCCCTGCAGCCTTCAAGGGTCGTTACAATGTTAGCCACTTGCTATACTAATACTTCAGGTAATACTATAATAACGAGCAAAAGAAATGCGCCATTTTTGGAATCATCGAAACACATATATGGGTATCGGCAGTGAAGGACTGGCTCCAATGAGTGAAGCCGGTGAGCCCAGCCGGCCGCATAAATGGACCTGTTTGTAACTGTAATACTGATCTCACGTTACAACAACACTGGTTTGGCTTCAGTCAAACTGATCAAATGACTGGCGCACGTTTTACTGAAACAGCATTTGCGGCTAGCGTACTGAATTACCATTAGAGATGAGTCGACAGCTTAGTGAATTTTTTTGCGACTGACGGTCGGTCCGGCATCATTCGCCGAAGACAGACCAAGGGAAGGAACTGGATATATGCACATCTGTCTGCTTATGGATACACTCCCCTATTTTTTAACCGAAGGATCCACAAGCAATGCATGATTCTACGACACTCTCCATTTTGTGTAAGGGGGTGGGGGTTTTGGGGGGGGGGGGGGGGATTGGAGGGGGGTTCCAATTTTCTATCAACAATTCTTTCTCCAGAAGTTAATTTTTCTCCAACACATAATTTAAAAAGTAAATTTATTTTTTTCTCCAATTTACAAAAAAAAAAAAAAAAAAAAAAAACTCAGTAAAAAAAAAAAAAAAAAATCTACAAAAATAAAAATTCATTTTTTTTCTAAACTTTATTTTATTTTCACAGTCAAAAAAAAAAAAGGAAGAAGAAATTCTCCCAAAACATTGGGGAGGGGGAGTGGGGGTAAGCCGGGACTGTGAATACGGCTCTGGTGCCTCACCTACTCAGTTATTCTTCGGAGGGGCCAGCGCCCTGCCCCTCACGCCCCTCCCAGTCCCCCCACCCCAACTACCCCGGCGCGCCGCCCTCCCCCCTCTCCTCCCCCCCCCCCCGCCCCCCCCCCCCCCCCGCCCCCCCGGTTCCGGCCTGCTCCACTGCTAAACTGTACATTGATACCATACACATCAAGAAAACCCTTCAGTTTCTCTCAACCTAAGCATGTGGCGCTGTGGTGTGTGTGTGTGTGTGTGTGTGTGTGTGTGTGTGTGTGTGTGTGTGTGTGTGTGTGTGTGTGTGTGTGTGTGTGTGTGTGTGTGTTTAGCGGTTTTCAGTCACTGACCACAGCTGCGATTATAAGTGTGACAACTTAACTACATAGTCAGTGCTAACCCCGCTTTGGTTGTCGGTAGCGCTTCCTGTCGAGGCGATTCCTGCAGGAATCGCCTAGACAAAAAAAAGCGCTACCGACAACCAAAGGGTTAACATTGGAACGGAGTTCTCGCTCAGCAGTCAACTATACTTCCTTCCACGGACCGGAAGCACTAAAAACAATAGCGGCGTGTACTCACGTTGGTGCCAACTTCGTGAGACGTGCCAAGTGGGCGCTGTGCGGCGGTAGCTGTGGGTTATTAAATTTTGTCAAGTGGTCATTAACCCCTTCTCTGCCGACGTACACACATTTTGTTTCCGGAACTGAAAATTTGTGTTCACTGAAAGACCAGAAAGCCACAACCGTGCAAAGAACATGGACACAAAGTGGTCTCAGCACGAGGCAAAGATCCTCATGAGCCCCCGCCAGTCCGGCGGGGGCTCATGAAGATCTAAGCCTCCTGCAGTTAGATCGTGTCACTTTTTCTGTCGGCAGTGAAGTGGTTATTAATGGAAAAAGTCAGCTAAAGTGTGTTTACGAGTGTTTGAGGGGGAAGGAGGCGGGGGGGGGGGGGGGGAAGTGGAGGGTGGGCGGGCGGGTGGGTGGATGCATGGCCGTGTTTAAATTGTGGCGCATTCTTGAATTATTTCCCGTATGATTGCGTTTCAACCTGCACTGATTAACACAATTCCTAATCTAGAATCCAAGAAACAAAT
>BTPG01000004.1:75458474-75483474 GCA_036245525.1 Semisulcospira habei | reverse complement strand
CCTTTTCAGAGGTCCGCCGGCCGAGGAGGGCTTTTCTATGTCAGTTATTTCGCTTTTAACAAACTTCCGGTTATAAACTGAAAAAAAAAAATGTGGGTGCCTTCGTACTTTCTTACACCCACAGTTTATGATTTCTTCGATTGGTTTATGATTTCCCCTGGTGTTTACGAGTTCGTGTGCTGACGTTCCTCATCGATCGTTATAATTTATGACTGTTTCGCGTCAATTGATGTCGTGTTGTGGCTATGTCTTTGTAGCAACATTTCCCATTCAAAAATTGAAGAGCTGCTGTTTTTATTCTAGTATAGTCTACTTCGCGCTGAACACACCTACAATCACAGATACTGAAAAATGCAGCGTTTAAAATGATTAACCTCTCAATGGCCGAGAAATCCAACAATCCTACTGCAAGAGACATAGATCCTCATGAGTCCCTGCATTTGCGGCCGCCCATGCCTCCTGTTGAAGCCACTTTGTCCCTTCAGGCGGCGAAGATTTAGAAAGACATTCTGCGTCAAGCGACAGTGAAACTTACTTACTTACGCCTGTCACCCCTACCCGGGTATAGGCCGTCGACGAGAGACCTCCAGCAACTCCTGTCCTGTGCTTCTCCTTCGATTCTACTCCAGGTGGTTCCCAGTCTCTTGATGTCTGCTTGGAGGTCTCGACGCCAGGAGTTTCTCGGCCTACCTCTTTTCCTCTTTCCCTGGGGGTTCCATGACAATGCCTGCCTAGTGATACTGGAAGCTGGCTTTCTCAGACTGTGACCGATCCATCCCCATCTTCTTCGCCCAATTTCATTCTCTGCTGTTATCTGCTCTGTTCTGTCCCAGAGTCTGACGTTGCTGATCTTCTCTGGCCAGTGGATTTTCAAAATTCTTCTAAGGCAACTGTTCATGAAGGTCTGTACTCTGTTGACTGTGGTTTTTGTCAATCTCCAAGTTTCTGCTCCATATAAGAGAACTGCTTTTACATTGGAGTTAAAAATCCGGACTTTGGTGTGTTGTAACAGCTCTCTGGAGCTCCACACTTTTTTTCAACTGGAGAAAGGCTGCTCTGGCTTTACCGATTCGTGCTCTGACATCTGCATCAGTGCCGCCTTTTTTGTCTATGATGCTCCCGAGATAGGTGAAGGACTCCACCTCCTCCAACGGGGTGCCAGCAAGCAAGACTGGTTCTTCCCTGGTTGCGTTCAGCCTCATTGTCTTTGTTTTCTGTTTGTGAATTGTGAGGCCCACTTGGGACGAGATGTCAGCAAGCCTCGTGGTCTTGTCCTGCATTTGTTGATGAGTGTGGGACAGTAATGCCAAGTCGTCTGCAAAATCGAGGTCGTCAAGCTGTGTCCACAGTGTCCACTGTATTCCACTTCGTCTGTGCTCTGTGGTCATCTTCATGACCCAGTCTATGGCCAGTAGGAAGAGGAACGGAGACAGCAGACACCCCTGCCTGACACCGGTTCTGATCTGGAGCTCCCTGGTGAACTGCCCTTCGAGGATCACGCGACATGTCATGCCATCGTAGCTGCTCTTGATCAGGCGGACGAGCTTTGTGGGTACACCGTAGTGTCGTAGGAGTTTCCACAGAGTCTCTCGGTCCACACTGTCAAATGCTTTCTCATAATCCACAAAGTTGACGTACAGCGGGGAGCTCCACTCCAGAGACTGTTCCACGATGATGCGGAGAGTGGCGATCTGGTCTGTACATGATCGGTTCTTCCTGAATCCTGCTTGCTGGTCTCTCAGCTGGGGGTCAACGAAGCTCTTCATTCTCTCCAGGATGATCCTGTTGAAGACCTTTCCTGGTACTGACAGCAAGGTGATTCCTCTGTAGTTGGAACACTTGCTGAGGTCGCCTTTCTTGGGAAGCTTGATTAGGTACCCCTCCTTACAGTCAGCCGGCATCACCTCCTCTTCCCATATCTTTCCAAACAGTGGGTACAGCATCTCCACTGTTGTCTCTAGGTCTGCTTTCAGAGACTCCGCTGGGATGCCATCTGGGCCTGCTGCTTTGCCGTTCTTCAAGAATGCCACTGCTCTTCTGATCTCTTCCCGGCTGGGTCTGTCACAGCTGATGGGTAGGTCGGTCTCTGCCGGCTGGATGTCTGGGGGGTCAGGTGGGCTAGGTCTGTTCAGTAACTCTTCAAAATACTCGGCACATCTGTCGAGTTGGTCTGCTCTGTCTGCAATAGGCTTGCCTTCTTTGTCTTTTACTGGTCTTTCTGTATGGCCATACTTGCCCGACAATCTTCTGTTAATGTCGTAGAGCTGTTTCATGTTGCCGCTGCCTGCTGCCTTTTCTGCCTCTGCTGCCAGGCTGTCTGTGTAGGCCCTCTTGTCTGCCCTGATACTACTCTTCACCTCGCGGTTGGCTTCCGAGTATTCCCCATGTGCCCTTACTTTGGCTGCTCTCGTGCGACTGTTGTTGACAGCTGCTTTCTTCTGCTTCCTCACTTCTATCTTCTTCAAGGTCTGTGCCGACAGCCAGTCCTTGTGATGGTGTTTCCTGAACCCTACAGTGTCTTTGCAGGTTGAGTTCAGCGCCTCTCTAACTGCCTTCCACTGCTGCTCTGTGGTGACCGCCTCCTCTTCATTTACTAGCTCCTGTAGCGCTTGAAACCGGTTGGACAGCACCAGTTTGAACTCTTCTCTAACTCCAGTTTCTCTCAGGTGGCCTACATTATAGCGCTGTCTTCTTGTTGTCTCTGTGCGGGTTTTCTTTAGCTTGAGCTTCATTCTTAAGGTAAGCAGATGGTGGTCGGAGGCGATATCTGCTCCCCTCCTCACTCGAACATCTTGAAGGGATCTTCTAAATTTCTTGCTAATGCAGATATGGTCTATTTGGTTCTCTGTTGTATGGTCAGGTGAGATCCAAGTTGCTTTGTGTATTCTTCTGTGTGGGAAGATGCTGCCTCCAATGACAAGTCGGCTTAGAGCACAAAAGTCTACAAACCTCTCCCCGTTCTCACTCATCTCCGAGCCTAGTCCCTGTCTCCCCATCACCTCTTCGTATCCGGTGTTGTCCTCCCCTATTTTGGCATTAAAATCGCCCATGACGATGGTGATGTCTCGCTCCGCACATTTGTCCAAGGCACTCTGGAGTCGGTCGTAGAACTCTTGTTTCTCTTCCTCGTCACTGTCATTAGTGGGCGCATAACACTGGATGACGTTCAGCTTGAGCTTTTTCTTGGTTCTAAAGGCTGCTGTGATAATTCTTGGCCCAAGAGGTTCCCAGCCCATCAGCGCTCTCTGTGCCACTGGTGACAGCATGAATGCTACACCTTCTGTATGGGGGGCATTCTCCTCTTCATGACCTGAATACAGAATCATCTCCCCACTTAACAGCCTTTTCTGGCCAGACTGCGTCCATCTGGCTTCACTGATACCTAGCAGGGAAAGGTTGTACTTTTGCATTTCCGCTGCTATCTGGGCGGCCTTGCCGCTCTGGTACATGGTCTTGACGTTCCATGTGCCCATGGTTGTATCCCTGGATAGAGAGAGGCGGCTCGGTCCTGTGGCTTCCGAAGACTTCCGGCTTTCACCACAGGACGTCATAAGTCTTCTGGTAGAAGAACCTTCCTCCTCCAGGAATGGAATTACTGTTAGTCTTTTCGTCGGCGTTTTTGTAGCTATTTCCTTTTTTGCAGGGCTGGGAAGTTACCCCCACGCCCAACCCCCTTACTAGGAGGACCAGGGGTTTTCTGTCGGGGTCACCTTCCCTTAGACCATGTTGGTTCACGGCACCTTATTTCATTCGGTGCACCCCTCTCACGAGGGACCCCCTATCCACCACCCAGGGGACGCGCCACAACGCCATATGGTCCCAGCGCGAGGAAGCGACAGTGAAAGGCTCAAATATATTTAAGAATCTTTGAAGAATAATTTAGTTGCTGGTATTTGTAGGTACTTTGCTATGCGTGTGTTCAGGAGGGAAGAAGTATGGATCCTCATGAGCCCCTGCAGTCTTAACCACCTTAACTGTCGGGGAAAGTCGAAGAATATCCATCTGCAAGAGACATAAACCCTCATGAGCCCTCGCAGTCGCGAGGGCTCATGAGGATTTATGTCTCTTGTTAGTCCTGTGTTCTTTACGCCTGTTTTTGTTCCCCGTTACATTGTGTTCTTCACGCGGAATGTCGGCCAGTGTGCAGTGAATTCAGACGCGCATTTCACGTCCGCTAGCAGCGAAAGGGTTATGGGGCTGAAGAGGATTTACACCTCTCGTAGACGGCCAGACAATTGTACATCACTCGTTATAAGACTGAACGCTCAAGGGATCATTGCTTGTTTATGCATTCCGCGTTGCCTTCCTGTGAATGAAAATCAGTGTTTGGTTTTATCGATTTCATGTACTGACCTGACTAGACAGATCCGACTGTCGATCAATAACGTTAAGGCTTCCCTACACGGAGAAACGAAATGTACAAGAAACGAAACATTTTCATTGCATCGAAAAGCCTTCTCCGCACACGCAGAAACGCGGTGAAAATTCATTTCGCGTTGGTACAGGGGACGTAACTGTTCACTGACACATGCTCTGGTTTGTATCGGTGGATATCGGGTCATATTTCTGACTACTGACGCTTAAAAACTAAACATATAAGACACGTGTGCCTTCACTTACACAATTAAAGTGAATTGCCGACCATATCGAATAAACGTAAGCGCTTTTGAATGCGTAAACAAGGCTGGTTCAAGTGAATCGAGGATGCCGCCATCTCGAAGCGATAGCCGCCATCTTGTAGGCGGCTTCGCAGAGCAGCCGATGAAAGTGGGGTTCAGAAAACTGACCTAAAATCATATTTTGGTGGTACTTTAGTGATGATACTTGATAGATTCAATTTCGAAAAATCTTTAGCCATAATAGACCTGACTCCACGGCATCGCTTTACCGTTGCAGTCCTCAGTGTTTGGGCCTGAATGATGTCAGATTGGGGGTGTGACCGAGCGGACGGCGCTGATTGGGTGACGGGTAAAATGTTTCGGCGAAATGTTTCTCGAATAGGGACAAGTTCTATTTCGTGAAATGTGTCGTTTCGCATTTCGTGAAACGGTGAAATGTTGGAGAAATGTCTGAAATGCGGACATTTCGACGAATTGTTTCGTTTCGTTTCTCCGTGTGGGGAAGCCCTTAGCATTGGCCGTTGACCTGTGCACAGTCACGCTGAGACCTCAAGTGGCGTGGCATGTCGAATGCCTTTCTATTTGGCACTGTTACTCCTCCCCCCTCCACCCCCCTCCCCCCCCCCCCCCCCCTGCGAAATTAATTAACTTCTCCACTGCCGAGAAATAGTGAACGCGTTCCAACTGCAAGAGATATAGATCCTCATGAGCCCCCGCGACTGCGGGGGCTCATGAGGATCTATGCCTCTTGCTGAGGCCAGTATGCATCCGTGTTCATTAGACGGCTGTGGTTTCCCCCCCCCCCCCTCCCCCTTCCCCCCCTCCCGTTAATGAATAAAGATTTCAAAGACAAAATATGCGTCCAGTGGTACGAATGGGGTTAACCCGTTAAGCGTTGACGACGGAATTGTCATTTTTTTTGTAGACGTCCTCTTTGATGTACGTCACATTTCTGGAGGACAGCTCGACCATGATAATTCAAGGGTAGTGTCGGAATGGCTTGGCGCCTGCAGGCGCCAAGCTATTCCGACACCACCCTTGAAATATCATGGTCGAGCTTCGTCTTGTCGTACTGTATCATGGGTTTAGGGGTTAATATGTCGGGTAAGTTGACCCCTTCACCGCCAGTGAAAGCAAAGTGATGTCTTTGAAAGCAGGGCAAATTTATTACAGACTAATCGCATCCATCACAGGAACACGGATAGGAATAGGGTCAGCAAGAGCCGAAGAACCTCATGATCATCTGTGTTTCTTTGCCTCTTGCAGTTTACGGGAGGTGTGAAAGGGTTACATGGAGCAAATGTGATTATTTATAGACGAAGCCACTAAATACTAAAAGTAGGATCATTAACTACTGAGAAAATGCTTTTGTAGGCTACAGTGTACTGGAAGATTTAGAGTGTGCCGTCGTTCCAACAAATACACATTGTTCTCAACGATATTTTTAAAGCATGAAAGCGTCCCCCCCCCCCTACCCCCCTCCCCCACCAAAAAAAAAAAAAAAAAAAAAAGAAAAAAGAAAGAAAGAAAGAAAAAGTGCACATCCGAAGGGAAACCGACAATCTTTCTGGGAGGATGGGCAGCTCAGGTGGTGAAGCGAACGACTCTCGTCCGAACCGAAAGGTCGCAGGTTCGAACTCAGCTGTCGTCCAAGTGCGTTCATACCCTTTCGGTTGCCTAGTCTTTAACCCATTCAGCCCTGACGCACTACAGCAGGAGATGGGTCGACCATGATAATTCAAGGGTAGTGCCAAATTAGCTTGGCGCCTGTCGGCGCCAAGCTAATCTGGCACTACCCTTGAATTATCATAGTCGATCCATCTCCTGCAACAGGTGCATAGTTGTTAGATGACGCCTCCAAAATTTGGGGAATACGTGCGTCGGTGCTGAATGAGTTAAATCACCTTCTTGGTGGACAAGTTAGTTAGTTATTTAGTTAGTAATGAGCGTTCGACTGGGGCCATTTGGCGGTGAGCAAAGACATTAACCCTTTGGCTGTTGGTAGCGCTTTCAATGTCGCGATGGTTCCTGCAGGAATCATCGCGACAAAAAGCGTCATCGACAGCCAGCGGGTTAACCAGCCCTAAACGTGTCACGTTTTTACGGAACCCTTTTCTGAAATATACTCAAAGAAACTGTATGGACCTTATTTGTGTGAGAGTTACATGCAGACGTAAAGCTCAATGCAGGAGCGTTTAACCCTTTGGCTGTCGGTTACGGTTTTTGTCGCGATGATTCCTGCAGGAATTATTGCCACAAAAATCGCCACCGATAGCCAAAGGGTTAACAGAATTCTTAGTACAAGACTGATTTCAAGACAAGCACGCCATAAACAGCCGTAATACCGTCAGCGTTAATTACTTTTCATAAAATAACACTTCAGCAGAATCACACAGGTGTAGAGTTAAAAGTCTTTCGTTTGACCACCCGTTAAGCGAGAGGTCTTCGGGCAGCTGTGCGCGGGCCAACTAAAGCGGACGTCTGCCTGAAGATGTGTTGTTTACTAGGTTGCTTACAGTGCAACACGATGGTGTGATTTATTGCTTCCACTACAAGCAACAGAAATTAAGTGGAGAAATATGTGAACATTACGATATTGAGCGAGCAGGGCGTGCGTGAAGTGTTCCGCTTGAGTGGAACATTGGAAGGAATAAAGTCTGTTGTACATGTATGGTAATGCCAGGAGCGAATGTGTTCGCGTATGATTAATCGTTCTTCGATTTGCTTGATCTTCAAAGATGTGTGTGTGCATATATATATTCGTGTGTGTGTGTGTGTGTGTGTGTGTGTGTGTGTGTGTGTGTGTGTGTGTGTGATTGTGTGTGTGTGTGTGTATGTGTGTGTGTGTGTGTGTGTGCAGGGGCGGATCTGGAGTGATTCCAGGGGTTCCGGACCCCCCCCCCCCACTCCCCCCGACCCAAAATTGTTTAAAATGCTATAACAAAGTACCTTTTTGGGGGTGTTTGGAATCCCCCCCCCCCCCCGCCTCCCCTACGTTTAAAATTTTGGCGAGTTTCCACACACAGGCCCCCCCACCCCCACCCCCCTCCACCACCCCGTTGTTTGATATTTTGGCGAACGGTGAGAGTCTTAACACGCCCGCGCCTTCTCTCTACCCCCTCCCCCCCCCCCACCCCCACCCATTTTTGTTTGTTTTTGTTTTGTTTTGTTTTGTTTTGTCTTGTTTTGGGGGGGGCCCTGGAAGCAAGGTCTAGCGTCGGGGAGGCCCTTTGTATTAGGTGGAAGGTCCCAAACAAAATGTTGGAACCCCCCCCCCCCCACCTCGAGGTAATTGATCCGCCCGTGGTGTGTGTGTGTGTGTGTGTGTTTTGCTGCGTACGTGCGTGCGTGCGTGCGCGCGCGCTCGCGCGTGTGTGTGTGTGTGTGTGTGTGTGTGTGTGTGTGTGTGTGTGAGAGAGAGAGAGAGAGAGAGAGAGAGAGAGAGAGAGAGAGAGAGATGATGATGAGAGATGATGATGATGATGATGATGAATCTTTTTTATTTAGGATAAAGCCATTAGGCAACTCAATGCCTGTCTTACAAGCTGTCCTGTAAACAAAACAGAACATAACAGGAAAAGAAACATAGCACTGCAAATAATAATAACAATAAGAATAAGAAGAAAAAGCAAAATTACGGGGGGAAAAAAAAACAATAGGTGAATCACCGAAAGGAGAAAAAAAAATGGCAATGGAGAATTTGTAACTGCCACCGATGTAAAAAGCAAGAGAAAGAAACGAGTGCATAGCATTAATAATAAACTCATCTAAGACAGAGAGAGAGAGAGTGCACGAGCTTGCAACTGTTTATTTTTCCTTAGAAAATGTTCAATTGACTATCTGTGTGTCTGTTTGCTTATCAGAACGTCCGTAAGCTTGTCCATCCACTCGAGGTACTACTTTGTCCTCAGCTTACTGATTTTGTTCCCGACAAGAGCACACCTCGGCAGGTGTATCACATCCATCGCGATAGCTCCAGAATAGTGCCTCATTATGTGGGCACCAAGGCGCCATTTGCCACTCAGATACTGCTTTGGAGTGCACATGGTACGCGCTCAGTCTCATGGCACCGAACACTACATTGCATTTCACTCAGTCATTACTGGCGGTCCATCTCCCGCAGTCATTAACCCCTTCACTGCCAGTGGACGAAGACTGTGTTCAATGCAAAAGAGCTTTAGCCACACCAAGAACGTGGATTCAAAGTGGTGCCCGCAAGAGGCATAGATCCTCATGAGCCCCCGCAACTACGGGGGCTCATGATGTATGTCTCTTGCGGCTGAATGGCGTTTACTTTAGCTCGGCAGTGAAGGGGTTAATAGATTGCGCGGGCACACAAACGGCGATGAGCCACTGGTGTTCATGGTTAAATTGTGACTGGGTGCTCCTCTGTACATGAATTTTGTCAAGACGACTGGCGACAAACACAGTCACACGGCACTGATCGACTTGCCTCCATTGATTTCGCGTTAGCGACCGGCACAGGTCATGGGCTTAAAGGGTTACAATCGGCCTTTTTTTCTTTTGTGCGTTTGTCTACCGTATTTAAAAAATACGGTAGACTTTGATTCCGGATCATGCTCATGACGTTTTTGGCGTGCGGGGCAGAAATTCTGGCAAAGAAGTAACAAGATAAAAATGACGTCACGTCTAGTTACGCAAAATCCTTGCTAGAGAACGTTTTTTTGGCGCCAACGCCTTATGTGTGTGTGTGTGTGTGTGTGTGTGTGTGTGTGTGTGTGTGTGTGTGTGTGTGTGTGTGTGTGTGTATGTGACAGCGACTAGAGCCCGCGTTTGACGACGGACAAGCTTAAAATTGTAGGATATTGTCCCTAAAAGAATTAGCTCGAGACCTTTTTTCGATGTTTTGAGTAAGACGCTCATTGGCGAGAAAATGGCCGTTTCACAAAAACCGGTTGATCCACACTGGAGTCCGTAATTTTTCTTACTTTTACTAGATATAATTTACATATAGCTAGATAAAAGGGAGATATCGTATAAGTTTGTTAACCAGCGTTGTACCTCTAGAACTTTTTGAGTGATAATTAACTATTTTTTGAAAAAATATATTTTCACGTTTTTGGGGATTAATTTCACGCATTATATGGGTTAATCTTAAAACAAGTGAATTTTTTTTTTACGAAAAAAACCCCCCAATCTTCTCATTAATAATCGAATGATTTTTCAGAAACGGTATTTACATAAGCCTACAGTTGCTCTCGGCTGTCGGGTACGATTAGGTCAATTGTGACCTATATGCCCTAGGTGTGAAAATCAGACAATTTTCTGCACCACTTTTTCGGAGTCTTTTTTTTTAAACAGCTAACATAACTTTAATTTTTCTTTTACGAGAAAAGCTATCTTCTCATTAATACCCGCATGATTTTTCATAAACAATGTTTGCATATACCTGCTATTTGTCCCGGCCCTGGGGTAGGATTAGGTCAAATTGTGACCTGTAAGCTCTAGGCATGAAAATCAGCAAGAAAATTGCAAAGTTCATCCTCTGATACGTCAAATGTTAGTACTGCGATGATGACGTATAACATCGAGTCGTCACTACGAACAACCGTGGGGGCTAATGATGCCATGACATGAAGCTTGATGTAACGTCATTTCGCTGCTCCTGCTATTATTCTTCTTCATAATAGCTATGCTACGCTAGACCACAGAGCTTACGAATGGCGGGAATTGCCGCCGGTGTGTCCGTCTTTATTTATGTGCTAGTGTGAGTGGAGCAGAGGGTGGGTTAGAGTAGGAGATGGACTGATTACTGTCGCTACACGAGCCCACAGAGCGTACTAATGGCGGGAAGCGCCGTGTGTCCGTCTTTATTTGTGTGCGCCGACGTGTGTGTTGATCAGATGTAGAGAGGAGGGAAATGGCCGGATAAGTATTATAAGCCTAAAAATACGAACAACTCTGAATGTTCCTAAAAGATAAACGCATCTGAGCTCCAAAAAATACGGTAGACTTTGGGATGAAATCCTCATCTTGTTACATCCAATGAAGGAGAATAGTTTGACACCCAACGTTTTGAAACCAAAGTGATGAAAAATCATCCAACACGTTTTGAAATCTCGAACTATTGCTGTTGGTGGTGGTGGTAGTGGTGGTGGTGGTGGTGGTGGTGGTGGTGATGTTTGTTTGTGTGTTTGTTTGTTTGATTGTTTGTTTGTTTTTGTTTTTTGTTTAACAAACAAGAACTATCGGTCGTAAGTTATAATATAACCATGACAAAACAAAACATGAATTCAAAATAAATTTAATGGTTGCTCATTACAGCACAAGAGATAGAGCAACCATAATAGTTCCGCAAGGGTGGTGTCAAAATAGCTTGGCGTCTCGAGGCGATAACTATTCTAGCACCACCCTTGAACTATCATGGTCGATCCGTATTCCCGTAGTAGTGCGTCAGGGCTGAATTCGCATTCCACACAGCGATTTTCGTATTGTGTACAAGAACTGAGGCATGAAATGTTCAGAACCCGCGAAATCGACCCTTGGAGTCCATAGAAATTCAGGTCACGTTCATATACACAAGTAGAGAGGTAGCAGGTGTATGTGTGTGCTCCCGTGTGCGCATGTGTGTGTTGTATTGAATGGAACTTGGAATACTTGGGACTTTCAGTTGATAAAGACTGGAAAACTATCACAGATTTCTGGTCAAAGGATTTGCTTTATCGGTGCTACAAGGGCTTGCGACACTGAGTAAGCCAAAGGTGTGTTAGAATCAGCGTGTCAGCCAGGGGTTTTTCACCTGTGTGCTAGTCAGTAATCTTGCAAATCAGCGCAATTTACGAATACCTTTGAAGTCCGCGTTAAATTGGAGCATGGCCGCGTGTGAAAAAAACAAACAAACAAAAAAAATGAAACTAATCTTTGTATACCCCTTGGCTACATTGTTCATGTAAGGGGTGTCATGCGTTTGTGACGGTTTAGTCGTGTTCGTGTTGCTGTTACTGTTTTATGACAACTTTGATTATTCCAGAAGTATCTATTCAATAAAAAGGGACATTTTGACTCATTTAGCTCGTTGATCGAGAAAGGCCGAATTTCCACCAAAAAAATGGAGGTGTCGCCTAATGACTATGCGTCAGTTGCAGGAGATAGCTCGACCATGATAATTCAAGGGTAGTGCCAGATTAGCTTAGCGCCTGTCGGCGCTAAGCTAATCTGGCACTACCCTTGAATTATCATGGTCGATCCCTCTCCTGCTGTAGTGCGTCAGAGCTGAATGGGTTAAATGAAATTAGGGCTTGATAGTGGGTCGAATGTAACGATCATTATACTAAATTTATCCTGAAACTTTTGAGTCAGTTGATTTACATCATTTTATTTTATTCTGGTCGTTGAACGCGAGGTGAGTGTCGCCTGGTGCCAGACATGTAGTTTAAACTGTGCGAAGAGCATGAATAAACAGCGCCCAATCTGAACATTTTCGGAAGAACGCGCATGGGGTAGATAGCTACATTGTCGCCCCTACCCCTCTCCTTTCATCTGCAAGACACAGATTCTCATGAGCCTCTGCGGTGCAGGGGCTCATAAGAATCTATGCCCCTCGCAGACCGAGATCAGATTGACGTGTTCCTAAAACTGAGGGTGATATTAGCGGGTAATTTCGTCCGACTGACATGCCCATGCTCTTGACTAAAAGATTATACCCGTCAATCACCGCTGGAAAAATACTTGTCCCTTCTTTTTAGCCAAACACATTCCCAGTAAACACTGCATGAGTCAACAGTCTCAGCGTGTGACATCAGTGCTTCTACAAGCTTACTTAACCCCTTAACTGCCAGGACTGACCACGGTGCACACCACACAGTGGCGGGGGGCTCCTGTTGGTCTGTATCTTTTGCGGGTTCCCTTTTCGTATTCTTGTTGCTTTGTGGGGGGGGGGGAGTGGGGGGCGGGAGGGGGGGAGGAGAGGGGGAGGGGGGGGTGTAAATGGCCAGCGACACTGACAGTGAGTTTGGAGTATGATGTAGCTCACAGCCAGATGCAGCGAAGTGGGTTAAAATAGCCATGAAAGCGTGAAGTGGGTGAGCTGCGAATCAAAGGACGAATAAATACAATATTTGGCAACACTTTAAAGAAACGGCTATAAGTGGTTTGAATCTCTTTTTTTTCTCTTTTGTGTGTGTGTGTGTGTGTGTGTGTTTGTGTGTGTGTGTGTGTGTGTGTGTGTGTGTGTGTGTGTGTGTGTGTGTGTGTGTGTGTGTGTGTTTTCAATGTATTTCAGTGGCATGTGTATTTCGACCGGAAAATAAGCAGAACCCAAACTGTTAGATAAAATGTGACTTTGCTTTGGGATCATGGATGTGTGCTGGTCTGTGATTTTGGACATAACGACCTGCGGCCGTAAGGTCCAAAATCACAGACCAGCACGCGCGCTGACCGGACAGTTGTACGTTTATGTCACTTGGTGTTGTTTTGATTTTTGTCTTTTCAGAGCAAACAGCCAGTGCCGGTACCTTGGTCGCTGGACCTCAAACCTTGGAGTACCACTGTGGTTCGTCGTTTTTCTGGGAAAAGTGCGACCTTCAACAGTGGAGTAAAACGGCTGTCGGAAACTAAAAGTGTGGCGTTTGTAGAGACACGACATCTGACGTCAGCCTTAGCAAATTCGCTGGAAAATTGTACATGTGTGTGAGAGTAGAAACACGCGAAGGTGTGATGTCAAAGTTCTGACATAGTTTGACATAGTTACAACAGTGGTGTACCAGCAATCTGTTAACATGTCACCAGTGAGCGCCAGCATGGAATGTGACGGCACAGAAGTCGTTTGATCACAAAATCTGCCCCTTGAACACATTCTTAGAAAAAACATTCATCATGTGAGCACAAAAGCAATGACGTCTTACGACGTCAGACATTTAAAAAATGTTTCCAACATAAATCTGATTATGACCATTACGCCGTTCAAAGTGCAGTAGCACACAACTATAAACGTTTAGCATTTCGGGAATTCTGTCATCGTCGGATTTCACCCAGAAAATTTGAATTGCAAATTTACACTCGGAAATTCACAATGACGTCAAATACAACTACGCCAGTCAGTGACATCACGCAGGACCACGGCAGTAACGTGGAGATAGTGTTGTTGGCCCTAACAGCTTTGGGCATGTTCGCTACGTTTGTGTTCCTGGTGACGCGGCTGTGCTGTAAGTATGTGATCCCGGACGCGTGGCGGCTGTCGCTGGTGCTGTATGACGTGGCTAACTTGTTCCTGGGGCTGGGGTTGGTGCTGTTTCTGGTGTACATGGGTACGGGAGTGGCGCGAGTGTGCTCGGCGTCTGGTTTCTTCATGCTGTACGGTTTACTGGACATGGCGTGCATGCTGAGTCTGGTGGCCGTGTCTCTCCTCTTCCTGCAGAACCCGGGCAAGCTAGGCCAGCTTTCCACATTCAAGAAATCACGCATCCTGGTACTGGTCGTGCCGGAGAAGGTGGCGGTGTTGGTGCTGGCCCTGCTTCCCGTCTCGCCCATACACTACTTTGACACCAGCTCCCCTTTCCCCGTGGCCTGCTTCCCCGTCAGACAGGAGGGCGGTAAGGGCGCGGCATTTGGCGCCATCCTCTTCTTCATCCTCTGGATCCTGCTGATCGTCAGCATCGTGCTGAGTGCCGTGTGCGCCTTCAGACTCTGGAAATCCAACAACAGTCGCATACACGCCAGCTCGCCCAACCTCTGGCAGACGGAGAAAATAGATCAAGGTCGCGCCCTTCAAAAGGCCTTGCTGTTGGAGCAGATGCTGGTGTTGGTGGTGGTGTTTATAACAACCGTCGTCCTGTACACCAACACCAGCTACAGCCGCACGCCGCAGTGGGTGGTGATGATGACGCTGGCAGTGGCCGTTGTCGCTCACTCCGGCGTGTGCGGGGTGCAGTTAGTGCTGTGGAGCTCATCCTGCTGTTGCCATGGCAGCAAGAAAGCTAAGGAACCCTACCAAAAACTGAAGAAATTGGAGCTCATCAAAGTGGAGGTGAGTGCATGTGTGGTGAAGGTGGCGGCGATAGTAATGGTGGCGAAACAGCCGAGCAAAGAGCATACCCTAGCATATCCATCCATCCATCCATCCATCCCTCCATCCATCCATCCATCCATCCGTTGGTTCGTTCGTCCGTCCGTCCGTCCATTTATCCATCCACTAATCCACCAATCCATTCATCCATCCATCTATCCATGTGTCTTATTCATTGGAGGTAGTTTTTGCTGCATGCCTGACGTCAATCAATCAATCAATCAATCAATCAATCAAGCAAGCAAGCAAGCAAGCAATTGTTCACTCTCTGAATCGG
Source organism: Semisulcospira habei (assembly GCA_036245525.1). Taxonomy (NCBI): domain Eukaryota; kingdom Metazoa; phylum Mollusca; class Gastropoda; family Semisulcospiridae; genus Semisulcospira; species Semisulcospira habei. Next base: position 75,468,554 of record BTPG01000004.1, on the reverse strand, counting down.
CGCAAAGTCTACACTATGTACAATCACTTTGTCAAAGTGTTACCAGTCCAAACCACACCTTGCTAAAAATAAAAATGTCCGGTCCCGCTTGTTTGCAAATCACTTGATTGCTCGGGAAAGTGAACGCGCGCGCTGCCTTGTCAACTGAGCCACAACCACACAGAGGGGGACTGCTGACCTGCCACTAATATCGAGCTGTGTTTTTGTGCAATCAGCCCAGTGCGCAAGATGTCCTCGGGCCGACTTCCGTCGCTGTGGGCCCGCGCATAGCGTGCGCGGGCTTACTGCGGCTGATGTCGGCCCAAGGACATTGTGCTCATTGGGAGACCTGCGGGTCAAATCAATCGGTCGGGTGGCATCGCGTTTCAGTGTATGGGCGTGTAGGCACCAACCAAACAGCGCAGAATAATCAGAGACTACCATCAAGCTAACGGGGGACAATTGTACATAGGGGCTGTACAGAGATTAACCCATTACATCCTGAGGCTGATTTTTTTTAAACAAATTGCTGATTATCCTATAAAGTCCACATTCAGATTTGGAGTGAGATCAACCATTTTAGTTCAAGGGTGGTGCAAGAATAGCTTGGCGCCTGAGGCGCCAAGCTATTCTGGAACCACCCTTGAACTATCGTAGTCAAATTAGTTTCATGCAGTAGCGTATCATCATGAAAAGGGTTAAAATCCATGATCACTTCCTCAGTTGAAAAACGCTGACGTAAAAACTACAGAGATAGGGGTACTTCGGTAAGTCAACAGCACTGATCCCTACCAGGGGGAGGCATTGAACCCCCACAATTTCATTAATTACTCCTTCTTGGCAGAAATTAACCCTTTTGCTGTCAGTAGAGGTTTTTGGTCGAGGTCGTGATTCCAGCAGGTGAGACTTTGGGTCGTGATAGGATCTGTTTTGTGACTTGCGCCGCGAGGGCATGAGCAGCATACGTGTCCCGCCGTTCCGACGTGGAACAAGTCTGAACAGAGATCTTCTCCCGCACCCCCACGTTTCACACTTCGGGACGTTCTAGCCACCCACCCCACACCGTCCACCCCTGCATGAGCAGTAGGCGGTTCACCTCCCAGGGCGTCTCTGTCGGGTTTCTTTTTAAGTTCCACACAGTCGGTGATTTTGATTTCCACCTGAGTGAGTCCTACAGATCTGTACGCTGGTCATAATTACACGCGATCTGGCCATGTGTGCTGTTAAAGATCTGTTACAACGCTCGTCTAAAATGGAAGAATTCTTAACTCTTTCGAGACGTGTCGCATCCGAATTCGCGGCCTAAGGTGACACGTCTCGAAAGTGTTTTAATCGTTTGGCTGTCGGTAGCGGTTTTTGTCGTTGTGATTCCTATAGAAATCACAACGACAAGAAACGCTACCAACAGCCAGAGGTGCGTAGGTGTTTTGAAATATGAAGCCGGGATGCTCAAATGCATCCACAAAACCATTTACAATAATATATGCATGAAGAAAAACAAATTGAACTTTGAAATAGGTTAGTAGACGCAGTTGTATTTATGTAGTTTACTTTGTGGTTGTCAGAGACACATAATATGTATACTTTTTTAAACACATCCCCTCCACTGACCCACCCAACCAACACGACCGCTAAATAAAGAGAGAGAGAGAGAGAGAGAGAGAGAGAGAGAGAGAGAGAGAGAGAGAGAGAGAGAGAGAGAGAGAGAGAGAGAGAGAACCTGACACTATAGCTTGAGTGAAGTCTTTTTTACATTGCAAATATGCCCTGCACAGTCGACATTTGTTTGCTGGTGACTGATTTCAGTTTTGACTTTGCGACTAAGAGCTGCGTGTTCTAAAATCACAATCCAGCTTACACTCAAGTTTGTACCGCCTCTTGCGGCCATGGCGGACCGCATTAAAGACTGACCTTTACTGCAGTAGATCAGTGCAGCCATGACGCTTTCAGTGTTCGCGGCCGCTTCTGTCAGTACAACAGACATCTGGGGCACGTTCCAACCAGACTTAGGCTTAGGCTCTTGTTAAGTGCTTGTTCNTGAAGAGAACGGAGAGAGAGAGAGAGAGAGAGAGAGAGAGAGAGAGAGAGAGAGAGAGAGAGAGAGAGAGAGAGAGAGAGAGAGAGAGAGCACAATCCGACTGCAAGAGACATAGATCTTCATGAGCCCCCGCAACTGCGGGGGCTCATGAAGATCTATGTCTCTTGCTACCTACCACGTTGTAACGTTGTCAGTAACCATATTCCTTGGACGACATGGGCACTGACGCTTACAGAAACACAATCTGTGACCATTTAATTGGCGATGTATCCGGCATGGACAACAAAGAGTGGTCTTTATCTTAATAAGAAAAGACAAAAACAGAAATCACCGAAACACTACCCCAGTTGCAAACCGTCTTCGGGCCCACGACGGCCGCAGCCGTGGGCCAGCGCACAGCCGTGCGCGGGCCCACAGCAGCCGTTGTGGCGGGCCCGAGGACCTTTGCTTATTGGGTAATTTAAACTGTTAGAAATTCTGCAGTTGAGGTGTAGTCGCCCCGGTGAGGTAAAACCTAACATTGGATGGTCTTGGAGTATGTACATTAGCCCACCAGGCCAACAATAAATGTAGATTCTCATAGGCCCCTGCAGCTGACGGGCCTCATCAGGATCTTTGCGGCCTTTTGCTAGGACCGTTTCCTAAAACTATCATGACTATTGGTGACACTCAAACTGTTTTTTGTCACCGGCCATATTTCATGATGGCTGAACACACAGCGCTTTATACAATCTCACAGGCGGCTGTTTATGACCCTATTCTCTCAAAAGGACCTCTCGCCCGCCACAATTGATTGGCAATAAATGGAAGCGGGCTGACGTGTATCCGCCGAAACCTGGGTGTACTGCGGTCCTGACGAGGACTGGAATTTAAGTCAGTGTACATTACACACTGACGGTGCCCATCTTTGTACTGGAAGCTCATCCGGCATATATATAATCAAAGTTAATAATAATAATAATAATAATAATAATAATAATAATAATAATAATAATAATAATAATAATAATACATAGGTTTTCTATAGCGTCCTTCCCCAATTACACAGTCTTCGGAAAGCTTACAAATGATTAATAACACACACACAAAAGCCAGCCTGTAAATCACAACAACAACAAAACAGTTCAGGCATGCTAACAACAGTCTTTCACACAACGAATATATTTTGTTTACAGTAACACCATCCAAAATCACATGATGGGAGGCAAAGCAAATTAACATTGATATGCCAAAGTAACCGTCGCAAAAGGGGCGATTGGCCAGACAAAACGACGGGCTTGTTCAGATAACATGTCCGCTAAAAGTCATGGTAAATAAAAGTCGCACAGTTGCAGTGCGGCCGAACTGATCAGTGTTCAGGTCGTACTCCATAGGCAATAGATTACCCTGTCCTCCATAATCCGCCCGTTAGGTCCGTCCATTATCACTTCTGTGCCGTGGACGTTAAACCCCAAACTTAACAACCAGCTAAAGGCACCACATACTTGACCACATGTAGGCGGAGAACATCCCAAAGCTTGCCAGTCACCATTTTGGTCTGGATATCGCCTATAGACGGACAAGTATATGGCGCCACTTTGTCACGGTAATTTCGCTTTGAGTCATAAGAATAAGAGTACTTTATTATCTCGAAAAGAGAAATTTGTTTGTGGTACATTTATAACAAATAGTACAAACAAGACATGAAAACATTATAACATAATTATGAGCATTTTCTCCCTGCACTTACACAACTACAAATTCCAAATAGACATAAATATACACTACCAAATCTGTAGACGTAACTCTTACATATCTCACACATAAACATCTTTTATGAACTGAACTGAGCGGCACTTACACATTCACACCCACCTCTACACACGCATACATAATATGCGTATTACAGCCTAATCCTAACCCTCACTGCTTATTATACAAACGTCTCAGTACATTATTACACGTTATTACATAAGCTGCATAATTAAAATCTACCTTAGTAAAATAATTAGTGGATAAACAAACAGTAACAAAAATCCCAATATGTCCATATTCACCACCAGATAGAACACAAAATAATCACTTCTCTAAAATCAACAAGCTCCATTCCTGCTGATTGCACAGGTAAATGGGGATAGGGGGAGGAGTTAGGTTTGGGTATTTTTTTTACCTGAATTTACCTGAGTGGCCACTGAGCGCGGCCGACGGGGTAGGAAGTTTGAGAACTTATTTTAACCCCCTTAACTGTCTCTTTATCATGGCGGTTCTTGAACTGGTTGACAGTTTCAGCTTCGACAATTGATTGTTTCAGAGCATTCCATGGGTTCACAACTCTTTGGGAAAAAAAGTTTTTTCTAAGATTCAGTCTGGACCTCCCTTTGAACAGTTTGCTGCTGTGACCTCTATGGTAAAATGATGACTGGCATGAAGTAAAAAATATGTCCGCAGAAACTTTTTCAAGTCCCTTTATGATCTTTAAAGTCTCGATGAGATCTCCCCTGTCTCTCCTTTCTTCCAATTTCTGCAAATTGCAAAAGGCCAGTCTCTCCTCATACGGCAGGTGACCAATCCCTGTAATCGATCTTGTAGCTCTCCTCTGCACCTTTTCCAACTCTGCGATGTCTTTTTTGAGGTATGGTCGCCATGCTTGGATACAATACTCTAAATGTGGTCGTACAATTGTTTTGTAGAGTGGGACAATAACTTCTCTAGTTCTGGCTGTAACTGTTCGCATGATCTGCCCCACTGCTCTGTTGGCTCGTTTTGCTGCCACGCAGCACTGGCGACTGACCGACAGTGACCTGTGCATGATGACGCCTAGGTCCCTTTCTTCCTCCACTGCTCCAAGTTCTTGTCCTCCCAGCGTGTAAACCTGACAAGTGTTTTTACGGCCTGCATGCAGAGTCTTGCACTTGTCCACGTTATACTGCATCAGCCACCTCTCTGACCATCTTTCTGCTACCTTAAGGTCATGCTGTAGTTTGTCGCTCCCCGCTGGGTCGGAGACGTCGCCGTAGATCTTAGTGTCATCAGCAAACTTTAGAACGCTGGTCAGCATATCGTCCTCCAAGTCATTAATGAACACCAGAAACAAGGTCGGCCCCAAAATGGATCCTTGTGGAACTCCGCTTGTCACATCTACCCATGGAGAAGCTTGTCCGTTGACCACAACTCTCTGCTTCCTGCCACGTAGCCATTCTTCCATCCACTGCAGCACTTTTCCATCTACACCGTGTGCTTTCAGCTTGTCCATAAGCCGTTTGTGAGGGACCTTGTCGAACGCCTTGGCATAGTCAAGGTAGATGACGTCTACATCTTTCCCCGTTCGTCCAGCATGCGTGTCATGTCCTCCAGGAAGACGAGCAGGTTTGTCAGGCAGGACTTTCCTTTTGAGAAACCATGTTGGCTGCCTCGGATCAGCTGATGCCTCTCAAGGTGATTGTTCAGAGAATCCCGCACAACACTTTCAAAGACTTTCCCAACCTGAGAAGTCAGCGATACCGGCCTGTAGTTTCCTGCTATACATTTTGCACCCTTTTTGAATATCGGCACAACATTTGCCTCTTTCCACCCCACTGGCACCTCTCCGGTGTCCAAGGAAGCCTGAAAGATCAGTGACAGGGGATATGCTACGGATTCTGCTGCTCCCACCAGTACGGCTGGAGAAATTTCGTCAACCCCTGGCGCCTTGCTAGCGTTCAGGTTTTGCAACTTCTTGAGGACTATGTCCTCTGTAAAGATCACATGTACCAGTCTTTCCTCTGGTAAGCCCGTAAACTTACATTGGGGTTCCGGTCTGTCACCATTGCCCTCTACCGTGAAAACTGATGCAAAGAATTTGTTCAAGATGTCCGCTTGTTCCTCATCATCAGTGTGCAGCTCCCCGTCGCTATCTTCCAGAGGACCAACCTTGACCTTGCAGCGCAGCCTGTCTCTTGCGTAGGCGTAAAAAGACTTTGCATCCTTCTTGATGTTTTGTGCCAGCTTTTCTTCAAACTTCAATTTACTATCTCTGATGAGTTTTGTACTGCCATTCTGCCACTGTTTATATACAAGAAAGTCTTCTTGCCTACCACTCTGCCTGTATTTCTTCCATTTCTTTCTCTTCTTCTTGACACTTTTGAGTGCCTCTCTGTTCATCCACTTGGGCTTCCTAGTGCACCTCGTTTTCTTCAACGGTACGAAACTTCTCACCACCTTCTGCAGCGTTTGATGAAACAAGTCCCACTGTTGACTGCAGCTCTTCCCTTCAAATTCATTGTCCCAGTTCACCTTATCTAACTTCTCTCTGAGCACTTTCCAGTTTGCCTTTCTGAAATCCCTTGCGTGGATGTACCTACATATTGCTTAGAGTGATGGGTTTGGGGATGAAACTGTTCTGTAGTCTGAGTGTCCTAGCTTGTGCGTGCGGAATCTGCGGCCAGAGGGGAGGAGTTGATAAAGGTGGGCAAAGACAGATCTGTCTGAAGCTATTCGCCTACCCTTTCTCACCACACGCTGTTCATACAGGGACTCCACACTTGCTTGCTGACTGCCGATTACCTTGCTGCAGACGTTTACCATTCGTGCCAGGACGTTCTTGCTCTTTGCATTCAGACACAGAACCGAAAGTGATGACAGACTCGATGAAAGAGCACTAGAACGTTTGAAGGGCAGAGGGGTTCACATTCAGCTTCCTAATTAGGTTTCTGAAGGCAGTAGATGCGTGACTGACATTTCTTGTGTATGAGGGTGGTGTTTGTATTAAAGGACTGTTCCAAGGTACTTATACTTAGTCACACGCTCAACGGACACATCATCAATCGTCAGAACAGGGACATTGGCAGGGTTTCTTTGAAAGGCTATCAGTAGTTCCTTGGTCTTACTCACATTTGGGTCTAGAAAATTCTCTGTACACCAAACACTAAAACGTTCTACTTCTGAAAAGTAGGTTGCATCACTATTGGAGAGATCTTCTAAGGCAGTGTCATCCGAGTATTTTATAAGAAGGGTAGAGTCAGTGCCACTACAATCGTTAGTGTAGAGTGTGAACAGCACAGGGGAGAGAACTGTACCTTGAGGGGCGCTTATGGAAGTGGACCTAAGGGATGAGAGAGCTGTTTGAAAGTGAACTGACTGGGTCCTATTTACAAGGAAGTTGACAATCCATAGGATAAGCCTTGGAGTTACATTGTAACAGAGAAGTTTTTGAGCCAGGAGATAGGGTTGTATAGTGTTGAAGGCTGAAGAAAAGTCTATAAAAAGAATGCGTACAAAAGAGCCAGGTTTTTCTAAATGTGTGTATGCATGGTGCAGGAGTGTGATTGTGGCGTCGTCTGTACATCTGTTCTGCTTGTATGCAAACTGGAAAGAATCTTGATAGGGCTTGACCTGATGGAGCAGTTTAGAAAGGACAACACGCTCAAAGCACTTCATTACTATAGAGTTTAGAGCTACGGGGCGATAATCATTTAGTGTCTTGGGCTTGTTGTTCTTGGGGACGGGGCAGACAGTAGATATTTTCCAGAGTCTAGGCAAATTGCAATCCTTCAGAGACCAGCTAAACAAACGGCTAAAAACAACAGACAACTGACCGGCACATGATCCCAAAACTCTTCCGCAAATATTATCAGGGCCCACTGCTTTCTTAACATTCAGTTTGCTAAAAAGCTTCTCAACCGCCTTTCCATGGATCTCAAAGTCTTCCTCAACATTGCCTGCCACATTTACTTTAAGCTGGGAAATCTAAGTCATCCTTCAAATCATCTTTCTCAAATCTACAATAAAACTCATTAAGTTCTTCAGAAAATTCAGTTTGTTCTTTCATTGGTATGCTACTGCTGGCTGAATTTTGATTTCACGTGGCCTGATAAAGTTTTAAGTCCTTTCAATGCATCTGCTAAGCTACCTGATTCAAACTGTGACTACTTTTTCTTTATACTTTTTCTTAGCGTCTAAAATCTGCTTCCTGAATTTATTATGTACTGCTTTCCTTTCTGCTCTGTCTCCAGTTTGAAATGCAACTTTTTTCTCATTCAGTGTGGCTTTGAGAGACTTTGAAATCTATGGTTTATTGTTGGGATACAATTTCACTGTCTTAGATGGAATAATCATATCTTTACAGAAATTCACATAGTCAGAAATCACTTCAGTAGCTTCGTCTACACTAACACTAGAGTCAAGAAACACGTCCCAATCTGTGCACTCAAAACATCCCTGCAACTGTTCTACACTATCCTTAGACCACACTTTAACTAACTTCTTCACTATGGGCTCTGTCTGGATCTTGGGTTTGTATGCTGGGACAAGAAACACACTATTGTGGTCTGAGTTACCTACGGAAGGGAAAACAAATGATCGGTATGTATTGGGGACGTTTCCATACACTAAATCTAACGTCTTGTTCTTGTGAGTGGGGACAGTGACGTACTGGTGAAAAGTCGTTAAGCTCGTGCGTAAGTCACAGTCGTTAAAATCACCTGCAATACAGTTGGGGGCGTCAGGGGAAATAAGCTATAACTCTCTAATTACATCTGCTATCGGGGCTGAGGCGTGGGAGGGGTTGGAGTGAGGGGGGGGGGGGGGTAGATGACCGTTACAAAAAATCTGACCAAACTCACGAGGGAGATAACGGGGTCTGAGTGACTCTGACAATAAATCTACATCACGTGTATTAATAACCATTATGCTTGACTTGCTACACCACCGTTCATTAACATACAGGCCTACTCCGCCAACCCACCGTTTCCCACTAATCTTACTATCTCTATCTGTTCTAAAAGGCGTACCAAAACCGTCGGTCGCAACACTATCATCACTCACATCATCGCTCCACAAAGTTTCAGAAAAGCACATCAAACACACATTCTTATACTCGCTCGTCAAACGCACAGAATGGTCAAAAAAGCAGGTACCCAATGCGCAAATGGCCATCAGGCCGATTTCAGCGCCGTTGGCCCGCGCCAATCAATCAATCAATCAATCAATCAATCAATCAATCAATCAATCAATTTCTCTTGTTACAAAGTGGTAGCAAACAAGGGTTGGATCTGTGTAAGTACATGTATTTAGTGTTTCCATGGAATATCTGATTTAGCTTATTCTCCCAACAAACTTGTAAATGACAGAACTTATGTTACTTTGAAGATTCACTCGTTTGTGTCTGAGAAAGTTCACGGTGTTAGCTAATTGGTTAGTTCGAGGTTTAACGTCGCGACCGCACCGGAGAGATAATGGACTGCCGTGAAGGGCGGGTTATCGGGGGCAGGGACAGCTATTGCCTATGGAGTACGACCTGAACACTGATCGATTTAGGCGCACTCTAATTAAGCCGCTGGATTTGCCAGGAGCTTTCAAGAATCAACTTTAAGAAAACTTTATTGTCTGTTTTAAAATAAATAAACAGAAAATTGTCTTTAGGTTCCATGCGCTTTGTTGTTTCTATTTTAAAAACACAAACCACGAAAACACTTAAACATAATCAAGATATAACAACGTGGGTACAAGTAAAAACACATAAAAACTTAATTATTCTAGGCATTATAATATTAAATGATAATTAATAATAATAACCCTTATACACACAGACACAGACACACACAAACACACACATACACACACACACACACACACACACACACACACACACACACACACACACACACACACACACACACACACAACAGACACACTATGTAGAGCAAGCCCGTCTTTGTGCCCGGTCAGTCCACGGTGTCTGTATAATATTCCCTAATAAACCTGTTTTTTTTTTCACACCTATCCACAATCCTTGTACAGCTGGCAGTGCTACCGTTATGCAGCCTGTAAGCACGCTCGTTGTCACTTGACCCGGGGGCTGAGGATTTTATCTCGGCAAACAATTAGTTTATGGCCACGGGAAAGCCTACCTACTGAAAGCGATACATTTGTGTGCAACTTTATTTATATTCCAGTCTGTTTTCTCTTATCAGTCGCGCAGCCAGTACTTTCCATGTGTAAGAGGTATAGATTCTCACCAGCTCCTGCGGAACGCAGGGGCTGGTGAGAATCTATGCCTCGTACTGGCAGAATTTGGCTTTATTTACATCCTCATGTTGAGTGAAATC
>BTPG01000004.1:75448474-75453474 GCA_036245525.1 Semisulcospira habei | reverse complement strand
GAGCAAATACTGCGACATTCAGTGCAGAGTGACACCACCACGCTGGTCATTGGAGACTCTGTTGTTCGCAACATCAAGGCAGAGAAGATGCCCACCTACCCTATAGAAAAAGTAGACGTATTATCTGTCTCTGGCCTGCGGACTGTCCACCTGCTGAACTGGCTCCAGCGACAACACGCGTCCCACACAGCGGTGGCACTGGTGACCTTCCACGTGGGGATCAACGATTGCAAACAGAAGGAAGTGACCAGCGCTGTGTGGGAACAGCTCGTCCGGGAATGCAGGCGGGTATTTCCCGGCGCTCGTCTGCAGGCATCCTCCATCCTGCCGACCGACAGTAGACACCAGCTGTATAGGGCCATCACCGCCTCCAACAGTAACCTGTTCCATGTGTGCAGAAAGCTGGGTGTCACACTGATAGACAACACTCAGGTCTTTACTGCTGTTGATGGGTTGCCGCGTAGAAAATTCTACAGGCGCGGTGACCCCATCCATCCTAGTCGCCAGGGCACCATCAGTCTGGCCCTCAACATAAAGAGAGGAGGGCCAGCTACTGACGTCACCACTCCCAACAACCAGCCTGCAGGTGGTGACCGTCACCGCCGTCAGCGACGTGAAGGACACGCTGGCACCACCAACACTTACGCTAATGTCGCAGCCGGCAGACAGTCAGTGTCCGCTGCAGCACCCAACCTGGAATCGCTCTGTGGTGCATCCAGCTTCGGTGCTGCACCGGAGAGTCAAGGTGGACTGTCAGTGTCCTCTGCTGTAGCACCAGGTCTGGAATCACAGTACAGCGAATCCAGATTTGGTGGTACAGCAGAGAGTCAATGTAGCTATCAGCAACAAATGCCGGGCCAGTATCCTATGTGGCAGCAACCGCCACTACCACCATACAGTGCCGCATTTCCACAGTATCGCGAGGCCGGACCATGGGGACACTTCAGCATGACGCAACCAACGTATCCTTTCAGCGTCCCCCCGCTCACATACACGCCATACGCACAGCAGGAACCGTGGGCACAGTACAGCCACCCCGTGCGTGTGTATTAGACTCATTTCCAGAACATTCAGTTACTCTTCCTTACATAACTTTGTGCTTTACTTTCCAGGCTAACACTGAACAATATCGAATTGATTTTCTTGCGTCTCATTGCTCATAATTATTGTGTTTGCGCAGAGACGTATTCATTTGTTTTTAACTTCAACCACTGCGCGTGGTCCAATATTAACATTGTCATCCTTTTGACTTCTGCCGACAGTATTCGTGAATACCGATCTTCTCACTGTGCGATTTGTGACGCTTATAGCACTAGTACTTGTGCACCGTGACACTTTCTCTACTAGTGCTCTACGTATATTCACACTACGATCATATCTGTGTCCTTTCGCAGCGCTGACTTTATTTCCCCTATCGCGCAGCGGGGTCGTTTAGCTTTGACTGTTGAAGTTTGCTAAAGGGATTAGTCCCTGTTAGTGACCGTTAGTGACCGGTAGTGTGGTCTATATCAGTGAATGCGTAGAAGAAACTCTTTTTTTTTTTTTTTTTTTCACTTGCCTCCCACATTCTGTGTGTTAGAGCGGACTGATATTCTTTTGCTTTGTTTTATTATTTCAGCTCTTATTTGCCTTTGTATCATTTATAAGCTTTTTTATTTGTACTCTTTGGTATTGACATACATTAGCAATCATGGTGTATGATCGCCAGTTACATATTGGCCATTTAAATGTTTATCATTTAACTAACAAAGTTCCCGATCTGTGTGTGCTCTTGAGTCAATCCAATCCATTTCACTTGTTTGGTGTAACGGAATCGCGTCTCAATCGTAACATCAGCGATGAGGCCGTTTCTATCCAGGACTTCACTGTACTGCGCCGCGATGCTGAATACCCGGGACATACGGGTATTGCAGTATACATTCATAATTCAATTAGCGGTATTACTCGCAGGCGTGGGGACCTGGAGTCAAAAACCGTAGAATGCATTTGGGTTGAGTTAAGGGCAAACAAATCCAGCCCCGTGCTGGTCGGGTACATTTACAGGAACCCAGCATCAACATTTCAATGGTTCGACGACTTTATCGCCATGATGGATAAGGTCAGACAGTCCAGCTCTGAAATTTTGATCCTAGGCGATTTCAATATTAACATGTTTTTGAATAACCCTGCTTGGGAGTGCACCATGTCTATGTTTGGTTTAAAGCAGCTAGTTAAAACAGCAACTCGTGTTAGTCCAACTTCCTCCACCCTTATAGACCACATATATACAACTACTCAATCAAGGGTGATGGCAGTAGACGTGCTTCAGGTAGGGATTAGCGATCACTACCCGGTGTGCTGTTGCTTGGCATTAAAAGCGGATAATTCATTCCGAAAACATCAGCACACGACTATTAGATACAGATCACTTAAACACTTCAACAAGGAAACATTTCTTTGTGATTTAAGTAGCACACACTTTGATACAGTGTACTACCATAATGACCCCAACGATGCTTTGTCTGAGTGGTACGGATTGTTCCTTGGTGTTCTCGATAAACACGCTCCATTCAGAGAGAAACGGGTGAAGAACCCCCAGCTTCCCGCCTGGTTAAGTAAGGAAATCAAGGATGCCATGCAGCTCCGAGATGACTATAAAAGAAAGAAGGATTTTATTGCTTATCGAAGGCAAAGAAACCATGTTAAACATTTAGTGAGGAAAGCTCAAAGGTCACTTTTTCACCGTCTTATGAACGGAAAGAAAGATGTCGTATCTGTGTGGCGAGCGATCAATGCTTTTACGAGGTCCAAAAATACCGCACAATGTACACAGTTATCAGCTGATATCTTGAATCAGCATTTCCTCTCGGCTGCCAGTACGTTGCTAAAAAATACATATTCTGGTCAGTCTTCAGCTGTGTCCGAAAAGCTAAAGACGTTTTGTGCAGAACGGCTGGACCCTGACACGTCATTCAGCATTCCGCTGTTAACGATATACGACGTGGGAAAATCCATCTCGTACTTAAAGAACAAACGTACGTCTGGCCATGATGGTATTAGTAGCTCAGTTCTGAAAATGGCCCTACCGTATATTTTAGATACCTTGACATATATATACAACCTTTGCATAAAGCAGGGGATATTTCCATCTTCTCTAAAAACAGCCAAAGTGATCCCACTACCTAAAACGAAAGACCTTGCCGACCCTAACAAGTTCAGGCCCATTTCGCTACTGTCAACACTGTCGAAACCGATAGAAAGACACATTCACACACACTTACAACATTTTCTAGAAAAACACAAACTCATACATCCATTACAATCTGGCTTTCGGCGGAAACACTCCTGTCACACAGCATTGGTACACCTTGTTGACAGATGGCTTACTGCCATAAATAGCAGTCAAATGACTGGAGCAGTATTTTTGGACCTTTCAAAAGCATTTGACCTCGTCAATCATGAAACTTTAGTTCAAAAACTTAATGTCTATCAACTAAGCGCAGACACACTTGCCTTCCTTACGTCATATCTGCATGGGCGTACGCAGTATGTCTACGTGAATGGTAAAAACTCACCTGAAGGGGTGATAGAGCACGGAGTACCACAGGGATCGATTCTTGGTCCATTATTGTTCTCTGTCTTCATAAACGACCTTCCATTACATATATCTGACTCCAGTGTAACTTTCAGTCTTTTTGCAGACGATGGAACACTGGACGTTTCGTCATCAGACGTAACATGTATGGTGAAGATTCTCCAAGACAGTTTAAATGAGGTATCTGAATGGTGCAGAAATAACGCCATGATACCTAATCCCACTAAAACCAAATGCATGCTGATTACCACACGGCAAAAGCATCAGTTGAACCCCCCTCCCCTTCAACTAACACTTAATGGCCAGCCTGTGGAGCAAGTCAGAGAACAGCGCGTGCTTGGAATCAACTTAGACGACAAGTTGTGCTGGCAAGGCCACATTACTAAACTGTGTAAAATAGTATCTAAAAATGTATTCCTCCTGTCGAAATTGAGACATTTTGCTGATGAGCCAACAAGGAAACTCTTCTACTATGCCCATATTCAGTCACATTTGGATTATGCCTCATCTATTTGGGACGGTAGTAGCGATGCTAATTTAAAAAGTCTGAACTCGCTCCACAGAAGAGCCATTAAACTTATTGTTGACAGACCCTCAGAAGTCATTAATACTGACAATAAGTTCAAGCTGTTAGACATTTTGCCACTTGAAAAACAGTTTAAGTATAATAAGTTGGTGCTCATGCGCAAAATCACCCTCTCAGAAACACCAGCCTATCTCAATAGTTTGTTCCACTTTGCTCATACGAGGTCCAGTCGAACACCAGGGAACAATCTTGTTGTACCGATGCCTCGACTAGACATTTATAGGTCGTCGTTGTCCTATTCTGGTGCAAAGTTATGGAACTCCATTCCTGCGGATGTTAGAGCCGCGCCATCGCTTAAAACTTACAAGACCAAGCTGCTCAAACATCTAGACAAAACTTAATTTTTCTTTTATTTTGTATTTTTATTTTTATTTTTACATGTAGCACTCCATGCCTTATGCGGCATTTCCCGGATAGTCTGCATTCTCTTCTAACATTAAAAATTTATGAACGCATGTAATATACCGCTGGCATTCCAGCAAGCCGCATTATGTAATATCCATGACCCCATGGACTCGGCTGGCCAGACGGGATGCCGTCGATAGACACAGCATTGGGCGCTCGCGAGGCGTGGCAGTGCTGTGGTTTCTTCGCGTCGACCCGCGCGCGCGGTGGTTGCGGGATCGCTATACAAGTCTAGTCTAATTCCATGGCAGACTAGCATCTAGCTGTGCGCGGTTTAGTGGCGCGGGGAGGCCGCTATCGCATGTGTGTGTTTATCTGTGTCAGTGTGTGCAAGTGTATGTGTGTGCACGCGCGCATCCCTACGTGCTTGCGCACGCGCGCGCGCGCGCGCGCGCGCGTGTGTGTGTGTGTGTGTGTGTGTGTGCGAGTGTGTGT
>BTPG01000004.1:75313474-75445974 GCA_036245525.1 Semisulcospira habei | reverse complement strand
GATTTTGTGTGTGTGTGTGTGTGTGTCTTGAATTAAGGAAGATTGCAGAAACAGTCTGTGTCAGCTGGCACTGAACGGGTTAAACCCTAGGCCCAAATTTAGGATTGTCCTCTAAAGACAACAACAATTCAAGACAGGAGACTGAATGACCATGATATTTCAAGGGTGGTGCCAGAACAGATTGGGGCGCCAAGCTATTCTGGCACCACCATTGAAGTATCATGGTCATTCAGTCTCCTGTTGCACTCTTTCAGGGTGAATTTCTTTTTCCAAATGCTAAAACAGCACACTGCATCCTCTCTCTCTCCCCCTAGGGTCCGGGCAAGATCCGCCTGCGGGCGTCATGGTCTGCTGGTCGCGGCGTGACGAGGCGTGGCCAGGTGAAGGTGTACGGCCTGAGCCAGTTGAAGGGCTGGGCCCAGGAGATCGTGGTGCTCGGCATGCTGAGGAAGTCGCAGAACCCCAGCCTCCTGCAGTGTCTGTGGACCGCCAACACCAACCCGTACTTCGAGACCATGACAATGCTCAGTGGACAGATAGTCACCAGCGAAGCCAGGTGAGAGGGGATAACATGTATTGTGATGTACGCCGGCGTCCAAGTAACAAAGACCGTCCTCGTACCCACGACGGCCGCAGTGTGCCCGCGCACGGCTGTGCGCGGGCCCACCGCGGCCGTCGTGGGTCCGAACTATGACGTGTTGCTCACGATGATGGTGGTGGAGGTTATCGTTGTCGTGGTGATTGTAGTGGTCTCGAGACTATGCTAAATGCACAGCAAGGCCGGGTGAGCAGGTTGTGATGTAGATGTTGATGGTGATGGTGGTGGTCGTCGTTGCTGGGTTTTTTGGGAGGGGTTTTTGTGTGGTTTTTTTGGGGTTTTCTTTTTTTTCGTACTTTCAGTGGTGGTGGACGCAATCCTTGAACTGTCGTGGTGGTGGTCTTGTTGATGATTATGGTGGTGGTGAGGCGGACGCAGAAAGGTGGTGTGAGGGGTCGTGGTGGTGGGTGGGTGGGTATCGGGGGGTGGAAGAGGGTTGTTGGACGAGCTACCTGTTCATATACATGTGTACATTCATTACCACGGCCAATTTTTCCACTAGACCCCATAGACATTCACGTTTACTCGTCCTTTTCTTCATAATAATTATGAATCTGGATGTTTGTTTGGTCCGTTTCGTTCTACTGTCTGTCACTCGATCTGTCCGTTAGTCTGTTTAATTCACTTTTGGCCCCACTACGATTACGGTTCTGTTCCATGGAATAAGGAAGTACCAATCACCGCTTTATTCCTGCTCACACACCACCTCTTACCTGCCCGGCAGTGCATACGCAAAGCCTGTTTATCGAACCACGCAAACACTACAGAAGTTAAGTCGTCACTTTACACAACAAGGTGTCACGAGCCAGATCGTGTTGGTGATCAATATTTGTGCTGGTCTGTGATTTTGGACCTTACGGCTGAAAGCCGTAAGGTCCAAAATCACGGACCAGCACACAACTATGATCACTGCACTGTTGTGCTGTGGCTGTTTCCGTTATAACTCAGATGACAATAAGCGAACAAAAATTGTATCAATTTCCATAGACAATCCATATTGAACGTGAATCCCGCGTAATCCGATTACATGACATTGTACAGTTGCAATAATATGCCGCATGGTTCTGCGTCTGTTTGACATTTGTTTTATTTTCTTTAAAGAAATCTGTGATATGGCGCGCCTTGGTTGCTAAACTTCGCCGATACAACGGTTTATCAATCCTGTCTTGCCTCAATTAAGAGCTGGTGCACATTGGCCATACCAGCGTTTGCCGGCCAGTTACCTTTGGCAGTTCTGTTGACGCTCCCTGTCAACCAACCTGCCAGGCTCCGCTGGGTGACTACCCAGAACACAGCCGTGGTTCTCACCCCTGAAGCCAGCTTAAAATCGCTTGATCTGTCCAGATCGCTTTTTGAGACATAATGATCCGCAATTATTGATCAAGGTCGTTATGCGAAGGAAGTATATTATTGTCAGACAGACCTTATCGCTGACTATTCAACTAGAAAATGGCGCACTGGGTACTGAAACTACGCGCGTTTTTAATTGTTTTTCCCAGCACACACGCGCAAAAAGTTTCGGGTTCCGAATCTCCGGCATTTTTATGGAGCATACACCTGACCAGGCGGTGGGGGAAGACTGCTGGACAAATGCCAGATGCCCCTCGCCGCGGCGCTGCTTCCCACGCCGCAAGCCGCGGTAACGAGGGTGCATACATGTGTTGTGCGCCCGTGAAGGGCCTCAAGACTGTTCTACCCTTCTTTTCACTATTTATGTCACAGTGAGAGGGAACACGTACCAGAGTTGATAGCGGTATTCCGCTTCCTTTCAGTTGAGCATAAAGTAATCCGCCGGGAACTCTCCTGCGTATAACGGAGAAGAAGAGCAGAAAAGTCTTTCGACATTCAAACTTCATAATTTAACTCCTTCTACCCCAAGACCGAAATCCTTAAACTTTGCCGTTGTCCTCTGAAGACTGCATTGCAGTGCAGGACACAGATCGACCATGATAGTTCAAGGGTGATGCCAGAATAGCTTGGCGCCCATAGGCGCCAAGCTATTCTGGCATCACCCTTGAACTATCATGGTCGATCCTTATCTTCCTGTGGTGTGTCTGGGGTAGAATGAGTTAAGCCAGTTAGCCCGGCTTTTGTCAGTCAGACATTATTGTAAGACACACTAAGAACATCATACACAGGAGATGTTTCAAACTGACATGTATTGCCTCCAGGACTGAGTAGGTATAGCTTTAAATAAAATACTGAAATAAAAAGTAAAAAGCAGAAATCAAAATTATTCATAGTTTTTAAGGCTAATCTGTTATATTTTTTAAACCTTCACAAACATGAAGCTAATTGGGCACTGCCCCTGAACTATCGTTCTCGATCCGGGCACGTCCGCAGTTGTCGTATGAAGTGAAATGGTTAAGTCACATACCAGACCAGCCTATTGTCAACGCGGGGTTCGAGAGAGGCGGGTCTCGCCAGCAATATCACACAATCTATTTGTCTACACAGTGTCAAATATCAGGGTTGGCAGGATTGATTTAACCCCTTAATTGTTGGGGGCCAGGAATCAACTGCAAGAGGCATAGATCCTTATGAGCCCCCGCATTCGCGGGGGCTCATGAGGATCTATGCCTCTTGTCGTTTCGCCAAGCGGGGTGTTCAGAGCGCATTTAGTTTCAGACAAAATTCATGATATGCCAACCACCCGTCAGTATTATTTGTACTTTGTATTCTGAAAAGTCACACAGCCTATAATCTCTCTCTCTCTCTCTCTCTCTCTCTCTCTCTCTCTCTCTCTCTCTCTCTCTCTCTCTCTCTTACAAAATCAATCAGATTACAGGCCGTTTGATGATGATTTAGTGGAGATCCGGAAGTACGCCTTAACAACCCTAAAACCATTTGACTAGTCATCTCCAAATGCGCAAAAGGCCATCGGGCCGAAGTCGGCCCGCGCACGGCTGTGCGCGGGCCAATGGTGGCCGACGTCGGCCCGATGGCCTTTTGCGCACTGGGTAATCATCTCGTGCTGATTATAACGCATGCAGAGCCAGACCGTGAGCGAAATCTTGCGCAGATGCATCGACTGTGATAGTTTACGGGTATTGACTGATGCCGACTTGTAGTCAGCACTGTATACCCGTGAGTCATCAAAGTCGACGCACGCAAAACTTCCCTGTTTGCAAAGATAAATTTCATTGAACAGCTTTGGCCTCAGGTAATCTTTTTCTCAGGACCTGACTGTTAGAAGGGTTCAAAATTCAAGACAAGAAATTTATTGTCCATAAAATGATATTTATCTTTGCCTGCATAAATAAGAATAGACAAACATAACAGCCAACACAGTAACGCAAATGTTAGTAAAATTGTAAGGACAGTTTCAGTATCTCATTAACAAGATGAGCCATTAAAGCCGGGTATGCGGAGACGGCACGTCTCGAATGAGTTAAGTTATACAATTTAAAGATATTGCACCTCATCCGCTGCTAAATTACAAGTAGGATCCCAATTTCAGATGCAATACAAAGTATGCTAAATCCACAACTAACAGAAACATAAGTTTGACACGAGGAATAATGTCAAACACTGACGCGCGCACTAAGTTGCACATAGTGTTAAAATGTCCAAGAGTTAAAGTGCTCAATTCATATAGAGAATAACGCAACGAACAAAGAAACATGCTTAGAAAAGACAGCTGCAACACAATTGTGTTGTAACTGTCTTTTTTAAGCGTGTTTCATTTTTCGTTTTGAGTTATTCTCTGCATTTTACCCGCTTGGCAGTCACCTTTACGGTCTGGATTTAAAAAAAAAAATGATTCAGTATGTCTGTTGTTCTGTGATTGGGACCTTACGGCTCTATGGAACTGTAAGGTGCAAGATCACAGAACAGCACTCGTGTCAGAACAATACTGCGATCAGTTATGACAGCACCAGTTTGCTACGAGAGATTAGTAGCACCTAGCACGCACACTCACGCAAGCAGAAATAGGCCGATACATAACGTAGGCAGGCCAATTATCTTTAACCAGTAGAATTACGCGTAATCAAAGACAAACAAAAACTCCGGAATAGTGATAAGAATGCCCTTGATACAAGGATCAGCGTTGGGCGCCTGTGTTCTCTTGAAATCTGAAGGTGTAAGCCTAAGATTGTTTTCTCTACTCAAGGTTTCCAGGATTTTGACACGCACAGAATGTCGAATGGTCGGGAAGGAATCGATAGTTTCTTGTACTTATGGCGCCTACTACCGTACATGCTGTTAGCTCAAGGGTAGTGTCTGATTAGCTTGGCGCCTTTAGTAATCCGTATTGCTTTGTCTACGCCAGTGCAAAAATAAGTAGGCACTAACCCGCGTGAACAGCAGTGGCTCCAACACCACCGACACGACTTGCATATAGTGCTTATTGCGAAACTTCTGACTAATTAGTTTGGTTATTTTATTTAACTTTCTGGCTGTAGAAATAAAAGGTAATGTAAATAAAAGGTAATGTCTTCGATGTAGGGCTGATAAATCGCGTCCTTTTATCTGCTGCTAACTGGAAAATACAAACTAGCCTGGGTATGTCTGAATGCACGTCGTCACAATGTGATTCCCGCTATCACGCCAGAACCTTTGCCAAACTACTTGTCGAGTTCCTTTCAGAAGGGGGATTTAAATTCCATTTACAAAAAAAAAGAGCAAAAACAAAACCAAAAAACAACGCCATTCAAAGCTTGTTGGCTGTTGTAGGCTGACGTTTGCCTTAATGCACAAAAACACTGAAAATACACTGTAGCTGTCTGTGGATCGGAGCTGGCATTCAGCCGCCGTGTGCTAGAATCACAATCTACCCTACTGAAACAGTCTGTTCCGGCCCAGTACGCAAAAGGATATCGAGCCGAATTCGGCAGCAGTGGGCCCGCCACTGCAGCCGACTTTGGCCCGATAGTCTGCTGCGTACTGGGTCGCCTCTTGCATTCTGAATTTCAGTCAAGCCAGGAACTTTGCCAAGTCTTGTCGAATGTTCGCGAGTAATCTGAGCTACTTGTCAGCTGTTCAGGACATCATGTTTGCTTTTTAGAATCCAAACGTTTGGTCTAGTTGAACTAATTTACATCTACACGACATTGCTGTTTTATATTTCCACCATTGTTTGGATTTGAATACAAACTTAATACAGCCAATCTGAGCTCTTATTTTGTCATTAGTCACCAGTCATCGCTTAACTGAAATAAGAGGACATTGAAGGCCCACTACCGCCGTAACTGTTCAAGGATACACTTCTGTAACAGATTGTTATGAAACGCTGCACACAGGTCTAGTTATGGTTCATTTAGACACAGGGCAATCCAGTTCAGCACACGTTGTCTTTATACCAAGTAACCTGACAACGACTCCACTCCGTTCTATAAATACAACGCTTTCAGTACGAGAAACAGCTAAAAATAGATTGAGACACTAACGGCAGCGCAGAATAAATAAGTGCGATTACGAGTGTGCTTTTGCTGCGTGTCCAAACTGCTGTTAAAGTAGTCATTATGTGTGTCGACAATGCATAACAAATACAATTAGTGCTGAAATGTGTCTTCAGATTTATACTTACTGGTGCTTTAATGAACATATTGTACCTTAGTTCCACGAGAACCGCAACCACAAACACGCGTAAATTTGAACTTAACGGACCGGCATTTTTTATCGTGGTTTTTGTTGTGGCTTCTTTCATAACGTGTTTTTATTACAAATCTGTTTGGTTGACAAATGGAAAAATGCTCTCGCAATGCATTGTTTGCGGGTTAAATTACGATGTTAGAGTTAGTTAGTTATTTGGGTTTAACGCCGAGCAACGATGTTAGAAGTCAGTGGGTCTGAAAAACCGTTGTAGAGTATGAATAGTGCAACGAATGGGACAGCGTCTGTGTGAATCTCTCTCTCTCTCTCTCTCTCTCTCTCTCTCTCTCTCTCTCTCTCTCTCTCTCTCTCTCTCCTCTCTCTCTCTCTCTCTCTCTCTCTCTCTCTCTCTCTCTCTCTCTCTCTCTCTCTCTCTCTCTCTCGATTCGGGCGGGGTGATCTCCCTTGAATAAACAGGGCGGCCTTTTCGAGCTCTCTCAATTCAGTAGTTTTGATTTGGGGGCTCCAGTCAAAGCGACAATGCCTGTAGAAGGACTACCATCAGCAGTTGCTGTCGTCCTGAATGCCCTGCTAAAAGAAAACACTCTGTCATCCTACAAAATCGACGGTAAGGGCGATACAACCATAGTTGTGCTCCGGCTGAGCGGCGGCCCTCCACCCGAGAAGATGTCAACATACCGGAGAAAACCCCCCTCCCAGATACTGCGTGACCAGACAAGAGCAGAGACACGGAAGCAAGAGAAAGACAGTAAGGAAAACGAACTTTTTCCGTCTTACAACCCGTTGTTTATTCCAACAACCCGTTGTTTATTCCAACACCACCACTAGAGAAGCAAATAAACAATGACACAATTACTTTATGCGTTGACCTACAAACCGACAACACACCGTGTGGTATTGGTCGCCCCCCCCCCCCCCCCCACGTGAAACTCGCACGGAAAACAACGATCCGCCCTTGCATCACAAGGGCGAATAGACAGAACAACACAGAAAGCGTGACAACACAACTGACAGATGACCTACATGCTATTGAAACGGAAGAGCTGGATGCTGGATCGACAGAAATAGACTTGGAAAAGACAGGTTATGACTTGGAACAAATAAAACAATACATCGGGGCAGTGGACAAAAGACTGCAGAGGCGTTTGAGGGACAGACAGAGAAATGTGGAATTTAAAAAAAAAATTGTGCTTGACACTCGTTTTGAGAAGGAAATGTTCGTGTGTGAGAGTGACGATGTGGTTTTGTTGTTTGGGGTGTAGGGGGCTCTGGATAGAGGTAGCACCTTTGCTGTTCGGCAGCTGCGTCCTACATAGGACGGACGGGCATCACTGGTCCTCATCCATCTCCTTAATCTCTCACGTGCTGGCTCCAAGCGCCACGCCCTGGCAAACCACCTCAGCTGGTGGGCTAAACCACGTGAGGGGGTGGTGTTCACATTGCACCACTAGGCGGATGAGCTGTTTCTGACAGCCAACGGCTAGAGGGCGGAGGAGATCAGGTTGGATCCAACGGCCAAATGTGGGGGAGTAAACCCTTCAAATCAGGAGTGGAGCCCCGAAGGCAGACAGCTGCCTGTATTCACGCACTGTTCTGGCAGCTCCTGCAGCCAAACTGGTGCCAAACGTACTGCTTTGCATTCCTTTGGATACATCAGCGAGGCCGAGAGGGGGATCTTGACGACTGGGCACCCCAGGATCTCCATACACTTCGCCCAGGCTTGCGCCCTGGAGAGGCCACTCCAGTGACTGACCCAGCAAGCGCATATACTCCATTGTCTTCCGAGACAGGATGCCAAACAAAAACGAACATGTTGATCATTGGTTTTTCAAACGACTGTCAGGTGAACTCAATGAAGATGAGAATAAAGCCATCAGCGATCTCCAACGCTGGGCGCCAATCAACCGTGTTCGCTATAAGGAGGTGTGTGAGCGTGCTGAAATGGAATTGAAAATCATTCGGGCCTTTCTTCTATATTACATGGATTAGGTGGACGCCGGTTGTACTGAAGTTCTCAGAGACTGTAGCCATCGCCAAAACTGTTATGAATTATTTATTTCATTGATACTGACATTTCAAGTAAGCAGTTTGTATTTTTCAAGTATAAACTAAACATGGACTACCATGTTTGGGAAATAGGTTTACAAGCATTGTCCATTGTTTGTGAAGCTTTGTATAATCCCTTGTGAATGGACCAGAAGGTCTGCCACAATAAACTTCTTGAGTCTTGAGTCTCTCTCTCTCTCTCTCTCTCTCTCTCTCTCTGTGCGCGCGGGAGGGGGGGGGATGAGGGGGGGACGAGGGGGGGGGGGGGGGGAACGAGGGGGCGATGCCGAGTGGGGGTGGGGGTGGGGGGCGTGGAGGCGACGAGGACGGAGAAAGTACGAAGTCTACTGAGTGCACACGGTAGTTGTACTCCAAGGACATGAAGCCGCCGGATCGACAAGAAGGCAGCTTAAGTCTTAACCTCATTCCTGTGTTATTTCTGAGAGGGGAAAAAATCCTAAATCTAAACACAACCTCCTTTCCTAAGCTTATAGGGTCTCTAAACTCACCTTAGCTCACCGGCCTTCATGTGTGTTCAGCTATTACAATCTGTTCGTTTGACGCCACATTTCGGTTTGGGCACACATACAACATTACCAAACCACTGATCTGCAACGCAGGGGTTCATGAGGATCTGTGCTTGCTGAACCCATGTGAGGAAGGGGATCGGCGTGGGCCGCTCCATCTAAAAAGGCTAAATTGTTCGAGCGGCCAAATTTAATGTGCCTGTCCTCGGCGTGTATGTTAGGTGGTGTTTGGAGCTTAAAGTCAACAAAGCACGCCTCAAGACTACACATTTGCGCGGCTGCGTTTTCCCTAAAGTTATCCACTTCGTTGTACCTATCCGGCAGTCCCCGGCAAGGCCCGAAACGAGACGGGTAGAAGGCCGCGGGCAGCTGCATGGGTGCCGTGTGCAGGTTGAGGCGTGCACTTGTATTATACCTGATCCATGTAGACAGTAAACATTACTTTTGTATAGTGGAAAAAGGGAGGGTCCTAGTACGCAAAAGGCCATCGGGCCGAAGTCGGCGGCAGTCGGCCCCCCCCCCCCCCCCCCGCCCCCACCCCCCCCCCCCCCCGCCCCCAGCCCCCAGAATTAGGGGGGGGGGGAGGGGCACTGCCGCCAACTTCGGCCCGATAGCTTGCAATTGCCAAGGGAAGAGCGGCGAGGTCGACGTGCTAGTCCACAAATGTCTATAGTTAGTTAGTTAGTCGGGTTTAAACGTCCACTGCATCGGAATGATTATGGACGGCCATAACGGGCGGGTTAGGAGGGACAAGGACAGCTCTTATGTATTGAGTACGACCTGAACAGTGATCAATTCGGTCGAACTGCAACTGTGCCACTTTAACTTACCAGGACCTTATAACGGACATGCTATCTGAACACGCCCGCCTGGACAAACACACACATTTCTATCAACGCACTTTCTTGGTATACGAGTGGAAGAAAGAGGTGCCGATGTTGCTAATTGATCATACAGAACGTCCCATGCACACCATTTACGGCGTCCTGTCCCATTGCCAATGGGGCCACGCTTAACACGTTCAGTGCCGAGAACATTTGAGCACCTCCAAAAGCAACTGCAAGAGGTATAGATCACCACGAGTCCCCGCAATTGCGGGGGCTCATGAGGATCTATGCCTCTTGCTGACACTACTTTGAATCGATAGCTAAGTTTTGTGTGTGTGTGTTTGTTTTTTTTAGTTGTTGTTTTGTTTTGTTTTTGTTTGTTTGTTTGTTGTTGTTGTTGTTTTTTGTTTGTTTGTTTGTTTGTTTGTTGTTTTGTTTTGTTTTTGTTTTTTGGGTTTGTTTGGTTTTTTTTTTTTTTGGGGGGGGGGGGGGCGGAGGGGGGAGGGGAGGGGTGGGGGGGGGGGGGGTGTTGAATTAACGAAGATCGCAGAAACACGGTCTGCGTCACCTGGCACAGAACGGGTTGAGACTGTGGAGTGTCCACACCGCAATAACAGCCTTTCCAGGGACCCAAGCAGTTTTCGGCATTACGAAAAGACAATAATTGGGTACAGCAGGTCGGTAATTATAGATAAGATAAGATAAGATAAGATAGTTTATTGCCATATGTTTCCATGTACAAAACAATAAAAACATTGGAATTTGTCTCGATGTCAGTTACTAAGACTAAAATCACACACACACACACACACACACACACACACACACACACACACACACACACACACACACACAGAGTAACCTCAGGTTCAGTTAAAAGCTGACTGTACACATTCGTTCTCACTCGCCACTCTCGCTCTCTCCAACACAGTCTGGTTGATCAGAGAGAGCGCGAACAGCCAGAGGGAAAAAACTGTTGCGGAATCTGCTGGTCCTGGTACTGATGGACCTGTACCTGCGCCCTGATGGTAAAATTTGGAAAAGCTCATTGCCGGGGTGGATGGAATCACTGGAGATGATCTACGTAAGAGACGCTGCTGTGCTATCAAACTACAGTATAGTAATGAAGTGATTGTCGACACTTAAAAACTCCACTCTGTCTGAACACTGTTAAGTCTTCAGTCATGAGAAACTCTGCATTACTGCAAACTCCTTCTCAGTTACCGCTCCTAATGTAGCCTTGAAAACAGTTCTACCAGATAATATAATAATAATAAAAATAATAATAATAATAATAATAATAATAATAATAATAATAATAATAATGAGTACTTGTATAGCGCTTATTATAAAATAAGCTCTAAGCGCTTTACAAATGAAGGAGCTGGAGGGGGGGGGGGAGTCATAAGCCAGAGAAACAAAGAATTCCGCAACACACACACACCCACACACAAACTGGTATATAATCATGAAGAACTAAGCTAGATTGGGGTAAGGAACAGGTGGGTCTTGAGGTCAGGTTTAAAGGCAGTGAATGAGGAAGAATGTCTTGTGTCTAGTGATAAAAAGAAGTTCCAGACAACAGGTCCAACGTGCGCAAAACAACAGTCACCTCTGCTGTCCCGACCATGCACGTACAGATCAAAGGTAGATCTCCTGGAAAGGCGCCAAGCTAATCTTGCTCTACCCTTGACTTTTCGTAGCTGATCCATGTGTCACAGGTGGTGCTATATTTGAAGAAAAAAACAAGAAAAAAAGATTCAAGCGTCAATTAACCCGTTCGCAGTGCGAGCTGACGCAGGCTGTGTTTCTGCAATCTTCGTTAATTCAACACCCAAAACACTATCTGTCCCAGGAACATGGAATCAAAGTGGTGTCAGCAAGTACCTCTTGCAATTGGGTGGTGTTCAGTATGTCTCTGCACTGTACGGGTGTAAATAAGAACACAAGAATGATACTGCTTGTAACTGTAAGCCTACATTTTTTTTTTTTTAGTTCGCTGGTTTGTGTTTGTCACGTAATGAAAGAACAAAACAAAACACGCTCTGAATGCCTGTATTGTTGTGCCACGTGTACGGGGAATCTGATGTGGACAACTTGAGACTTTAACCTTTTGACACCGTAGTCTGCCAACTTGATTTTTCCCTGCTACCGTAGTAATTTTGACAAATTTCATTGGCCTTGTCTGTTGTAAAAATCTTATCATACCCCAACATATTTGGTATCAGTGGAAAAAGCAATTCAAGGTGAACTCGTAGACACTATGCTGAAGAAAATATTTTGTAATGTTAAGATTTTACAGGTGTATAAAGAAGATGGGGTAAGAAGCCAAAAATCAAAAACAGTTTCACACTGGGTTCCACTGAAACTGAACATGCTGTTAGTGTATTAGTTAGCCAGAGTGTGAAAATTACACTCACCTAGCATTCCAGAGACATATTCTAGTGTGTCACCAGTAAATAATCCAGAAAGAAAGGCACAACAGAAAAGTTTCTTCACACATAAAAGTTTTTACACCAAAATCCGCCATTTTTTTTTTTGCACATGGGGACGTTTTGTATTAGAGCTTCTAATTCGTTGGTTTCAGCCCATACAAACAAGAAAAGTCACTCTACAAGTAAAGAAATGAGTGCTTGACATATTATAGTAGATTGCTTCCCTTAGACCATACTGCCGGTATTGGCAATAGGGAAACTAGGCCAGCGCACATATGTGTGTGTCCCGTCGGCAACGGAGCTTTGCTTGGGGCACACATATGTGTGTTCCGTCGTCAAAAGGTTAAACTATTGATCTGGGGTTCATTCGATATCTGATTATATCTGAGATTTGGCTGATCACGTAGATCTTCTAAGCTCTCTGTCACGATCAGTTACTTCATGTAAGTGTACGGTACAGATTAACGTCTAGCTAACACAATACAAAACAAATGTATGTGCCAAGCCTTTCCTTTATGTATTCCGTCAACGCCTTAACACTGTTCACATACTTTTAAACAAAACCAAGACAACTGCTGTTTGCTGCTTTTGTTGTTATTGTTGTTCTAGTTGTCTTTGTTGTTGATGTTGTCCTTGTGCTTGTTAACCTCTTCCCTGCCATTGGACGCATATTTTGTTGCTGAAATCTTTGTTCAATCAACGACCAAAAGCCACAGCCACCCAAGAGACATGGATACAAATTGGTCTGAGCAAGAAGCATAGATCCTCATGAGCCCCCGCAGTATCGGGGACATGAGGATCTATGTCTCTTGCATTTGGAGCTCATACATATTTTCTCGTCATGGAAGGGGTTAACGGTGCTATTATGAAGCCGTTGATGCTTTTGTCATGTGTCTCTATAGCTCGCATCGCCTGAATTTGTGTTTTCATTGATTATGACTTACTGTAGGCCGAAAAGTTCTACATCGGCAGCTAGCATATAATAATAATAAATATTAATGAGTATTTATATAGCGCTTAATCTTAATCAAAAGCTCTAAGAACTTTAAAATCTGTACACAAAAATAAAAATACAATGACATATTTATGCACATAACAAAGAAAACACAATACCCGAACTCACCACTTTTACCGCAATGAACTAAACAACAATGCATACATAATATCTTCTAATTAACATTCAGTCTAAAACATTCCCTCCCTCCCCTCGGCCTGGGGCTGAGGGGTGCCGGGAAGCTATCTTGTACCCGCACCACACTGCACTGAGTAATGTATTCTTTCTGTTCCCTGCGTCCCCAGACTGATCTGCCTGGAGCTGACGAGTAGCGGGAACCTGTGCGAGTTTCTACAGAAGCTGGACGTGCCCCTGCCGGAGCCGTGTACCCGCACCATCCTGCACGACCTGGCGGAGGGCCTGGCCGCGTTACACGCCGCCAACATCCTGCACAGAAACCTCACCTCCACGGCAGTCTATCTCAAGGGTTCCGTGCAGGCAAGTGTTGGCAGTGCGCTTGTCTTTTACCCAGTAAGCAAACGATCATTGGACCGACATCGGCCAGTGATGGGTCCGCAAACGGCTGTGCGCGGGCCCACTGCTGGCCGACAACAGTTCGGAGTCTTTTGCTTGCCGGGGTATGTGACTGGGTAAGGGCGGAAGCTGGACAGTCACTTGATGATGTTGTGTTCGACATTTAAGTTACTTTAGATGTCATGTGGCATGTGTCGAGAGGTGCAGGGGTAGCTTTGGAGAGGAGGTGGGTTGGAGTGGAGGACGGGGGGAGATGGGGGAGGGGTCCAGCCGCGAGTTGCAGGAAACTGTTTTCAAGCCATTAACTGCCAACCAACTGTCGGATAAAAACAGCTCCAAACAAAGCCGCTAGGACTATGAGTATGACAGGTAGGTACGGTCTGACACCTTCCCCTTCTCCTCTCCCCCCCCCCCCACCCAACCCCACCCCACTCCCTGGTGGAGAGACCTCAACTGATCGACCCATGAGGTGGCATTGGAGGTTAGGGGACTGGGGGTTGCAGGGGTGGGTGGGGGGTGGGGTGGTGGTAAATTTGAGCTGGTATGCTTGCTGTTTGCCTTGTCAACTAGTTCAGAGTGCGTATCCATAGCGGGCATAGATTCCCAATGCGCATTGGGTTCGGTGCTAAGATTGACTTGCTTTGTCTGCTGGCTCAAGGCCGGTTACGTTTGGTTGGCTTCTCTTCAGACTGAATCGTGTCTGGCTGAGCTTCTTAGATATAATTTATCAATGTGGGTGTGTTTCAGTTACATGTTTTATTTGAACAGCGTCTTTTCAAAATGAAAAAAAAAAAAAGATTAACAGCATTGATCTGAGTTTTCCTTTGGTATGTGTTTGTTCATGGCAATAAGGAGAGGATTGTTAACTCCTTGAGGGCCGGGACAAAAATTTGAACACCACCCAATGTGCAAAGAGGCATAAATTTTGTTTATCAAGCCCCAGTGTTATGGAATACACTTCCTCTTGAGGTCAGAAACAGTGAGTCTGTCTCTGACTTCAAGAGGTCGTTGAAAACTCACCTCTTCAAGCTTTACTTTGAATAACTGCCAGTGTTTGATGCCTTAGTTGTAGTTCTGCAATCCTCCTTGTTTAGACTGAATATTAATTAGAATATAAATTATTATGTATGTATTGTTATTTAGTTTATTGTAAAAGTGGTGTGTTCGGGCATTGTGCTTTGTTTGTTATGTGCATATGTCATTGTATTTTTATTTTTGTGTACAGATTGTAAAGCGCTTAGAGCTTTTGAGTAAGATTAAGCGCTATATAAATACTCATTATTATTATTATTATTATAGATCCTCATGAGCCTCCGCAGATGCGGGAGCTCATGAGGATCTATACCTCTGGATAAAATACTTTGTATCCATGTTGTTTTTTTTTTTTTTTGAGGGGCCCGGGTGTCTTTGACGATGCATTAACATTGATTTCAAAAACACAGTCCGCGTCCACTGGCATTGAAGGAGTTAAATATAACCTCCTTCCACCCCACCCCCCCACCCACCCCCCACCCCTCCCCCCGGAATAGACGACCTCTTTTTATTGCCCGCTTATAATCTCCCGAGCTCTTGAATTCCATCGCGTGCTAAATCATGCTAACTCACATTGTCCAGTGCTGTGCATATTAACACAGGAATGAAAAGATTTCTAAGTCTATAATGTGTTGTCTGGTCTGTGATTTTCGACCTTACTACCGCCGGCCGTAATGTCCACAATCACAGACCAGCACACGGCACACGCATAAGCATTTGATCAGCACGGCGTCTGCGGACACAACTAACACAGAGGTACGCTCATAAACGCGTCTGCTCCACTTAAATGGGTTGTTCAGTTACGAAACAGTTGTGTGCAAGATGAAAGTATATAACTCTTTGCCTACTAAGTAGCTTCTCTGTATTATGTACTAAGTAATTTTGTTTAGAGTTCATTTCTGGATCCAGTGCACATGCCAAGTTGCAGCCTTTTATCATTCGGAATACACCAGTGTGTGAAATAAGTTTGACTAAAATAGTTCAAGGGTAGTGCCAGAATAGCTTGACGCCTAGTTCAGAGTGCGTATCCATAGCGGGCATAGATTCTCAATGCGTATTTGGTTCGGTGCTAAGATTGACTTGCTTTGTCTGCTGGCTCAAGGCCGGTTACGTTTGGTTGGCTTCTCTTCAGACTGAATCGTGTCTGGCTGAGCTTCTTAGATATAATTTATCAATGTGGGTGTGTTTCAGTTACATGTTTTATTTGAACAGCTTCTTTTCAAAATGAAAAAAAAAAGATTAACAGCATTGATCTGAGTTTTCCTTTGGTATGTGTTTGTGCATGGCAATAAGGAGAGGATTGTTAACTCCTTGAGGGCCGGGACAAAAATTTGAACACCACCCAATGTGCAAAGAGGCATAGATTTTGTTTATCAAGCCCCAGTGTTATGGAATACACTTCCTCTTGAGGTCAGAAACAGTGAGTCTGTCTCTGACTTCAAGAGGTCGTTGAAAACTCACCTCTTCAAGCTTTACTTTGAATAACTGCCAGTGTTTGATGCCTTAGTTGTAGTTCTGCAATCCTCCTTGTTTAGACTGAATATTAATTAGAATATAAATTATTATGTATGTATTGTTATTTAGTTTATTGTAAAAGTGGTGTGTTCGGGCATTGTGCTTTGTTTGTTATGTGCATATGTCATTGTATTTTTATTTTTGTGTACAGATTGTAAAGCGCTTAGAGCTTTTGAGTAAGATTAAGCGCTATATAAATACTCATTATTATTATTATTATTATAGATCCTCATGAGCCCCCGCAGATGCGGGAGCTCATGAGGATCTATACCTCTGGATAAAATACTTTGTATCCATGTTGTTTTTTTTTTTTTTTGAGGGGCCCGGGTGTCTTTGACGATGCATTAACATTGATTTCAAAAACACAGTCCGCGTCCACTGGCATTGAAGGAGTTAAATATAACCTCCTTCCACCCCACCCCCCCACCCACCCCCCACCCCTCCCCCCGGAATAGACGACCTCTTTTTATTGCCCGCTTATAATCTCCCGAGCTCTTGAATTCCATCGCGTGCTAAATCATGCTAACTCACATTGTCCAGTGCTGTGCATATTAACACAGGAATGAAAAGATTTCTAAGTCTATAATGTGTTGTCTGGTCTGTGATTTTCGACCTTACTACCGCCGGCCGTAATGTCCACAATCACAGACCAGCACACGGCACACGCATAAGCATTTGATCAGCACGGCGTCTGCGGACACAACTAACACAGAGGTACGCTCATAAACGCGTCTGCTCCACTTAAATGGGTTGTTCAGTTACGAAACAGTTGTGTGCAAGATGAAAGTATATAACTCTTTGCCTACTAAGTAGCTTCTCTGTATTATGTACTAAGTAATTTTGTTTAGAGTTCATTTCTG
Source organism: Semisulcospira habei (assembly GCA_036245525.1). Classification (NCBI taxonomy): domain Eukaryota; kingdom Metazoa; phylum Mollusca; class Gastropoda; family Semisulcospiridae; genus Semisulcospira; species Semisulcospira habei. The sequence goes on along the minus strand of BTPG01000004.1, from coordinate 75,429,050 downwards.
GATCCAGTGCACATGCCAAGTTGCAGCCTTTTATCATTCGGAATACACCAGTGTGTGAAATAAGTTTGACTAAAATAGTTCAAGGGTAGTGCCAGAATAGCTTGACGCCTAGTTCAGAGTGCGTATCCATAGCGGGCATAGATTTTCAATGCGTATTTGGTTCGGTGCTAAGATTGACTTGCTTTGTCTGCTGGCTCAAGGCCGGTTACGTTTGGTTGGCTTCTCTTCAGACTGAATCGTGTCTGGCTGAGCTTCTTAGATATAATTTATCAATGTGGGTGTGTTTCAGTTACATGTTTTATTTGAACAGCTTCTTTTCAAAATGAAAAAAAAAAGATTAACAGCATTGATCTGAGTTTTCCTTTGGTATGTGTTTGTGCATGGCAATAAGGAGAGGATTGTTAACTCCTTGAGGGACGGGACAAAAATTTGAACACCACCCAATGTGCAAAGAGGCATAGATTTTGTTTATCAAGCCCCAGTGTTATGGAATACACTTCCTCTTGAGGTCAGAAACAGTGAGTCTGTCTCTGACTTCAAGAGGTCGTTGAAAACTCACCTCTTCAAGCTTTACTTTGAATAACTGCCAGTGTTTGATGCCTTAGTTGTAGTTCTGCAATCCTCCTTGTTTAGACTGAATATTAATTAGAATATAAATTATTATGTATGTATTGTTATTTAGTTTATTGTAAAAGTGGTGTGTTCGGGCATTGTGCTTTGTTTGTTATGTGCATATGTCATTGTATTTTTATTTTTGTGTACAGATTGTAAAGCGCTTAGAGCTTTTGAGTAAGATTAAGCGCTATATAAATACTCATTATTATTATTATTATTATAGATCCTCATGAGCCTCCGCAGATGCGGGAGCTCATGAGGATCTATACCTCTGGATAAAATACTTTGTATCCATGTTGTTTTTTTTTTTTTTGAGGGGCCCGGGTGTCTTTGACGATGCATTAACATTGATTTCAAAAACACAGTCCGCGTCCACTGGCATTGAAGGAGTTAAATATAACCTCCTTCCACCCCACCCCCCCACCCACCCCCCACCCCTCCCCCCGGAATAGACGACCTCTTTTTATTGCCCGCTTATAATCTCCCGAGCTCTTGAATTCCATCGCGTGCTAAATCATGCTAACTCACATTGTCCAGTGCTGTGCATATTAACACAGGAATGAAAAGATTTCTAAGTCTATAATGTGTTGTCTGGTCTGTGATTTTCGACCTTACTACCGCCGGCCGTAATGTCCACAATCACAGACCAGCACACGGCACACGCATAAGCATTTGATCAGCACGGCGTCTGCGGACACAACTAACACAGAGGTACGCTCATAAACGCGTCTGCTCCACTTAAATGGGTTGTTCAGTTACGAAACAGTTGTGTGCAAGATGAAAGTATATAACTCTTTGCCTACTAAGTAGCTTCTCTGTATTATGTACTAAGTAATTTTGTTTAGAGTTCATTTCTGGATCCAGTGCACATGCCAAGTTGCAGCCTTTTATCATTCGGAATACACCAGTGTGTGAAATAAGTTTGACTAAAATAGTTCAAGGGTAGTGCCAGAATAGCTTGACGCCTAGTTCAGAGTGCGTATCCATAGCGGGCATAGATTCTCAATGCGTATTTGGTTCGGTGCTAAGATTGACTTGCTTTGTCTGCTGGCTCAAGGCCGGTTACGTTTGGTTGGCTTCTCTTCAGACTGAATCGTGTCTGGCTGAGCTTCTTAGATATAATTTATCAATGTGGGTGTGTTTCAGTTACATGTTTTATTTGAACAGCTTCTTTTCAAAATGAAAAAAAAAAAGATTAACAGCATTGATCTGAGTTTTCCTTTGGTATGTGTTTGTGCATGGCAATAAGGAGAGGATTGTTAACTCCTTGAGGGCCGGGACAAAAATTTGAACACCACCCAATGTGCAAAGAGGCATAGATTTTGTTTATCAAGCCCCAGTGTTATGGAATACACTTCCTCTTGAGGTCAGAAACAGTGAGTCTGTCTCTGACTTCAAGAGGTCGTTGAAAACTCACCTCTTCAAGCTTTACTTTGAATAACTGCCAGTGTTTGATGCCTTAGTTGTAGTTCTGCAATCCTCCTTGTTTAGACTGAATATTAATTAGAATATAAATTATTATGTATGTATTGTTATTTAGTTTATTGTAAAAGTGGTGTGTTCGGGCATTGTGCTTTGTTTGTTATGTGCATATGTCATTGTATTTTTATTTTTGTGTACAGATTGTAAAGCGCTTAGAGCTTTTGAGTAAGATTAAGCGCTATATAAATACTCATTATTATTATTATTATTATAGATCCTCATGAGCCTCCGCAGATGCGGGAGCTCATGAGGATCTATACCTCTGGATAAAATACTTTGTATCCATGTTGTTGTTTTTTTTTTTGAGGGGCCCGGGTGTCTTTGACGATGCATTAACATTGATTTCAAAAACACAGTCCGCGTCCACTGGCATTGAAGGAGTTAAATATAACCTCCTTCCACCCCACCCCCCCACCCACCCCCCACCCCTCCCCCCGGAATAGACGACCTCTTTTTATTGCCCGCTTATAATCTCCCGAGCTCTTGAATTCCATCGCGTGCTAAATCATGCTAACTCACATTGTCCAGTGCTGTGCATATTAACACAGGAATGAAAAGATTTCTAAGTCTATAATGTGTTGTCTGGTCTGTGATTTTCGACCTTACTACCGCCGGCCGTAATGTCCACAATCACAGACCAGCACACGGCACACGCATAAGCATTTGATCAGCACGGCGTCTGCGGACACAACTAACACAGAGGTACGCTCATAAACGCGTCTGCTCCACTTAAATGGGTTGTTCAGTTACGAAACAGTTGTGTGCAAGATGAAAGTATATAACTCTTTGCCTACTAAGTAGCTTCTCTGTATTATGTACGAAGTAATTTTGTTTAGAGTTCATTTCTGGATCCAGTGCACATGCCAAGTTGCAGCCTTTTATCATTCGGAATACACCAGTGTGTGAAATAAGTTTGACTAAAATAGTTCAAGGGTAGTGCCAGAATAGCTTGACGCCTAGTTCAGAGTGCGTATCCATAGCGGGCATAGATTCTCAATGCGTATTTGGTTCGGTGCTAAGATTGACTTGCTTTGTCTGCTGGCTCAAGGCCGGTTACGTTTGGTTGGCTTCTCTTCAGACTGAATCGTGTCTGGCTGAGCTTCTTAGATATAATTTATCAATGTGGGTGTGTTTCAGTTACATGTTTTATTTGAACAGCTTCTTTTCAAAATGAAAAAAAAAAGATTAACAGCATTGATCTGAGTTTTCCTTTGGTATGTGTTTGTGCATGGCAATAAGGAGAGGATTGTTAACTCCTTGAGGGACGGGACAAAAATTTGAACACCACCCAAAGTGCAAAGAGGCATAGATCCTCATGAGCCCCGCAGATGCGGGAGCTCATGATGATCTATACCTCTGGATAAAATACTTTGTATCCATGTTTGTTTTTTTCTGAGGGGCCCGGGTGTCTTTGACGCTGCATTAACATTGATTTCAAAAACACAGTCCGCGTCCACTGGCATTGAAGGAGTTAAATATAACCTCCTTCCACCCCACCCCCCACCCCCCTACCCTTCCCCCCGGAATAGACGAACTCTTTTTATTGCCCGCTTATAATCTCCCGAGCTCTTGAGATTCCGGCCATCGCGTGGTATATCATGCTAACTCACATTGTCCTGTGCTGTGCATATTAACACAGGAATGAAAAGATTTCTAAGTCTATAATGTGTTGTCTGGTCTGTGATTTTCGACCTTACTGCCGCCGGCCGTAATGTCCACAATCACAGACCAGCACACGGCACACGCATAAGCATTTGATCAGCACGGCGTCTGCGGACACAACTAAAACAGAAGTAAACGCGTCTGCTCCACTTAAATGGGTTGTTCAGTTACGAAACAGTTGTGTGCAAGATGAAAGTATATAACTCTTTGCCTACTAAGTAGCTTCTCTGTATTATGTACTAAGTAATTTTGTTTAGAATTCATTTCTGGATCCAGTGCACATGCCAAGTTGCAGCCTTTTACCCTTATCATTCGGAATACACCAGTGTGTGCAATAAGTTTGACTAAAATAGTTCAAGGGTTGTGCCAGAATAGCTTGGCGCCTATCGGCGCCAAGCTATTCTGGCACTACCCTTGAACTAAAGCCATTGGTCTATAGCCGTATCTGTAAGTACTATAATGTATCTTGCATATGGCAGTGTCAGTACAAATCTGAAGCTTTTAGCCTCAGTATGATATGGGTTAAGGACACAGTCAGCGCCAAAAATAGCCAAGCACACGCACTGCAAGCGAACCTTGGCTGGGCGGATGTCGCCGGCGATATTGTTCTAGGGGAAGTAATCTCGCGGCGGCTGAAGTCAATATGCGTACTCAAAGAGCTGCATAATAAAAAGTGTTGAGGTCTTTGATATGTTACTGGTCGTTACTGTCTGTCACATACGACTGATCTATGAACAAAGAATACATAAATTTACGAATACATATAATTATATTTACATTTACGCAGCTCAGATTGTCATGAGCAAAAGTTATACATTTGTTCGGTCCCAACTTCAGCGTCGACCCAACTTCGTCCAGAGTGACATATAATGCTTAAAAATAGTAAGGTACACATGAATTACTAAAATGTTGGAAAACTCCTTACATCTGCAAACTGCAGTCACCTTTTTGGTCTGAATAATGTTTAAACGTTTGGGGACATTTTAATAATTCAAGCTAAAAGTAATACGTCCTTTACCTTTTGTGAGCATTATAATTATGTCACACCAATGTTGTGAAACTGTAGGCCAGTGGAATGGATAATTAATGATATACACGTGATTATGCCAATCCTGATGACTTTTAGTAATTTAAGCGGAGAAATTAACGTACCTTACTATTTGTGAGTAGTATATGTCACTTTGGCCGAGGCTGGGTCGGCGCCGAGGTTGGGACCCAACAACATTGACATGTCCGACTTTTAGTAATTTAAGCGGAGAAATTAACGTACCTTACTATTTGTGAGTAGTATATGTCACTTTGGCCGAGGCTGGGTCGGCGCCGAGGTTGGGACCCAACAACATTGACATGTCCGACTTTTAGTAATTTAAGCGGAGAAATTAACGTACCTTACTATTTGTGAGTAGTATATGTCACTTTGGCCGAGGCTGGGTCGGCGCCGAGGTTGGGACCCAACAACATTGACATGTCCGACTTTTAGTAATTTAAGCGGAGAAATTAACGTACCTTACTATTTGTGAGTAGTATATGTCACTTTGGCCGAGGCTGGGTCGACGCCGAGGTTGGGACCCAACAACATTGACATGTCTGACTTGGCAACAACAGCCAGCAGAAAACGAAGTAGCTATTATTTATGTGATTTAGTTAACTCATTCTACCCCAAGACCGAAATCCCCAAATTCTTTGCCGTTGTCCTCTGAAGACTGCAGTGCAGTGGAGGACACAGATCGACCATGATAGTTCAAGGGTGATGCCAGAATAGCTTGGCGCCCATAGACGCCAAGCTATTCTGGCATCACCCTTAAACTGTCATGGTCGATCCATATCTTGCTGTGGTGTGTCTGGGGTAGAATGAGTTAAGGGATGTGCTTTTTACATTCTTACTGCTTTTAGGAATACCGCGGTGAGATGACCTTATAGTCGTCAGCTCGGCGATTACCCCTAATAACTAATAATTAAATGACCCTTTTAACTCGCTGTGCCCGAGTTACAAAATACTCACATCTTGGAGATATTCTCTGAGGACCACATTACATTTCAGGAGACGATCGACCATGATAGTTCTAGGATGGTGGCAGAAGAGCTTGGCGCCTATAGGCTCCAAGCTATTCAGCCACCACCCTTGAACTATCATGGTAGAGCCATATCTTGCTGTGGTGTGTCGCGGGAAGAATGAGTTAAGGAGGGGAATGGGAGGAGATGAGGTAGGGGTATTCTTGTTCTATATTAGTCCATTCGCTGCCGAAAAAAAGTGAACGCTGCGAGAGACATAGATCCTCATGTCCCCGCGACTGCGGGGACTCATGAGGATCTATGCCTCTTGTTGGGACCACTTTTTTTTCGATATTCTTTGAACGGTTTTGGCTTTTGGTCGATAAGTGAACAAAGATTTCAGAAACATAATATGCGTCTATTGGCAGTGAAGGGGTTAACGCGTTTCGCATTTTGAAGAAGTCATTTGTGTCTTTCCAGCGGTTGGTGCTGCGCGCGGCGCTGGGTGACTTCGAGGAGGCCCAGATTTACGGCTCGCTGCAAAATGGCGGAGGTATTGGCAGCACTGTCAGCAAGAAGCACTTCTTTCTGCCGGACATCCGGGCCTTTGCGCTGGTTGCCTTGGAGATCCTGGGTCACGTGTGTCAGCGGCGTCAGGAGGAGAAACAGCCGTACCGTCTGATCACATCCCCTGGCGCCAAGGACGTGGACAAGGGGGACGGGCGGGAGGGAGGGGACAGGGGGAAGAAACCCCGTAAGGACAGTCACACGCAGTTCTGTGCCCCTGGAGCGCCCGAAGATTTTGGAGATACCGTAAAACATGGCGGGCGGATTGTGCAGGTGACGGGAACGCCGCTTGCTGAAAAAACTTCAGGGGACTCACGCGACCCGCGGAAAGGAAAATCCTCCAAGTCGGACGTTACGGCTTTAAGTGGCCCCCAAGCTAGTACGCTCTCACGGCATCCGTACGAAGACATTGTGGACACTGACGACGGATTTGTGGACGGAGAGATAGGGGTAAGCACGTCCGTCCTCGCCCCCAACTCCTCTTCCACAAACCCAGATGGACAGGATCCACGGAGCAGGGAGGAGGAAGATGGAGACCAAGGGTACCCATCCATCACCCACGTGCGCGAGGCGTACCAGTTCGAGTTCCCCAACCACTCGGTGTTCCGGGCTGACGGCGGCCAGGAGAACGAGTACGAGGAGATTGATGACATTGAGGAAGAGATTCACAGGGAGGCCAGATACCACGCGCTCAGGTCAGGGTCATGGGATTAAGGTTACATGTTCACGGGCACACACATACACATATTCACACGCCTGCGAGTAACAGGATGCCGATTGCTCGTTACCTGGCTGGATGGATTGATGGATGAATGCATGCATGCATTTATCCATCCATCCATTCATCCATCCATCTATCCATGGACGGACGGACGGGTGGGTGGGTAGGTGGGTGAACGGACGATCGGACGGAAAGGTGTAATACAGATCGAGCTGTTCAATTGATCACTGTCTCCATAATTATAATCATTATTGTCATCACGATGACAGTTATGACGCATCATCATGATGATGTCCTTCTCCCCCAGACGTCGGGAAGGCAACCAGATTGGGGGCTATATCGTCACACGCACCACCAGCGGTCGCGAGATACTGCTTCCCGCCACACAACACGCGCACCTCGCCACCAGTAGCCTGCATACAAACTCCGACTCGGGCTACGTCGGCACGTCAAGTAACTGTTCCTCCAGACACCCATACGCCCACCCGCCGGACGTGGACGACCCTAGTGACGTCACGTGGCCAAAGGCTGCGCACAGGACGACGTCCGCCAACACCATCAGGTAGGGCTGTTAAGATACGTCATTGATCACAACGAGGTTCACAGTCAGCAAAAAAACCTCGAACCGACGTAGGCCGCAGTGAGCCTGCGCACACCCGATGTTCTTTTGCTTACTGGATGATGCAGGCCTCGATGTCCTGGTCTATCATGTTGCTGTCTACAGCTGCAGGATCCAAAGGCGAAGACTACCACATTTGTGTGCTCGCCAGTTTATTTCTCGCTTTGAGCCAGTGCTGACCCAGTAAGCCAAGGTCCTCGGCCTGACTTGGGCTGTGCGCGGGTATGCTGCGGCCGATGTCAGCCGGAGGACCTGCTTACTTGGAACTGCTGTGAGTAGACACACATATTGAAGTAGGCTAACGCTTGTGTTCTTTACGTCAGTTCGTTTGGTGACGACATCTTGGAGGTGTTGCCGGGGATGGCTGACGACGAGGACATGCGCACGGGGGACGGGACCAGGAGACAGCTACAGCAGGACCTTCAGCACGCTAAGCTAGAGCAGATCATCGGCAGCTACGAGGACCGGGTGAGGCGGGGAGGGCTGGACCACCATGATAAAGATTGGCCCAAACTCAAGTTTTCCAGGACAATGGGCGGGCAGAAGGCGGCAGGGGAGGGCGGGACTAAAGGAAGGCCAGCCACGCCTAGACGTCCGGGAACACCCAGGAACCAGGCTACACGTCCAGCTGCACCCGGAAACCAGCCTGCGCCCAGCACGGCAGGCACACCCCGGCAGCAAGAGGCAACTAGCCCGAGGCCCAAAACGGCTGGAGTGGGCCAAGTGAAGCGAATCGACAAAGGCCGACCACTCAACGCTTCGGGATCTACAGCGGGCACGTGGCAGCTCAGGAGTTCTTTTAAGCGGAACAAGGCCAAGAACGAGTTGGTGCGGGCCCTCAGTAGAGGTAACAGTTTTCTGAAGACCCGCGGGCCGGGGATTAGGGAACAGCGGGGGGCGGGAGGTAAGAGGATAGAGGAGAAGTACGCAGCGCACAACGCCGCCTTCAGACACGAGGACGATGATGTTGATGATGTTGAGGTAGTGGATGGAACGGAGCATTTTAAGGAAACTCGGGTACAAAGTCCTGTGGTTTCACCGCAAGACCAAGGCAAACCTGCAGAAACGCGCAACAGTTATGCGCCAGACCAGGGAAAAAACTCTGCGGAGGCGGCAAGAGGTACAGCGGACACACCGCGCGACCCCAGCGTTGTCGCCCCCCACCAGCACCACCATCAGCATGAAGGTCAAGTGGCCCACAGCCAGCAGGCAATTCAGGTGAATGTGGGTAAGTTTTCCAGCTTCAGCAGCAGTGACAGTTTCAGCATTTACCGCCAGCACCACCATCATTATCAGCACAGACACGACACATCCATCACTAGTGGCGAGGTGGCTTCACTGTCCTCCCAGGCCGACACGGCCAGAGACAGGAACGACAAAGCGAGCCATGCGGACAGTGGGAAGAATATGAGGAAAGTAGAGAATCTTTCCTCGTCTTCTCCCCAATGTCCGGAGAAGAACGTGGTGGTGATTCCCGGTATGAAGATTGTGGACAGCGGGTTTGACGAAGACAGCGTGTCCGTGGTCAGTGATGCCTCGTACGAGGGCGAGACCAACGTGACTAGGGAACCCTGCACGTGCTGTTGCCAGCCTGATGCCATGAGTTCCGACACATGCAGCTGCTACTGTTCGCAGTGCCAGGAGAGCCACAGCGGCAGTCAGCACAACTCGGGATGGAGCGAGACGCAGAGTTCCGGATCGTGGAGCAACAGCAACTCCTTCTCGTCGTATGATGTCAAGATGCATAGACGCAAGCTGCCCTCCAGGCCTAACAAAGAGTCGGGTGGACCGGGTGAGGAAGACCACGTGCTGGGACCTGACGAACAGTACCCAGTACACGCCTCGTCATCGGCACTACCCGCGAAGCGTCATCCCCAGTCCGACACCAGCTCACCCACCCACCTCACCCCGCCTGGACGACACCCACACGCTCACCATCATCATCACCACAACCACCGGCACAGCAGTGGTGCGGGCAGTTCGGTCAGTAAGAACAGCAGCAGTAGCAGCGCCGCCTCACGTCGGTACCGGGAACTGACCAGCAAGGGCGTGCCACTCCGTGTGTCTGTGATTGACAACGAGGCTTCCCGCGGCCAGCGACCATCATCCCACTACAGGCAGCACAGCAACCCGGCTGACGTGATTGAGGAGGAGGAGGGCGGGCTGGACACGGCGCTGTATCAGGACCTGGAGTCGCAGGGATTTTTTGACAGCACTGACTCTGCCTCTAGCAGGAGTGGCCACGCCCACCACCACTCTCACAGCAAGAGGAGGACCAGCAAGCGACTGGAAGTGGTGCAGGGCGGGGGAAGCGTGCTTCACACCCACCATGATCCTTATCCCGACCTCAACCCCTTCCCCCTCCTGGAAGACATCATTAGAGAGATTCCTGACGAAACGTCAGGCTCGTGCAGTGGGGACGAAACCAAAGCCTTCCTCAATCGCCCTGACTCGGAACTGTCCTTGAAAGCACTGCGCCCCGTGACGCGCGGCCCGATTGACGACACAGTGACGTATACTGACGTCACACCCATCTCGGACCTGCACCGTGAGCCGCGTGTGGTGCATGACGCAGAGCTAGTGATTGACAGAATGTTCTCGCGCGCACATCCCGCCAACTCCAAGGGCAGCGAGACATTTGTGGACCCTGTGCTTGGACTTGACGAGGCCGCCATCCGCCAACTCGCCATGATGCCCCCAAACACGTCTCCAGAGGTGGTAGGGGAGGGGCTCAACACTGACCTGCGCGTGCCTCTACTGCGCGGGACGGACTCGCGCCACGTGCGTTACGTGCAGAAGCTGACTGTGGACATGGACTTGCTGTCTGTCAGTGAACTCCTCCCGGCCGACATCCGCAACTTTAACGCGCTCAGGCGCAAACTTCAACACGCCGGCAGCTTCGGGACCATCGGTGTACAGGTAAGGGCAGAGCTTCTTCATACATACAGTTTCTTTGTACTGTATAAATAATAGTAAGAGTCAGAGATCCGCATGATGATGATGATGATGATTACTATTATTATTATTACTATTATTATTATTATTATTATTATTATTATTATTATTATTATTATTATTATTATTATTATTATCAGCATTATTATCATTATCATCATCATCATTATTATCATTATTATTTGTTTAATTTTATTTATTTATTATTTTATTTTATTTATTTATTTATTTATTTATTTTTTTTTTTTGGGGGGGGGGGGGCTGGGGAAGGAGGGGGTGAGGTGGAGGGGGGGGGGGACTAAAATGCAGAAACATATTTGCATCCCTATACTTTTGTGACCATTGTTACGTAGACTTTATGTCAGGACCATAACAGTGAACTGTCTCAAAATCTAACGAAGTTTTTTTTTTTTCCACTGGGCAACTTGATAATATGTAACATCAATATTTTTTTTAATACCCGCATAAATTGTTGCAGCTGCTGGATATTATCGGTGCGTGCTGGGTGCAGGAGACTCCACCCACTACAGCCGATATTGTGGATCAGTTGACAGACCACGTGACAGAGACTGAACTGTAACTCCATTTCAGCTAAGTCGATTTGGTCGTCGAGATTTATAGCTGATCAGCTGACAAACGTACAAACGTACAAAAAAAAGGAAAGATTTTAGACTCCGCCCACGTCATATGACATAACTGGCCACCAAGTAGTGTGATTGGTTAGTCGACGTACCACGTGACAGAGGCAAAACTGCTGTAGCTCTGTATACTCCGGCTGTCACGACCGGAGATCGTGTGAGAGTTGTGGTGGTCAGTCGACTCATAACTTGACTATAAACTGAAGTGAGTAACACATTGGACGCTATGGGGGAAATCCCCAGATGTGGGAGTTATCCTCTGAACACACTCCGGTTAAACCCTAGGACGGTCAGCTGTACATGCCGACCACTTTACCCACCCATACCCCACACCCGCTAAGGGATGCTAATGAGTTACAGGCTATTAGCTAATCAGGGAAAGCACAGTCCTAACTGAATGTGGATGAACCGGTGGAGCAGGGCGAACCATGCAACCCCGGACTGGACCGCCTAATCAGGTTCATGTCATCGCAAAGTCATCGTTGTTGGACAGAGTTAGTCCCTGAGCAGATCTGCGAAAGCTCAAATCGCTGGCGAGAACCTCCAGCGAAATATATTGCCAGGGTCTGAATTGAACCCCTTTCGCTCCAGTGATCACGAAATTCGCGTCTTGAACAACTGCACGCTGACCGACAGTCGCGTAAAGATCACAGATGTAAATGGACGCTCCCTAGCCCCTCCCCCCCCCCCCCCACCCCCGAAAAGGCATCAAAAACATAGGAATGGTAAGAGCCATAAATCCTCATGAGCCACCGCGATAGCGGCGGTGGGCCATGAGGATTTGTCTCTTGCAGCTGGGTAGCCACGTTCGTCTTGCCCCCGCAGCTGAGGGGTTAAACCCAGGGAGTTCTCAACAGAGATCCAAAGCTCAAAGCGCTGACGACAGGCAGCGATGGGACAGTAGGAGGACATCAAAATCACCCAATCATTAGACTTAGGTAACAAATACAATCCTTTTGGGTCAGCTGGTACTGAACAAAAGTCTCGTTGCTCACCGCAAAAAAAAAAAAAAAAAAAAAAAAAAATTAAATGGACATGCTGTCCATTTCCCACACTGGTCGTCTCTTTCGATCGCTGCGCTAGTCAGCGCAGCGATCGAAGGAGGCAACCAGTGTAGCCGTTGCGTTTTCTCAGGTCGCTTGCCAGGCCTTACGATAAAACCGAAATGACAATATTCCACAACTGAGTGATTGTCATGTCCAAGTGCCGAAACTTGAGGCTGCGAGGCGGTTTACGGTTGACAAAGACGAACAGTATGAACTGGCACAGTCACATCAGCGCACATGCCGCTATTATCGCTGAACTCTCTCAAAGATTATAGTAGTTAAAACGATGTGCATTTATTAGACGCTCTTCTTTTCTATCTCTTTTTTATTTTTTGAAATGTCCACCTGGCATCGAATTTATCAGCCAACCAGACTCATCTTTCGTCGTACGAAAGCAGCATTCGCAATTCCAACCCTGATCAGTATCGACAAAAGTCCTAGTTTTTCGCTTGTTTATATCGCCATACAGTATTCATTCACCTGTTTGTATCACCATTCCGCCCAGTTCATAATCTCGTGTTCAGTATTTAGCTCGTCTGTGATTGAGTCCCGTCATCCGTCCATTTCTTTGTACTTTTTTTTTGTTGTTATTATTCTTTATCGTTTATGTTCAACTGTTGTACTGTTCAGTGACTGGCTGCTGGTCTGTGAATTGCGCCTTTAGGTATATAGGCCGTAAGGCGCAAAATCACAGACCAGCATATAGGTACTATCTGTATGTATATCTAGCAAACCGGCAGATAGGTATCTGTGTACATAGGGGCCTGTCGATCGAGTTTTTACTGAATGCAAATACCTCTGCGCCATCGCACTAACTCATTACTGCTTTAGTAATGAGTTAGTGCGGGGGCCGGGTGAGCACTAGGTGGCGCACTCAGTAAAAGCTCGATCGTCAGGCCCTTCAGTATGTCTCTATACCAGCAAACCGATGCGCGGGCAGTATGTATACTGAAGAGCGAAAGATATACATTTTTGGAATCATCGGAAACACTTAATGTCGCATTTCTTTTGCTCGTCAGTGTATTTTGAACACTGGATTTTTATGGCACATTGAGCAATTCAATTAAAAAAAAAACAAAAAACAATTACATGCGTAATCCTTGTAGTTGTTTTCTTGTGTGTACGTAAGCCAACATTATCCAGCTGTGTCAGTTAGTGTGAATGCTAATGAGCTATAACTTTGCATGTAACAAATCGCCAGGGGCCCTAAACGTTTTCGTTGTTATATCCGAAGTTTGTTATAAGCCAAGTAATTTGTGCAGAAAAAAAATGTGTCGGGACCTCTGAAAAAGTGTTTGTTATAAATAATAATTAATAAGTATAACCGACTATAAGACACACTGCGCTCAGTTCCAAATACAAAATAATGAACACACACACACACACACACCGTTTAAAAAAAAGTAAAAAAAGTCACAGTAAATTCGTAACATTTTAATTTCATCGCCTGTTTTCCCAGCAAGCTAGATGTACAAGAACGAAATACATTTTCAACAAAACCACACAGTCAAACTTTTTCGTCACATTTGTGTACTGGTCTGTCAACATGGGCCTTAAGGTCCCATATCACAGACCAGATCATTATAAATAACCATCCAGCTCTCGTGTTACATGATATCATAGGGGGTGAAAGCTGTTAGTTATGCTAAGAGTTTCGTGCCCCTGACTCGGAGCGTCATATTGACGCTCCTAGTCAGGGGCACGAGACTCTTCCCGTAACCTCCGTTTTCTCCCCCCTGTGATAATCTTTGTACTTGTGTGCTGGTTCGTTGTCTTGAACCTAACGGCTCGAGGCCTTAATCCCTTCACTGCCAGTGGACGCAGATTGCCCTTCTGAAATCTGTTCAATCAACACCGAACAGCCTCAGCCGTCCATGGCACATGGGCACGAAGTGGTGTCCGCAAGGGGCATAGATCCTCATGAGCCCCCGCAACCGCGGGGGCTCATGAGGATCTATGCCTCTTGCAGGTGGATTGCATTCGCCTTCCTCGGCAGTGCAGGGTGTTAAGGTTCAAAATCCTAGACACGCACAGCATTAATAGTGACTGATAGGTCGTCAACTCATTTGCGTCACCCATCCGAGATCGCCCAATGTCCACGTAATCCATTCAGCCCTGACGCACTACAGCAGGCGCCAAGTTAATCTGGCACTACCCTTGAATTATCATGGTCGATCCATCTCCTGCAACAGGTGCATAGTCGTTAGATGACGCCTCCACAATTTGGGAAGTACGTGCGCCGGGCTGAGTGAGTTAAACAGAACAAAACCAGCATACAGTCGACGAAAATAATGTCCAACACACCTTACTTTTCTCAGATCCGCAAGCATTGCCTGTTGCATTCCACAGCAGAACTTGTTTTGAGCGACAGCCCTTACGGGAGATCAACAGCTGTCATTCAAGACTATCATTCAGGTGGCTGTAGCCACCTGAATGATGGTCTTTAATGACAGGTGTTGTAGCCTCCTGAATGATGGTCTTTAATGACAGGTGACACGTTTTGCCCTTCAAGACTTCTCTAGGAGAGCACCCGTCGTTTAAAAACCAACTGTTTCTCGCAACAACAACAACAACAACAACAACAACAACAACAAAAAGACTGCTCAAAACAGTTTCTACTGTTTTCAACAAAACATAGTTTCTTTCACGTTCTGTGCTGTGCTAACTTCTTGACACCTCCCACACCTAAGTCACACACTGGCTGTCTCTCTTGATTCGCAACCGCTGATCAGCGGAAGCGAATCGTGGATGACAACCAGTGTGAGGGAAGTGCACGGAGATGGTTTGATCATGACTGTTCAAGGGTAGTGTCTTGTTTGTGCTCCTTCGCCATCTTGTCTGGTTACTGCCTGAAGTGCTGCGTGCCAACTCATCCGACAATAACCCTTGAACTATCACGGTCAAAGCGTCTCCTGAGCTTAGTGGGCAGCGCTTAGCTGGCTAACATCAAAGCATTTGGCTCTGGAAAGGCTCGTGAGAATCCATTCCATTTTGATTATCTAATTTCACGCAGTTGCCTGACACATACACGGTGAAGCATCGCCTACAAAGCCATCCATAATTATTACTTGGACCATAACACAGACAACAATTCGTCAGAAAACTGCACATACCTACTTTTTTTAACCACATTCCGGGCATGTTGCACACAGATGCGCGGCAAACAAAGCCGCCTATCTGGATGCGGCACATCTCGAATGATTAAGCCCCGAAAGAATACAGCAGGTGAAGGATCGACCACGATAATTCAAGGGTAGTGCCAGATTAGCTTGGCGCCTTGTCAGCGCCAAGCTAATCGGGCATTATCTTGGTCGATCCATATATATAAAGCTCATCTGGCACCACCCTTGAATTCATGGTCGATCCACCTCCTGCAACTGCTGCATATTTGTTAGGCGACGCCTCCCAAAATTTGGGAAATGCGGCCGTGGGGATAAGTGGTTCAAGATCATTTTGCCATAGCTACCTTCAATACACAATACGCAACCAACATGTGAAGTACGGATGTACGTAGGACCGGTTTCACAAGAAACTGGAGTTTGCATTGTCACATTTTGTGACAAACACAGCCACAATTACAAAAAGTGGGCTGCCCTGTCACTCGGCACCTTAACCAATTTAACACCAAGGCCGCACTTCCTAAATTTTACAGGTGTCACTTAACAACTCTGTTTCAGTTGCAGGAGATGGATCTACCATGATAATTCAAGGGTAGTGCCAGATTGGCTTGGCGCCGGATGGCGCCAAGCCAATCTGGCACTACCCTTGAATTATACGGGTCAATCATCACCTGCTGTAGTGCTAATTGGGTTACGGTACAAAGCCACGTACCCGCACACAAATGTATTAATTATGAAACACATGAATATTTATAAATACGTAATGAATATATGTAATCATGAAGTGTTCAAGCAAGTCGAATACTGATCATGCAGATTAAATCAACAGAAACAGAAATCAAACTGAACAGATGAAGAAAGCTTTCAAAACTCAAACAATTTTTTTTTATACCAAGACAGAGCAAAACTTTTAACTTTTTAACCCCTTGTCGGCTACTGATGACACCTTTCGGTGAACAGCGAGGCTGAACACTCCAAGGGTCACCAGCAGGCTGAAAGGATTGCATGTATGGCTGCTTTTTATTACAACACCATGCAGGTAACAGCACTCCAGCTTCCAGAGATCTGTTATCACGTGGAACTGTCTGAGCGTGGAAGTTATGGGCATAAGCTAGCTCCAGATGACTATTTCTACTATATCTAGCTGCAAGTGTTAAACACTGATGCTAAATGCAACATATACAGCAGTATCACAGAGATCAAACATTGCTTTCTATAGGCTCACCTCAAACTGAAACAAAGAAAGTGGAAAAGGCAAAGACAATGCATGTTTGTTTGTTTTTTCAGAAGGCGTCCAATTTTTTCCTCAATCCAAAATCATATGCCTGGTTTTCAAATTCAACAAGAAAGGCAAAGCCATTATGGCTCACGTGTATCACGTGTTTCCTGAGCTCTCATGACCCTTGACCTTTCTGATGGATCAACCAAATTAGTGTGCATAGAAAAACCTTCCCATCAGGTATCTCTGTAGCAAGTTTGGGTTGAAAGTTGTGAAGAGTATTTGAGAAAAAAACATCTTTTGTCAAAATATGGCTATTTCAGACCTATTTCCTGAGCCCTTGTGACCCTTGACCTTTCCGAGAGGTAATCCAAATTAGTATGCATAGATAGGTCTTACCATCAGGTATCTCTGTAGCAAGTTTGGGTTTGATGTTGTGAACAGTACTTTTTTAAAAAAACAAACATCTTTTGTCAAAATATGGCTATTTTGGACCAATTTCCTGAGCTCTTGTGACTGTTGACCTTACTGAGGGATCAACCAAATTAGTATGCATAGAAAGGTCTTACCATCAGATAGCTTTGTACCAAGTTTGGGTTTGAAGTTGTGAACAGTATTTGAGAAAAAAATAAATTATATCAAAATATAGCTATTTTTTACCTATTTCCTGATCCCCTGTGACCTTGACCTTTGTGAGAGGTTACTCAAATTGGTATGTTTAGAAAGGTCTTGCCATAAAGTATCCTTGGGCCAAGTTTGAAGACTGTGGCTTGAATAGTCTCTGAGAAAATGCCAACGTTAAAAGTTTACCACGGACGACGACGGACGGACGACGAACAGACGACCACTGGCCCAAAACATAGACTCACATTTTCTTCGCACATGAGCCAAAAAGGAAAAAAGAAAGAGCCACAACTATCAGCATAAAGTTGTTACATCAACAGCAAAAATACAAAACAAAAGCATAACATAACCTATGCAGCCATGATACACTTTAAATGTTTAGATCAACCACAATAGTCCAAGGATAGTGCCAGAAAAGTTTGGCGCCTGGAGGCACCAAGCTATTCTGGCACCACCATTAAACGATCTTGGTTGACCTGCGTCTTGCACTGTGTAAGACAGCCTTCAAACAGTAACACCCTGATTTGGAAATCAGGGCGCAGTGTGTTTACAGAGTAATAGTGATTCTTTCAAGACTAAAATCAGTATGAGAAATAAAAACCGCTGGTGCAAACACTCTAATGGAGGTTAACTTTCAATCTGAAGTAGGTCAAGTGGTCCCCTTGGTCCTCACTATAAAGAGGCACGACTTACTTTCTTTCCTTATTATAAAGAGGCTCAAGTAAAGTCTGTGACTTGATGCCAATTTGGCAAAAACTTCTATTTGAGAAACAATACAAAACAAATAAAAAAACAAGCTGGGAGGAGGGGGGGGGGGGAGGGGTGTCCACAAGTAGGTGGAGACAAATTACATAAACATTATAAACATTAACCCATTTAGCACCGAAACCCTGCAGCAGGAGATGGACCGACCATAATTCATGGGCAGTGCCAGATTAGCTTGGCGCTGACAGGCGCCAAGCTAATCTGGCATTACCCTTGAATTATCATGATCGATCCATCTCCTGCAACTGGTACACAGTCGTTAGGTGACACCTAAAAAAAATTGGGAAATGCGGCAGTGGTGTCAAATGGGTAAATCACAAAAACTTTGTCATCTGTGTGCTGGTGTGTGATTTTGGAATCTACGGCTCTTGGCTGTAAGGTGCAAAATCATAGACCAGAGCATACAGGTTGTTGCGCGCAAATTCCAATACAATCAGACTGGCAAGCATTTAGTGTTTATTACTAATTTAGTCTGACCACAAATAGATCAAGTAACAGTGACTAGAAACACAGTTCTCTCTCGCCCTGTCTTGCTCACATTGTTCCCCTGTCTACAACGTCCTGTGCCGTTTGCTGTTTAGGGGAATACTCCCCAGACAGACGCACTCAGGGAGTACACTACAAGTACACTTATAATATTCACATGAGCAGCTTAGCATAGATTTGAATAGAAGTGCAGTTGTGGCTTCACTTCCTAGGCCGGGGAAGTACTCCGACAAATGGTACGGCTCGACTCCCTGTGCACTGCATCATACGTGTACGCCCCGGCGCTCAACGCCGTACCAAGCCACCACCACACATAACGCAGCCCTCGTCTTACACCCACAGATTACTTCCCCTTATCCCTTAGTACATGCAGCCCTTGATATAGATACAGTACCGGGAGCTGCACGCACAAGGCAGTTGGCCCATTTAACCCCAAGGCTGCATTGCCAACATTTTAAAGGTGTCACCCAAATGACTAAGTAGCAGTTGCAGGAGAGGGATCGACCATGATAATTCAAGGGTAGTGCCAGATTAGCTTGGCACCTGTCGGCGCCAAGCTAATCTGGCACTACCCTTGAATCATCATGGTCGATTCATCTCCTGTGTGGAGTGTTGGGGCTAAATGGGTTAAGAAGAAAACACCAAACAAGGAGACAGCCACTTGACTAAACCATTTCATCCTCTTGATGTACTGGCATGATTGTCCGCAATGAAGCGGACACGCAAAATGACAAAATAGGTTGGTCCACCACAAACACAAAGAATCACATTTTACAGTGTACAATGAAACAACAAAAAAAAGTATAAAACAACTAATTATATTACAATAATTACAGTTTTGTGGAACAATATGTCCCATAATTTCAAAACAAAAATTAAAAAACAAAAACGTTTTTAAAAAAAGTACAATGTACATGTAATCATCCGTTCTTCGCACTGATTTTAACGCAGAAGAACAGAGCAAATGTAATAAAAAACAAGATGGGGTGAACCATAATCCACAAAGTCTCTTCTACATGAGAGTCATAACCAACAAAGTCCCTTTTATATGCGAGCTGTCCTCACTGTCAAGGTCTCTACCTGTTGACTTTGACCTGATTCTGATGTTGAAATATCTCCTATTGAAAAAGCCTCGCAGATTTGCCAATCCGTCAGTCGACTCTGTAACGGGGCACAGTGCATAAGCGTCACTGGTTTGAAAAACATCATTTGTCATGATGACATAATCGTGGCTTTTACATAATATTATATGTGTTATGAGTTTTACTTTGCCCTTTAGATTTGAGAAAAATGATGTGACACAACTAGAATTCCATGGTACAATTTCAGTCTTGCTATAATTTGTGTGAAGTGAGGTTGACCTAGACATATGATATTCTACTGTACACGTGCATGCTCTTCTGACAGTACATCAATGTGTGTGTGTGTGTGTGTGTGTGGGGAGGGGGCGGGGGGAGAGAGAGAAAGAGAGAGTATTGCATTGATGTCTTGGTGGTGATGAAATTACTGCTGTTACGATATCTTCAGTCTGAGTTTCTCCAGAAGTAGAGGTTTATACTTTTCAAAAAATTTTCTGCCTAGAATTAATTTTTACTGAAAAAGTAAAAAAAAATACAAAGCTGGCCAATGAACTCATCTAATGCCTTTCTCCAATCTAGCTATATCCAAAATTTCAAGTAAATGTGACCACAAATATGGACTCTAATCAGTGTTCTCCGAAATGCACCACTCTGCGTCTATTACGCACATAAATCTGAAAAGGACGCATAGATTTTCAGTCTGTACATCTGAAGGACGCACGCAAATCATAGCACACAGGCTGCTATCAAAAGTGCTCACATGCCTGCGAAGTTAGGCTTGCTGCACAAACGTTTTCATTTTGAGACAAACTCGTTTCGGCGAACCGGTTCAGAGTTCTGAAATCTGATTGGCCATTAGCACGGAGCTGACGTATTCTTTTCAGCAATTGGCTGAAAGTAAACCCTGACAGAGAGCAAAGCGAGTACTTTCCCTTGAACATTTTGCACATCTCGTATTGGATCTAACAAGGCAAACATGTCGCTTTTGACTTGGCTCAGCGGAGCCAAACACGATCAAAATCAAAAGAAAATACTGATTTGATAGAGGAAGGCGGGCCTACAACAGCACAAGTTCAATCGGTTCAAGATCGCGAGAGCAGAAACCCCGAGTTTGACAAAGACATGCTGGTTAAAGAGGCAACACAGTGATTTTGCAGGGCTGCAAAACGGAGAAAGTAACTGACTGAGAATGAGGTGAAAGTTAAAGACAATTTCATATGCCAGCAAATTTTGTGAAGAATTTCAATGAAGAGACCCTCAGTTTTGACACAAAGACCATTGAGTTTTCTGGCAGAGGGTCCCAAGGACCCTAGTTTCGAAACAAATGGGGAACACTGTCTAATGTGGGACAACCGACTTTCTATAAAAAGTCATTTAACCCTTCATTGAGACACCCAATTTTAATATGCTCGGAGGTTCTCCTAGGCACCCCCTGAACAAAGCATTTCCCCAAGCTTTAAGCGTGTACATACACATATATGTACAGACACACACACATACAGCACTTTGTGCCAGAAGTACATTTTGCAGCGAGGTTAGTGTAACTAGACATGACAATTTTTATCTGGTTACTTTAGTTGGCAAAATTGTTTGACCTGCCTGCCTATGTCATCATCAGCATGCTTTTGAATTTGCTCCACCATGACCCATCCTAAAAAGTCTCTTCTATAAATAGAAGAGGCTTAACAACAAGCTGTATTCCTCTACAGATGGCATGTCATATCATCGTCATAAACACTGTCCACAACTGATGGTAAGGTCTGTAAAAGCTTGCAACTGCATTCTGAGCTTTCACTCGCCTTGCCTTGGATGAAAAACCTACCAGTATTTCCTTTTCCTTGATGAGTTGTACTTTTGTACGGGCATACACCATAAGAAAAATTAGAATGTTCCTAAATACACTTGGAACAAGGGCTTTTCAAGCAGCCACCATCAAACAAGAACTTCAAATTTTTCAGATTAACTTCAAATTTCTCAAACTGCAAAATTTTAAGTTTCTAACTAGACAAAGGCCCAATACACAAACATCTGAAAATGAAATCATGGATTTATAATAGTGCACCATTTCCAAATTTATTACTTTCAAGGCATATAAGCTGACTTCTGTTAACAATATTTCTGATTTGAGAACTGATGATGAAAATGCATGTTACATATTGTGGCCCAGACACATAATTTTTTTTACTGTTCCACAGTAATTTACTATTCTAAACTCAGCAAATTATCACATAACACTATCCCCTTGATATTTGTATACAGCATAACATCAACAATGTTTCTACACAGCTTGATTTACAAAGCAAAGCTGTTCAGTCAGCAGTTTTACTATCATAATAGCTTATCTAGTCAAAAATGCTAATACACAAAGCTGAACTGGTCTGTGATTTTACTGTTTACATCTCTAGATTGAAAGGTTCTAAACCACAGACCAGCACAAACATGATCAAATTCATGTCTGTAACTTCCTATGCTTCATTACAGCCTCTCTGTAAACTTCACCCTCTGTCTTGATACTTCAACTTTAACACATTGAGCCTGGATGCACTATAGCAGGCGATGGATCGGCCATGATAATGCGAGGGTAGTGCCAGATTCGCTTTGCGCCTGATGGCCGCAAACTAATCTGGCACTATCCTCATATTATCAAGGTCAATCCATCTCATGCAACTGGTACATCATCATTAGGCGACGTCTCCAAAATTGGGAAATGTGGCATTGCGGTTAAATGGGTTAGCACGAAGGGATGAACTGCTCAACTGCTGGCCATCGTCCTCAAACATCTGTGTGACCTTTGACAATCATTCATTTCGAGCGCAAATGGCAGAGTTCAAGAGAAGACTCACGCCATAATTTTCTGTAGGTCTTTTGATATCAAAATGCATTTGCATATTTCTCTGCAGAAAAGCACTTTTTAATACCATTTTAAGAACAAAGCTCATTTAGTACCAGTTGACCTGACAGGACTCACTTTTACGTAACTTGCACAAATTGCACAGATTTTACTGATCATAAGTAAAATTAAATGACCAATTTTACATCTGTACTGTATATATGTCTCAGTACACTAAGGATACATTTTCGCGTGAATAACAAGTGGTGCTGACTAACTTCATAGGTATGCAATGAGTCAGCTTGACTGACCCTGACCGTGTCACACCAGGACTATATTAGGGTATTAAAAGATAGCTTGTTCCTGTTTCTTGGCCAAAATTTTACAACTGCACAGCAAAACTAGAAAATAACTAAAACAACTTAGGTCAACTGGCACTGAAGAATATTTGTTCTAAGTGTGCTGCAGAAAAGTGTCTCTTTGCGGAGATATCTAATAAAGAAAAAAAAACAACGTTGTGCACTCCAATGTCAAACATCCTATACCTGTCTTTGCTTTCATCACTGTCTGCGTGAGCGTTTCACTGGACCTCCGTACTCTACTGTGAGTCCATGCGTTCTGACTCGGGTACATCCTGCTGTGACTCGGGCCGAGCATACATGTCCAAGGCTAGTTGTCGCGGCGACGGGACCCCACCCATCACGGAGCTGCTGCTGGCGTTGCTGCTGACACTGTTGTGGCGGTGGTGAGCATGGGCATGGTGTGACCCCCCGTCCCCCAACCCTGCCCCACCCCCAACTGCCCCTGCGCCGTGAAGCCCCATTCCCCCTCGTGCACCTGGCTGGGGGTAGAAGTCATCCTGAGCGATGGGGATGGGCGGGCCTGAGAGAGGGCCGGATTGGGGGCGATGGATGTGGGGAGATGTGGGAGGACCAGAGATGCTGCTGCCCACACCGGATGTTATGGAACTAGCCACACTCTGCATCAGGCTGGCCATGGAGGTGTCGGCCGGACACTCAAAGTGCACACAGTGAAACACCTGTACACAGTCAACACACGCATCAGTAGACACTACACAAACGTGGTACGCACACACTTCTCGCTGGCCATGGAGGTGTCAGCCAGACATTTTAGATGCTCACAGTGAAACATCTGTAAACAGTAAACATGCTACACATCTACAGCATTACGCCTTTATTTTTTCAAGATATCTATAGTTGTTTAATGTACATGCTGTTGAACAAAAAACAATTGTTTGTACAGTTTGGCTGTGAAGCATTACAGCAGGAGGTGGATCAACCAAGATAATTCAAAGGGAGTACCAGATTAGCTTAGTGCCTGATGGTGCCAAGTAAATCTGGCACTACCCTTGAATTATCATGGTCGATCCATCTGCTGCGACTGGTACACAGTCGTGACACCTTCTGGGAAATGTGAGCGTAAATGGGTTAATGTAACATGCTGCTGGGCAGCCAATGATACAAGCAAAAACAAACGGGAGTCAGGGATGAAGCTGCTGAAAACTAACAAGTGTGTGACGTGTGACAAGGACTGTGACCACACTCACGCCAAAGTGTTGGTGTCTTACCTCATTGGCTGTGTTGTGGGTCCCAACGATGCGGATAAATGTGACAGGTCGGGGTTCAAAGGCCAGGGTTTGCCACGACCTGTCAGACAGAAAAACCCACGATAAACAAACACATCAGACATAGAAAATAGTTAATGTTAACTTTTCTCGTGATTTCACATATCAACAAAGTAAACTTTGCTTATTCCATTTAACTCCACAGCCATATTTTCCAAATTTTGAAGGTGTCACCTACAGACCTTGTACCAGTTGCAGGAGATGGAGCGACCATAATAATTTAGGTACCAAGCTAATCTGCCCTTCAATTAACATGGTTAATCCATCTCCTGCTGTAGAGCATCAGGGCTATATGGATTATATTACAAGTCAGGTATAACAAAATGTGGATATACAACACGTTTTCAGAGGTGTGTCTATGTAACTTACTTCACTCACAATAACCTTTCGACATAACAACAGCTCTGAGATCCCCCACGTTTTATTATTGTATTTGAAATTACTGTACATTTACCCTTTACTGCCTGAGATAACACATTTTTTTCTCTCCAAAATTTTTGTCAATTCAATGTTATAGAACCCTCGCCAACCAAAAAACATGGATACAAAGTGATGTCAGCAAGAGGCATAGATCCCCACAAGCTCCTGCACCTGCGGAGGCTCAAGAGGTTCTAAACCTCTTGCATATGGGTGGTGTTACTTTGTTCTCGGCAGTAAAAGGTCAAAGAGCATGTACTATCCTGGAAACACTACCAGTGAGTTATCACTGCCATGGACAGACGTCACTTGTGAGCCATAAAACAAAGTACAAACCAGCCAGAAGTGCCGTGACTTACTTGCAGGCCTCACAACTCTTGTCGGCCACACGGTGCCATTTCTGCTGGTCCGTCGATACCTCCACGTAGTAACTGTAGCTTCGATCATCACAGTCCCACAACAATAGCCTGAAAAGTGAAAGGGCTCATTGATTAGTCCATCACACAGAGGGCATCCTTTATTCATGGGTGACAGTGCAAAAAATTGAAATGACTGAAAACGGTCCACAGACTAAATATGCCCCAGCAAGAGCCATAAATTCTCATGAGCCCCTGTGGATGCTGGGGCTCATGAGAACTTAAGCCTCTTGCAGATGAAATTATGCCTCTTGCAGATGATACAGGCTGGCTGATTGGCCGTTTTGGATGAACCAAAAAGCTGAAATTCAGCATTATGAGATTTTGTAAAAGCTGAAATCAGTGTCCAGGACTGAAGACTGTCACCCATACACTTACTGGCCCATCACAGGAAAAGTATTGTGTGCAGCAGAACATGTTTTCAGTGACCATCCTCACGAAAGATCCCTGTCTGTAAAAAACATCATTTAGGTGGCTACAGCCACCTAAATGATCGTCTTTAATGACAGTTGACACTTTTTGCCCATCAAGGCTTCTCTTGTGAGAGCACATCTTCTGAACCATATTTTTCTTGCAAAGCAAAAAAAAAAGAAAAAAATGAATTTTTTTTCTAAAATGTATTGTTTTGAAAAATACTTACCGATGGCATTACTATATGGAATACACTCTATAGCCTAGCGATTTCAGCCCAAAGTTGTGTCCCCTACACAACTGGGGAGGAGACACCGGGGATCCAAGAAAAGGAGCCCGGGTGGCCTCCCCTTACCAACCTATCCCGGCATGCGTTTGGCGAACTCACCTCAGTTTCACACTTAGCCAAAAACACTTAGCCAAGGAGGCAAGCGGGGCAGGTGGGAGGGCCATCCGAGTAATGCCATCGGTAAGTATTTTTCAAAAAAATACATTTTAGAAAAAAAATTCATTTGTTTTTTCAAAATACATTACCGATGGCATTACTATATGGAAGAATAGCAAAGAGGAGGAGGGTGCCGACACCCAACCCCCTGCACCTAACACCCTCCGCCAGCCCATAAGGAGCACTCCCGATGATTTCAGTTAAGAAGTGCCTATGGCGCCTGCGGCGCGCGGAGGGAGTGCTGGGCCGCGGAGATGTCGCCCACCATGGCCAGGGAGTCAAGCTGGCCGGATAGGTCGCGGAGGTAGAAGCGGGCGAAGGTGGAGTCTGCACGCCCGCCTACCACCGTCACAATGTCTTTAACTGAGCAGTTGCGGTCAAAGGCCACTCTGGGGGCTACTGCTCGTACTTCATGCGCCCGGATCTGTAACTGTCTATCCCCGTCCGGGGAGAGGTCTTGGTAGGCCAAGGAGTCACCCACCCCAGTCCGGGTGAACTGTCTAGGCTGAGATACCCGGCCTGCCTGATGAAGGAGGTAGGAAGAGGCGGGTACGCCTTAGATGGCGTGGCTGTGAGCGACGCAGGAATCCTGCAGTGCCCAGACTGGGTCCTGTTGAAACGACCCGTGGGGTCGATCGTCCCTCTGAACGGACATACGGTCAGCGTCTGGGGCGCAGCCGAGGAAGGCCGGCTCTTGGCCTGAAGGACGGGTCGGTGAGAAGATGCACTGAGCCAAAGGCTCGACTGCCAACCTGCGGGGCGTACCGAGAGCGCATGCAGCTCGCTCACGCGGAAGCCATGGCGAGCGCCAGGAGGAAACACGTTTCCGGGTCAGATCGGCGAACCGTGCCAAAGGCAGGGTTTGAAGCGGGCTGTATCTAGCCACGTCAGTGCCCAGGAGAGGTCCCACCGAGGTATGAGAGGACAGGAGAGAGGACATCTGAGTTCAATTGAGCCAACAGGTCCGAAGGTCTTTGCAAGGGCCGGAACCGACAGGTCCTGGTGGAGGTAAGTGTGTATGATCGTGGAGCGGAAACCCTTGACGGTAATAGGTACTAATCCTTGGTCGTCGAAGAGCCAAATGAGGAATTCCGCCAGTAGGGGGTAGTGAGACTCGTGGGGGTGGCAGCCGCTGGCCGGCGCCCCACGACTGAGAGATCCTCCACTTGCCTTCGCACACATTCCTGGTAGACAGTCTGTGGGCTGCGGCCATCGCCACCACTGCCGCATCCGAGAAAACTCTAGCGGTGAGGGCTTGCTTGGCAACTTCCAGGCGTGAAGGAGGAGGAGCTCAAGGCAGAGAAGAGAAGAAGCGAAGGAAGAGAGCCGGGCGGTGCTGCTCGAGCATAGAGGTCAGGGTGGGGAGCTCTAGGGCTGGGTCCGTTGCTAGAACGAGCCGATCCATGGTCCAGCTCTTGGTCCAAATGAAGGGGGGCCACCAGAAAGAAAACCGCGGAGCAATCCAGCAGTTTCCGCAGGATCTTCGGCACCAGCACCAACGGGGGGTAGGCATACGAGATCAGTCCGTCCCAAGGAAGGAGAGCGCGTCCGGGACTAGAGAAGCAAACAGCGGAAGCTGGATGTTCCATTTGGCGGCAAAGGTCGACTAGCGGCGTCTCCCATCGCAAGCAGAACAGGCGAATGACGTCTGGGCACAGGGACCACTCCGGGAAGTGCTGGGCTCGAAGAGCAAAGTCCGGGTCCGCCCACGTCCGAGGCGGGGGCGAGAAGTGGGGTAACAGAAACAGATCCGACAGGGTGCCAACGAAGGGGAGCCAGCGTAGGAGGAGGTGTAGTAGCCGTGGCGAGCCTCTCACTTTGTATCCTCTAGCGCCGGCCGAAGGGGAACGAGTCCGCTGCCGCGCTGAGCAGTCCCAGGAGCTGAAGCCAGACACTGTCCTCGAAGGAGACCCCTAACTCCAACCGCCGAGCGAGTTCGGCGATCTTCTGCCACCGAGCCAAGGGCAGGCGGAACAGGTTGAAGTCGGTCAGGAGTTCCGTCCCTACGAGCAGAAAGGCACGAAAAGGGTGAGAACGGACTTGCCCGGGTGGACTAAGAACCCGAGGCGGCGAAGGAGATAATGCTGGGCGTCTCTGTCCTCTCTGAGAGTCGCGGTGACTAGGTTGCGCAGCAGCAAGTCGTCCAGGTAGTGAAGGACGGATTCAGCAACCGCTGGCAAAAGCTGGCCATCACAGAGTCGAGGATCCTCATGAAGACCCAAGGACTGATGTTGAGGCCGATGGGGAGGGCTCGGAAACTGGAAGACGATCCTGCCAAGTCAAGTAGGTACCGGCGCGAAGACGGATGAATCGGCACGTGAAGAACATGCCTGAAGATCGAGGCTGAAAGCGAGATCCATCGGCCGGACTGCCGAGTGAAGAGTCTGGCTATCTCCATCCGAACGGGCGGCTCCCAAAAAAGACTTGTAAAGCGCTGATGACTGGGTGCCACCTGCCCCATGGAACGGGGACGATAGGAGGCGAACGTAGAATGCCGGCGAGTCGCGTCGGGAGACCACTACTGTCGCTGTTTTGTTGAGCCAGGCCTTCACCTCTCTGTGCAGAGTTGAGATTGGTCGACTTTTAGAGATGATCCAAAGGTCGTCTGGGAACAGCAATCTCCTATGGTCGCTGTAGAAGGCCAGCTGCCCGCTGACTGGAGACGGTGGTGGAGAAGGGGAAAGTCAGAGGGCCCGAGCGAAGCGAGACGCAGCGGGGGCGGAGTCTCCTTTACAGTCTGCCACGTCTCACCAAGAGGGAACCACCGAGTGGAGCCTGGCGGGGTTGCGTCTTCACCGTCTAGGGGAGATCCGTGCCGAGTCGTAGGAGTGAACACGCGGCCAAAGGTCACAGTAGGCGGCCGCCACCATAGGAACGGTTGAGGAAGGTAGGCGGCCCTGTAAGCAGCAATCAAAAAGGCATGTACGTCACGGAGAGGGGACGAAGCTTCCAGGTCCCAAGAGTCCTCCAGGTAAAGAAGAACCGCTTGCGTCGCCAATCCGACCTAAGGAAGTGAATCCGTCAAGAGGGCGAGGACAAGCATTCTGCAGTAGCCGGAGCCCACCCACCTGGATGACGGCTGCCGCATCCACCGAAGGAACAGGGACGGTGAAGGCTTGAGAGTGTCCAGCGTACCAAGCCTGGCGAACGCATAGCTGCAAAAGATTCCTCGTCGCTGAAGGAGTCCTGACGAAGCCGGGCCAAGAAGCATCGACGAGATCCCGGAACCGTGTGGCTGAGGGAGAGACTTGCGACCTTAGCCTGCCGCAAAGCATCAAACTGGCGGAAGCCTGTCTCTTCAGAGGAGGCGAAGGTGGTCATAAGTCAGGAGGGAGGAAGTAGGCGAATAGACAGGGGCCTCTTCCAAAGCACAACCGTCTGTGAGCTGAGCGAAGGGCCGAAATCCTAGACGAGGAGGAGGCCGACGAAACAGCTGAGAAGCGGGAGGGAGAGCCAGAGGGCGAATCCCGCAAGAAGATGGCTGAAGCCGAATCCGCTGAAAGCAGGCTTAGTATGTCAGGGTCTACCTCCACCGTCCGCCTACCAAGCAAAGCCGCAAGGAGGGCGACCGGCTCCGAGAGCGCGGGACCGCCGAAGGCGACTGGCGAGGTCGAGCCCGAAGGAAAGGAGGAGGCGACCGCGAAGCCCGCAAGTCGGGGTGTCGCGAGGGAGGAGGGACCACGGCCAAAGGCGAAAAAGGCTCTGTAAGCCCCGACTCGCCGAAGTGCGAGGGAAGGGGGGCTACTAATGACGAGAATAGCGCGCGGACAACGAGGGGAAAGCGAGAGCCGGAGACTGCGCTCCGAAAGTAAGAGAGGAGGCGGAAGGGGAACGCCGGCACCCCAACCTGCTCGTCGCGAATCCACACCTGTGAGTAAATGTCTGAGTCACACCAGGCCCGCCTGGAAAGTTCAGGGCGGGGGGGGGGGGGGGGGGGGGTGGGTGGGGGGGGTGGGGACAGACCGTGTCACACCAAGCCCGCTCAGGAAAAGCGGAGCGGGGAGGGGACAATCGGGGCGCGCGAATCCGCACCTGTGATGAGTAAATATCTGAGTCACACCGGGCCCGCCTGGAAGATCGGGGCGGGGGGGGGGGGGGGGGGGGGGGGGGGGGGGGGGGGGTGGGGGACCGAAAGTGTCACACCAAGCCAGCTCAGGAAAAGCGGAGCAGGAAGGGGACAAAAACGGGGCACGCGAATCCGCACCTGTGAGAAAGTGTCCGAGTCACACCGGGCCCGCCTGGAAAGTTCGGGGCAGGGGGTGGGGGGGGGGGGGGGAACAGAAAAGGTGTCACGCCAAGCCCGCTCAGGAAAAGCGGAGCGGGGCGGGGACAAATCGGGCGCGCGAAACCGCACCTGTGAGCAAATGTCCGAGTCACACTGGGCCCCCCTGGTAAGTTCGGGGCGGGGGGGGGGGACAGAAAAGTGTCACGCCAAGCCCGCTCAGGAAAAGCTGGAGCGGGGAGGGGACAAATGGGGCGTGCGAATCCGCACCTGTGAGTAAATGTCTGAGTCACACCGGGCCCGCCTGGAAAGTTCGGGGAGGGGGGGGGGGGGGGACAGAAAGGTGTCACGCCAAGCCCGCTCAGGAAAGGTGGAGCGGGGAGGGGACAATTTTTGTGGCGCGCGACCCCCGCTCCGAAGCCTCAGAGCGTGGGGTGCGCGTGACAAGGTCACACTGGGCCCGCCTGGTCGAAACGGGGCGGGGGGGGGGGGGGGGGGGGGGGGGGGAAACGTAAACGTAGGAAGCCGGGTCCGCTCGGACGAATCAGAGCGGGTGGGTAACCTCTTTTTTTTAGTACTTTTGTGCTAGTCACGCCGGACCCGCTCAGGAGAAAAGGAGCGGGGGGGCGTGGACGAGCGCTCAGCTCGCTCGACCCACTCGGGCGAAACGGAGTGGGGGTGCAAAATAAAGGAGCTCCAGCCATGCAAACGTGGGGAGCACGACTCTGATACTCGCCTGCGCTGCTCAGAAGACTCGGAGAGGGGAGGGAGTTCCTGCGCGGCTAAGGTAAAAGAAGGGGACTTACCTGCGGGCTGGAAGGCCCGGAAGCCGGAGCGAAGTGGGGCCCGAGAAGCCGACGGAGCAACGCCATCCTGCGAAGAAGTCGGAGAGACTGTCGAGACCAGGAAGGAAGGACACGTCTGTAGAAATCCCACATCTGAGACTGCCAGTCCTCACTCCCATCGGCACACACGTCACACATCCTGTCGGAAGAGCAGTCAGAGCACGGCCGGCAGGCGACGGGGGCGTCCGAGGGCCACAAAAATCCTCACAAAAGGAGGCAAAACTTCAAACAGAAGCCGCCATAGCGTTCGTTGCACACTGTCCGCAGGAAGGAACACACTCAAGTGCCGAACTCACACCACGAGGCACAAAGCCACGTGAGTAAAGTCGCAAGCCGAAACCCCAAGGCCGCAGCCAAGGACGAAGTTCACTGAAAGTCAAACCGGTCGGAACCGGTCGGCGCTAAGTCCACACACAGTAAAACGTTGAAGTGTAGAACACACCAACGAAGTACACTGAGTCCAAGGAGAAGTCTAACCAAGGCAAAAGCCATACTTGTAGTAAACCACAGAAGACACCGGTCAAAAAACGTAGCAAGGCAAAAGCCCGACCGTCCACGGTCGAGCTAAGAGTGAAACTGAGGTGAGTTCGCCAAACACATGCCGGGATAGGTTGGTAAGGGGAGGCCACCCAGGCTCCTATTCTTGGAGCCCCGGTGTCTCCTCCCCAGTTGTGTAGGGGACACAACTTTGGGCTGAAATCGCTAGGCTATAGAGTGTATTCCATATAGTAATGCCATCGGTAATGTATTTTGAAAAAACAAAGATGGCTGCTCAAAACAGTTTCTACTGAATTTGTTTATAAGCCTACACTGTCATCTGCAGGAAGCTTTGATTAAACCTCTGCATCGAGTCGATGAGAATCTATGCCACTTGGGAATGAAAATAACATAACATTTCTGCATAGTGCATTTCCAAATGGGTGAAGAGATGAGTGTTACCAGGGCCAACACCTCTCACTGTCAGCAAAATTTCAGCATCTAAAGTTGGCAGGCTCTTACCTGCTTTCCTTCTCTTGTCAAAAGCAGGCAATACTTTATCATTACAGATGAACAAAAGCCTAGCACAATTCAACACACACAGAGCAGACCAATGTCGATGCTTTCTATCAAACGTAAGTCAGGTCAACTGAGAAATCAGGTGGTTGGGTATAAATAACACCCCATCCGCCCCCCCCCTTTCCCCCTCCCTCCAAGCCCCCTCCCTCACTACCCCCCCCCTCCCCCACCCCCCTGTTCCACCCAAAAATTGATAGCTTCAAAAGATGATAAAAATTCATTTTTCTTTAAAAGGTATTTTTTCGAAAAATACTTACCGATGACATGACTGAATGGAAGTGTCTACTACTTACTCATTCTAGCCTAAGAGCCAGTTGTGTAAAAACACAACCCCGGGAGGCACTCGGGGAACCCCGAGGGGACCAAGAGTTGTCTCCCTATACCCACCACCCGGAAGCCGGGTACCCATAATCCCTCAGTCAGGATACTTAGCGCACCAGCGGCAAGCGGGGCAGGTGGGAGGGTCGTTTGAGTCATGTCATCGGTAAGTATTTTTCGAAAAAATACCTTTTAAAGAAAAATGAATTTGTTTCTTCAAAAACATTACCGATGACATGACTATAAGGAGAATGCCGAACAGGAGGAGGGTGCCGCACGTCTAGAGTGTTTTCTAGGATCATGACCCCCTCCTCTCCTCGGACACTCTATAGTCCCCAAAAGGTGCATACCTACGGCGCCTGCGGCGCCGGGAGGGAGTGTTGTGCCGCCGTGATTCCTCCCAAGAGGGCGAGGTTGTCTCGCTGCCCGGCCAGATCCCGTAGGTAGAAGCGGGCGAAAGTGGATTCCGACCGCCAGCCCACTGCAGCCACGATGTCCTTGACAGCGCAGTTCCTGTCAAAGGCGACGCTTGTGGCCATAGCTCGTACTTCGTGCGCCCGAATTCGTAACCTCTTCGCTCCCTGTGGGGAGAGCTCGGCGTAGGCTGAGCGGATGACCCAGCGTAGCCATGAAGAGATTGTCTGGGCAGTAATGTCATTTCTGCCAGGTCGTAAGGGTAGGAAGAGGCAGTGAGCGTCCTCTCCTGACTGCTTTGGTGCGGCGCAAGTACACTCTCAGGGCTCGTACGGGATCTTGCTGCCTGGTCTCCTTGGGGAAGTGGATGTTCCGCAACGGTCTTAAGGTGATAACCTGTGGTGCCGTCAGCGGAGACCTTGTCTTGGCAATAAATGCAGGGTCCGTCACCAGCTGGACGGAACCATCCGCTCGAAAACTGTAGGCAGGACGGGCGGGGCTGACAGGGCGTGGAGCTCGCTGACTCGAGCCGCGGTGGCGAGCGCTAGCAGGAAGCATGTCTTCCGTGTCAGGTCTGCGAGGTTGGCTAGTGGTAGGGGTTCGAAGCGTGGCGAGTTAAGCCAGGTAAGCACCCAAGGCAAATCCCAGCGGGGCAGTAGCGAACGCGAGGCAGGTCGTTGTAGGCCAAGGTGCGACATAAGGTCCGCTAGGTCCTTGCAAGCGCCGGGATCCGCGCGGCCGAGATGCCGGTAGGTATCGGCGATCATCGAGAGGTATCCCCTGATGGTAATAGGGGCCAGTCCTTGGTCTCCGAAGAGCCAGAGGAAGAAGTCCGCAAGCTGGGGAATTGTCAAATCGGTGGGGGAGAGACCACGTCCACTGCACCAGGCACAGAGAACCCTCCACTTTCCCTCGTATACATGCCTAGTCGAGGGTTTGCGGGCTGTAGCGATCGCTTCCACTGCAGCACCCGAGAAGCCTCGAGCGGAGAGGGCTTGCCGCACAATCTCCAGGCGTGTAGCAGCAGGCGTTCCGGGCAAGGGTGGAAACAGCGCCTGACGCGGCTGCTTGAGCATGGTGCGGGGGGTGGGGAGCAGTAGAGGAGGGTGCGTGGCGAGGCTGATCAGGTCGGTGGACCAGGAGCGGGTCCAAGCGAACGGGGCGACCAGGAGTAAGATCGCATTCGTCCCTCGAAGCTTCTGGAGGACTTTGGGGACAAGTACCGTCGGGGGGAATGCGTAGGCGATGAGCCCCTCCCAAGTGATGGACAAGGCGTCGACAGCCCAGGCCAGGGGATCCGGGACTGGAGACACGAAGATGGGAAGTTGGTGATTCCACCTCGTGGCGAAAAGGTCCACCACGGGGGTCTCCCAGTGCGAGCAAATCAAACGGAAAATGTCCTGGCGAAGGGTCCATTCCGTGGTGAATCATCTGTCCCCGCCGGGACAACGAGTCCGCCAACACATTCAGGCGTCCGGGAATGTGGCGTGCGCCGAGTGTAAGGTCGTGGTCCTCGCACCAGCGCATCAAGCGATAAAGAAGCATGCACAGCTCGGGTGAGTGGGTTCCTCCCTGTTTCTGTATGTACGCCACCACCGTCGAGTTGTCGGAAAGGACGAGGAGATGCTGGTGCCGCAGTTGGTCCTTCCAAACGATGATGGCCTGCCACACTGCTTGTAACTCCAGCCAGTTGCTGTGCTTGTCCGCAAACTCCGGGGGCCAGAGGCCGGACGTTGTGGAGAACTGTGGGAGCAGGTGGGCGCCCCAACCAGCCCGACTCGCGTCGACACAGAGGGAGAGGGTCGGGGGAGGGAGAAGAGAGGGGAACTCCCTGGGCCAACCACGTCCTGTCGGACCATCGTAAGAGATGGGGGAGGACCAGCGGTGAGACGGGGACCAAGGTGGTCAGGTCGCCCGAGGAGGGACGCCAGAGGAGTAGGAGATGGAGCTGCAGCGGCCGGGAGTACAGGCGACCGAGGGGGATAAGGTCCGCCGCTGCGTTGATCAGGCCAAGGAGCTGTAGCCAGACCCTGGCGGGTGCTGTCGTCTGCTGCCCGACCCACGCGGCGAGGGAGGATAACTTGACAATCCGCGCTTCTGGTAAGAGCACCCTGTTGCTGTCCGTGACAAATTCCATGCCGAGATGGATGAAGTGGCGCGTCGGGGAGAGGTCGGACTTCCCCGTGTTGACCAGGAACCCCAACTGGTGCAGTAACCTCATCCGGGCGTCTCTGTCCGCGGCCAGGGCGGCTTCCACTTGATTCCTCAAGAGCAGGTCGTCGAGGTAATTCGACGTCGGGCTGGAAGACGACTGCCTTGCCTTGGCGACTACTGCGTCCATGATGCGGGTGAAAACCCAGGGGCTGAGGTTGAGGCCAAACGGCAGGGCGCAGAACTGGTACACCACTCCCTCGAACGCGAAGCGCAGGTACTTCCTGGCGGTCGTGTGCATGGGAACATGCAGGTAGGCGTCGGCCAGGTCTAGACTGACCGCAAAGTCCATGGGTTGGACCGCCGCGCGGAGAGCTCTGGTCGTCTCCATCCGAAAGGAGGGGGCCGCGATGAAGGCGTTCAGCGCCGACAGGTCTATGACAGGGCGCCACCTGCCGCCGGGTTTGGGGACCACAAACAGTCGGCTGTAAAAGGCGGGCGAGTCCGGGCGCTGCACCACCTCCGTGGCTTGTTTCTCCAGGAGAGCCGCAACTTCTCCGCGTAGGGCGGCGGCCTTGAGGTCGTCGTATGGTACCTCCGTCCACAGCGGGGCGGAGCGCAAGGGCGGGGGAGATCGGAAAGAGATCCGCAAACCTCTGGTGACGACGTCCAAAACCCAGGGCTCTTCTCGAAACAGCAAGTGCCACTGCTTGCTGAATCTCGCTAGCCTCCCGCCGACCGGAGCCCCGAAGACAGTCGGCGGAGGCCGGCACCGGGGATCCGTCAGGCGGCCCTCCCGCGCCCAGGGCGGCGGGAGGGCCGGGGCCAGGAGGGGGTAGGGGCGCTAGACGGACCAGGGCGGCCGAAAAGAGGGCGTCGGCGTCGTGCAGCTCGTGGAGGAGCAGCCGGTTCCGAGGGGACAGGTCTACGGGAGCGTAAGGAGCGGCCCAGGGCCGCACGAGCGGTGGGGAGACGAAGCTTGACGGACTTGCGAGGCCAACGGTCGGGGTTGGAGTCCTTCACCGCCTGCCATGTCTCACCAAACAGCAGTGATCCTCCCAGGGGGGGCCCGACGAAGCTGCGTACACAGGTCGGACGGCATACCAGTGCAGGACTGTAAGACAGCGTCTCGTCGCAAAAGGTCGCAGTTGGACGCGGCGGCCATCGCGTTAACCGACGAGTGGTAAGCTGCTCGATTCCCAGCCTCAGCCATGACCAGTAGGTCTCCCAGGAGGGGAGAAAGGTCAGGCTGCCAAGCTTCCTCTAGACGCCGGATGAATGCCTGGGTCAGCAAATCCAGGAACCCCGAGCAGGCGAGCGTGTTCCGCACCAGGGTCGCCGTCCTATCCAAACCACGCGGGAAGGACCGCTTGAGTAGGGAACCACCTCCAGCTTGGAGCAGAGCGGCAGGGTCCACGGGGGGAAGCGGGCAGAGGAACGACTGTGAATGACCGGCGTACCAACTCTGCTGAAAGGCAATGTCGAGAGCGGGGGGCCATCTCCCTTCCGTGAAGAAGTCCGAGTTCCGCGTCTCTGACAGGAGGTGAGACGAGAAGGCGTCCCGCAGGTCAAAAAAACTAGGAGGCTGGGGAAGGGACTTGAATCTCTTGACGGTCCGATCCGCATCCACAAAGGCGGAGATCCTCCTCTTCACCGGAGGCGAAGCTGGGCAGACCTCAACCGGCAGGGCGGCGGCGATGAGTCTGGAAGCCTCGTCCAGTGCCAGCCGGGTGTCCATCCGGGCCGAAGCAGGTCCGGGAGCAGCGGAGACATAGGAAGCCGCGGACGAGGAGGCCGGCGAGCGGCTGCGACGTCCCAGCAGCCAGTCCGTGGGATCATCTGCCACCAAACTCAGCGTATCAACGTCCGCTTGTCTGGCCACCGGTGACCGAGGCGGGTGACGAGGGCTCCTAGAGCGGGAAACCGGTTGACGGCGAACGGAAGAGGACGACGACCCCCTCCGCAGGGGGGAGCGGAGCGAGGAAGGCCGTGGCGAAGGTCTCCTGCGCGACGAAGGAGGGCTCCGGCGAGGTGAACGGCTGCGACGAGACGGAGCGGGACGGCGAGGCAGAGGCCAGGGGGAAGGGGGCGGCCGGCGGGAAGAGGAACGGGACGAGCGGGAATCGGCACGGGAACGGGAACGACGAGAGTGAGAACCGCGTCCACCACGCGGGGAATCCTGACCTGTCGAACGGTGCGAGTCGGAGGTCCTCCTACGAACCCGAGAAGGCGAACGACCGCGGCGAGTAGAGTCCCGGTGCGTGTGTACTTCTGTAGCATGGGGCTCCGGACGAGCGCGCGCGGGTCTCTGTGAAGGCGAACGATAGCGACGAGTAGAGTCCCGGTGCGTGCGTACTTCGGTAGCAGGCTCCGGACGAGTGCGCGTGGATCTCTGTGAAGGCGAACGAAAACGGCGAGCAGGGTCCCGGTGCGTGCGAAGTTCGTCCGCCGGAGGCTCCGGACGACAGTGCGTAGGTCTCTGTGAACCAGGCTCTAAGGAGAGGCGGGTTTTTAGCCGGCAGGGGGACCCCTGCGGCTTCCTCAGAGACACGTGGGGAACGAAGGTAGACGAAGGGCGCCAAGGGCGCTTCTGTAAACCAGGCTCTAGGGAGAGGCGGGTTCTTTGCTTCGTCAACGTATGCGTCCTGGCGTGCTTACTCGCTGTGGCGGACCTGCCGGACGAGTTCCCACCTTGAGCAGGCGTCCGTCGCCAAGTCAGTGGCGTCAGTCGCGTCGGATCGAGAAGGGCTTGTTCGTCCGGTGCCGGTGGCACGTCGGAGGGCGTCTCCGGGATCTTCACCGCACCCGACAGCTTAGGGGGCTCTCTAGTATAGAAGCTCCAGAGATCGGACCAGCGCTGCTCCGGCCAGGTAGCACAGACGTCACATGCGTGGTCAGAAGCACACCCAGCGCAGAGGAGGCAGACTGCATGGGTATCCGACGGCCACTGAAATCCTCCGCATTGTGTGCAGGTCCCCAGCAGGCCACTGCAACACACAAACACAAAGGCACTCGGCGGGTGTCTTCAAGGGCCCACCCTAAGGATGGAGAGGGCCCGCCTGACCCACAAAACATACAGAACGTTGTATCGGGGCCGACCGTAGCGGGAGCGTAGTACCAGCCTGGTAACCGCTCCGCTTAGGCCACCCTGGCGAAAGCACACAATCAACAAAGCATGTAACGATTGCCCAAGTACAACCCGCATGGCCCCGCGACTCACTCACCGCCACTGGTCATGGCGCGACATCCCGCTCAAACCAGGGCGGTAAAATTCTTCAGCCAACCAGGCGAAGCGAAGCAGAGGGCCCACCGCTAGGACGACCCAACCGCCAGCGACGCGGAAGCAAGAAAGGTACGCTCAAGCCTGTGCCCCGCCCGGGCAACGGGCCGAAGCCCTCTAACTACCTTACCTCTCTGGCGGCGCGGAACGAGTTGGAGAAGGTTCCATGGCAAGCACTGCACGAGCGGCGCCGTCAGGAAGCGAAGCCTTCACCAAAAGCGTAGTACCACCGAAGGGTAGAAGAACCAAGGGCCAGAGGCCAGTGAACAACGAAGCACGGTAGAGTAGGACCGGTCGAAAAACTCCAAGTGTAGAGGCTAGAGAAAAACACGTCTGAGCGCGTGAGCCTAAGAAGCGTGACTTGGAGTTCACACGTGAACAGGCCTGATGGGTAGGAGCGGGAGACAACTCTCGGTCCCTCTACGGGATCCCCGAGTGCTTCCCGGGTTGTGTGGCACAACCGGTTCTTAGGCTAGAATTGAGCAAGGAGTAGACACTCCTTATAGTCATGTCATCGGTAATGTTTTTGAAGAAACAAATGAATTTGTTTCTTCAAAAACATTACCGATGACATGACTGAATGGAAGAATTGCGAAGAGGAGGTGGGTGCCGCGCTCCAGCACACCTTAGGGCCCAATGGCCGTCCTCCCTAACGCAAACTCCCGACGACCCTAGGTAGGTGAATACCTACGGCGCTGAGGCGCCCGGAGGGAGTTGTGCCCCCCGCAAAACGCCCCCAGCAGAGCGAGGAGTCTCGCTGGCCTGGCAGAACTCTGCGATTGCGGTGGGCGAAGTCATCCCGCCCGCCAGCCTCCAGTAGCCACGAAGTGTAAGACAGAACAGTCCCTGCCGAATGTGACGTTCGAGGCCATGCAAGTGCCTTGATAACGTAACTGTAGCCTCTAACCTCCCTGAGGGAGGGGTCCTGTAATTCCGAACGTATGACTGAGCTGAGCCAGGAAGAACGTCCGGCATGTAGCGTCAGTGGTGCCAGAACCGGCAAGAGGCGAGCACGTCCGTAGCGAACGGCTATGTCGTAGGCACACGTGAGGCTTGTACAGGTATTGCTACTGGTGGCATAGCGCCCCGTAAGCGGGCGCAAGGTGAACCCGTGGACCAAATGCGCGACGGTCCAGGTAAGGTATGGTCCGAGAGGAGCTGTACGTAAGTGTTCCCTCGAACTGTAGGCAGACTGGGCGAGTCGTAGCTCCTGAAGCTCGTGAACCAATCCACCATGGCAACATCCCTCAGGCGCCGTATGGCGGCAAGGGCAAGACGTAGCATGCGATGACTCCTCACCCGGGGAGTCGACAGGAGGCTCCGGACGAGCGTGTGTAAGTCTCTCCGAACCGGGCTCCGAGGAGAGGCGGGTTATCTGCCGGCAAGTGGCCCCCAGCAGGATCCCGGCGGCTTACTTGGAGACGAGTGGGTACCAAGATTGGACGTGGGACGTCGCCCAGCGCGACTCTCTGAACTGGGCTCTGTGAGGCGAGTTCTCTGCTTCTCAAAGCTGTGTCCGGGCTCGCTCAGTCCGGGTAGCGGCCTCGGTCAAAACCCCACCCTGTGCCCTAGTCCACTGAAATCGTTGTGGAGACCCTCCACAGGATCATCCTAGTCTCATGCGCCGATCCTCCGAAGGTGTCCTGGTGCATTCCGTGTATAGCCACTGTTCCCACCGGGGAAGACTGGCCCAGATCTACCGTCGGTCCAGGTAGCGACACGCACGGAGGGAGTTGAAGTACTTTCCCCAAGCACCAGGGTAGGGGGTACGCACTGGACAGAGGATCACCAGCTGCCCTGATCCTGGAAGTACACCTCCGCTGTCGCGTTGCCGGAGAGGAGAAGCTCCTGTGACCTATCCTTTCTCCCACGAGCAGAAGAAGAAGGCCTAGTAGTCCGCGTCGGATCCAAGCGAAGCACGCTCTTGTCCGCGAAGCCCGAAGGTCGGAGGGTTGGACCTCGAGAAGAATCACGGAAGTAGGAAGCGTAGCTTGAGCAGCCGGGCTTAGAGACGACCAAGGTGCGTAGATCCGACTCCGTGTAGTGGCTAGGTCCTCCGCCACGAGCACAGCCAAGCGGTACCACCTGTCCGAAGTCCGGCACCCCCCGGGTGCCCAAAGAAATTTGTCGAGACGGCTAGACGGCAGGGAGCAGGGGCTGCGCCTTGGTTCCCCGGTGTCCACGATGGATGAGAACCCCCAGTGAGTCAGCTGGCGATGCCGGGCAAACTTCCGCAGAAGGGCGGCGGCGATGAGCTTGGAAGTCCCGTCCAGCGCTGGCCGAGTGTCCATCCGCGCAGCACAGGACTGCCGGAACCACAGCACTGGAAGCCGAAGAAGAGGGAGAGGAGAACGGCTGAGAACGTCCGAGCAACCAGTCCGAGGGGTCGCCAGCCGTCACCCTCAGGGTGTCGAAGTCCCGCTGACTGGAACCGGCGACCGAGGAGGGCTCCGAGGGAAGGAATCCCACTGACGGCGAACCACAGAGGTCGAAGACTCCCTCCGAAGGGGAGAGCGAAGACGGAGCGACGCGGCGAGGGTCTCCTGAGAGCCGAAGGCGGGTCCCGACGAGGAGAACGGCTGCGACGAGGAGGAACGGAACGGAGAGGACGAGGGAAGGGGGAGTGGCCGGTCGATGGGAAGAGGAACGGGACGAAAGGGAGTCCGAACGAGATGGGGAACGCGAAGAAGGCGAAACCCGTCTGAGTCGAGGGAGACCTGATCCGTCAAACGCTGAGAGGAGAAGGTCCTTCTTCGCTCTTGCGAAGCAGAGCAGTAACGGTGAGTAGAATCCCGGCGCCTACGATCTTCGCCAACAGGAGGCTCCGTAGGAGTGCGTGTCAGTCTCTGCGAACCAGGCTCTTGGGAGAGGCGGGTTGCTTGCCAGCAAGGGGACCCCTGCGGCCAGAGACGAGTGGGGGAATGAACCAGGGTCTTGGAAGAGGCGGATTTCTGGGCACTAACCGTTGAAACTCAGTGCGCCTACCGTGTCGGATCATGTTGGCCTCGCACATCCCGTGCTGGGGGCACAGCGAAAGGCGTCTCGGTAATCTCCCAGGGGTGTAGGGGGCTCTGGATAGAGGTAGCACCTTTGCTGTTCGGCAGCTGCGTCCTACATAGGACGGACGGGCATCACTGGTCCTCATCCATCTCCTTAACCTCTCACGTGCTGGCTCCAAGCGCCACACCCTGGCTAACCACCTCGGCTGGTGGGCTAAACCACGTGAGGGGGTGGTGTTCACATTGCACCACTAGGCGGATGAGCTGTTTCTGACAGCCAACGGCTAGAGGAACGGAGGAGATCTGGATGGATCCAACAGCCAAATGTGGGGGAGTAAACCTTTCCAATCAGGAGTGGAGCCCCGAAGGCAGACAGCTGCCTGTATTCACGCACTGTTCCGGCAGCTCCTGCAGCCAACTGGTGCCAAACGTACTGCTTTGCATTCCTTTGGCTACATCAGCGAGGCCGAGAGGGGAACCTTGACGACTGGGCACCCCAGGATCTCCAAACCCTTCGCCCAGGCTTGCTCCCTGGAGAGGTCACTCCAGTGACTGACCCAGCAAGCGCATACCCATGGTCTTCCGAGACAGGCTGCCAACAATCTCCCAGCCCCCGAGCGGGAAGATCCTCCTATGATCTTGCGAGGGAGAGCGATAACGTCGCGTAGAATCCCTGTGTCTACGCTCTTCACAACCAGGAGGCTCCGGACGAGTGCGTGTATGTCTCTGTGAACCAGGCTCTTGGGAGAGGCGGGTTTCTTGACGGCCAGGGGACCCCCAGGGGAATCCCGGCGGCTTCCTGAGAGACGAGTGGGGAACGACGGTGGAGGAGGGACGCCACGAGCGTCCCACCAAACCAGGCTCTTGGGAGAGGCGGGTTATTTCCACCAGCTGTGTCCGGGCGCGCTCTCTAACGGAGGCGGTCTTGACGGTCGAACTCCCACTTTGTGCACTAATCCCTCGATTACTCAGTGGCGGTTTCTGTGTCGGATCCAGTTGGTCTCGCACGTCCGGTGTCAGGGGCACAGCGGAAGGCGTCTCGGCAATCTTCAAGTACCCGCGAGGGTAGGAGGCTCCCTCCTATAAGTTCCAGAGATTAGACCATCGCAGCTCCGGCCAGGTAGCACAGACATCACAAGTGTGGTCGGAAGCACACCCAGCGCACAGGAGACAGACTGTATGGATATCCGATGGCCACTGGAAGCCTCCGCATCGTTTGCAGGTCACCAGTAGGCCCATGCAACACACCAACCTGAGGTGGCCTGGAACTGTGTCGATAGTAGTCTCCCCTTCCTTGGAGGCGAGCATCCTTACTAGAGTCCCTGGACGTGCACGTGAATGTCTCTGAGCCGGGCTCCGAGGGAGGCGGGCTTTCTTGCCGGTAAGGGGGACCCCCAGCGGGATCCCATGGACTTTCTTGGAGACAAGTGGGACCGATAGTGGACATGGCCTCATAGAAGGCTTCGTCCGGGCGTGCTCCCTCCTGGAAGCGGCCTCATCGATCCAGGCCCACTACGTGCACTAGTCCACTGAATCCGGTGTGTAGCTTCCCACAGGGACGTCCTGGTCTCAAGCGACCGGTGCCAAGGAGACGTTGGATGGCGTATCCACATCCTGCGCCTAGGAGACCCGACCTAGTGGTTGTCCGACGGCCACCGGCACATCTGCCTTGCGTGAAGGACGTCAGCATGCCCCTCATCGGGGCGGAACGGGATCCTTCAAGCACCAACAGCATAGGTCGCTCCCGCCTGCAGACGCT
This sequence comes from Semisulcospira habei, assembly GCA_036245525.1. Classification (NCBI taxonomy): domain Eukaryota; kingdom Metazoa; phylum Mollusca; class Gastropoda; family Semisulcospiridae; genus Semisulcospira; species Semisulcospira habei. The sequence goes on along the minus strand of BTPG01000004.1, from coordinate 75,386,253 downwards.
TCAATGCTGCCATCTGCGCTGCTGAGGCCAGGTGACACAATCATTCCAATGTGGTAGGAGGCACCTCCAGTGTCGGAAGACAGGCCTAGTCCCAAATGGGCGCTGCCTGGACATGAAGAACACACCTACCAGGAGCAGCCGGGCTGGTGCTTACAGCCGAGACGCTGCTTGTCCTCTCCAGGTGGTAGTGTACTGCAACGTCCTAAGAAGTCGGACGTGTGCGTAATTGCCAAACCGAGCGGGCCTTGCCAGAGGCTGTTCATGTGCGCTCCCCCTGGCAGCGGCCTCCACGATCCACGCTCGCGCACTAGTCGTGACATTCGGTGTGGCTTCTCCATGTCAGTCCGTTGTCGTGCGGAAAACCCGCGGTGTCCGGGAGGCGCCTAAACCGGTGCCGATCGCTTGCAACGCAAGCATGGCCCACGGGGCAGTGGCGAAAGACCCCTGGGGGCTGAACTAGCCACTGTCATCTGTGTGAATGGGTAGCACATCCCTGCAACAGACAACACACCCGAAGGCCTGCGGGCGAGTCCTGTGGGACTAAGCCACGAAAGGTAGCCTTCGTAACAACAAAACACACAAGCACCAAAGCGGGGTAACAGACTGTCAAGCCTGCCCGCCAGCAGTGTAGTAAGAAGGTCGACTCACTGCCATCAAGCACTAAGGTGAGCAACCAACATATGTAGCAAAGTCAAACATGTCATGACAGAAGCGAGGTACCAAACTGCACGCCGACAACTAGCCGTGCAGTAAGCAAGTAGGCCCACTGCCGCCAAGCGCTAAGGCGAGGGAACAACATATGTACACAAAAGACGAATACGTCATGATGATTGATTGTACATTGCTTAACGTCCCGACAGCAACAAGGCTTTCTCAGGACGTGCCTGCACTGCTTGTGAAAAAAAAAAAAAACAGAACATTGAATGTATGTCGCCAGCCGGTCAAATACATTAAATAAACCTAACACATGGGGCCTAAATAAAGCTAAGACCATTTAGCAACACACATCCAATATCAAGAGCTACAGGCAGTGCAGACAGTAGGGAGAGTTTTAAAAAGGCAAATACAGGTGAATGGACCAAGGGTAGACAGAAACACATGCCCCAGAATAGAGAGAAAAACTCACCCTGTGGGGCTGACCAGGGTGACCCTGGGAACTAAAAAGTACCTAACCCCACCCAAGTCCCCCAGGGCAGACCCGGGTGGGGGAATACGTCATGATGGAAGCGAGGTACCAAACTGCACGTCTGCAATCTAGCAGTGCAGTAACGAGGTAGCTTCACCGCCGTCAAGTGCTAAGGTGAGCAACAACATATGTACCAACCCCTGTCATAAAAGGAGTCAGGCCCCAACAACATTGCTAAGGGTGACCGTGTGTGGAAAACAACACCGGCCGCATGCTGCACAAATCAATACGCAATGACAACCAAGACAAGAAAAACATCCGGGGCAGTAAATCACCACTTTATGTGGACATGTCACGAGGGGCCCGCCCAGCCAAGGAGCGTAAACCCCCAAGCTGCCCGCCGGAACGTATATCCACTCTCTAAGGTACGTGAGCACTTGTCCACAGCATATGCCTGCATATGCGCGTGCGCTTAAATTCATCACCCGTATCTATACCAACATCCCGCAAGGGAAAACAGAAAGGGCCAGAATAGGCGCTGGTGCCGAACAACTACGCGATGACAAGGCGTGCCCCAAGCTGCCACTCAGCTAATCAGGCCATGGAGTAAAAGAATTCTCCACACCCAAGGTACAAATGCGTAGGGACTTAGCTACGATTCACCGAAGGTGAGTGGGAGCACGATTACAGTGAGAAGAAGACGAAAAAGTTCGTACCTGCACAAACCAGTGCCCAGCCCGGGAACCAGCCGAGGGTCAACCCCGCTACCTTACCTCTCCGCCGAAGGGGAACGGGGGGAGACGTCCAAAAACCCACCTGGCACGACCGGCGAAGCTCACCGGACAGCTCACCAGCGGTCGAAGCGTAGGCGCTACGCAGTGGGGACGAGAAAGCCACGCAGCAGCACAGGCAGGGCCAACGAAACGATCCTATCTCCCGCTCTTCATTCCAACAGCAAGTCCGAAACCCGAGAACCGGTCGAAAAACCAAAGTCCGTAGGCTAGAGCAGAGTGCAAGACGACCGAATCGTGCGCCTAAGTAGACTAGACTGAGGGATTATGGGTACCCGGCTTCCGGGTGGTGGGTATAGGGAGACAACTCTTGGTCCCCTCGGGGTTCCCCGAGTGCCTCCCGGGGTTGTGTTTTTACACAACTGGCTCTTAGGCTAGAATGAGTAAGTAGTAGACACTTCCATTCAGTCATGTCATCGGTAATGTTTTTGAAGAAACAAATCACCACGTGAGATTATGCCAGAGTTCACCAGTACCTGCAAACTATCAAACAAACACAATACACAATACAAGGAAAGCATTTTTTTTATACCTCATGGTGGAGATCATGTACGGCTGCGCTAACTGCACCACAATGGCACCACTACCAAGCTGATGACATGTGTAGCCCGAGTCCCAGTCATACTGACGTGTTTCCCCATTAATCAGTGCGTTGCGGCTGCGACTCACTCCCTCAATCACACATGCGCTGTTCTTGATTGTCGCTACGTTCTCTGCAGGCACTGCACAAAGTAAATAGACCAGTAAAGGCAATGTTATGTAGGTAATGAAACTTGGTAAATGTGTACCCTTAACACAATGAGCCCTAAGGTTCAAATCCCATATTTCAGAGATTCCAATGAAGACTATTTACAGTTCAAGATACAGATTGACCACTATAGTTCAAGGGTGGTGCCAGAATAGTATGGCGCTTAGAAGCGCCAAGCTATCCTGTCAAGACCCTTAAACTATTATTTTCATTTAAGACTTGACTTAATACTTAGAATGTAAGAGCTGATGAAGTTGAGTACAAGACAAACAAGGTGACTGTGCACTCACTGAATTCCAGTGCTACCCTTTGAGAACTGCCTGATGCGCAATACAAATAACTCATCAGAGATGAAATAACCATGACAGCTAAACAGTGATGCTTGATTTCATAGGTGCCTGCAGATGTGCCATGCCAACAGACAAGCAATGAAGAAATCTCACCAAGAAGGCCCTGGTCAAGCGTATAAGTTTTGTTGGTGTACAGGCACTCGAAGGACACCAGGTGGAACACACGATTCACCGTGTTGTGGGTGCCCACCACTCGGATATATCTGAAACACACCACAACTAGTGAAATACCTAGACAGTGGTCACATTCTCATACCATGGGAAATCACTCAGTGCTGGACTGCCAAAAGGTTAGATCCACTGACCCCAGTGCTTGCGTCACCTTGGGTTTGTGACTCATGTTCTCATTAACCCTTTGGCTGCTGGTAGTGGTTTTTGTCGAGATGATTCCTACAGGGTTAAGTGTGTAATTAACATGTGAATGACCATATCTCTGAAAGCAAACAAAGTTTTGCATATGTAGATCTTTCTACAGATGTCTTATGGTTTCACAAGCATGCAAGCAAATTACAATTTTACACTGTACATATAATCCAACCATATACTGAGGAGCAAAGCCAACTCCATCACTTTAGCACCTATTGCAGAAGACAGACAGACAGACCATGACAGTTCAAGGGAGGTGCCAAGCTAATCTGGCACTACTCTTGAACTATCATGACTGATCCAACTCATGGTCATATGTCACTGTCAGGGCTACATGAGTGAAAATGCCTGATCAGTCAGCTTATGCACTGTCACAGAGTTCCATGCGTGCCTTAGAACAGTCAGTTTATTTTATGCTGCACTTGGACAACTGCTCTATCATGGTTGAGCGTTTCTGAGGACTCACTAAAAAAAACAGTATAAAGTTGACTACTCTAGGATCGTTTAGCATACCTGACGACTCTAGGAGAAAAATGCAGTTTCTGCCAGGAACGACATAGGTAGCTGGTGTGGTCGATAACACGGTCGTAATCCTTGTCATCCATTGAGACCTCAATGTAGTACGAATATGACCTGAAGGTAATAAACAGAATCATTCAGTCTCATTCACCTCAGCAATAACAGATTTGTTGTCAATCCAGTCACCAACCCTGAAGGCGAAAAACTGAATCATTCAGTCTCTTTCACCTCAGCAATAACAGATTTGTTTCTGTCAATCCAGTCACCTACCAGCCATCCAAGCAATATTGATGATGACGATGATAATGATATGCATTTGTAAAGTGCATTATCCATGCAGTACTGAATGTTTAAGTCGAGCTAGGACACCTCAACACAATTTTTTGGGTTTATGGACATATGTTTTATTGTATATCATTAGAATCAGTATTTGTCTGTCCTGAACGCTCCGACATGCTCATTTAGTCAGGTATGCTCACCGTTGCCATGGAAATGAACACTAAGTGACCGTTACACCTGGTTGCTAAGGAAACAAAGTTCAGCTACCGTTGATGCTTCTGAAAAGCCAAATTTGTTCAAAATATCAACTGAAATCATCATTATGGAATGTCAGTGGCGATTTTGACTATCTTACCTGGTTTTGAAGAAAAAAATATTTTTATATCAATATGTAGTAAAACTGTTGCCGCTAGGGTTTCATGTGAAAGAAAAACAGAAGATAGTGGTGGAAAACCCTTTAAAATAGAAACAATGAACGACGTTTCGGATCAAAGATCCTTCTTCAGGTGACATGGAAACAAACGTAGAACAGAAAAGAACACGATAGAAGAAAAGATGTCATCCTGTATAGAGAGAATTTAGAATGACGTAACAAGCACAAAACACGTAGCACAAAACTTACGTCTACATACATACACGTCACTGCATACATTCGCATTCACTCGTGCCTGCTGCTGCTCACGTACATGCACACACACAACACACACACACACACTCAACGGTATCATCCAGTATCAACAGTGAGGTTAAGTGTTAGTCTGGCACCAACTACCCATCAGGCCGAGCATACATCCCTAGGGGCGAATGTTCAAGCTGCGCGGATGGTAAGTGCCAAGCCTGTCCGCGAAAAAGGATTCTGTCACTTAGAGGCGGATGAAGTGGGATGCATTTTGCCAAAGGATGCGGATGCTGAAATGTGTGAGGCTATGAAGAGGTTCGTTGAAATGACGTCCAACCTGGTTGTTGTATCCGAGGCGGATCGAACGAACATGCTCCTCGCCGCGTTTAGGGAGTGTATGGTATGTCTCCCCCACATACAACATCTTTGGACAGTGAGAACATGAGATGATATAGATAATATCCGATGACTGGCATGTGAATGATCAGTGGACATTGAAAGATGACAGGGGTCCGGTGATGACGGGGGATGTGTTGATGTACGGACATGCTTTGCAGTGTGGTTGCTGACAAGGTGTGTGCCAGGTGGTAAGGTGTTAGATGCGCAAAGTAAGCTGTGAACAAGATGATCGTGTAGGTTAGTGTCACGATTGTAAGCGACCAGCGGAGGCTCAGGAAATATGTCTTTCAATACTGTGTCATTCTGAATGATGTGGAAGTTTCTGAGGAGAATGTTTTTGATGGGGATGTTGTGAGGATGATACGTGATACACAGGACCGGCCGGTCCTCTGCAGCACTCTGAGTTTTCTCCCGCAAAGCTTCGCTTCTGCTTGTGGCCTCAGCTTTAGAACGAGCGGTGTTGACGATGTCTTGGGGGTATCCCTGGTGTGAGAAGAAAGTGGCCATGGTTTGGGTCTGTTTGGTGAAGTCGTCGTCGCTGCCGCAGATCCGACGGAGTCGCAGAAATTGGGAGAATGGGATACCGTTTTTGGTGGCGGCAGGATGGCTTGATGAAAACTGCAGGTAAGTGTGGGTGTCGGTAGGCTTGTAATGGACGGTAGTATGGAGTTTGTCAGAGTCGGCTTTGGTGGATATGTGGATGTCGAGGAAGGGCACAGACTCCTCGGAAATCTCATGCGTGAATCGGAGAGACGGATGAAAAGATGAGATGAAGTTGATGAACTGTAGTGTTTCAGTCATGCTTCTTGAGGTGACGCCCAAACAATCGTCGATGTAGCTCTTGAAGAGGTCTGGCAGAGGTCCAGTGTATTGAGTGAAAAATCTTCTCCTCCACATAGCCCACAAATAGACAGGCATAGGAGGGCCCCATTTTAGTGCCCATGGCAACTCCTTTTTTCTGTTTGTAGTGCTGATCCATAAATTGAAAGGAGTTCATGGACAGCACCAGTTCGGTTAAGCGGAGGATGGTTGTGGTGTCGATATTCAGATGATGTTTGCAGATGAAATGTTTCAATGCTAGTATCATTGGGGATGTTGGTGTAAAGAGCCTCTATGTCCATAGTGAATAAAATCTTGTGTGTTGCTGTGCCAGGGAAGGTAAAGCGATCCAAAAGGTGAAGGGCATGGTTAGTATCTTTTACATATGTGGGAAGAGCACTGACCAAGGGCTGGAGGATGGAGTCGATGAACTGAGATATAAGCTCTGTGGAACAAGAGCAAGCCGAAACAATGGGACGACCAGGTGTGTCTGGTTTGTGGATTTTAGGGAGGATGTAGAATCTTGGCTCCTTAGGTTCCCTCACCACGACTGAATTGGCCTGCGATGGTAATTTTCCCGCAGTAATGGCGATGGTAATGGTTTGCCTCACCACTTTGTTGTCAGACGCGGTTGTCTTAGCAGGGATAGGTAGGTAGAACTCGCTGTTCTGTAACTGGCGTTCAACTTCTTTGACATACAGATCCCTATGCCAAGCTACTACCTTTATCCGCTGGCTTAATGACGGTGTCATCACGTTCCTTCATTTCCTGAAGAGTCTTCATATCGGCTGTGGTCATGTTAAAATGCTTCACTGGCTTAGATCTGATCATGGCCACGTCATCTTCACATCTGTTGATGTATCTTTCCAAGGCTTTAAATTCACCTACTTTTGGCATCCACATGCTAGGTTGATATGGAAAGGACAACTTGTCATCGTCGTCATCACCACTGGTGTTCTGGTGAAGGGCTCGAACACCACCAAAGTGGGCTGCTAGGCGGAGTCGGCGGAAATATTGTTGAACATCAAGCAAAGTAGAAACGTGATCAGCTCTAGGCTTTAAAGGAACAAACTTGAGTCCCCGAGAAAGTACCGGTCTCTCAGCATCAGAAAGCTGAAGATCGGGTGGTATGGTTACCACAGAGGCGGTTATGTTGTTAGTCCGCTGTGGGGGGATTTGGTTGCGAGATGGCAACAGATTACTGAGCTTTTTCTTCTTAGTGTCAACTAGGGAGTCATAGAATTCCCCGTTGGCCATGCGCGTGATCTGTATGATTGTAGAGCAAGTTGTCTGATCACATAAAGTAAACATCTGACAGCGAAAGTGGCCCAGACTTCTGTCGATGACTTTCAGTTTCTGCGTGTAGTGATGGATGGTCGTGTTCATAAGGCGAGTAGCTGCAGTGGTCAGAATAGATTGAACCGACCGTTGGCTCGAACGTGGGAGAGAAGGCGAATGATGAAAATGTAGAGCAAAACCTTTTGGTATTACCTTATTACAGGTGCAAGTGCGCAGGAAATGCACGTGGCTACAGAAACGCGTCTTGTCCAAAACAGTCTTCAGATACGCTACGCCAAGCAACTGAGGGATAGTAGGTAATGTACTATCCCCCCTCCCCCCGATGCTGTAGTATCAATGTGGGGGAGACATACCGTACACTCCCTGAACGCTGCGAGGAGCATGTTCGTTCGATCCCCTCGGATACAACAACCAGGTTGGACGTCATTTCAACGAACCTCCTCATAGCCTCACACATTTCAGCATCCGTATCCTTTGGCAAAATACATCCCACTTCATCCGCCGCAAAATGACAGAATCCTTTTTCGCGGACAGGCTTGGCACTTACCATCCGCGCGGCTTGAACATTCTCCCCTAGGCCGTATGCTCGGCCTGATGGGTAGTTGGTGCCAGACTAACACTTAACCTCACTGTTGATACTGGATGATACCGTTGAGTGTGTGTGTGTGTGTGTGTGTGTGTTGTGCGAGTGCATGTACGTGAGCGGCAGCAGGCACGAGTGAATGCGAATGTATGCAGTGACGTGTATATATGTAGATGTAAGTTTTGTGCTACGTGTTTTGTGCTTGTTACGTCATTCTAAATTCTCTCTATACAGGATGACGTCTTTTCTTCTATCGTGTTCTTTTCTGTTCTACATATGTTTCCATGTCACCTGAAGAAGGATCTTTGATCCGAAACGTCGTTCCTTGTTTCTATTTTAAAGGGTTTTCCACCACTATCTTCTGTTTTTCTTTTTATATCAATGTTCTGGTTGGTCATTTTTTGAATATGTTAGCCAAGGGAAGCTATTCATAGCTCCCAAACTAATCTGAAATTAAACAATCTGCACTGATATTCCATAATAAACCAATTTGTGAACTTGCATATAAAACTTCACTATCATCTCACAAGTACATTTTTACATATTTGCTTCCTCAGTATGTACCACTGCCCAAAATTACAATTTTGAGAAAACAGCAAAAACAAGTTTCAGCAAGGTGCCGTTTTTTCCCCATCATACACAGCTCTAACATGTAACCTGAAATCGTTGACTTATGTTTTTCACACGATAAAACCTTCATGCAGCACAGACATGCAAACTTTCCAGAAACACTGTTCTATGACCTACCCCCCTCCCCCCCCCCCCCGCCTCCCCTTCCCCCCCCCCCCCCTTCCGATGCTGTAGTTTTGCATGCTTAGTGTGTATTGCTTGTTGTACTCAGCCTGCACACTTATTGCATCCAGTTTGTTAATAAGCACTAATGTCACAACTGCTTGGTGACAGGAAACCATGTTAACAACATTCTAAATTGCTAGGATCACCAAGCAAACCCAGGTGGATTAGGTATTGTGAATCAACGTTACCTCATGTAGACACAATGATGAACTATTGAAGCATCCCAGTGCCTGTTTGTTTTCCACTGTATACGCTTCACGTAGACAAATGGTATTCAGACAGAATGTATGGTAGATGTAAGCAGAAGGTTGGTACAGTAATTGGCAATATTTGTCAGGGTCCATACTGACAACCATAGGTTTCTAACTAAGATGTAGTTGCACTTGTCAAAGTGTGACTCATTGGTGAAAACCAATCTGTCCGGGCAGTTTTGTCATTGTGAGAGTATCTGTGTGTGTTTACTGTGGCAGCACATGACATTGGGCTTTCTCACCACAGGAAAAAATTCTTTTCCTATCAGTATTCAACATTCCTAAAAGTCGGATGGGTAAGCCGAGGGTAAATATACATGAACACTTGTCTCACGAGTTTTCATTTATGGCTTTCTTGTGTTTCAACATATACACATTATGCTTGTACATCCGTGCAGTTACACAAACTGTTAATGCTAAATATATTCTGTTGAAGACGGAAAAATGGTTTAGAGATCTGTCAGCTTTGAGGAGTAGTGATCTTCCTAAAGCATCAGAAGCTGCAATCTAGTCTGTTACATGCCCCTGCACTGTGTGCATTGCATGCACAGGCCATAGCCAGTTGTTACATTACTTGAAATAGGAGAGACTAAAATCGTAAGGAAAACATCATGACTTACCACAAGTAAATAAAGTATTTAAACATCTTGTATATATGTCTGACAATATATAAATCAGTTAGTTCATGAAACGCGCATACAGCTTTAAAAACAAAGCGGCCTGTTTACATCACACCTCACACACACCCATTGCATGCTCATAGTCACTGCTGTGGAAGACGTAAAACGCATACCAAACTAATGAGGCTGCATTTTACAATTTGGACAATACTGGTTTGCTGCAGAATCACACCTACACCATCACAATGCCAGCTGCATCTTGCCCGAGTTCAGAACTTTCACAGTGCACTTTGTAGCCTCTTTAACTCGGGGAAACAAATACTTGTATGATGTACATCGCTCTTTTTACGATGGAAAATTATATAATTGTTTGCTTGTGCATATGATGTTGGACTATCATTCCTGCAAACACGAGTTTTGGGTGACATTTATGAGGGACATAGTACTGCCTAAATCCTAACATTTTCTCGATACGAAGGGACCTGTGCACAATGTTCATTATGGTTATCAAGATCTGTGTTTCCTTGAGCTGGCAAATTCCTTTCACGTATGCATACGTTTCATCAGTAGTGATGAGCGTGTCTCACTATGAATGTGCAGATGGTTTCTAATCCGACCGAAATATTGAGATGTTACAAAAGGCGAAAGATGTGAGATTCCTGAATCTAAATCATTCAGACCTACTGTGCTATATTTAGCGCTGAATACAGAATTTCGGATTTCTATGACTGCACACTTCTGCTCCAAGGTCACGCAGTTCACAAACAAATCATAAAAATCTACGACCTCGCCCTTTGTATCTTTGATTTTTGCACGTTTTGCTTTGCCAAATCACTAGAGCACCTACCTGCGAAAATCTGCAGGTCCTTTTGAAATGACTCGCAGGTGCAGATGATGTTTGTGTCTATTTTGGACAGGCGCAGTGACATTTTTCCTGTATATTACGATTATACAAGTTCTTCAGTCTCACTCTGTCATGTTGCCGAGATTCCTCTGTGGATTTCTCTAAACAATGCGTTTTAGCTTGCAATCTGTCAAGGTGCGAGTTGTATCCGACACAAAGTTAGCCGAACAGACTTGGAAATACATTTGAACCAATCAGAGATGCACATTTATGTGGTGCTCCTGTTTGAAATTGTCATAAGACCAAATTTGGAAGTTATCGACAAATTCCTGGAGTTGCTGCAGGCAGTTTTTTTGCCGTTGATTGTTCGTTTAGGCAAGGGTGAAAGACAAATTACTGCAAGGGAAAGAACCGTCTTTCAAATGACGTAACTTTTTCAATGTGGTACGAAGAATGTGCGCTTTGACCAGGTTAGAAAGTAGGCAAAATGCACATATTCTGAGCGAAATAAAATGTAAACAAACTCTTGTTTATTCACCATTTAATGAGATTGTTTCCGCAGAGCGGATACTCAGAACTTGCAGAAAAACGGGAAAACCCAAAACAGCCAAAGTGACAGATTTTTCACATTGGAGGTGTCCTAGCTCGCCTTAAAGCACTTTGTTTTGTTTCTTTTGTAAAGAAGAGATAGGAAAAGCACCAATTTCAACAGAAGAAAAGAATGAATAGTAACACCCCAAAATCCTTCCATCCAATGATAAATCCATCTGTCCATCCACCTAAAACAACCTGCCCATAATAAGCCCATCAATCCACCCATGCATCCACCCTTCCACCCATCGACCAGTCCACTTAGCCAACCCATTTAATTCACAGAACACTTCAAACACAGACACACTGCTTCACATGAGCCAAAAGCTATCTTGCTGAAACTGGCCATCTGACGAGGGAAGCTTTCTTTCAAAAGCCTGCCAGAATCAACCAGACAGTTTCTGCTGAGCAGCATTATCACCTTATCTAATTTATTTATTTAACAAATGCCAACTTTCAACTGTGTTGTATGAAAGCCGAAACCCTAGATTTATACGACATGGCTGAAATCTGTGGCAACTGTGGAAATACAAAAAGGCAGACAAGGGTTCGCAACTTCAGACACCACCTCGGTGCCAATGGGGTATTTTTAACAACACTCATAAGGCTGTAACCCCTGGACGGAGCCTCATGTCACAGTCTCAGAGCCGAAACTTTTTCACCTTATATTCATACTCATGGACGACAGTGCGAAAATTGAAATGACTGAAACCATCCACCGACTAGCTATGCCCCATAAAATGGCTAGCAAGAGACATAAATTTTCATGAGCGGCTGCATCCGCAGGGGCTCAGGAGACTTTATGTCCATTGTGGGTGGCACAGCTGTTCTGGCTGAACCAAAAAGCTGAAATTTGGTTTTCTGGAATTTTGAAAAAGCTGAATCAGTCTGCAGGACTGAAGACTGTCACCCATGCATACTTATTACTACTGGCATGGAGTAGATAGAGAAGTCTATTGTTGCTAAGACTGTGGCCATACCTCATGTCCCTGTCCCACAGAAGCAAGTTGATTGTGTTGATGATGTAGCGCTGCCCTAACGCGATTGTGATGCCCTGGCCATTGTTGTCGTCGATGGGATGGCGGGTGAAGCCACGGTCAAGGTCATAATTCTGCACGTCCCCATCTAGCAGCGCAGCCTTCATCTCCCCGCGGATCACCTGGGCACCATGACGTGTCGTCGCCACATTTTCTTCTGTGGCTATAGATAGAACAGGCAACAGAAAATAATGTATTGCAAGCTGCACAGCTTTCCACTACCTCACTAGAACCTGTTTTAAGCAACTGCTTTTTTCAAAAGAGAACTGGTTTTAAAAGAAAAGTACTCATGTCACTAAAGACCATCATTTAATTCATTGCCTACTAAGTAACTTTTCGTGAATTATGTACTCTGCTAGTCTGCTACTAAGTAATTTTGTTTAACCCACAAAGCCCTGAAACAGTGAAAGACTACGACAGGATGTGGATTGACCATATTTCAAGGTTGGTGTCAGAATAGCTTGGTGCCTCTAGGCGCCAAGCTATTATGACACCAACCTTGAACTATCATGGTCGATATGTCTCCAGAACTGTGACATAGACCTCAGAGGATATCTACAAAAATGTGATAATTTCGTCCACAGGGCGTAAGGGGTTAAAGTTTATTTCTGGATCTAGTGCGTAAGCCAAGCAACATCTTGTAATGACACTTTCAGCTCTAAAACTAGCTAAGCACGTGTTTTTCTGCACACAAACCTTGGCTGGGTTTATCTCACCAATAGTGTTTTAGTGGAAGTAATCTCACTGTGGCCGAAGTCCATATCCATAGGCAAAGAGCTAATAGCACCCTTAATGATGGTCCTTAATGACAGGTGACCTCTCATAAGGGTGGTTACTCAAAACAGGTTCTGCTGTCCATAAACCTAACCCATTTAGTACCAACACCCTACAGCAAGAGATGTATTGACCATGATAATTCAAGGGTAGCACCAGATTAGCCTGGCGCCTGAAGGCGCCAAATTAATCTGGCACTACCCTTGAATTATCATGGTCAATCCGTCTCCTGCAAGCGGTATATAGTCGTTAGGCAACACCTCCAAAATTTTGGAAATGCGGCTGTGGGGCTAAATGGATTAACCCCTTCACTGCCAGTACACAGCTGACAGCACGCAACTACAAAAGGCAAAGATTCTCAGGAACCCCCGCCCATGAGATTCTGTGCCACTTGCGCATTTAATTTTAGTCCGTCTGATTAAGGCAGACAGGGTTATGTCAGGCAGTGCATCTGTGGGGATTTCAGACATTATTTCTAGGTGCATCCAGTGAATGGGTTTTCTCCTCTCTTTCAAGTAAATTTAAAAAAGAAAGGCAAATCCCTTATGGCTCACGTGTATGACATATCTACATGCATGACCTTTGTGACAATAAGGGAGGGCTTCTGCACCAGCAAAATCCATTTTTATCTTATTACTTCTTTGCCAGAATTTATGCCCCACACACCAAAAACGTCATGTGCATGCTTCAGAATGCGCTCCGATCAGCCCCACTTCAAAGTCTACCGTATTTTCAATCTCTTGGCTTGACTTCGTGAACGAAGATTTTATAGGGGTTGCCCACAACGTCTGCAGGCCTCCTCGTGGCTGCGGAGGCCAATCCGGGACAGGCAGGTTCGACCGCAGTGGCTGCAGGGGAAGGTCTGGCCAGGGTTCAAAGTTGCGGCATCTCTGTTTTTTCTCCTGAGCCGCTTGTCCTTAAGGCTAACTCTGCGAGAGTCCTCAAAGGAGACGGCTGCCTTGTAAATGGTGGAGCGCCAGGTGTCACGGTCCGCAGCAAGCGAAGACCACTGGTGGTGGTCGATTTGGCAGGAACTAAGTAACTTCTTGAGACAGTCTTTGTATCTCTTCTTTGGTGCCCCTCTGTCTCGGTGTCCAGTGGCAAGCTCACCAAACAGGGTGATCATGGGTAGGCGATGATCCTCCATCCTGGAGACATGCCCCGCCCAGCGGAGCTGCGTCCGCAGCAGCAAAGCCTCGATGCTTACAGTTTCTGCCTGTTCAAGGACCTCGACGTTGGTGACATAGTCACTTCAGTGAATGCCCAGGATGGTACGCAGGCAGCGCTGGTGGAAGCGTTCGAGAAGTCGTAGTTGGCTGCGGTAGAGGGCCCAGGACTCGGAACCATACAGCAGGGTGGTGAGGACGACAGCTCTGTACATGCTGATCTTAGTGCCTGTTTTCAGCTGTTGATTGTGCCACACCCGCTTGAATAGTCGCCCGAAAGCGCAGTTCGCTTTTGCCAGCCTGCTGTCAAGCTCCTTGTCCAGCTTGGTGTCCGATGTGATGATGCAGCCAAGGTAAGTAAACTGGTGCACTGACTTTAGTTCAGACTCGCCGATGGTGATGTGGGGAGGGCGATGCTCTACCGTTGGTGCCGGCTGATGAAGGACCTCTGTCTTTTTCAGACTGACCTCGAGTCCAAAGAGCTGGGCAGCGTCTGCGAAGCAGGACGTGATGCGCTGCAGGGATCTCTCTGTGTGTGCAACGAGGGCAGCGTCATCAGCAAAAAGCAGCTCACAAATCAGTTGGTCTAGGGTTTTGGTGTGGACCTGCAGTCGTCTGAGGTTGAACAGGCTGCCATCGAGACGATACCTGATGTACACTGCATCGTCATCATTGAGGTCCACTGTGGCCTGCTTCAACATCATGCTAAAAACGGCGGTGGTCAGTGTGGCACTCTGCGCTGGGCATCACTCTGGTGAGGAGGACGTCGCTGCGGTCCCTCTGACGCACTAGGACATAGTTGATAAGGTGCCAGTGTTTGGAGCGAGGATGCATCCAGGTGGTCTTTCGACTGTCCTTCTGCTGAAAAGTAGTGTTGGTGATGACCAGTGCCTGCTCTGCACAGAACTCCAACAGTAGGCGGCCATTGTCATTGCAGTTCCCGACGCCATGCTTGCCGAAGACTCCTTTCCAGGCTTCAGAGTCCTGGCCCACTCTGGCGTTGAAGTCGCCAAGGATGATGACTTTGTCGTCTGCAGGGGTGCTCTGTAGGAGGCTGCGCAGGTCAGTGTAGAACTTGTCCTTTTCTGCAGGCTCTGCCAGGAGGGTTGGGGAGTACACACTGAGAAGGGTGACGTGTTGCTGGTGTCTCAGTGGGAGGCGCATGGACATGATGCGGTCTGAGTGACCCGTTGGTAGGTTTTCCAGCTTAGTCGCAATGGAGGTCTTGACCATGAAACCCACGCCTGAGAGCCGTCTTTCTGTTGCAGGCCTGCCTGACCAGTAGAGGGTGTAGCCAGCGCCAAGTTCTTGGAGGCTGCCTTCGTCCGGAAGGCGTACTTCGCTGAGCGCGGCGATGTCGATGTTTAACCTCCGCAATTCATGGGCAATGAGGGCGGAGCGACGTTCAGGGCGTCCGCTGTCTGCTGTGTCAAGCATGGTTCGGATGTTCCAGCATGCTACGTTGAGTCCGGTCGTGGTCGTCATGAGAGTGGATCCGTTATTCTTTCTTGTTTTCTGACCGCAGGAGAAGATGCCCTTTGACCGCGGCTAGCCAACTGGGGTTGTGAGGGGACGAGCTTTGGTTGGGCCACCTTTTCTAGGCCCCTCTCCGTGTGGAGCAAGCAGTGCTGTCCCTAGAAAAGGCTGCTTGGTCATTCAGGGTGTGCCGAGTGACGTTGTCATCCCCAGGTCAACATCAGGCGACCAATATCCTGAACCGCCTGCATGCAGGTTTGCGACTGCGGCTTTCAGTGACATCTTTCACCTGCCGTTTCGCCCCTCGCCCGTCGCTACAGGACTTGGAATGGTCGGTGTCATGGTCCGTGGACGTTTCCTAAAGCCTGCGCGGTGGAGCTTTTTGGTGGAGTGCAGTGTGCGCAGTACTGGCCCCACCCTTTAAACCCTTGGTTCGTCTGCCATGGCCTAGCACGCTGAGACGATGGCATCGAGGTCCTCGGGTCATAGGTTTTATATCAGACTGTCCTTGTCCTAGTCTCAGGCTCAAAAACCTTCCCCGGAGACACGGGGGCTTTGATTTCAGGGTTTTCCTCCCTTAGCCTTTCCGCAGCCAAGCGGCCAGGCCTGCAAGGCAGCAGAACAATGATTAATTTTCGAGGTTCTCTCCTCTAGATCCACCGTGTTTAGCCTGGGGGCTCGTGCTGCCCAGTTTTTGGGGTCACCTCGGAGAGGATGTGGCCAGGGACTACGCACGGGCGGTCTTGGGATAGAGGGATTCTATGCTAGCCCGGAGGGATTACACACGAGGGTGCCTCGCGAAGGCCAAGGGGTCTCTGCCCCAGGGGACGAGTTGCGTTGGTGGTGGGGAACTCTTACAGCGGCTCCCCCGGGACCACCCTAGTCTAGGGCGTATTTTCAATACGGTAGACAAAAACATCTTTTGTCACAATATGGCTATTTTCGACCTATTTCCTGAGCTCTTGTGACCTTTTCCTTTCCAAGGGGTCACCCAAATTAGTAAGCATAGAAAGGTCTTCCCATCAGGTATCTTTGTACCAAGTTTGGGTTTGAAGTTGTGAATAGTATTTGAAAAAAATAAATTACATGTCAAAATATAGCTATTTTTTACCTATTTCCTGATCCATGTGACCTTGACCTTTGTGAAAGGTCACTCAAATTGGTATGTTTAGAAAGGTCTTGCCACAAAGTATCCTTGGGCCAAGTTTGAAGATTGTGGCTTGAATAGTCTCCGAAAAAATGCCAACGTTAAAGTTTGCCACGGATGATGGCGAACGACATAACGGACAGACCCACTGGCCCAGAACATAGACTCACTTTTGCTTCGCATGTGAGCCAAAAACAGCTGTATCTAACCTGACAGTTTCAGTGGAAAGAAACATGCAAAATATCATTTGTTTGACAGCAGAACCTATTTTGAGTGACAACCCTTCAGAGATCAGGTTACTAAAAGACAATCTTTTGGTACTTGTAGCCACCTGTCTTTAATGACAGGTGACACTATTTGCCCTTGAAGACTTCTCTTGAGAAAGCATCTGTCTTTCAAGACCACTTCTTTTTGCAAGCAAGGTGACTGCTCAAAAAAAGTTCCACTGTACATATTAAAATGAACACTTCATGGCCAACTGATCCATTTCTATCCAAAAGTATGAAATCTGTGGACTTACAGAGAAAGCCGCGATACTTGAGGTCCATGTCCCGACACTCGGTCTGCAGTTTGATGGCATCCAAGATGGCATCAGAGGACACCAGGCCTGTGTCCCGCACCACGTTCAGCAACTGTGTCATTGTCATCAGTGGCAGACGCACAACCTCCAGGATGGGGGTGGGGTCTGCACCCTGATTATGTTCCGCCCACTCACACACGGCGCGGAAAATATCAATTTCCTCCGCGCAGAATGAGTCGCGCTGGATCAGGTCACGCACAGAGTTCTAGAGGGAAAACATAACAAGAGAGCCACTCTTTAGTCAAGACTCAAAAGCTGATATTGTTCATGATGTAATTTGATGCATGATTAAATCATAACGAGGGAAATGTGAAACTGGTAGATTGATTGATTGATTGATTGTACATTGCTTAACGTCCCGACAGCAACAAGGCTTTCTCAGGACGTGCCTGCACTGCTTGTGAAAAAAAAAACTAAACAGAACATTGAATGTATGTCGCCAGCCGGTCAAATACATTAAATAAACCTAACACATGGGGCCTAAATAAAGCTAAGACCATTTAGCAACACACATCCAATATCAAGAGCTACAGGCAGTGCAGACAGTAGGGAGAGTTTTAAAAAGGCAAATACAGGTGAATGGACAAAGGGTAGACAGAAACACATGCCCCAGAATAGAGAGAAAAACCCACCCTGTGGGGCTGACCAGGGTGACCTTGGGAACTAAAAAGTACCTAACCCCACCCAAGTCCCCCAGGGCAGACCCGGGTGGGGGGTGAAACTGGTAGAGCGAATGTTTTCTGAGCTATCGCCTTTATGATAGATCACCTGTCATTAAAGACTATAATGTAAAAGGCCAGGACCATCAATTAACTGGCTGTAGACAAGTTTTCTGGTATGTTGCAAAAACTACACTTCAATTTTCTGACGAAGAATGCATGCATCACATGAACAGTTGTGTGTGTTTGTCGTAAATATGTGATGTATTGTGGCTTGAACTAACAAATAAAACAATAAAGAAAGAATTGTGTTAATTTTATTATTTTAAATCGTGTTTTTACAATCCCACTCGAAAGAATGTAGACCGACAGACTTTCCTGCAGCTTGAGCGTGTGATTAATTTTACCACTGCACACTCCTGAATGCTCATGTTTCTGTTTCACTTCAATTCATTTGAACGTTGACCTTCTCGACAAAGGTTTTGCGGGCTTCAGTACACTGATATAACACGATTGTTAACCTACTTGGCCTTTTGAGCACCCACGTGTTCGAAACGTGTTTGAGTCTTCCGATAGCGAAATGCGATCGATCGAGATCACGTGTAAACAAAGGGACCGTGAGTTTGCTAGCTTTCCGGTTGTTGCTTTCACATATAATTTAATCGTACAACTAAAAGATTCAAGTAGAATTATTGGTTTGAAACCCGTTTTGGTTGCCTTTTTGATTAGTATTGCTCACTCACCTCGGCGTCAGACTACAAATCCTACGAGCGATATCTAATTTTGACGAACATTTTTCGGTCTTGTTTTACGAACACGACGTCATGGCCGATGTTTTGAGAGAGCGCGTCCCACATGTAAACAGCGTTGTCGAGTGATTTGTGATAATTTTGAACATTTTTTGGGTATTTTGGTTTTTTTTAGTGTCAGTCTCTATCGAGCAAACGCTTCTGTTTGTCTCCAAAACGCCCTCTTCCCACTATGATAGGTTTATAAACGTTTGAGCTCCGACCAAAAAGTGATTTATTGTCGCTCGGCGAATGTAGACCGACGGAAGTGGACCCATGTCCTGTAATGTGGGACATGCCAAAACAGAATACCAGAAAACCTGTCTGTAGTCACCTAAATGACAGGTGGCCTTCAACTGCTCAAGACTCCTCATAAGAAAGTATCTGTTTTTTAACTTCACTGCTGCTGAGGAAATATGAACACTATTCATCCGCAAGAGGTATAGATCCTCATGAGCCCCCACAGTTGCAGAGAATCTTGATGATCTATACCTCTGGCTAAAACCACCTTGTGTCCATGTTCCTTTGATGGTGGGAGGTCTCTGACGTTGAAATTACAAGGACTTCAAAAACTCAATCTGCATCCACTTGCAGTGAAGGACTTAAGACCACTTTTTGCGTGCACATAAGGTGACTGCTCCATACAGGCTCCTCTGTAATACATACACTGTATACTTAAAAAGCACCCATGCACACTTACCAGTGAGAGTGCCAGAAAAGGTTCAGAGATGAGAATTTCGCTTGCATGTCGGTCCATGAAGTCTTTACACACATTGCAGAGTGAGGTGAGCGAGTAGATGTTGGCCAAATCGTAGATGCAGCACACATTTCGCAGACTCAGTGTGGCCTTCAGGTAGTCCGAGATCGACGTCTCCAGCTCCACAAAGCCGAAACGGTGAGCCAGGCCCAGAATATCTAGCAAGTTCTCCTCCTGGTGGAAATTGACAAAGGTTAAAACTGCAGTTGCTTTATATGTTGCTTGTTTATTTCAGACATTATAACAAACATAAGTTGGATATATACACTATAATACAGTATTCTTTTCTTTAACAAAAGTGGTATTAATATAACAATGTAATGGTCTATAGACCATTATACCTGTCTCACTCATTTTAACCCCAAGGCTGCATTTCCCAAATTGGCAGTGTCACCTAATGACTATCTACCAGCTGCAGGAGATGAATTAACCATGATAATAACCATAATCGATCATGATAATAATTCATGATAATTCAAGGGTAGTGCCAGTTTAGCTTGGCGCCTGATGGTGCCAAGCTGTTGGGCACTACCCTTGAATTATCATGGTTGATCCATCTCCCATTGTAGTCTGTCTGGGCTTAATGGGTTAATGACCTCTGTAACGGAGCCCTAATATTAGTAATAATGTAGCGTTGTCTTCTGAGAACTGTCTACAGTACAACTTGTTTTCAACAACCACCTATCTTAACCCATATCACACTGAAGCTAAAAGCTTAAAATTTGTACACTGCCCTATGCAAGCTGCATTAAAGTACTTACAGATAAGGATATAGACCAATGGCTTTAGTTTAAGGGTGGTGTCAGAATAGCTTGGCGCCTAGAGGCACCAAGCTATTCTGGCACTACCCTTGAACTATTTTAGTTAAACTTATTTCACACTGGTGTATTCCGAATGATAAGGGTTAATATATGTACTAAGAGAAGTCATGAAAGAGGGAAAGTGTTACATTACAAGTCATTAAACACCAACCATTAGGTGGATACATCCCTGTAAAGGACATGTTCTTGTTTACTAACAGGTGATCTCTCAGCCATAAGGGTGGATGCTCAAAACAGGCTGTGCTGTATCTTGTCTCAGCTGGTCAGGGCTCCACAGGTTTCATTTTTGGAATGCGCCCCACGCCAATTGATGATGCATTCAGTCTCATTTTGGCCCATTGCTTTTCTGGATAGGGGCCTGACGATAACGCTTTGACTATGCAACTGCACCACCGCGTGCGCGCCACCGCCTACTAAGCTCACGTCAGAATACAAAGGAGGAAACGAAAGGCACACAAAGCGATGAAGCACTGTGATTCCAGCCCAGTTTTCAACCCTCAAAGCAACCATCCGCCTAAAACCTCGAACTGCACAAACTTGGTAGATATTTTGCCACAAATCTATACCAACCTCGTCATCCGATCAAAACTGATAGTTTAGTATCAAGGCTTTTTGCACAGTCAAGCATCATTCATAGCAGACGTCGAGTTGTAGGGTTTTAGATGTGGCCGGAAATACGCCCCATGCTCATTTTTCATTGGTTTATGTAAATTAGCATATCCAATGAAATTAAAACAAGAGTCACGAGTGTGTCGTACTGTAAACATGAATTTGTGACCTGCAAGCAGCAGTCGCTTTAGGTACTATTTCCCCCAGCCTGTAAAGGTCGACTTTAATGGAGCCTGGTTTAAACACTGCTCAGTTGTCAATATCTTTTGAACTTGAAGTAATTCGCTTCAACTTTAGAGTAAACATGGCAGAAAAAAATGGATGCACTGAAGTGCATAGTGGCCTCTTTCGCGGCACTCTACTAAAGGGTTTAACGTTCAACTCAAGATGTTGAGAAAGAGCTCCGGGATACTTCCGGGGACAGCTAAAATTTTGCGGGTGTGCTTCGTTTCCTCCCTTGTATTTTGACTTGAGCTATGTACATGGTGGCCACGTGCACACGCGGCACAGCAGATTTGCATTACTCGTCAGGCTCCTAATACTCCTATGCTTTTCCAGGGTGCACGACATTGGGTGCATCATTTTTACGTGCACACGTGCCAGCCGTGTGTTTATTTCTTGCACAACTCTATAATCCATGCTTGAAACAAACCTGCTAACCACAACTGGCTTAGACTGAAACTGAAAAGGTACCCTGACAATTCAATCGGTGCCGATCGCTGTAGGAATGTGTCAGGGGTCATCACACTACTCAACATAGATTCTAGCCTGCAATTGGTTCACTCATTAACTATTCGACCAATGAGAACCATCATTCTATAAGCTGACCTAATTCTCAGTGTGTGTGTGTGTCACATACACACACACACACCCAGAGTGGTTAAATTAGATAATCTCTGGGTGTTTTGTCTTTTTTTCATTTTTTAAAGTTTTTCTGGCCGATCCCCTTGGCAATAAATAATTGACCCACTGCTCATTGAATTGGCCCATTGCACAGCCTATTTTTAGAAAAATAAACCCTGGTTGCATGCACTGATTAAAATCAAACTTGTTTCATCCAGCTGCATAAACACACTACAAGATGCTCCTCCTGGTGCCAATGGCTACCCTGTACTCTTCGACCGAATGGCTAATTAATGCATTAAAAAGTCTACAACTTGATACAGGACGACTTTTTGACACAAAGTCTACAACTTGATTTCTGGATGACTATTTTCCGCAAGAAAGAAAATTTCACACCTTGATTTCCATTAGGTTCATTTGTCCTGTATACATGTACTTGAGGAGTGCAGCAAAAGCCAGTGCTGGTGTGTCAGGGAGTGTGATCTCCGTTGTGCCAGGCTGGGACTCCTTCATACCACCATACAGCAAGGCTCTGTAGTGTAATTAGTGAAAAGAATGCCATTAGTCAAGTAGATTTCTACTTGTCTCATTTTTTGTGTTTAAAAAAAATGAAAAAATAAAATTACAACACATCCAAGCTAAATATAAACTAAACTATTTAAGAACTATTTAATTTTGTATTTGAAATGAAAAATGTAAAGTAAAAATCTACAAACACAGGAACACGCACAAAAAACAACAAAGAACACATTACCTGAAGTATTCAGATCTGGCAGCCAAAATGACTTTGTGACCCTTAAAGCGTGTGTTCTCCACCACAAGAGTGATATCAGCATACTCTTCACTGTCCACTAGTTCCCCAAAGTTCTCTGACAGTGATACAATGTGGTCCACAATGCCCACAGGAGTGGGGGAGCGCAGGTGGTGGTGGTCACACATGGTGATATTCGGTTTATAATGCACAGCAGCACTCTGGCGTCAGTGGTGTGGTGCGATTCAAAGTCCAGTGCCGTCTTCTGTCCTCTTCTTTTCTTCTTAAATTCTTCAGTCTGTGGAACCAAAAATTTACTGGTTAATGTCACTAGTATCAAAGTCTTACTCTGTCATTTAGTGTCACTGTCAAAGAAGACTTGAGTCCAGTCACATTTGCACACCATATAAGTCACAAATAAATCGTGTGTGATAGTTACTTATGGGTAACATAATATTAACGCATTTATCTACACCTGTGCAAGTATTATTTAATAGAAATAGCTGATGGTTTGTTTCTAAATACAGTCTACTTCGCTTATTATATCAGAAAGTCGTAAACTCGTATTATAAAAACACTTTCAGTTTTACAGGTTCCGACAGCAATGGTCAACATTACTGACTCATTAACTGGCAGGAGAATATGAAGCAGTCTCTGTAAATTACTTCGCTTATAACAAATTTCCGATATAACAAGAAGAAAAATTGGGTCTCCTGGGGATATTGTTATTTCAAAGTTTACTTATTTACGAATATGTCTATCTGCCCATCATGGGGTAGTTTTGTGCACGCTAGTGCATTATTTTCACAAGATATTAAGTGCGTTTCAATTTGTAACACATTTACATGCACAAAGAACTGTCGTAGTTTGTGTACATGACATATGAAAACATCGGGAACAAAATTCTTGACCCGACAAAATGACTTGACTGACATGTAAACAACCCGGTGCATCGCAGTTGACCTACAAAATCGACGACGCAAAGCAGCTAAATGCCAGAGTTAATCTAAACAGAAAGTTATAAAAGACTTTTCATTTCAGAAATGAAAACCGCACTTGCACGTACTGTACAAATCAAGTCAAAAAGATGTGTCTTGCAAACAATCGAAGTTTGGCGAAAAAGGATTATCCCTATACGACGCCATGTTTGTTAGTGTAATAGAACTATTCCGCAGCAAACTGTTTGTGTTGAACTAAATGAATGAATAATTAACAAATACAAAGTATGAAAATATTGAGTTGTAAACATTAGTACTAAAAGTAAATATGTAGATGCATTTTAATTTTAACAATCATTTTTTATGTCCGCACTAAGCTCATTTGACGTCTCGATGGCTCAGCGGAAGGCTGGCCGCTCAGCCGTCAAACAGAACTGAGAACGAACAGAACAACGTTTATTGTCGAGGGGCCCATTGGGGCCAAAGGAAACGGAGGGATCGGACTTAACTATCATGTACATTACTTTTTATCATTCTTTAAGCTCGTTCAGTCCACATGGAATTTTGCACTTTTCTGTCGGCAGTACTCAAGTCAGTTCATCGTTCATCGCGCGCATCGTCTGTGTTCGTGCAGTCCCGTCCGGCGTATTATTCCTGTCTAGCGCCGGTGAATTTCGTGTGGTCCGTGAATCCGTCCGGTCTTGTAGTCTCCGACGGTCCGGGGCGTGAAAAAGAAGAGAGAGGAATACGCAGTATCAATGCTGTTTGGTCGTTACGTTTCTCTCCTTTACGGAGAAGCAATCAAATACAAACTTTGCTAGAGTGCATTGTGCATCCTTTACTACCCGTAGTTGGCTTGGCTTCATATGGCAGTCTGTACTTGTAACTAGCTGGAGTGAGCTGATTATATAAACTACAATCGTCTAGCATGTGAATTTCGACGGTCCTCTACTACTCCACACGCTCGACATTGGGCGTCTATGTTCCCGGGGTGTGTTTGTATACCTGCCTCTTGTTCAGTCTACTCAGTCTAACATGTGGGCACTTACTCAGTCGCAGCTTCGTTAGGGCTTGTTTGTGTTCCCGTATTTTTGTGTAAATAAGATAGCTTTGTATCACGTATTTATCAGTTGCTTTGTTATAGAATGTCAGTCTAGATGTCTTGTTCCGCTTAATTTTGTTCCAGTATCTAATGTACTGCTCTTCTAGTTTTCTATGGAGGGCTGTTTTAAGTAACTTGAAGTTCCCCTGCATGTACACTGGTTATCCCACACGTGGCGAAACCCCAGTGAGCAAAGAATTTGTCTTGTAAAAGCAACCCACGGGGCGGTGGTCTCGAGCTGTTCGTGACTGATACGCCTGTTTGAGGTAGGAGGTGCTGTCAGAGTCATTTAGCATGTGAAGCCAAAAACCTATCAATTGGACCGATACTCGGATGCTTACAGGGAACTGTCCAATCTCAGCTAGGGCCGGAATATTCATAGCTTTTTTGTGGATGCCTAAGATGGACTTAGCAAATTTCAGTTGGATGCACTCGTGAGGCATTTGTCCCTTCATGCAGGAATCGAAGAGGTCACTCAGGTCACTGTCCATATTATTTGCCTTTAGCCAGTGTGAAAGGAAACCATACTTCTGATGCATATGTTGCGACAGGGACCACTAGAGAGTCGAACAGTTGCATTATCGTTTTAGTATAGGCTTTGTTTGTATATCCCCCCACCCGGGTCTGTCCTGGGGGACTTGGGTGGGGTAACTACTTTTTAGTTCCCAGGGTCACCCTGGTCAGCCCCACAGGGTGGGTTTTCCTCTTTTCTGGGGCATGTGTTTCTGTCTACCCGAGGTCCGTTCACCTGTATTTGCCTTTTTAAAACTCTCCCTACTGTCTGCTTGGCG
The DNA here is from genome assembly GCA_036245525.1 of Semisulcospira habei. Lineage (NCBI taxonomy): Eukaryota > Metazoa > Mollusca > Gastropoda > Semisulcospiridae > Semisulcospira > Semisulcospira habei. The sequence goes on along the minus strand of BTPG01000004.1, from coordinate 75,361,015 downwards.
TCCGACGCCAAGCTGGACAGGGAGCTTGACAGCAGGCTGGCAAAACCGAACAGCGCTTTCGGGCGACTTTTCAAGCGGGTGTGGCACAATCAACAGCTGAAAACAGGCACCAAGATCAGCGTGTACAGAGCTGTGGTCCTCACCACCCTGCTGTATGGTTCCGAGTCCTGGGCCCTCTACGGCCGCAGCCAACTACGACTCCTCGAACGTTTCCACCAGCGCTGCCTGCGTACCATCCTGGGCATTCACTGGAGTGACCATGTCACCAACGTCGAGGTCCTTGAACAGGCTGAAACTGTGAGCATCGAGACCTTGCTGCTGCGGACACAGCTCCGCTGGGCGGGGCATGTCTCCAGGATGGAGGATCATCGCCTACCAAAGATCACCCTGTTCGGCGAGCTTGCTACTGGACACCGTGACAGAGGGGCACCAAAGAAGAGATACAAAGACCGTCTCAAGAAGTCACTTAGTGCCTGCCAAATCGACCACCACCAGTGGTCCTCGCTTGCTGTGGACCGTAACACCTGGCGCTCCACCATTTACAAGGCAGCTGTCTCCTTTGAGGGCTCTCGCAGAGCTAGCCTTAAGGACAAGCGGCTCAGGAGAAAAAACAGAGATGCCGCAACTCAGAACCCTGGCCATACCTTCCCCTGCAGCCACTGCGGTCGAACCTGCCTGTCCCGGATTGGCCTCCGCAGCCACGAACAACTCCTGCAGACGTCGTGGGCAACTCCTATAAAATCTTCGTTCGCGAAGTCAAGCCAAGAGACTGTCTGCACTGCCTGTAGCTCTTGATATTGGATGTGTGTTGCTAAATGGTCTTAGCTTTATTTAGGCCCCATGTGTTAGGTTTATTTAACGTATTTGACCGGCTGGCGACATACATTCAATGTTCTGTTTAGTTGTTTTTTTTTCACAAGCAGTGCAGGCACGTCCTGAAAAAGCCTTGTTGCTGTCGGGACGTTAAGCAATGTACAATCAGTCAATCAATTTGTTTGTATAATGAGCGTTTAAGGGTATGAGCGGCTTTGCTTTCCCAAGGTGGTCTTGTGCTGATGTGAACATTACCCCTAGGTACTTGTATGTATCGACTGTTTCTATTAAATCGTTTCCATACCTAAATACGGTCGGTACTTTTGGTGCTGCTCGTGCGAACACGATTATCTTTGTTTTGTTTTTATTGACCATCAGGTCCCAGTCTTCACAGTATTTATGTAGTTTATTTAATTTGTTCTGCAGGCCAACTTTTGTAGTGGACAGAACCGCTAGATCGTCTGCGTACAGTAAGCACGGTATTTCGTACCTGTCGTATTGTTAACGGTTGGGGAGTCTTCATCCTTTAAGCAATTTCGTAGGTCGTTGATGAAAATATTGAACAGAGTAGGGCTTAGATTATTTCCTTGTTGCACCCCTTTTTAAAAGGTATTTCTTGTGTGTAGCCGCCGAGTACTTTCGTGCACACAGTTGACTGACTATACATGTTTCGAATTACGTTGTAGCAGAGCCCGCCAATGCCTAGGTCTAGAAGTTTTAATAACATAGCGTCATGCCACACGCTGTCGAAATCTTTTTGCATATCCACAAAGCGGCAGTATAGTCTGCCGTTTGGAGACTTTAGGTATTTATCGACTATGTGTTTGAGCACGAATATTTGGTCTGTGGTCCTTTGCGTTTTTCTAATCCCGCCTGTTCTGCCGGGGTGTAAAGTTTGTTTTGTTCGAGGTAGTTGACTATTCTCTCGTTGATGACCTGGCAAGACAGCTTACTAAGTGCGCTTGTGAGAGTTATGCCTCGGTAGTTATTTGGGTCAGTCGCGTCTCCGCCTTTATGTAGTGGGATACTGACACCTGTTTTCCACGAAGACTACGGGTAGTGCCCTGAGGTTAGGATAGCGTTGAAGCAAGCTCTCAAGCTGTTGATAGTATAGGGCAGGCTGGTCTTTTTCATTTCGTTGGAGATGCCGTCCTTGCCTCCTGCCTTTTTCATTTTTAGATGTTTGACAGCTGTTTCTATTTCTATGTTGGTGATTAGGAAATGTAAGCTATTGAAACATGGTTCTTTCCCTTTGAGCTCCAGTTTAGCTTCTACCTTCTTTCTCTCCTCTTTAACGTCAACCTCTCTAGCTACTATGATCTCTAGGTGGCTAAGCCATTTTGCAGCGCTAACTATCGTTTTTCCTGCACCTACTGGGGTATCTACGTTTTTTAGTTCTCTTACTGCTGCCCAGATTGCATTTGGGTCTTTTTCTATTGCTTCGTGAAGGTAGCAGATACAGTGGGCAAAGGGTCAAAATTCATGTTTTGGAAGTAGTGTTTAATACATATTTCTTTCAATAGAAAAATCATTTTTGCATCATTCTCTAACAGGTTTTTATTCACAATTTGATAGTTTTTTTGTTATGAATTTTTTCGTAGGGTAGGGTGTCGACAGTTTTGGTCCGAAAAACAAGATGGCAGCTGAGAAATCTATTTTGTCTTCAGTAACACCGTTTAGCTTGAAATAATGAGCCTCTCCCTGCAATTACTAAACTCCAAGGGAAATAATGAGCCTCTCCCTGCAATTAATACACCCCGAGAGTTACTGTTTCTTTGCAAATGGCCACCTCCATGTGAAAGCATGTGATTCTTGACTGGGATTATTATATTCATCGTGTGTTGTGATAGTTTGATCATGTCTACAGATCTCAAAAGGAGAGGTGAGAAGCGTAAGAAGAAGAAACCTCCTAAAAATAGATTTGTCAAGGCAAAACGAGTCTCTGAAAATGCTAGCTTTGATCAGAACGATGACAATGAACCCACATCATCGCAAAACATAAATAATAGTGCAAGTGCCGAACAATCTCAAGACACTGCCACGCCCACTTCGACATGTTCTGAAAGAAAGCTGTCTGGCATTTACAAGCTATATTATGAATCTGAAACTAGTGAAAGTGAAACAAGTGAGGCAGAGACAGAAACAGTAGAACAAGATTCTGTACATGGAAATAGGATAATTGATATTGAACTGCTAGGACAGAACATCTCCTCTCAGCTGGTGTGCAGTTTATGTCATAGTGAAGTTTCACTAATAGAATTACAGAGGGAAGGTTTAGCAAGCACATTTGCTTTTCACTGCAGCAATGCTAGATGCAAAGGGGGGCAATCTTTTCCTTCCTGTCCACAAATCCAAACAACAACAAATCTTACAGTAAATTCAATCAATAGAAGAGCCACATTTGCGATGCGTTGCATAGGCTGTGATCATAGTGATCTTAGAACATTCTGTGGTATGATGAACATGCCACCCCCTGCTGCAAAGAATACTCATCAGTGCATTATGGACACTTTAGTTTAGAAAAGACTACAAAATGCACCATGGAAGAAAGCATGAAAGATGCTGGAAAAAAAGAATATGATCTTGCAGATGAAATAGAAGATGACCAGTGCCGTAACATAGATGTAAGCGGTGATGGTACCTGGATGACTAGGGGTCATTCTTCAAAGATAGGGGCTGCAAGTGTCATTGGGTGTGTAACTGGGAAGGTGTTGGGCATGGGAACAAGGTCAAAAGTGTGCAAATCCTGTGAAAAGTATGAAAAGGTAGATAAAAACAGTGAAAAATATCAGACATGGCAAGCCAATCATGCTGACAGCTGTACAAAAAATCACACGGGCACATCAGGGTCTATGGAACAAGGCATCATCAAAGACATATTCTGTTCCTCTGTTGACAATCACAAACTCAGATACACTAGATATATTGGTGATGGTGTACATGATGCAAAACCCTATGGCGAGGAAATACAGGTTGAAAAAATTGAATGTGTCGGGCATATTCAGAAACGAATGGGCACACGACTGCGACAGCTGAAAAAAAACATGGTAAACAGGAAATTAGCAGATGGAAAAACAATTGGAGGGAAAGCTAGGCTGACAAAGGATAAAATAGATAGCATTCAGACTCATTATGGAAATGCAATCAGGGGAAATAAAAATAATTTAGTGGCAATGAGACAAGCAGTATGGGCCATCTTCTTTCATTACAATTCAACAGATGTTGAACCAACGCACAATTTTTGCAAAGATTCTTGGTGTCCATACAGACAAGCAGTTGCATCAGGCACTGTAGACAGGTACAGGCACACTTCTAGTTTACCTAGGGCAGTTTTAGATGAAATTAAACCTATTTTTAAAGATTTATCAAACACACAGCTCTTGAAAAAGTGTCTTGAAGGTTACACTCAAAACGCCAACGAGTCGCTCAATGGACTTATTTGGAAATATTGCCCCAAAAGAGGTAATCATGGACTTGTTTCTGTAAATACTTCAGTCCATATTGCTGTAGCAGTCTTCAATGATGGAGCTTCAGCTCTGGGAAACATTCTGTCTAAACTGGGATTGTGTGTTGGCAAATTTACCAAAGACTTTCTGATGTTGAAAGATACTTTGCGCGTTCAAAATGCTCAGCGTCAAGCCAACAGGGCAACATATGAGCAACGAAGAGCGAGGAGAAGGTGCAGGCTGGCACTGGAGGACCAGCAGGATGAAGCTGAAGGATTTCCTTACTTGGCAGGGGGGCATTAGTGGACATAAGGTAGGATCATGTGCTGTTTTGTGTATTATTTTTCCTTCGCCGAAGTTTGCGAAAATTGCCAGGTATTGTTCATTTTTCCCACACTGTACTCACAAATATTAACCAATTACCATAATATTTGGTGTGCAGCTTCTTCATACCAATACCTAGCTATTGTCATACCAAAATTAGTATAGCTGTTTTTGTTTTTTTGATATTAAATTTTTTAATTAACAAAATTACAAACTTGAAGTGTCAAATTTCATGTGCCTGTACAAAACAAACAAATACTGATATAAAAATTCTGGTATGACAAAAGCTTCATTTTATGGTGTAGTTTAAAACTAAAAAAGAATTAAGGGGAAAAAAACAACTGTTTAGAATTGGCACTGGCAAAAAGTTTGGGTTTTTGGGCCGTTGAAAATTTAGAATAAATTAGCATAATTAATTAAAATTAATATTAAAACTTTAAACTGTATCAAACAAACATTTTTCCTAGTTGCAGACATGTCTCCTGCAATACCATGCCAAATTTCAAGCATGTAGCTTGAATATATCTCTTGTTAGAAAAATAAGAAAAAATGAACCGTCCAGCCACCGTATCTGCTACCTTAACACTAGTTTTCTTTTGTACTCGGCTTTTGTCTTCTTGATGAAGTTATTATAGGTTTTCCTCTTACTGAAGTATTTGGATTTTAGTTCGGAGTTGCCTGGATTTCTATTTATTGCGTTGAGCAGAGATTTCAGGTCTTTTCTCATTCCTATGCAGCCGCGACTGAACCATTTCTTTGTTGTCTTTTTCCTCCTATGTTTACGGAGAGAACCGCCGGGCCGCGGTTTCAAGCTGCCTCAGTGACAGCTCCGCGGCCCCGATCAACGCCCTTGAGAGACATTGTACCATATCCTCTACTTTATCCGCGTTATGGTTAGAATGGTCTGTATTGTTTGTGACGTCGTCTAGTAGTGCTTGTACCTCGGCTGACAGGAACGCGCGCGCATAGTTATCCGCTGAGTCTTTATCCCATGTGTATTGTTTAGCCGTGTCTGTTTGTGCCGTGTAGTTGCTGGGGGTTCGTGTTATGTTGCTATCGCGCTTGTTTTTGTTCTTCAACGTCACGTATATCCCGAGTTCTATCGGCAGTGGTCCGAGTACGGTGTTAGGTCTTGAACAGTAAGCTTCACTACATGTACAGGCAGCACGGCGGTATGGGCCGCGCCGGCCGGGGCACCCGGCCGGCGTTGCCGAGTACTGAGTTGAACCCAACTTCGGCCAAAGCGACATATAATGCTCAAAAATAGGAAGGTACGTTAGTTTTCTATTTGAATTACTACAAGTTCTCCGGCAGCAGAATGGATTACTATCATATAGCCATCCCGGCCGGCATCAATTGGCCTACAATATTATCACAACTGAATGACGGACTGGCAATCCGGCACTGAGTTGGCCGTGTGACATATAGTGCTCAGACAAAGTAAGGGACGTAATAAATTCAGCTTGAATTACTCAAATGTCGGAAAACACCTTATCTGCAAACTCAGTACCGCAGTCGCCTTTTTGGTCTGAGTGTCTGATTCAAGTAAAAGTCAATACATCCTTTATTTTTTGTGAGCACTATATGTCACACCAATGTTGTGCCAATTATAGGCCAGTGGGATACCTGATCACTGATATACCCGTGATCATAACGGTGCTGATGGCTTTTAGTAATTCAAACTGAAAAGTTAATATACGGGCCTTACTATTTGAGCAGTATATGCCCACTTTGGCCGACTGAGGTTGGGTCAGTCTACGCCGAGGTTAGGACCCAACAGAGTTGTGGGCGGCCCGCATGCGGCAAAACTGAATGCGGGCTTGCTCTACATAATATGTTCGTTGAAAGGTCCTTGTAAAACAATGTGACACAGCTGCAGCCGGTGCGCCTGAGTTGATCATTGTTCAGGTCGTTCAGCTATGTGTCCGGCCTCACAGGCTAAGTAATTATCACTGAAAGTGTACAAATCGAAACTCAGCGCAAGATGCCGCGAAATAGAAACTTTGTTTCACTAAGTAACGAAGTGAAACTTCAATAATTTCTACAAGTACACTCCATTTTCGGATTCACATTTTGAACAACCGAAAAGTCTCAGTCATTCAATATTGAAGTTTTCTGTGCGCCATCATTGCGCGCAGCTACATGACCAAGTCGAGTTTTGCGATTTACGCGATGGACCTTCAGTTGTAGTCTTTGACAGGCTGAGAGAGAGAAATGGAAAGGTTTATTCCAGAAATTTGAATCACGGAATAACGGCCCTACAAAAGAAAACTTAATTTTGTGAGGAACATAACACTATTTTGAAGAATAGCCTGAAAGGCAAATTATTTACAGGTATTTGGAAGGGGGGAAAAACCTATCCGGGCAATTTCTAGTGTCTTTATTTTGAAAAGCTTTATTTTAGTAATTTTTCATATGCAAACAAGTAAATCAAGCAAAACATTCTTTTCATGTGGTCTTGTTTTCTTAGCCATTCTGTTAAACAAAAATACAAGTTTGAATTTACAGAATAGACGGACCGGAAAGACTGAATTGACAACAAACATATCAACGAGACCCGTAACATGGATAACAAGAAAATTCGTAAGGCAGGTTATGTCGAAATTAGCTGAAACTGAATTACCCCGTCTGGTCCCCTCCTATTACGTATTGCAATGAACGACGTCCATTTCACAAAGTCGGACGTGCGGCTCACGTAAATGATGTCTGTGTCGTTCATGCAGATGCGCTCATGCTAAAAGGAAAGTTTTAACTTAATTCTGAGAGGGTCTAAATGGGTTATAAAATCTGTGAAAAAACCTCAGGTTTTACTCCTCTTCCGTGAGTCGGATCAGAACCGGCAATCGGCCGGGTAGAAAACGTTCATTTTTATGACTCTAGGAGGGCAATCATGTTGGTAAACACTTTTGCTTTAAAAAAAAAAAAGTGTATCAAAATTCTCTTCACTAAGAAATTATTGTGGAAAAACATGGTCGATCATGCTATGTAATTATATTACTGACATTGAGTCCCATTTTGCTGAGTCCCATTTCCCAGTCCGTCCTTATACAAACAGTGGGTAACATCTGTGCCAGAGAGTGATATTTAGATATTTTGTACTCATCAAGAGCTGCTCTCAACATATAGCACGCATAACAAAAATAAAAACATGGGCGAATAAAGCATCATCCGGACTACAGTTCTGTCGTGTTTGTTTTGTTCTGGAAAGAAAGATGTATTTGTAGCACCGCCGGATGTGGACTGAGCAGGGGTAAGCGTCAAAAAAAAAAAAAAAATAGTCAGCTGTCCGTGAGCGCCCCGCACAGAGCCGCGCTACAGTGGTGTTTGAAAAACCGATTGCGCAAATCCAAGATAGAACGCACAGCGTTATATATGGTATCGGTGGAAAGAGCTTTTCCTGCCCTTTATCACGGTACCTGGCGCATGTTAAATTCAAGAGAAAACTGCATTAGATTTTGACGTGAAATTTTCTTCTTTAAGTTTTATTTTTACTCATGAGATATGTTATCTGGAAATGATCGCGCGCACATGCGCCAGCCACTGCCCGATGAAAGCTCATTCAAAAACCTTTTGATCGATATATCATCTGACACGGGCGATCAAATCTTGGATTTGTGCAGTGGCTTTGAAACTGACACCCCAACGCGTGAAACACTACTAAACGCGCAATGGCGACCGCAATAGAAGCTTATTTCGCGATGACGCAAATTTTGCTTGTGACTTGCAGAAAACATTTCGCAAGTACACAACTGTTTATGATTAATGATAGGCAAAATAAAATTCAGCATTATAAACTAACACTGATTAATACAATTGATTATTTGGACCCACAGTTTAATTTTTACTGTGTGTAGTCGATTTTCAGCCTGAAATTCACGCCCTCCTCGTGGGGTATAATTTCTTTTGACCTAAATTACAGCTTTGACAAGTCTAGTCCTACTGAAATGCACGCCAAATTTACTGCAATACTTTAGAGTTGCACTTGAATTTTTCTTAGACAAATATTTTCGACGGTTTCTTTGAAATAACCGTTTTAGTCGACAACAAGAACGACAACTCTTTGCCAGTTAGCAGACGAATTTTTCAGAATGCCATCTCGTTTGGTTTTGACTGCCTAAACTATGAAAAAATAATGTTTTTTGGTGTTGTATGTTTTTTCTGGTCGTCGTAACGTACTTGTAAATAAAACAGACGATACAAACACACATTATAATAATAATAATAATAATTTTTTTTTATATATTTGAAGGTTTACTATTTTTGTCAGTTTCTTACTATAGATAAAAGAAAATCTGTCTATCCAGTACTTTCTATGACACAGACGAGTATCCGTCAAATGAGAAAATATAGACTTGACGAAAGACATGAATATCTTGACCAAGAAATGAGTGCTACCGTCCCAGACGACTTATCCTTTCCAGCCCACTCTTCCCTATCTTCTCAGCCGACCAGCATCTCAGTCAAAACAACGACTGCACCTCAGTTTTCAGTCTTTTTTTGCAATGGTGTAGCAGATTCATGTATGTACGACTGCAGCTAGCATTCATAAGGTGTAAAGAAGGTGTGCCCTTCAGTGAGCACTGACCTGAAACGATGGGTACAAAATGTTGACCCTTTCTTGCTTTGCTGACGTAAGCAAACCCCGGAAAATGGTTACGCGGTTGAAAAAGACCTATACCGAATCCAGAATCTTTACCCTGCCCCCCAGCCCACATCCCCCTCCCCACCCCCCAAACCCCCCCCCCCCAACCCCCTCCCGCGTTCTCCAACGGACAGCGCCTTTCTGAGGGACATGAGCCTCTGTCTCTACTCCCCACCCCCCACCCCACTCCTACTCGTAACGTATAGCATCTATCTGAAGCAAGTGAGCCCCTGTCTCCACCCCCACCGCACCCCCTCTGTTACTCCTTTAACAGCATTTCAGAAAGCAATTGTTTTGTTAAAATGTGTATTTGTTTAACTCATTCTACCCCAACACCGAAATCCCCAAATGTTGCCGTTGTCCTCCGAAGACTGCACTCTAGTGCAGGACACAGATCGACCATGATAGTTCAAGGGTGATGTCAGAATAGCTTGGCGCCCATAGGCGCCAAGCTATTCTGGCATCACCCTTGAACTATCATGGTCGATTCTTATCTTGCTGTGGTGTGTCTGGGGTAGAATGAGTTAATCTGCTTTCTAATCCCCTGTGATTTTGACCTTAAGAGAGATCACTGAATTTGTTATGTGTAGAAAGGTCTTAGCACACCATTATATCTTTGGCCCAAGTTTGAAGAATGTGGATTGAATAGCCTCTCCGAGAAAATGCCAACGCTGAAGTTCACGACGGACGCAGGACGGACAGACGACCACTGGCCCATTACATAGATTCACGTTTCGCAAGTGAACCTAAAGGCCCCGCCACACATGCCCGATTTTGAGGCCGATTCTCGAGCAGTTTCAAAGCGGAGTGTGATCGGACCGGACTACCAAAACGTGTGCACTGCCACACATTCCCCGACTTTTTTTTTTAGCCGACCGGTTTGAATCGAAGATCAAGGTCGTACCTGTTCTGAAATGGCTGCTAGTTTTGACAGTGATGATGATGTGCTTGCATTATCAGCAGTTTTGCATCATATTCGGGAAGAGGCGGGCGAAACATCGGCAACGAAGGCGGTGGTACTGATCTTCCGCCATTTCATTCAAACTGAAACGACGTGCTTTGCGAGACGCGCTCTGATTGGTTGAAGCTTACAATCGGGGCCGATTCGGATCGGAAAAATAGAGCAGTTTCTAAACACCCGATTCCCAGCCGATTGCGATCGGATCGGATATATGACGTCATCCGATCGCAATCCGATCGGAATCGGCTTCAAAATCGGGGCACAACCGGCAAGTGTGGCGGGGCCCTAAAGGCCCCGCTACACATGCCCGGTTTTGAGGCCGATTCCCGATCAGTTTTCGAATCGGTAGGTGATCGGGCCGGACTAAAACACGTGTGCACTGCCACACATTTCTCGACTTGTTTAGCCGACCGGTTTGAACCGAAAATCAAAGTCGTACCTGTTCTGCAAAACGGCTGCTAGTTTTGACAGTGATGATGATGTGCTTGCATTATCAGCAGTTTTGCATCATATTCGGGAAGAGGCGTGCGAAACATCAGCAACGGCGGTGGTACTGATCACAACAGGCCTGTTCCGCCATTTGCAAACCGTGCTGAAACGACATGATTTGCGAGACGCGCTCTGATTGGTTGAAGCTTACGATCGGGACCGATTCGGATCGGAAAAAATAGAGCAGGTTCTAGACACCCGATTCCCAGCCGATTGGGACCGGATCGGATAATTGACGTCATCCGATCGCAATCGGATCGAAATGGGCTTCAAAAGCGGGGAACAACCGGCACGTGTGGCGGGGCCTTAACACTAGCGGCGCCACGCTATTCCGGCACCACCCTTGAACTATCATCAGTGGCCAGTCGACCCATATGGTATAGTGTCAGGGCAGGGCAGAAAGAGTAAAACATTATACAGCGGTGAGGCTAAGCAGGCATGTACATGTATCATTCAGTGTAGGCGCTGTCAGTTGTGGGGAGAGTGATGTTTTATGCACGCGTCTGTAGGCCGTACATAATATATTGCGTAGAGGGGATGAAAACCCGTTCCATTTTTCTGCCAAGACGCGGCTGAGGCATGACTGATGCTACTCTGTGACATAGCAGGAAGACACCCGCGTCATCCCTGCACATCTAGTGTAGCCATCTGCAAGAGGTATAGATTCTCAAGAGCCCCCGGGCCTGCATCCCCATAGGATCTACTATGCAACTTCAATGTAGATTGCTGTGAGTTGGCACACTGGCACAGTTGTTCATCCACTCTGGTCTGTTGGTAGGTATTCATTAATCCAGTTACGAATGGGATGCCGCATATCCTAACGTATCTCACTGCCGCTCTTGGGGTGAAGTTCGGTCTTTTCTGGCATCGGTATTTAATTGCACCCAGGGCCTTATTCAATTGTATCCCGCGGCCGCGTAGTTTTATCGTCAAAGGGGAAGAAACCTAAAGTTCTGGCAAGAGTTGTTCCCCTGACTCGGAGCATCAATAAAATACTAACTCATTTGTGTATCCCAGTACTGAGTCCTGACGCTCCGAGCTAAACGGAGCTAGCAGCGGCATTCTCAGTCATCCGGCAAAGTCATGACCGTACTGAGCCGCTTGTATTCTGGCCGCGGGCAAACGGCGGGCCGACATCGGCCGCCCGATGGCCTTTTTGCGCATTGGGATTACCAAGGAAACTTGTTCCTTTAAAAGTCTGACTAAAATTAAACTGATGTACCTGTTCAGCTGGACAGATTGCCATAAGTCCATCATTCTTAATTACCATTCCTACGAGTGGCATAACATTTGTGACAAATTTGCATTTACACAACACAATGGTGGAACATGTTGAAATAGATTTAGGTGCATAATTTTTTTACACCGTTTTGGACATCTGTGAGGTCTGCTGAAAAAAAGTAAATTTTTGTTGTTGTTGCTGGTTTTGTTTGGCTTGATCATTGTCAAGCCCCAGTCCGACAAGACCACGTGGAAGGAGATAGTTCTGGTATTAGTAAAGTGACTTTTTGGTTCTTCAATACAATTTAATGACTATATCTTAAGCACAAAATGGCCATCGGGCCGACGTCGGCCGCCGTTGGCCCGCGCACAACTGTGCGTGGGCCAACGGCGGCCGACGTCGGCCCGATGACCATTTTGCGCACTGGGTAATGATCGGCCCGATGACCATTTTGCGCATTTGGTAATGACGTTTATTAGAGACAGCATTAGCAAAATTGCGCTTTAGTTCTTCCGCTTCAGCCACCCGATTGCACTCACGGAAATTCATCCGGAGGCCCTGAGCAATGGTAATGGACAGATTGAGATCGAATCAATTTCGCATCAAGGCTCGAATCAAAGCAACATCTTATTTTGGTCCTTTCTATTTCTAGAAGGGCCCTTTTAGGACGGGTCGCGGTGGGGCGAATTTATTAGCATGTCCAAGGCGAGCAGGCTAAACCTCTAACAAGTAAGTAACAAGAGAAAAATTACGTCATGTGTGGTTAAGCTAACCTCGCTGCTGAACGTACATTTGTCGCGAAGCACCGTATGTGCGTATGTATGTATGTATGTATGCATGTGCGTATATATGTGTAAACAAGAAAATATCCGATATCTCTCGGTACACACAAGCTTGAAACTTGGTGAAATACTTTCTTAAAGGGGCACGACCGACCTTTTTTAATGCTTCAGTTCGCAAAAAGCTTTTACTGGGATTCAGTATACACACCCACTTGGACAGTGAACACCCTATTGTCCCACCAAATGCTTTCTTTCGTCCGTTCAAAGCGAAAAGATGCTACCGGAATCTTGTGACTGCGGGACCCAGTGAAAAGATTGCTTCTGATAGGTGACGGTAGCTGACATCATAACTATTCTATACGACCTTAGGTCATCTGCATAATTATAACCGGCAATCAGAGACAAGATGGCGGATGAACCAGAGAAGAAAAAAAGAAAGTAACAGTCGACTCGCGCCGGCCGACAATAACAGACTCGGAATTGAAGAGAAGAAAGAAAAAGAGAGACAAGATACCCCTAAGTAGAATTGACATCGGACAAGGGAATATAGAGCTTGGCTTGACCGCCCATCTGGAATTTGTCTTGCTATGTGAATCAGTTAGTAATCCGGCTACAATCTTTGTCGATCTTCCTATAGTTCCGCGAGCGCTAGTGATTTTCAGAATTCATGATCTTCAGTAGAATTTATCTCTTACTGATTTCGCAAGATTTAAAATCTGTTTATCATAAAGTTACGAGCTAGTTCATCAGATTTTATGCTGCGAGGTTCTGAAAACTACTACGGTGTGTGTCAAAATTGCGGCACTGACATCGCTGGTCGTGACACGTTTTTGTCTGTGCGGGCTCTCATTCACTCGATTCACAGAGGTAGTGTTTCCAGAGATGCTTTCAGTTACGTAGACTTCGATGTGTGAGATGTCAAATTGCAGTGCAGAAAGTGGGTATAAATACCACTGTTCTGTTTCGTGTTTCCGAGGGATATGAGGATCAAAGGTCAAACTAAGCACCGTGAACGCTGGCTCAGTCGCTTGCCGCGGAGACCGAGTCGAACAAGCCACGCCCCTAGCACGATCGTTACTCCGGGTAGCAGGTCAAGCGAAACCCGCATTGATTTTGACAGCATAGCGAGTATGGAAAGCTTATTTTACATTCTCGGGGGGAAATTAGGTCAAAGGGATGCCGGAGAACATCAGTACATGTGTACACTGACATGTGTGTACCCACACCGATGACCTCGTCTGCAGTATTGACCGGGTTCTGCCTTGTGACGTATGCTAGTAAATATGCGCAAATTCAAAACCAGGCCGATGAAGACGATAATCTGCGCTCTCGGGTACAAAAACAACACACCCACCAAACGATAAATTTCGACATTTGGCATTGTATTTACATCATAAAGCTCTAAGGTAGTACACAAAGGACCCATACATACTACTGTCAGCAGTATCTGTTGCAGACAGTTTTCTGATTGTGTTGAGATGCTTGATCCTGGGGAAAATAACTTTAAGTGTGTGGCTAAGAGAGCCTCCGAGCATATTGTCGTAATTGAATGTCTCATTGAAGACATAAACAACCGTTTATAGGAACTTCTTTAGTAAAAAATAATAATTCTTTTCAGAAAAGAATTAAAACACTAAAATAACCTTTACTTCTAGAGAAAGTCAGACAGTGGCAGTGTCGTAAAAGAGGCAACTCCGTCACCACGCAGACATTGACATAATACTCTAAATATGACGTCTCTCTCTCTCTCTCTCTCTCTCTCTCTCTCTCTCTCTCTCTCTCTCTCTCTCTCTCTCTCTCTCTCTCTCTCTCTCTGCAGGACAGTTTGGAAGATACGCATTGCTATGCCTAAAACTTTTTATCCTGAATAAAAAACGTTTCATCATCAAAATCACTCTCTCTCTCTCTCTCTCTCTCTCTCTCTCTCTCTCTCTCTCTCTCTCTCTCTCTCTCTCTCTCTCTCTCTCTCTCTCTCTCTCTTTCACACAAACATGCGCGCATCTCCAGGAAGAATGCGCCCTCCAGGCGCATGAGGATCTATGCCTCTTGGAGATGTTTGGAGCGCGCGCGCACGCACGGACTAACACGCACACACACATCGACGCGCTTTCAGAAGAGCATGCAGGTGATCCGTGTACTTAGTATATCATGTAGCTAGGTAAAGTCAACCTGCTTTCACACAAATTATAGCAAGACTGAAATTGTACCGTGAAGTTATAGTTTTGTCACCTTTTTCTCAAGCCTATGAAGCGAAAGTGACATGTCACGTAAAATATAAAATTACATAAAAACTAAAACTTACGTCATGACAAATGACGTTTGACAAATCTATGACGCGTGTGTCCTGCGCCCCTTATAGAACTCACTGACGCATTGGCAGATCTGCGAGACTTTTTCAATAGGAGATAATTCAACATCAGAATCAGGTCAAAGACAAAAGGTAGAGACCATTGACAGCGAGGATATCCCATCTTGTCTTTTTGTCTACCGTATTTAAAAAAATACGGTAGATTTGAAATGGGACTGGTCGGAGCGCATTCCGGAGCATGCACATGATGTTTTTGGCGTGCGGGGCAGAAATTCTGGCAAAGAAGTAACAAGATAAAAATGACGACACGTCTAACTACGCAAACCTTGCTGGAGAAAGTCTTTTTGGCGCCAAAGCGCCGTGTGTGTGTGTGTGTGTGTGTGTGTGTGTGTGTGTGTGTGTGTGTGTGTTTGTGTGTTTGTGTGTGTATTTGTGTATTTGTGTGTTTGTGTGTGTATTTGTGTGTGTGTGTGTGTGTGTGTGTGTGTGCGCGTGTGATGGTGTGTGTGTGTGTGTGTGTGTGTGTGTGTGTGTGTGTGTGTGTGTGTGTGTGTGTGTGTGTGTGTGTGTGTGACAGCGACTAGAGCCCGCGTTTGAGGACGGACAAGCTTGAAATTTTAGAATCATGTATTGTCCCTAAAAGAATTATCTCGAGACCTTTTTTTCGATGTTTTGATTAAGATGTTCATTGGCGAGAAAATGGCCGTGTCACAAAAACCGGTTGGTTCACACTGGAGTCCATAATTTGTCTTATTTTTACTAGATATCTTGCATTTAGCTAGATAAAAGGGAGATACTGAATGAATTCGTTAACCAGCATTATACCTCTAGAACCTTTTGAGTGATAAATAAATATTGTTTGAAAAATATATTTTCACGTTTTAGGGATTAATTTTACGAATTATATGGGTTAATCTTAAAACAATTGAACTTTTTAAAAAGAAAAAAAACAATCTTCTCATAAATAATCGCATGCTTATTCGAATACGGTATATATATATAAGCCTACAGTTTCAGGGGCGGATCCAGAGGGTGTCTCGACGGGGGAACCACAACAACCCTCCCTCTCCCCCCCCCCCCCCGTCACTCCCCCCCTCCCCCCCCCTCCCCCGTATTCCACACTGTGTCATACAGGAAAAAAATCCAGACCAAAACAGTGAATATCAGGCGAGCATAAAATCATAACAAAGAAATAAACACGCTTAAAAAGAACAATTACAAATAAGTGGTGTTGAAATTATTATTTCTTGGTGCGTTTCTTTTCGGGATTTTCTTTAAAATTGTACTATAGTGTTGTAACCAATCCCTCTTTTATTTTTTTCTTGGGGTTTTCTCAGACATACTTAGAGTTTTCAGAAGTGACGATTTTTATTTGTTAAAACTTTTCTTCTTTCATCTCGGGACACAGCACTGCTTTTGGCACTTTATAAAAGGAAGGGCTGATCATATCTACATAATAATAATAGTAAAGGTAATTTGTAAAGCGCCAAGGTGCTCTAGACGCTTTACAATCACAGTACTGAAACACAAAGTGAAATACAAAAACAAGCACATACAACAACAAAAATACATTGAATTACAAGGAGCAGAAAACTCACATACCACACACATACACACACACACACACACACACACACACACACACACATGATGAGCCGGCAGAAAAAAAATGGTCTTTAAGTATATGCAACAGAGAAAAGGTGTGTTTTTAGCTTGGATTTGAAAATGGAGAGAGATGATGAGTGACGTACATCAGCTGGGAGTGCCCGCGTTCCATGTAATGTGACCAAAATGAAAATGCACGATGACCTTGAGTGATCTTATTACGTCTAGGGATACTGAAAACACGAGTGTCTGAAGCAGAGCATAGTGAGCCGGACGGCGTATACAGCTGGACAAGATCAGATAAGTAAGGAGGGGCAGAACCAGAGATGATGTTGAAACAAATAACACAGACTTTATACTGAATTCTGTATGAAACTGGCAGCCAGTGCAAATCAGCTAGTAGAGGCATTATAATGTGTTCACGTTTCGGTACACGAAAAATCAGACGTGCAGCACAGTTCATGACTCTCTGGATTTGGTCAAGAAGATTTTTCGGAACACCGGACAAAAGAGAATTGCAATAGTCTATTCGGGACAGTAAAAAGGAGGTAACAAGTGTTTTGATAACTAAAACAGTCAGCAGATGTCGAACAGCGCTGATCCTTATGCATGCACTTGTCCTCCTCCCCGCCTCCACCCCCACCTCCCTTACAAAACAAGATTAATCGGGCACTTCTGATTCTTATATGGTGTTAATTTTCTTATTGGAAAAAATGTTCCACCTGGAGTTTCTGCAGGAGCAATCGCCTTGTGTTTGAAAACAACACCACACAACCAATTACTACTCCGTCTGAGGAACAACACAGCCACTTGTGAAACTTGCGATACTGCACCCACGCACCTCCTCCATATGAGGAACACAGAATCAGATCACATAAATAGTCATGATCATCCATGATGTATAGCTCTTACACTGGCTGACGGTTACTTGAAGGGTTAGTTAGTGATCAAAATCAAGACGTTTCACACCTCCCCTCCGCTGACACGCACCAATGACTACATACCTACCCTAAAGGGCACTTGGACCACCATGGCATCATCATATAATCACCCTCATCATCATCATCATGCAAAATTTAAAAAAAAAAAAAACTACCTCAAAAGACAAAGCTATGCAATCTGAGTAAGACTGGAGACCCACTGTGCTCAGGGAGTGATGTGTGACGGGATTAGGGGATTAGCAATCACCTGTGACACCCGGGCGAGTCGGCTGCTCACCCCGCTAACAGCGCAGTTGATTTCTCGCTGTCTGATCGCAGTTGGCGTGTCCACAGTCGTAGACGTAAACCTAGATCACTGCCACGTATGAGGATGCAATGAAAATGGTATCGCACAGAAAGAGGTAATGCTTCTCAAGAGCCCCTGTAACTGAAGGGGCACATGAAACTCTATGGCTTGCTGATGGATTAAGTTGGGCCCCACGGATCAACAAAGATCGGACACTTTCCCACCGCTGGGGTTGACCAGCAGTCATCGGCTTATTGCCAGATGGCTGCCTCAGTCTGAGGATGCAATGGGGATTGTATCGCTCAGCAAGAGTCACTGGTTTACATGAGCTCCATGTGAGTGCAGGAGCACATGGCACTCTATGTCTGGGTGATACGTCTGGGTGAAGTACTGTGACTGGTGCAGGTCAACAGTGCCAAAGTGAGGATATTTGACTATAGGTCCATGAACACACTAGGCTTACCCACCGATCCCATGAGATAATTGTGAAATACACCTTACAAGAAAAGAAGAAACATCGAATAGTAAAACACAACTTCCACAAATAATCATCCCCCACCCCCCCCCCCCCACCCCCACCCCCCCAAAAAAAAAGAAGAAAAAAAAGATGTTTTTTTTTGTTTTGGGTTTTGGGTTTTTTTTGTGTTTTTTTTGCGTGGTTGGGGGGTTGGTCAGGGGTGACGGGGGTCCCCTGCCCACCCCCCCTCCCCCCTCCCCCTCTCCCTCTCCCCTCCCCCCCCCCCCCCCCTTGGATACTCCACTGAGTTCGTCTCGGATGTCGGGTACGATTACTCAATTGTGACCCGTATGCCCGAGGTGTGAAAATCAGACAATTTTCTGCACCCCTTTTTTCGGAGTCATTTGTAAAACAGCTAGCATAACTTTAATTTTTCTTTTACGAAAAAAGCTCCGCATGATTTTCCATAAATAGTGTTTGCATAAGCCTGCTATTTGTCCCGGCTCTGGGGTAAGATTAGGTCAAATTGTGACCTATAAGCTCTAGGCATGAAAATCAGCAAGAAAATTGCAAAGTTGATCCTCTGATATGTCAGATGTTAGTACTGCGATGATGTGTAACATCGAGTCGTCACTATGAACAAGGCGTCGTGGGGCTAATGATGCCATGACGTGAAGCTTGAAGTGACGTCATTTCGCTGCTCGTGCTATTATTCTTCAAAATAGCTATGCTACGCCAGAACGGCCACAGAGCTTACGAGTGTGTCCGTCTTTATTTATGTGTGCCAGTGGATCAGAGGGTGAGTTAGAGTAGAAGGAGATGGATTCCTGTCGCTACAATGGCGGGAAGCGCCTTGTGTCCGTATAATTTATTTGTGTGCGCCGACGTGTCTGTTGATCAGAGGTTGGCTTAGAGAGGAGGGAAATGGATCCTAAAATAAGCCTAAAAATATGAACAACTCTGAATGTTCCTAAAATATAATATGCATCTGAGCTCCACACAATACGTTAGACCCGGCTTTGGGATGAAACCCTCATCTTGTTCGGCGTCCCTTTGATATTTCACCTTTCTGGTGGCCAAAGGCGCGAAACCGGCCCAAACTTCTTCTCCAATTCTCAGTCCAAGTCTATCTTCAGTTTTGGAGACTGATTCAGCTTTTTCAAAATCCCAGAAAGTTGAATTTCAGCTTTTTGTTCAGACAGAAAAAGTCCTTCAAACAGCCCAGGCTGTTCCATCTGCAAGCGGCATACATTTTATGTCTCAGTCTTGCTGTCCGCCACGCACCAGGGGGCTTGGTTAGACTGTGGGCCGTTTCAGTTCAGTTATTTAATTTTTTCGCACCGTCACCGGCCGTGAGTCTCGGTCCAAGTCAGTCAGCCTTCAAACCGTCACACACCTGGAATGTTAATCACCGCCTGGCAGTGTGTCAGTATAACTGCTGGATCAGAACGGAGTACATAATTATTATTTGGCCAGCAAGAGTCGAAGATGCTCATGAGCTGGAGCTCATGAAGATCTAAGGCTCTTGCAGGTGACTGGAAGGAAGGAGGCGTCCATCAATCTGCATATTGGGAAATATATTTGTACAGGAGTGTCAGCCAGTTGTGAGGCCCCTTTCTAGCTGTTCGGACCCCTTCACTGCCCCTGGGCGCATATTTCGTTCCTGAAATCTTCGTTCATTCAACACTGAGCAAAAAGCTACAGCCGTTCAAGGAACATTCATACAGATTTGGCTTGGCAAGAGGCATAGATCTTCATGAGCCCCCGCATTCGCGGGGGCTCATGAGGATCTATGTCTCTTGCAGTTGGATCATGTTCATTTTTCTCGTCAGTGAGGGGATTAATCTGTTTCGTGCTGACGTAGCATCAACAGCCGGACATTAGTGGTCACTATACACACTCGTTGTCTCCCTCGAGTCGCAATCGCGGCAGCGAATGGAGACAGACAAAAAGTGTGGGTCAAATGGGCTGCGTGTGATCACAAGCCATGAAACCTACGCGATACATGACAAAATAGGAAACTTGAATAACGGAAGATGTGCCCTCTTAGGACTCTTTTCAGGTGTAGGATTCCTATACCTGTGATGTGACGAACTACCAGTCATTGCAAACCAGTGTGTCGCGTTACGTTACGTTAGTTAATATTTATTGTCCCTATGGCATCAGAGATGATCAGAGACTAGCTGGTTAAATTTGGGTTGTATTATAGCAATATTTCTACGAGGTTTCAATAATCGGAGGGAATATATATATATATATATATATATATATATATATATATTATATATATATATATATATATATATATATATATATATATATATATATATATATATATATATATATTCTTTACTTTTAACAAAGGCGTCGCCCAAAGCCCAAAAATGCACTCAATAAAATTAGCTCCAAGGGACGTAATTTTTCATTAAATTCTGAGAATGCTGTGCTAATGCCATGGAATTCCAGGCTGGTAAGCTTGCATTAACAAGTAACATTAGTAAGCCTTAACATGGAATTAGCATTAGTAAGCCTTAACATGGAATCCACAGGGCACGCGGAAAAGAGGCAGACCAAGAAACACATGGCGCCGAGAACTGGATGCAGACCTTAAGAACATGAAGATGACCTGGCCGGAACCAATTGGAAAGGAGAGCCCGGGACAGAGACTCTTGGAGATCCTTTGTAGGCGGCCTATGCCCCAGTAGGGGTGCAAGGCATAAGTAAGTAAGTAAGCCTGCATTGTGTCATCAGGACATCAGCTGCCCTTTTGTGACTGCATCGCTTATTAGATCTTTTGAGCCTTCCACTGAACACCTACTACATAAAGTAATAGGGACTACCCCCAGGCGCCCCGCCATCCGCTGGAGAATATCCCTTCCTCCCCCCGAGGGACAGTAGCAAATCCGACGCGAATGGGGGTCATCCAATGTTTAAATCAGACGCTGCAACTGTGTCGAATTAATTGCAGCATTAATGCTATGAGTATAATGTTTACATCGGCTGTTTCTAGGAGTAGATCCATATGTTTTACCTCCGGGTGGGAGGCCCTGATATCCTTAGTCTCGTTGGAGAGGACATCACACTCCAGTAGAGCATGACTGGGTGTGAAGTCCTCCCCACAGACACAAGTGGGATGAGCCCATTTAACCTTCCAACTATCAGTACAAAGCCTGTGTATAATTGGGTCTACAACGGGTAGAGTTCTAATGAGATTATTTTTCTTTAATCGATAGGCCAGGACGCGTGGGTACTGGCAGCTTAGAATTGTTTTTTCTTTTTGATAATTTTCAATAATTTGTTTCTTGATTTTAATTTGATTTTCATTTGCATCGATAGAAATAGGCTGGGTGCCAAGAACATTTGCGGCACCCATGCGAGCTGCTTTGTCTGCTATCTCATTCCCAAGGATTCCCACATGAGACGGAATCCACTTATCTATTCCTCTTCTCATGAGCTGGTGTATAATATTATTTATTTCTAAGACTATATCTGGACGATTAGCTTTATTTTTTAACTTTAAACTTTGAAGTGCCGCTTGAGAGTCAGTGCAGATCAAGAACTGATACAGCTGCAACGGCAGGGCCAGCAGATGGTAAAGCGCCATAGTGATGGTTACTAGCTCCGCCGTGCAGATGGAGCAGTCCCTGCCCAGTCTAAACTGATTAATTTTTTCCAAAGCTGGTATAAAAAAAAAAAACCACATCCAACGTCTCCATTGGAATCAATGGAGCCGTCGGTGTAGGCTATTAAAGCGTTCGGGTAAGTTGCATCTAGATATTCCAAGGTCAGTACTTTTTGCAGGTGAGGATCTAATTTCTTGTTTACATTTGGAATATGAGTGTTAATAGAGGGTGTCAAGAGAGTCCATGGTGGTTGAGTCGGAGGAGAAATAGATTTTGTCTCATGAGGAACCACCTTGGCCTGGTCGCACAAATCTCGTATAACAGAAGTGAGGGTCGGTGCCTCCTGGGGGGGAGCGGATTTAATTTTAGTAGCTTTAATAATGTCTGCTTTCAATTCTTTATGATATGTTTCTTGCGCATTATTAGATGTAGTAAATATGCGTGTAATATATGCAGCGCAGAGTTTTAATCTATGATAATGCAAAGGTAGTATATTAGTTTGAGCATAGATGGCCTGATTTGAGGCGTGAGCTGGCACACCCGGTATATATTTTAAAGATCTCATCTCCGCCGTCTCGAGGGCCTTCAATGTTTTGGGTTTTTTTTTTTTTTTTTTTTTTTTTTTGGGGGGGGGGGGGGGGGGGGGGGGCAGTGATAAAACATTCAGCGCCATATGTTAAGTTAGATCGTACGAGTGCTTGATGTAGATGTAGTAGATTTTTCGTATTTTTTCCCCAGGTCTCGTGTTTGACAATCTTAATAAGATTAGTTGCTTTATTAGCTTTACTTATCAAGCTGTTAATATGGGGGTCCAGTTAAGAGTGGAGGTGAAGACGACTCCCAGAAATTTTACCTGTGTGGTGGGTGTAAGAGGGTACTTAACTCCATGATTTGTTACTGTAAACTGGAAGTCAGACTTCGTCCTGGTGGGACTAAAAAATATAAGTTGCGTTTTCTCTGGAGCTATTTCGAATCCATTTAGAGTCAGGTATTTTTTGTACAGAGTCAATTGCTTGTTGAAATAACTTTGCACTGTTATTTTGAATATCCTTTATCTGCTTTGTAACTGTTTTGGTTTTAACAGGTTGCCATATGGCTATATCATCTGCATATTGTGATATATGTAGCGGAGAAGCATTAATTTTCTTCACGTTTATTTTCAGATGATGAGGAAGGTCTGCCATCATAATGTTGAAAAGAAGGGGAGCAAGGCAGGTACCTTGGGGGACCCCACAGTCGGTCCTGTGGGTTCTAGAATAAGACTGTTTCATTTTAACCTGCTGTGTTCGTTTTAAGAAATTTTGGATGTAAACATACATATTGCCTGAAAGGCCAATATTCTTAATTTTCTGAAGAAGTTTACGGTGCCAAACAACATCAAATGCACGTCGAACATCAAAAAAGCAGGCTATCGTTTTACGTTTTTTTCTGAAGGATTGTCTTATAGAGGCAGAAAGAGAGTAGAGCTGGTCGGCACATGATCTATTTTTTCGAAAGCCGGCCTGCTCAATTGGAATAATCTGCTCCCTATCCAAAAAAAATAATCTAGACGATTTTTTAGTAATTTTTCCATAACTTTACTAAGATGTGAGGTTAAAGTTATTGGTCGGTATGAGTTTGGTGAGTTACGAGCTTTCTTTGGCTTGGGTATAGGTATAATGATTCCGTGTTGCCAAGCTTGAGGTAGTACCCCTTCACTATAACATTTATTCATCAGTTGTAAGATGAGTTCCTTTCCCTCCAAGGGGAGCTTTTTAATCATAATATATGTTATTTCATCGGCGCCTGGAGTAGTTTTCGTTATCAGAATTTGAGAAAGTACAGTTTCTAACTCACTAAGAGTGAAGGGGAGATTAATAGGGGTATGATTATCTGGAGCGGGATCAGAGTATTCCAGTTTAGTCTCTTCTGTTATCCTATACAATTTGACCTGCTCTGACAAGCTACCGGTGGAGCTGGTAGCCGCAAAAAGCTCCGCCAAGAGGTCAGCTTTTTCCTGGTCTGTAGTATACCTACGACCCTCAGAAATCAACGAAACAGGGGAGGGGTTATAATTATTTTTTTATTTTTTAACCAACTTCCAGGCCTTAGCAGTGTCTGATGGGGAGTGTATTTCTGCTTTAATTTGTGAAGTTATAAAGGCCAACTTGGCCTGTGCTATAGTTTTATTGCAGTCTATGTTGGTTAGCTTCATTGTTCGATAGTTCAAAATGGTTCGATGTTTTTTCCAGACATTATAGGCATGCTTTTTGTTTTTAACAGCCAGTGCACATTCTTCATTCCACCAGGAATTAGCCGGCTTGCCAGCCGGAGTGCCCTTACTGCGAGGGATAGCCTTTTCAGCGGACGCAATGATTAGTTTAGTGAGGCTGGCACATAACGTATTTACGTCCAGTGTGTCCAGTTTATTTATATTATTTTTAATTAATTGTTGATAAAGGGGCCAATCGGCCTTTTCATATATAAATTTCCCTTTATTTTGAGTGTCTGTTACAGAATTCACAACGTGAAGGTCGAGGTGAATAATGATTGGAAGATGATCACTGCCTAAGGAATCGTCTCCCACCATCCAGGTGGACTCTGCAAAGGGGAAATTAAGGTTAGATTTACAGCTGTAGGTTGATGACTAGGTAGGTCAGGAATTCTAGTAAAATGTCCTGTGTTGGCAATGAGGAGTTTAGATTTTAAAATATCCTCAGCCTGAGTTTTAGCTTTCTTTATTTTACTTTGAGGATCGGCGTACCATAGGGGGTGATGGATGTTTAAGTCACCAAGGACTATCCATCCATCACCCTCCAGGTCGTCCAACCATTTCATTCCATTTGGGTCAAGTGATTTAGGAGCATAAGTATTTATAATTTTAATTTCTCTGTTGGAATGCGGAAATTTAACTTTAATAAAATTGCTGTATATTGGTTTGGTAGGATGCAAGGGGACAGGAGAAGTAAAAGATTCATGTATTATTCCAACTTTTATATAAGTAGCGGTATAGACTTTATCATTCAAGTGTTTATTAGCTGCTGTTTTAGGAGGATAATGATATCCATTTAAGTGTGGGAGTTTAACTTTAGTAGTAAGAGGAGATTGAAGACAGATAATTTCAGGATTTGCAGTATTTAAGAAATTTATTAGTTGCGGTAACTTTGTATTTAAGGACCTGCAGTTCCACTGAAGTATTTTATTACTGGGTGTAGGTTTTTCTGCGTTTTTATACTCTTTTATGCTGTAAAAGAATCCAGTTGAAAACCAGTCGCTAGAGAAAGAGTACTGATTTACTATGAAATCAGCATCTATTTTGATGCTTGCAGAGATATAATTATGGACATAACCAGTTGATTAAACTGGAGCATTACCTTCAAAATTTCGTGGAGGTCACCACGAACGACGGCGGAGGTGAAAGCTTGTATATTACACTGTATGTCAGTTATCACATGCGCTCTAAGATCAGCACTAACACTTTTAGGTGACATCAGTACATTTGGATCTTGAAAGCTATGATGTTGGTCCTGGGCATCAAACTGCAGTTGCATGCGGCTGGAGCCTTTATCTGATGAAGAGCCTAATGGAAGAGCTGAGAGAGAGGGCACAGAGGAAGTTGTAGTAGTCAGACCAGCTGGAGCAGGGTTCAAGGGGTCAGATGCCCCAGCTCCGTTAATAGGAATAAGTGCTTCACGATAGGTGCGCCTAATAGTTGGATTTATTTGAGGTAGGGCAGTATCAACCTGATGAAGTACCTGCTTGCTATTCTGATGTGCTGATTTGGCCTTCTGAGAAACAGAAGAAGAAGATACAAAAGGAGGGTTAGAGCCTGTTTTCGGCTGAATCCAAGCTGTTTTATCTAACGTTTGTGAGACCAGGGTGTCAGAGGCACCTTTGTTTTTAGACTGAATTTGTTCATTTGGGCTCTCCTGACAGCCTCTTGATAAGGGATGTAATTTTTGTTTTCGAATACGGTTGGCCTCCCTGTAGAGCACAATCTTAGGGCATTTTTGATAGGCGGCGCTGTGCGTTCCGCCACAATTGACACATTTAGCTGGTGTGATATCCCTGGACAAGCAGTTCTAGCGTGTTTGTGACTACCACATTTAACACAGACCCGGTGTTTTGACCTGCACAGGTGAGCCGTATGTCCCAATCGGCAGCACTTAGCACAGTGCATAGCCGAGGGGGCATACGGCGCAACCGGCAGCATCAGCACACCGATTTTGATTTTACTGGGAAGTTGGGTGAGATGAAAGAATTCGATTTTAACTGCTCTAGAGGGAGAGCCGTCCCGATGTCTTGTTGACACAGCTAATGAACTTTAACGGCAGTTTGGACATGCAGCAAACACACACGCGTAACTTATAGCACTTATTTATTCTGCGCAGCCGTTAGCGTGTCAATCTAATTTCAGCTCAGTGTTTCTCGTACGTATATGTATAGATCGGAGTGGAGTCATTGTCAGGTTACTTGATATTAGGACAACCTGTGCTGAACTGGATTCTCCTGTGTCTAAACTTACCATAACTAGACCTGTGTGTAGTGTTTCGTAACCATCTGTTACAGAAGTCTATCTTTGAGCAGTTACGGCGGTAGTGGGCCTTTAAGCTGTTTGTTTAGCTAGGGGAAGTACTTGCATTTTTTCATTCTGGTTTTAAAAAGGCAAAAGGGGGGGGGGGGGGGAGCAATTATTAATTGTGTCAGTTTGTGCAAATAAATGTAATGTGGTACAACGAACAACTCAGCAGCGCCCGTAATAGACTCAAGGAAAGATAAATCATGTGTGCATTTATCCCCCTTGACCCAGGCGTGACAGTAGTGCAGTCAGGGGAGAGAAGCGAGACAGTCACGCCCTGCCACAGCACGAATGGTGTACAAGCTTGAGCGTATTACGACAGAAGTCGCTCCTTTTAACCTCAGGGTTGCGCCGAACACGGAGTTGGACACGTTGATATTAAGGTAGTAAAGTAAGTTGATGTACCATTAAGGTAGTCGGCCCTATGGCCTTTGCGCTTTGAGACTGAAAAAACACGGGGAGGGGTATGGAAAGAGAGGAGGGGGTGGGGGGGTCATGCCCGTTCTTCCAGCGACAACTGCAGGAGATTCAGTGGTTGACCATGACAGCTCAAGGGTAGAACCTGTTTTGGCACCTCAGGCGCCAAGCCGCAAACAGTTCCTACCCTTGACCCGAAGGTGCTAAGCTAATCCGTCATCTTTAGAAATCACACGGATGTGTCTCCTATGTCCTGTACTAACGTACTCTTTGTAGACAGGGGCCAGTGAGTGCACTCTGCTGTAAGACAGCTCTCAGCAAAATGTGAGCCAACCGTATCTGGAAGTGAAAGGTCAAACGAGTACTGTTTTAAAATGAAATATTGCTTGGCTAGCGCGCACGAATGTACTAGCAGATCCGCGGTAATTATTGTTAATTGGTTGGCTTAACGTGGGTTTTATCCCCTTGAGTTTTTGTACAGCGCAGTTACACGAAAACACTAAGCCATTATTAAGGAGGAATGCTACACGAACGGATTAGGCATCTCTTCGTCGGTTCCCCTTTTAAATGTCAGGGTCCACAGCACGTGCAACGAAGTAAATCTGTTGTTTAAAGTGTCAGCGTCACCCGTGTCTCTCAGTGGATCGTTTATGTTTGACCTGTGCAGATTTATCCTTAACTCATTCAGTCCGATGCATGTATTTCCCAACTGAATTTTGAAGGCGTCATCTAAAGACTATGCACCAGTTGCAGGAGATGGGTGGACCATGATAATTCAAGGGTAGTGCCAGATTAGCTTGGCGCCTGTCGGCGCCAAGCTAATCTGGCACTACCCTTGAATTATCATGGTCGACCCATCTCCTGCTGTAGTGCGCCAGGGCTGAATGGGTTAAAAGTATAAACTTAGCTATATTCGAAAGAGAAGATTAAATATTAATCCCTTGACTGCTGTTGACGTTACAGATCGGTGGAAAAGACGCGTAACTAGCAGTCAAAAGGGTTAATAGCTTACGCTTAACCCCCTTCGCTGCCGTGAAAGCTGAACATCACCCATCTGCAAGAGGCATAGATCTCATGACCCTCGCAATTGCGGGGCTCATGAGGATTTATGCCTCTTGCTTAAACCACTTTGTATCCATGTTCCTTGGAAAGCTGGGGCTCTTTGGCGTTGATTTAGCAAACATTTCAAAAAGAATCTGCGTCTACTGGCAGGGAAGAGGTAAAACACTTTTTTTTCTGCCACTACCAATCTGATTTTAAAGACAGGGCATCGAAACCTCGTTGAAATCCTATCGCGAGTTTTTGCGAGAATATATAGAAAAACATCCAAGTATGATGGCGAAGAGTAGTATCGCTTTAGATACATTCTGTTACTTGTGGGACAACAAGTTAACCCGTTCGGTGCCGAGAAAATCTGACACCACCAAACTACAAGAGGTATAGATCATCATGAGCCCCCGCAGTTGCGGGGGCTCACGAGGATCTATACCTCTTGCTTGATTCCAAGTTCCTGGGACATCTAGGGTTTTGGGTCTTGAACTAGCTAAGGCCGGCTTGCAGAAACACAGTCCGCGTGATCGGGTTAAAATGTCACAATGTATAAACGACAACTGAACAAATGCCGACAGTGGCTTTTTGGGGGGATTGATTTACGCAAATGTTTACTAATATAGAAAATTAAAATTAACCTTAATCAACTTCGCCTATAACAAGGTCGGGTATTACACAAGCCGGATATAAAAACAAACACTTTCCAGTCTTCCCGTAGCAGTCTTTTTCGGCGTACATTTCTCTGTTTATTTCAAACTTCGGATATAACAACAAAACGTTCGGGTCACCTAACGTTATATCCAAAGTTTGCTGTGTACATGTATCAATTAGGCATTGAACCTTTTGTGTTGGGTTACTTCGAGGGTTACAGCGTGGTATTGTAGTCCAGTAAAGATAATTATCAGACCAACGCGCCGAAGGTGCGGAGTTCTGATAATCTACTTCAAAGGACTACCACGATGTAACCCGAGAAGTAACCCAATACAGACAACTTAATGTCATTGTCGTGCAGTCCAAATTACACACTATTTTAGCGCCGGATTTGTGTCTGACGTCGTGCAGTCCAAATTACACACTATTTTAGCGCCGGATTTGTGTCTGACGTCGTGCAGTCCAAATTACACACTATTTTAGCGCCGGATTTGTGTCTGACGTCAAGAGTAAAACGCCAAATATTTCTGAGGTCACACTGAATTATCTTCGACTGTGTGATACTGTGACACAGGGGTCGCGACTCTTTTATGCACAGGTTACCGCGCCACACGGTCGTGCTGATGTGCCGCTTGGTTTTTGCCGCAAGAATTTCAAACGTTTGCCAGTGGTGTTGTTTCTAAGTACCTAGTGACAATTTCAGAATCTTTACTAAGGAAGTGCGGGCTTTTCTCACCATATTCAAGTGATAGAACTTCTAAATTATGCGTTTGGGACGGCGTGGCAAGCGACTGGATACCGCGGTAGGCCTGCTTTCATAGACTAAGCAGTTTGGGCTGGCCTCTTTCACCAACCACAACTGACACGCGTTCAAAGTCGACGAATCAAATTTTTCAACAAACTGAAGTGTTATAGATCTGTCATGTTTTCTTTATTTATCTCTCGTTCTCGCTTGCTTAGCTTTCTAAACAGCATACGTGTTCGGACACGCACAAAGGAAATCAGTCAGTAGAGCTGTCCCAGTCATCAGAGTTTGAATTGCGACGTATTTGTGCAGTGTGTTTCCCGCAGGAGTCATGTCGAAATAAGGTACATTTCTTATATTTCCCTATCGTGTACCACCATTTGAGCTTCGTGTTTTTCGGTTTATTTATGATGTAAGGTGCCGGATATAGCCCTGATCTAAGCGTTCAGTCGAAAGACCTACGTGAGATTCGTGCGCGATAACAGTAGTACGGATTGGCCAGCTGATTACATATTACGGGTACGGCAATGGTTCTAGGAGGTAGGCAATGGGGAATTGACCCCCTGCGATTTTTATGTGCTGACCAATCACGGTGTCGGAAAAGTTTCGAAAATGGACTGACCATGACCAATGAACTATGTACTACTACATTTGAATTCATTGAGTTTAACTTGCACTTGCAGGGACAACGTATATTCCCCCCCCCCCCCCCCCCCCCGAATGTTTTGCGCCTGTTTTACACCTCGATTTTTAGGCTACACAGGTCAGGCGCTGGAAAGAGCCTGGAGAAGAAGAAAAAAAAAATACAACTGCTGCAGTGTCTTTCGCCATGACCCTTCGTCACGTTGACATAATGAAGACATTGCTAGGCAGAGACATTGTCAAGCGGTGTGCTGTACACACAATCTCGTGTTGGAATTTTTAAAAAAAACATAAAAAAACAAGCGTAACCCAATGTACACAGTCATCGGGCCGACATCGGTCGCCGTTGGCCCGCGCACGTCCGTGCGCGGGCCAACGGAGGCCGACGTCTCCCCGATGACCTTGTGCGCATTGGGAAGCTACGGGCTGAACCAAAAGCGTCAGCGCATGCCCACAGCGAATCCACCGACTCTGCGAACGTCATGACTTGAACTATGTCGCCGACATCCTGGCAAAAAAAGCGAGCTGCGCAAAAAGACTGTACAAGGCCTCTGCCCTGTGGAGGCAGAAGACAGTAAGTTCATGGACTCCAGTCTATAAATCTTACTGTCTTTTGTCTTCCTAACCCCTTTACTGCCAGTTGGCGCAGATGGTGTTACTGTCATCTTTGTAAATTTATCACCAATGAGCACCAGCCGTCCCCGGAACATGGACTCAAGTGGTGTCAGCAAAAGGGCATAGGTCCTCAGGCGCCCCTTCATTTGCGGGGGCTCCTGAGTATCTATGTCTCTTGCATTTGTGCAGTCAGGGCGTTAAGGCGAATCTGCCCATGCGTATATGCCTGCGCTGCTGACTATAGTAAAAAAAAAAACTAAAACATGCATATCTGGAATTTTCTGACGCAGAAGTACGGCGGTGTTCCGTCTGCAGCTGAACGTGAGGTTTTCTTCAGTCTCCTGTCAGGACGACTGCACAGTTTCATTTGTCTCCACGATCTGTGAAACCGCTGCACACCAGCGAGGGTCAGTGGAACTATCGTAAAAAAACTCGGGCTGCAATAAAAAGTTAAATTTACAAAACGTCAGCGACATAAAACATCGTGCTATAACAAGCACTACTGAACAAACAAAAGCTCTAGACAGTAAGCTTTGCAAAGAAACCACGTTTCTTCCTACTTTTCGTTGTGAGACATTCTATGGCACAAGCTGGGGTAGAGAAATGTGTTTTATAATGTCATGTATAATATGTTTTAGACACTGGCGCTGTACTATAGCGATGGGCCCCACGTTGGAGTTTTGACAGTTGTTTTACGTTGCCTAGATTGGAGATAATTTTCCTATCCCCGGTATTTTGTCTCTTTTGTTACTTAAACTGTATCTGCATGTACTGGCTTTAGTCAAGTTAGAACTTAAAAGAACATATAATTTTGTGTTCTGGATACTTTGGGCTGTCTTAGCATTCTGTTTTTGTCAGGGAGGTTCGGGTGTCGGCATGTGGCTGTTGGCGTTGACCACAAGATGCCTTGACGACGGGCTTACCGTCCCGAGCCATTGCCCATTTTTATAGTGCTGCTAGTGTCAATTGTGGATGTGAGCAGCACCTGCGGTGGCAAGACAATGCTTGCTATGTATGATTAACCGGCTCAGTGCCACCTGACGCAGACTGTCAGGTTTCTCCAATCTTCGTTAATTCAAGACCCAAAACTCTAGATGTCCCAGCAACATGGATTCAGGGTGGTGTCAGCAAGAGGTATAGATCCTCATGAGCCCCCGCAACTTCGGGGGCTCATGAGGATCTATCTCTTGCAGATGGGTGGTGTTCAAGAGGGTGGTGTCCAAATTATCTCTGCACAGAACTGGTTAATTCCTGCTACAGCAAATTAAAGTTATCTTGAATACAGTATTTATTTCTTCTCGCCCTGGACAAGAAGAAAACTCTCGTTTTGCAGTAGTGACCGGAGGAAATAAATCCTATACAATGCTCATCGTTAAAACGTATTTCTACACCGCAGCCTGTGGTCTTCGCTGCTTGCACAACGCGAAACGTAAGCAGTCAACCAACCTTTCCTACTCCATAAATCAACGGCTGGTGCCGCAGGCGAGAGAAAGGGACGAGTTGCACGCCCTTACTAGCAGCTACTTCCCCTGCCACGCGCAGACGAGCATCACAGCCAGTGAGGTCGCCGAAGCCTTGGCCCATACTAAAGGTCTGCGCTCTGGCCAGACGGTGGACGCGCCAGTGAGTAAGGCAGAGAGTCTAGTGGTTTGAGGTCCTGGCTTTGGGAAGCTCACAACTACAAAATGTCCGCCCAGTCGATTGTGAATATGGCTAGCTTGCTGACCAACATGGTCCTGCCGCCAGATATCAAACCGGCGGCTGTAAAGTAAGTGTTAAACTTTTTGTTTTTGTTTTTTTTACAGCTCTTGGGTCAGTTTAACTCATTCGAGACGTGCGGCATTCGGATAAAGCTAATGCCGCGTGTCCGAATGCTGTACGTCTCGAATGTGTTAAACTAGTTGAAGTAAGATATACAACCAGTAAACACTTGCATGCATACAACTTTTCTTTTCACTTCAAATTTAAACTTGCGAGATGTCCGTAAGGACAAAGAATCACTGGACAGATCTTGCTGGCTTAAGCGCAGTCCTGGTTAGTTTTGGCAACAAAAGGAGGTAAGTGGCCAATAATTAATTTCAAACGCATAAATAGACAAGTTTTTTTTTTTTTTAATTTTCACGAAATGACCTTAACATCGACGCACCATCAAATGCATTAAATGAACTGACCATTAAAAAAACAGCAGAATAGTAGTGCATCATTTGCCTTCAAGCGCCAAGCTGACGCCCTCGAAACATCGAGGTTAATTCCATTCCATTTCCATTTGTCAGTTCTGGTTCAAGGTTACATAAATTAAAAATAAAAACGTGCAATTCCACGTGTAATTTTATTTGCATTGCCTGCATTTTACGCACTTGTTAACCCATTCAGTCCTGACGCACTACAGCAGTAGATGGGTCGACCATGATAATTCAAGGGTAGTGCCAGATTAGCTAGGCGCTTGTCGGCACCAAGCTAATCTGGCACCACCCTTGAATTATCATGGTCGATCTATCTCCTGCGACAGGTGCATAGTCGTTAGATGACACCTCCAAAATTTAGGAAATATGTGCGTCGGGCTGAATGAGTTAAGCTGAGTTGTCGCAAGCCGGAGTTACTGCATGCGGGTGACACCCAACACATTTTTTTTTCTTTTGGTCTTCCATCATGGCTCCTCAAGGGCATTATTCTTTCCTATGTGCCGTTTTTAACCTTTTGGGTGTTGGCAGCTGTTTTTGTCGCGATGTTTCCTGTCGGAATCATCGCGACCAGAACCGCTGCCGACACCCAAAGGGTTAACATACGAGGGTTTGCTTGGGTAAGCTAGCATATATGCTATCTAGAGGCGCAATTTCCAGGGAACAGATACATCTCTTACCGTGTAGAAACTTGTTTTCCATTCTCCCTAACTGTTTGCGGGCATACTCCCCAGACAGACCCACTCGGGGCCGGAGTACACCACAAGTACACTTCTGTTCGAATGAGATGCGCAGCATCTCATTCGAATAGAAGTATACTTGTGGTGTACTCCTGGACTGGGTCTGTCTGGGGAGTACGGGCAATTTAAATTACTCAATAATCCTTTCACATTTATCATAAAACACATGTACTTTTAAAGGAACTAGGTGTTTAAGGGTGTTCCCCAGACATGATTATCTCATTTCTCAAGGAGATTAACTCGTATCAAAAGATCTAAAGCTGTGATATAAACTAGGTACTTTCTAACCTTCACCTGGCACGTTAGACAACTTGTTCTGATTTCACTTTAAGGTGATACATTTTAATACTTATTTACACCAGTATTTTATTTAAGACCATTCTTTCAGCCTAGCTGGCCAGGTTTTTTAAGGATGGGCCGCCATGGGACGAATTCAAAAGCATGTCCATGATGTCAAAGGCGGGCAGGCATAAACGTCTGACAACTAAAGTAAAAAGATAAAAATTGCGTCATATCTAATTACGCTAACTTCGCTGCTGTACGTATATTTGGCGCAAAGCGCCGTATATGCGCGCGCGGGTGTGTGTGTGTGTGTGTGTGTGTGTGTGTGTGTGTGTGTGTGTGTGTGTGTGTGTGTGTGTGTGTGTGTGTGTGTGTGTGTGTGTGTGTGTGCGTGTGTAGACGAAAGAGCTCAAATGGGTGACTGTCTTTACCATCCTTATGAAAAATGGGTGTGTGTAAAAATCTGGGTGACCAAGTCAGACACCCATTTTTTCTGAGGGTTGTTTCTGCATTGTCTTGGGGTAAAGATTCATAAAAAATAAAAAGATCAGTTTTTCTCGTTTTGGCGTTAAAACATGCACTTTTGTGTTTAACAGACACGCCTGTAGTGTGTTTGAAAACTTGTCCCTCCCAGCAATGTGTGTGTGTTGTGCGCACAGAACCCTGAAAATGAGCGTGTATGTATTACATCACCCTTCTCAGCTATAAATAACTTCATAGCTGATATGGGTCAGGTGGGGGCGGGGGGAGGGATATTTTGTTTGAGGGAGTAAATTGTTTATGTTCCTACAAAATTAGGTTTGTTATTTGAGGGTTTTGTTAAAAAAAACGTGTTGAGTTGTGATGTACTTCCGGGGTGATGTGGAGAAAGGTTATGTCTAGTGACAAATTTGAGATTCATGTATACGTTCACCAGGGACTTAGCTTATACGTTTTCTACGTTTGTTTCCATGTCAGATGAAGAATATTTGATCTGAAATGTCGTTGTTTGTTTTCTATTTTAAAGGGTTTTCCGCCACTATCTTCTGTTTTAGTTTGACTTAGCCTATAATTATATTCGTGCGCCGGTTGCTAAGAAGTAAAGTGATTGTATGAGTGCGCAGTGAGAGAGAGGACGTATAGACTTTGGGTGAGGCTGCTGTTGTCTTGTGTCTTTTGGTTCAACCTGTTGCTTTGTTTAAGTGGGTTTGTTGGTGCTATGCTTTCGTTTTGACTGCAACTCCTGTCAGATTGTATGCACAAGTTGATTGAATACAATGACGTCACACAGTCAGTGTCGTTAGGTGTGTCGTCTGCTGCAGTCTGTCGTTTAGGGCAGTATGTAATGCTAGGTCAGAGAAAAAACAACAACCACCTAATGTTGCCAAAGGGTGTAATAGTAAAGTATTGTTTGTGTGAATGCTGCGTGTTTGAGGGAAGGACTGGAGAGTCGAGTGCTGAGTAAAGAGAGAAGGCGACAATGGGGAAAACTATGATATCCAGCACTATTACGTTGGAATAGATTGATTGATTGATTGTACATTGCTTAACATCCCGACAGCAACAAGGCTTTCTCAGGACGTGCCTGCACTGCTTGTGAAAAAAATAAAAATAAACAGAATATTGAATGTATGTCGCCAGCCGGTCCAATACATTAAATAAACCTATGACATGGGGCCTAAATAAAGCTAAGACCATTTAGCAACACACATCCAATATCAAGAGTTACAGGCAGCGCAGACAGTAGGGAGAGTTTAAAAAAGGAAAATACAGATGAATGGACCAAGGGTAGACAGAAACACATGCCCCAGAATACAGAAGAAAACCCACCCTGTGGGGCTGATCAGGGTGACCCTGGGAACTAAAAAGTAGTTACCCCACCCAAGTCCCCCAGGGCAGACCCGGGTGGGGGACGTTGGAATAGATGCATAACAGTTATGACACACCTGTAAATGAAAACACTTTTAACATTAACAAAAGTTGAGTATAAGGAGAGGTTTTAAAACAGTTTTAATAAAAACTGTTGCCCGACACGCTTCTAAAAACAACAGTTTCTTAGTTTTAAACCTTGCACCACGCCATAAACGATGCGATTGCTTCTCAGTCTTAGCTGTCCTATAGTGTGGAATGTGGGACTTGTCCAACTGGATCCATCTGGTGCACTCCAAATGTGTATTTGTGGGTGGTTTGATGTGCAACTCGTTGCGCGCCTCTATAAAACCCAAAGTGATGACCCCCCCCCCCTCCCCCCCTCCCCACCTTCACCCCCTCCCCTCCCCTCACCCCCCCCCCAACCCTACCCAAACAATCATTAGAAAATCAACCAGAGGTAATTTTAGTGAGGTATTTGTTCACTGTGTTGTTGTGTCATTGTGTTTTACATTTTGAATGCAGGAAAAAGAAGGAATATACATTAAGCTGAAAAAAGAATGACAACAATCAAATAAATGTGGAAAAGAAGCATCAAATATTCCGTGAACTTTACCTTATTACAGACACCTAATTTTCTTGAGATGTCCATGCTAAAATTCAGAATGATTTGACAAGGACACCCATTTCTACTGTAATGCCAGTTTTTGTGTGAGAGGCACCCACATTATTGTTAGAAACCCATTTTTTCTCCATCCAGTGGCTCTGTTTCTAGAAAATGTCTTTTTTATTTTAAGTTGTAGGGCTTAGTTACAAGGTGAGTTCTAAACATTCGCATCAACTCCAGAGCCCTAGAATAAATAGAAATATGGGAACCCATTTTCACATAAAATGGTAGGTAACCCACTCTGATGGTTTTGTCTCCCTGTGTGTGTGTGTGTGTGTGTGTGTGTGTGTGTGTGTGTGTGTGTGTGTGTGTGTGTGTGTGTGTGTGTGTGTGTGTGTGTGTGTGCACGCGTATTTATGCAAACGCAAGAATCTCTGGTATTTCTGTACAAGCTTAAAACTTGGCGAAATACTTTATTCAAACGGTGGCTAAGAGAGCCTATCGGATGTCTCATTGAAGACATAAAATACTGTTTATAGAAAGTCGGTTGACCCAGATTAGACTAGATAATTTTTGTCATAAAATTACTTGAAATTTTGGATATAGGTAGTTTGAATAAAGACATTGGCCAATTGGGTGAGTGTGTTAGCCTTCTTCGTACCCTTCAACTTCTTCAGTAAAAATTAATTCTTTTCAGAAAAAAAATTAAAACAGTAAAAATCCTTGACTTCTGGAGAAAGACAGACAGTGGCGGTGACGTAAAAAAAAGCAACTCCGTCACCACTCAGACATTGACGCAATACTCTAAATATGACGTAATTCTCTCTCTCTCTCTCTCTCTCTCTCTCTCTCTCACACACACACACACACACACACACACACACACACGCGCGCGCACGCGCGCACACACACGCGCACACACACACGCGCACACACACGCGCACACACACGCGCGCACACACGCGCACACACGCGCGCACACACGCGCACACACACGCGCACACACACGCGCACACACACGCGCACACACACGCGCACACACACGCGCACACACACGCGCACACACACGCGCACACACGCACGCATCTGCAAGAGGCATCGATACTCATGCGGCGTTGGAGATGTTTGGAGTGCGCGCGCGCACACACACACACACACACACACACACACACACACACACACACACACACACACACACACACAAACACACACATCGACGCGCTTTCAGAACATGCAGGTGTATTTAGTATATCATGTAGCTAGTAAAGTCAATCTGATTTCACAAAAAATATAGGAAGACTAAAATTATACCGTAAAATTCTAGTTTTGTCACCATTTTCTCAAGTCTTGAAGCCAAAGTGAAACTCATATCACGTAAAATATAAAATTACGTAAAAACGAAAAATACGTCATGACTAATGACGTCTGACAAACCAATGACGCGTATGCACTGCGCCCCTGCGCATTGGCAGATCTGCGAGTTTTTTTTCAATAGGAGATGTTTCAACATCAAAATCAGATCAAAGACAAAAGGTAGAGACCCTTGACAGCGAGGACAGTTCTCACATGGAACGGACTTTGTGGGTTATGGTTCATCTCATCTTGTTTCCTACCTTTCCCGGTGCTAGATGACCTTAGTGGCACGCTCGGCGTGAAACCCCCAAAACTAGCGAACTAAACCGTCAGGTCAGGTATCATCCTACTTATAATTTGTTATCAGACATGCCTAAAACACGTTTTCATAGTTTAACTCGTTCCAGACGTAAGGCATACCTGTTTGTCGTACGTCTGGAATGAGTTAAACTAAAGGCACGTTCAAAATATCAGATTGACATGAAAAAGCATTCAGTCAGAAAACACATTATGCATTAGTGCAGCGAGAGAAAGGGCCAGATCTACCGTGTGTGCTTAACCCCATCACTGTCAGTAGACGCTGGTTGATTCTGAAATTTTCGTCAAATCAACGCCAACGAGAGCAAGGCCTCCAAGAGGCGCGGATACAAAGTGACGTTAGCAAGAGGCATAGGTCTTCATGACCCCCCCGCAACGGCATGGGCTCATGAGGATCCTTGTCTTGCAGTTGGATCGTGTTTACTTTCTGTGTGGATATGGGGTTAAAAATAGATTTTGCGAGTGTAAGGTACATGGGAGTCCCGGTACTTGTGGCACGATCTTTCACAGAATTTCTTTTTCATTTGTGACTTGGTTTGTTCGTCTAAAGTGGAAGTAATTATTTCTTGTCTTGGCTGGGAAGTGAGAGTTGTCCTGTGATGAATTGCTGGTACTACCTTTGTCACAAAAGTAGGATGTTAGTGATCCTCATAAAGCTTTTTATTTATACGCAACTGGCTCTTCCCTTTCTATATTTATAGCTGTTGTGTGTCTCGTAAAGCAGACAACATAATTATGGCTCGTGACCAGCTTGTCAAGGAGTTTTCTTCACCCGTACGCAAGAACTGTTCTGTCATCGTCTTGTGTGTACGCAGTTCGCGGTCATGTCTTCTGTCCGACCTTGTCTAAATATCTAGCGCAAACCTGTATCAATAATCAATAAACTCCACCCCTCCCCCCCCCCCCCCCGCACCCCACCCCCGCACCCCCACCCACCCCCTCCCCCTCCCCCGCTCTCTCTCTCTCTCTCTCTCATTATCAGTTTGTTCCACTTTGCTCATACGAGGTCCAGTCGAACACCAGGGAACAATCTTGTTGTACCGATGCCTCGACTAGACATTTATAGGTCGTCGTTGTCCTATTCTGGTGCAAAGTTATGGAACTCCATTCCTGCGGATGTTAGAGCCGCGCCATCGCTTAAAACTTACAAGACCAAGCTGCTCAAACATCTAGACAAAACTTAATTTTTCTTTTATTTTGTATTTTTATTTTTATTTTTACATGTAGCACTCCATGCCTTATGCGGCATTTCCCGGATATTCTGCATTCTCTTCTAACATTAAAAATTTATGAACGCATGTAATATACCGCTGGCATTCCAGCAAGCCGCATTATGTAATATCCATGACCCCATGGACTCGGCTGGCCAGACGGGATGCCGTCGATAGACACAGCATTGGGCGCTCGCGAGGCGTGGCAGTGCTGTGGTTTCTTCGCGTCGACCCGCGCGCGCGGTGGTTGCGGGATCGCTATACAAGTCTAGTCTAATTCCATGGCAGACTAGCATCTAGCTGTGCGCGGTTTAGTGGCGCGGGGAGGCCGCTATCGCATGTGTGTGTTTATCTGTGTCAGTGTGTGCAAGTGTATGTGTGTGCACGCGCGCATCCCTACGTGCTTGCGCACGCGCGCGCGCGTGTGTGTGTGTGTGTGTGTGTGTGTGTGCGCGAGTGTGTGTGTGCGTGTGTGTGTGTGTGTGTGTGTGTGTGTGTGTGTGTGTGTGTGTGTGTGTGTGTATGCCTGTTTATGTTTGTTGGAGTGAGCCGCCGTGTTGGTTTTTATGATGAGAACAATAGCGGTTTTATGTACAAAATCCTTTATACTTTTTATATTTGCTGTAGTATAGTTTTAAGCGAAAGAATGTATGTGTACATGATATACTGATGTGTGTGTATGTGTGTGTCAGTGTGTGTGTGTGTGTGTGTGTGTGTGTGTGTGTGTGTGGAGGGTTGTGCAGGCTTGGCTTGGCGCCTGTAGGCTACAAGCTAATCTGGCACAAGCCTGTGCACGCGGCAATTGCACACCGGCGCGCGTGTGTGTGTGTGTACGTTATTTTGTTTTGTAGTGTGTAGCAAGGACAAGAATGAAAACAGGTCTGCGCACCTATTCTTTTATCCTTGGAAAATAAAGTTTCATTTCATTTCATTTCATTTCTCTTATTGACACTTCATACACTAAGTGAATAGTAATACTGTCTCTTCCTGTAGTTTTATTTGTGTACGAAACCCTCCTTGTCACAAAGCTTCTTTTTTATTTTATATATTCCTCTTTAAAGAAGACAATTTTTGTACTTTTATATACTTTGACGTTCATAGTGATAGTATGCCTGACGGTGGTACAAAAAATGATTTATTTTGTGGTGGTGGACTTAAAATAAGTCACCTGAATATCTATCATCTTGTCAATAAGGTGCCAGATCTCTGTGTGTTTTTGAACCAGCCCGAACACTTCCACATTTTGGTGTTTCTAATCGGCTTTGTCTATAGAAATCCGGCAGCTGGCTGGGATTGGTTTGATGAGTTTACAGCTTTGATGGACAAGGCAAGTCAGAGCAAATGTGACATATTTCTCCTAGGTGATTTCAATATCGACCTATCTAGACCTAAGGGATCAAATGCAGCATGGACCATGACCACATCGCTATTTGGTTTGACACAAATAATTAAAGCACAAACTAGAATCACATCTACATCATCCAACGCTCATTGATCATATGTATGTTACCAACAAGGACAGAATAACTAGTGCGAATGTCCCGACCTTAGCCATTAGTGATCATAACCCGGTATGTTGTACAATTGCTCTGAAGCTTGATAGGCCAAAGAAAAACAAACACACAACTATAATGTATCGTTCTTATAAAAAATTTGATAGGGATAAATTCATGCACGATTTGCACAATACACCCTTTGATGATGTATACTGCCACACTTGCCCTGACAATGCCTTGTCTTGCTGGATGAATCTGTTCCTCGGAGTCCTTAACAAGCACGCGCCCCTCAGGGTAAAACGCGTTAAACATGCTACCATGCCGCCCTGGTTAACATTGGACATTAAAAATGCTATGTCGCTCAGAGATAAACTTAGAAAAGAAAAACGCTTTGATGACTACAAAAAACAACGTAATCAAGTAAAATATCTGGTAAGGGCTGCAAAAAAAGCATTCTTCAATCAAATGATCTCAGAAAACCGTGACACAGCATCTATTTGGAGAGCACTAAATGCTATTACTAAAGGAAAAGCAGCCCCAGAGATACCATCTCATTTAACTTCAGACAAATTTAACAAGTATTTTCTATTACAGCTGCTGACAATCTAGCCCAATCGGCATCAAATATCAGTACGCAATATAGTATCTCAAGTCTTCTGAGATCTTTCAGCGAAGCAACAAATATAACACACAAATTCGTAATTCCTAATATATCAATAGCAGAAATCGGTAAGTATATTTTTGACATGCCGAATAAGAAAAGTAGAGGGATTGATGATATTGATAACCATTCGCTAAAATTGTCGTTGCCTTACACAATACAATCCCTTACATACATTTTTAATCTGTGTATAAATAAAAGTTATTTTCCTACAGTCCTGAAGGAAGCAAAGGTAGTTCCGATCCCCAAAACTAAAAACCTTGAAGATATTCATAATTACCGACCGATCTCTTTGCTTTCAGCCTTGTCAAAGCCATTAGAGCGGCACATCCACAAGCATCTTCTTAATTTCCTTGAGAAGGGTAATTTACTAAACATTCATCAGTCCGGTTTTCGCCCGACCCATTCATGCCAGTCAGCACTCACACATATTGTAGATTGCTGGCTAGAGTCAATTAATAAAAATTTAATGT
The DNA here is from genome assembly GCA_036245525.1 of Semisulcospira habei. Taxonomy (NCBI): domain Eukaryota; kingdom Metazoa; phylum Mollusca; class Gastropoda; family Semisulcospiridae; genus Semisulcospira; species Semisulcospira habei. The sequence goes on along the minus strand of BTPG01000004.1, from coordinate 75,319,269 downwards.
CGGGAGCAGTTTTCCTAGATCTTAAAAAAGCTTTTGTTCTTGTGGACCATGAGATTCTCTTACATAAGCTTACAATATACCACATGGACGAAACTACAATAACTTTTCTCAGATCCTATGTGGAAGACCGAAAGCAAAAGGTATACGTCCATGGTCAGTACTCTAGGCAAGGCCATGTTAAATTTGGAGTTCCTCAAGGATCAATTCTAGGAGCCCTCCTATTTTTACTTTTCATAAATAACCTTCCTTTACATATTTCCGACCCTAACGTTAATTGTAATCTCTTTGCGGACGACACAAGCCTTCACGTTCCTGGTAAGAACAGTCATGATATTAGTCGTCGTTTACAATCCAGTCTTGACGAAGTTTCTGATTGGTGCTGTAAAAACCACATGGTACTACATCCTGATAAGACGAAGAGCATGTTAATCACCTCACGACAAAAACATCAACTTCACCCCCTTCACTAACGCTCAGTCTTAATTGCCAACCTATTGAACAAGTTCATGAACGCATCTTCCTTGGAATATGTATAGATGAGCAGCTAAGTTGGGAGAAACATGTGACTAATATATGTAAGAAAATATCAAAAAATATATTTCTTTTATCACAATTGAGAAGTGTGAGTGACATAAATACACGAAAAATGTTTTTTCATGCGCACATTAAATCTCATGTTGATTACATCTCCACTGTTTGAGATGGTAGCGGTGATGTGCATATCAAAAAACTAAATTCACTATACAAAAGAGCCATTAAAAATGTAGATATAAGACCCATTCCTACCGCTGTAAAACTGCAAAATCTCAAACTTCTTGGCCTTCGTCAACAACTCGTTTACAACAAGTGCATACTTATGTTTAAAATTCTCCACAAGAAAGCTCCACAGTATCTAACAGCTAAATTTACTCCACGACAGTGTGAAAGGTCCTCGAGGAACAGTACTCTTCGATTACCACTACCTCGCATTGACTTATTCAAATCAAGCCTAGCCTTTTCGGGACCACTTTTATGGAATTCACTTCCTCAACATTTAAAAACACTAACCCACCTTTCCTCCTTTAAAACAAAACTACACATATACTTGATGGAAACTGCTTAGATATATTATTTTTATCCTGTCATTCTGATGAAAGGTTATGTAAATGTATATATGTTAGTGCGTGCATTTACACGGCTGTAAAGGTGTGTGTATGTATGTTTGATTCTTGGTACTTTGTGCTTGTTTTTGCTGTGCTATGATTTTTCTCCTATGTAATTTGTGCTGAGGAGTGTTACTTCCTTTTCTTGTATTTGTTTATTGCTACCTTAGTAGTATCATTTCTGTACTGCGTGTGTCTGTACTTATTTAGTTATGTTTTTTGTTTGCGTTAAATATTTTTTTGTTTGTCTTCATTATATTTCACCCCCACCCGGGTCTGCCCTGGGGGACTTGGGTGGGGTTAGGTATTTTTTATTTCCCAGGGTCACCCTGGTCAGCCCCACAGGGTGGGTTTTCCTCTCTGTTCTGGGGCACGTGTTTCTGTCTACCCTTGGTCCATTCACCTGTATTTTCCTATTTTAAACTCTCCCTACTGTCTGCGCTGCCTGTAGCTCTTGATATTGGATGTGTGTTGCTAAATGGTATTAGCTTTATTTAGGCCCCATATCGTAGGTTTATTTAACGTATTGGACCGGCTGGCGACATACATTCAATATTTTGTTTATTATTTTTTTTTCACAAGCAGTGCAGGCACGTCCTGAGAAAGCCTTGTTGCTGTCGGGACGTTAAGCAATGTACAATCCAATTATATTTCATGTTGTAGTACGTTAGAAACGGCAAGTTTGAAAAATGACGTATTTGTATCTGTCAAAACTTCTACCGTTATGTAATAAAGTTTCATCATCATCATCATCTCTCTCTCTCTCTCTCTCTCTCTCTCTCTAAGGCCGATCTCGCCCCAGCACTTGTCATCGTCGTCAGATCGTGTCTCCCTTTACAGCCACACCCCCTACAGATTCAGCGTGTGTTGTTCCTGTTATTGTAGCCGTGAATGATTTGCAAGTGTCATCTCCTGGCATGCAAACCCTCCTTCCCGCAACTGACTTTGAGATCAGCCCGTCAGAGGCAGAGTTACACACCGTGACTTTGCTCCCTGCGTCTCGACCAGCTTCCTGTCCACCTGAGATAACCAACAGCAGCGACCCAGGTATGACCCAGGCAGCCGCTCATGTTATCTCCATGAACACCGTGCTCCCTCTCCGACATCTTGCCGCTCTACCAGCACTACAGAATTCATCACAGTTGTACTCCCGCCTACACGATGCTCTTAATATCATCGCGGGTCTTCGTGCTGATGTAGACACTTTGTTTAAAGGGCTGTCAGCGGCTCTCGTCAAGATTGATCAACTTGACAGCCACATCCGCGATGAAGCAGTGAGGAGAGCCAAGGATCTGCAAGCCACTGAGTCCTGCATGGGCGAGATGTTGTCTAGTCTCGACGAAAGGATAAATAGTGTCGAATCAGCTCAGCACGCTATGGACAGCACTGTAAACGGTTTATCCACGGCTAAACAGAATCACAAGCAGCGCCTCCGAGATCTGCAAAAGAAACTGAACAAAGCATCAGCCCATACAAACAGTCGATCAGTGACTGATAACTCTGACAGTACACCTACACCTCTGTCTGCTGACCTTGACAGCAGTACCACTCAGAGGTGTGCAATGGACATAGAAACAGTTGCATCCCCACTCTCCGCCCCTCCGCTTCTTACACAAAACGACATCATGGCTGTGTCCCTCCAGGCTATGAGAGTGGGTGAGAACGAAAGCCGGGAACGCCGCATTCCTGTCCGGATAACCGCCGGCCAGCCCGAGATCATCAACCAAACTACTGAAGCCAGCGGCGAACAGCCGCAAAACAACAGACCGTTTCACAGGCTGTCTCCAGAGGAACAGATACTTCAACACTCGGTATTCGCCGACACCAATACTCTAGTTATCGGAGACTCCGTTGTTCACTACATCAAGGCGGAGAAGATGTCTACGTACCCAGAGGAAAAGGTGCAGGTCATATCTGTGTCTGGCCTGAAAACTCCCCACCTGATTGGCTGGCTCCGGAGTCAAGAACCCTCTCACACAGTCTCTCTTGTGACCTTCCATGTCGGAGTGAACGACTGTAAGCAGACAGAAGTGACCAGCGCTGTGTGGGACCAGCTTGCCCGGCAATGTCGGCGGGTATTCCCCAGCGCATGCATCCAAGCTTCCTCCATTCTGCCAGCCCAGCGGGGACAACAGCTGAACAGGTCTATTACTGCCTCCAACGGAAACCTATACCACATGTGCAAAAAGCGTGGGGTAACATTTGTGGACAACACGCTGATTTTCTCTACTACAGATGGATTTCCGCGCAAAAGGCTCTACAGGCGCAGTGACCCAATCCACCCTAGCCGGCAGGGCACAATTAGCTTGGCCATTAACGTGAAAAGGGGTGGGGTGCCTCCTGACACCTCCACAGCCATCCGTGCTCCAAGCAGTGGCCGGGACCGTGGTGAGAGGCGTAGCGGCAACTCTCAAGGACTGTATTCTGAAATTGTGGCAGGGACTGCGTCCTCTACATCTACTTCCTACCCAGGATCACAGTATGATGCAAATAGCCACCAGATAACACGAGACTGTTTCAACAGCACATCTCAACAGCAACAGCGATGGGCCTGTTCGGCTTTTGTCCCCTCTGGGCTGGCGGAAGGGAGGCAAGCCGGACACATGCTGATACAAGACATGTCACCCCCACAGCAACAGGAGGCACCAGATCAACAGTTCGTGAATATGTGGCAGTCACCTAACATACTGCAGTTCCCGACAGTTCCTGCAATGTACCCGCAGTATCGTGCGGCGCCAACGGACCACTTTTCGGGGAACACTATGGCGCAACCCTACCCATTCAACGTCACCGCACCGGCACACACTCCGTATACGCACCACGACGTCTGGGCTCAGTACAATCGCCCAGCTTGTGTTTACTGAGACTATAACCAGAGCATCCTCCTATATACATCTATTAAACATTATATTCTATGAATTGTCTGTTGGGCCAGTTGTTCAGCAGAATTTCAGTGACTAGACATTGCTTCCTAAGTGATCTCTTACATCATACACATTGCTTCCTAAGTGATCTCCTACATCATAGACATTCTCGGCTTCCTAATTAATCTCTTATATCGTGTGCGCACTGTAACGGTGTTTCCTATCCTTCGTCTATTACTACACCAGTAACATTATCACTACGAGAATACATAATTTACATTTTGAGCGATTTGGGACGCTGGTTAGGTATCTTTGTGTAAGCGTACCACACATCGAGTGCACTGTGACACTATTTTTTCCTTGTGTGTTTCCCAGCACACCATCAGTCATAAGCGATTATTGACGCCTTTTGGAAAACTTCGAATAACTCTTCATCTACTGGACAGTTGGTCAAGACACATTGAACTTGTAGTGTGTCAACGTATAGACTGCCTTGTTTTTCCTTGTCTGCACTGAAAAACAACACACGTCTATACAATAATATATATCTTTTGCTCTTGGCTCATAGGTGTTGATTTATTGTTATCTTTCTACATCAGTTATGTCTACAGACAAGCCTGATACGCATCATTTGCTTATAGGACATTTAAATATATATCATTTGTATAACAAAGTTCCAGATTTATGTGTGATGTTGAGTCAACCAAACGCTTTCCATGTGTTTGGAATAACTGAATCACGATTGTGCTCTAACATCAGTGATGAAGCCATTTCTATCCCGGGTTTTCATTTATTTCGTCGCGATCCTGTTTCCCCTAAACACACGGGTATAGCCGTGTATTTAAACAATTCAATTAGGGATTGCGCTCGAAGAAGGACAGATCTAGAATCAGACCTAGTGGAAAGCGTTTGGATTGAACTAAAAGCAAGCAAAGCCACCCCGTTATTAATCTGCTTTGTTTATCGAAATCCCTCAGCCACTTTTGAATGGTATGACACATTTACGGAAATGATGGACAATGCAACCAAATGTACTTCTGATCTATTAATCTTAGGCGACTTTAACATCAATTTGTTTTCTTCCAATCCTGCTTGGGAAACTACTCTTACTTTGTTTGGTCTCAAACAGTTGGTCACTAAAGCAACAAGAGTAACTGCCAGTTCCTCAACATTGATCGACCATATCTACACAAACAACAAGACTAGAGTATTAGGGGTGCAGGTGCCCGAGGTTGCTATTAGTGACCATTATCCCGTCTGTTGTAGCTGGGCTCTGAAAGGTGACCGACGCCCCAAAAATCACCAACACATCACTATTAAATTCAGATCTTATAAACACTTTAACAAAGATGTTTTCCTATCGGATCTCTGTCAAGTATGTTTCAGTCACGTTTATAATTACACGGATCCGAATTCTGCGCTTGCAGAATGGTATGAGCTTTTTCTAAGTGTACTGGATAAACATGCACCATACCGAGAAAAACGTGTAAAAAGTGCACAGCCACCTTTGTGGTTAAATAAAAATATCAAGGATGCTATGTCACTTCGTAATGAACTTAAAAAACACAAGGATTTTGATGCCTATCGTAAACAGCGAAATAAGGTAAAATATCTTGTTCGTGAAGCCCAAAAGTGTCACTTTAAAAGGATCATTGATGAGAAAAGGGACACAGTTACAGTGTGGCGCGCCCTGAACACATTTACAAAATCTAAACAAAAACCGGCATGCACCAGTGTTTCAGCAGATACATTTAATAAGCATTTCCTATCTGCTGCTGATGTCCTATTA